>OY288243.1:25950843-26550843 GCA_958450325.1 Agrostemma githago | reverse complement strand
CCGATGAGCTTGCGAGCTAACCAATAGTTGCCATATGGTTAGATCGGCTCGGACCCTCTTCATTTGTTGGACCAGAGCCGTGTCTGGGCTTGGTTCTTCGAGGGTAGGCTCCGTCCTGGCGGGTTCAGTGACGGATATAGGAATGGAACGCCCAGCTGTGGCGAGATGATTGGTGGCTAAAGCCTTGGACTTAGCCTGTCGGACCTCTTCAAGGGTGATGGGGACAGCTTCCCCTTTGGTTAAGTATACATCATCCTCGTCGTCGAACCATATCCCGTTGACTTGTGGGATATAGGGAGAGATGAGGTGAGAACAGTCAATTACCTCACCGGTGAAGATAGCATGAACGCTGAATGGGTTTTCTTTGTTGCTCGGCTTGTCTCCGGGCAACGGGATTTTCCCGCTCTCGATAAGGTCCTGGATCAGGTGTTTTAACCTCCAACATTTTTCAGTATCATGCCCGTTACCCCGGTGATACTGACAATAGGCCTGGGCATTGTAAGTTTTGGGCCTCTTCTCCACTGGAGGTTCTGCAGTTGGGCCTATCGGTTGGATCAGGCCCTTGGAGGATAGCCTTTGTAAGGCATAAGTATAGGTAGTCCCTATATCTGTGAATACCCGATTTGGTGTATTCTTTTTAGATGAGGTGTCGAGCAGGTTTACCTCGTCGAAGATGCTGCGAGTTGCAGCTGCGGGTGTGGGCTTGATTGTAGATGAACTTGCCCCTTGATAGCCTTTGGTAGAGGCCTTAGTCAGGCTCTCTAGCCTCAAATCATCCTCGATTCTCGTGCCCATTTCAGTAAGGACAGCGAAGTTTGGGATGATGGCATACCGGAGGTGGACCCGGTAGGATGGGAGTAGATTTTTGACGAAGGCTTCTACTAGGGCCTTCTCGCCGGGCTTGTCGACCAACTTCACACTCTCAGCCCTCCACCTTTGCAGATATTTTGTGAACCCTTCTTTGGGCTCTTGGGCCATTACCTCCAGAGTACGCATTGTAGTCTGTATTTCAGTATTATCGGTGTAGTTCCGAGCAAACTCGGTCGCCACATCATCCCAAGTCTTGTATTTCTTGGGGTCGAGCCTGTAGAACCAGGCCCTGGGATGCTTCTCCAAGGAGGAAGGGAATAGGTGCTTGAACATGGTGGACTTTACCCCTTTGACTGCCATGAAGTCCTTGAAGGCCCGGATATGATGGACCGGATCTTCGGTACCCTCAAACATAGGAATTCCCGTTAAGTTGAGGTTGGCCGGTAGCTCGTCATTCAAAGGTGAATAAATGCGAGCATTTTCAGAGTGGATTGAGTTGCTTGTTGACAAGTGGACTTGCTCCTCGAGCATGCGAACAACACTGACCAATTCGGCTATGGGCCCAGCGGAATCACCTCCTTCAACTGGGACCGTCTTCTCTACGGTGCTCAGGCGGGTGTCCAAAGTTGCTTGGTTAGCGAGGATGGAGGTCAGTTGAGTCTCGATCTTGGCTAAGGCGTTTTTCAGTTCGTCCATCTTGCGTTGATGTCGGGTTGTGGCTGGCCTGTCTGTAAGAACACCGCGTAATCAGAAACTAGCCCAGAAATCCCGGAATAGAAAGTACATCCCGAACGGGACTAGAAAGGGAAACGACTCGAGAAAGACACCTAGACGGATGACTCGTGAAGTGTGGGCTTCCCTTAGGATTCGGCAAATGGGCCTAGTCCTGTTCGAAGGGAGGTTCACACGGGACATCCCCAGACTTTTGACTCGATCGTGTTGACGGGCCCTCCTTCGTAAGAGTATGTCCTACTTAGGTGGGCCTTGCCTTAGTCTAATAAGGCGGACTGGGATAGGGAAGAAACTCGTGATGTAAGATCGACAGAGTTTCGACGCTAGAAGACCTTGACAACTTAAGACTCGACCCGACACTGCTAAACGCGAGGAGTTCTAGAAGTGGAAGGTTTTGAAAATTGATGATTTTTGAATAAGGACCGAGTGGACTCGGCGAATGGCCCAAATTTCCGAAAAAAAGAGGACGAAAAGTCATTGGGCCACGAGTTTTGAAAGTTTGAGTTTTGATTTGGGCAGCATACCGGCTAGAAAATAGGCTATTTTGAGTAAAATCATAAGTCCTAAATTCGGTATGTCCTGGGTTTTGAAAATCGAATATCTTGAAAAAGATGCAATTTTGAAAGGTAGATATTTTTTGAAAATGATTCGGAAACCAAGTACCACGTAGTCACACAAGCATTATAACGACGCCATGTATGCTCTACACTAAGTCTCGGTCGGTCTGAAAGGGTCTATACCAGTGTACATAGTCTAGACGTTGATCGGGACGGACTCTCTAAGTCGAATTGAGCTTAGAACATGCCGCGAAACCCACTCGAATCGACTATGGACACCTTTTGACATATCCATGTTGGATTACATCAATGGTATAGTGGGACGTCGGTCACCAGTACCGGCCCGGGAAAATATGGGTTATGCATGAACCGTAAAACTAACACGCGCATTGTATTTGTCAAAAGATTTCTATTCGAGTCTCACCCTGAGGATGCCGATGGTAAGTCACGCATCAGTTAATCCCCAGCGGAGTCGCCAAATTGTGGACATGACATAGGTCCACCCCGACGCGGCCACGCGCGGGTTTGGGTAGGCGAATGAATCTCCATATGAGAATGGATCGAATTGAAATTTAGGTCTATGTGGAGTCGCCACCGAATTTTGTGGTTATTCGGAACCATTCGAGCCCACTCTATGTCGTAGTGGTCCGTATACAAAATACGGCCCATTTCCGATGTCAGAGTTTATTGGGCTCGTCCCTTTGCATTTGACACCAATACCGACGTTATCGGATATTGTGTATTGAATGACTCTCGTGCGCCAACGGTTTCGGGCATCCGGAAACCGAGGTTCTGAGTAAGGGGTGAGGGTACGTGTTGGGAAGCCCACAAAGGACACCCAACCCCGCCCGCACATTAGCGGCCTCTACTAAGAATTCGAATGACTTACAATACGCGCGCTAGTTAAACGGGAAAAAGCCTATGCAAACATCGTTTTCCCTAAACATGTGAATGGAATTGAAAAAGGGTTTCTAAGTCAATTTAATGCAATTAATTCTACGTCAAAGTGGAATTTAGCATGTGGGTTCATTTAGTACAATAAACGAACAAGAATTAAATTGACAAAAGAAACAAGAAAACGGTTAGTAACGGTAAATCGATATTAACGGTTTGTGCAAATAACGAATTGAATTGAATGATGTACAAGATGATGCATGGTTTGAAAAGATAGCATACACGTGATGAATTAAGCACGTGTCGACCTAAGTCATAAAATGCTAACGGGTTTTGAGAAAAGAAGATGTACGACCCGTGTTTTGGTCGTTATGAGGCCACTCGATCGAGTAGTCGATAGACTCGATCGAGTAGGCCCTGGAAAGATGTTTCCGTTTCGTGGTACAGACCGTACTCGGCCGAGTTATGGACCAACTCGGTCGAGTACATGGCCACTCGACCGAGTCACTGTGAGACTCGATCGAGTGGGTGTCGTGACAGACATTCTGATTCGGTTTCGAGGTGTCACTCGACCGAGTGGGCCAGGCACTCGGTCGAGTCCCCCCTGTACGAATGGTAATTCGCTTGCAGGTTGAATATTGATTTTGAAATTGCTTTTTGATTTTTGATGTCTTGACGAATTGGGCATAAATATAGCGGAATTTATACTCAATTCGAGACTTGAATACTCGTCGTATCCCACACTCGATTACCGAATCGACATGGAATACTTAGAGTGAAAATAAAGGAAGATTAATTTAAGTCGGCCTAAATTAACTACCGCAATATGGTAAATTTCCTCCGCATTAAATAATGTCGTAATTCTATTGAATTGTATTGACAATTATTTTTGCATCAACGGAAAATCGCATTAGTTAACTTATGTGACTAGATCGTTAGATTCGACATCCAATTAAGGAATTGGTATCGAGTTTAATAGATCGACGCTTTGCTTAAGTTAAAGGACTTGATTCCCTCGACTTCTCCGACATCGAAATAAATCCCTAAGGATTGTGATGTCGGATCCGTGTCAACGGGTTTCGACCCTTATTGAAATACGATGTTTGTTTTTTTGAGAAATCGATGCGACATGCGAATAATAACAATGATGCGGAAACAATATGAAAATTATTGTTGAAGTTAACCTATCTCAATAATCAAGTAACCGGGATATCGGAACGAGCGACCGTCAACGCTGTGTGAAGTACACTTGTATGTTCGTGTTTCCTCATTCCGATATCACTTATACTCGACACAAATTGATAGATATTTTAATGTTTTGATATTAATTATACTATCGATATTATGGTGCAAAAATAACGATAAAAAGAAAACGCGACCCGTAAGAAGACGCGAGAAGGAGGAAGAAAGGAAAAGAATCGGGGTTTTGACACCCTCAACCTACATGTTCTTGTCTCGGAATAAGGCTCGTAAACGTGGCTATAACATGGGAGTCTTCGAGGTGTATGGAGGCTAAGTTGTGGTGGCTCGGGTTGAATTCCTAAAACTAGGTTTAGGGTTTGCTAATTGTCGATTTTCCTAGGGTTTGTCTAGGGTTTGTAAAGGGTGTAGTGTAGAATTGCTCTATGATGTGTTAGGGTTGTAAAAGATTGTCAAGATGTGTGGAAAAGGTTGCATGAGGGTTCCTTATATAGGAAAAGCTAGGGCACCCGAATTAGGGTTACTCGACCGAGTAAGGGCTAACTCGGTCGAGTGGCCCGTGAAGCCTGCAGCTGGGCTCAAAATAAGGGCCCACTTGATCGAGTGGGTGAGGCACTCGATCGAGTGGCCCAGCTGGGTCGCGCGGATTGTTTTTTTTGGACCTTGACTTTAATGGGTTTTGTGTTTGACTTGGACTCTTGATGATTGACGGGTTGTTTTGTGTGTCTCGGGATCGACTTTGACCGGGGTTGACCCAATCGTGAAAAGTCGGTTTTAATTCCGGTGTCAGTTTTGGCCCAAATTAGTCTTGTTTGACTCGAAATGGTCCGCTGGGCCTGGATTTGAGGTTGATTTTGTGATATTTGTACTCTGTAAGTGCGTTAGCCAACGATTAATGGATTTGAGCCCGTATCCGAGCGCATAGAAGCATGTTAGCGTCCGATCATCATCGGGTGTTTTTTGGGAAACTGCCATAGACACCTGGCAGTCAAGATGCGGGTGTCTACACCTTCTCAAGGCTAGAACTGACTGTCGCATCGGGCGGAGCTGGTGTTACATCCAAAGCTGACCGTGCGTCCGCTGTCCCCCACCCTGCTTGCCGTAGAGCTACCACTACGGTCGGACTCATGTCAACCGAACCCTGCACAGCGGTGTCTTGGTTGGTTTCTACAGTGGCATCATTCACTTCAACTTCCCCCTCACAGAAACCTGGTGTCACGATGCCACCATCAAAAGTCCCCTCATCATCGTAACCCTTTGTTCCATCATCATCTCCCACGTAGAAACCTGATTTGTCAATATCTTCATCCGCGTAACCAGAATCACGCAAGTCTTGCATAATTTGACGTACCAGACCGCAGGCTTCAGCATCGCGCTGCTGCTCGCCCTCAACGACGGGGGCGTTCTGGGTAGTCTGCTTCAACTGCCCGGCCAACACAACGACTTCATCGATATACCGGAGGACAGATGGATCTTCCCAGAATTGTTGGGAGGACGTGTCCTGACTTGGAACTGCATTGTTCCTCGTCGATATTTCTCGAACTTTTGAGGCAGCCTGCTCACAGAAACCGCAAATGGCTAGCGCACACCTTCGGAATTCCATGAAAAAACGCCGGTCGTCCTATAATTCAGTTGAAGCCAAATCATTAGTGCGAAGCTCAGTGGTGTTGAGGCTGGCAGCGTAACTATGACTAAGCATCTAAGTGTGTGACTGTAAGGAATAAAGTGTGTGACTATACAGTTTACAGCGTGTGACTGTGCAGGTTATAGTACTGACTGGATAACATAATGCGTGTGTCTATACAAGTAATAGTGTGTGACTATACAACTAATAGTATGTGACTGTACATCAGGATGAGTGTGATCATAACGACCATGACTATCAGTATTTTTTAAAACATAGGCAAGACTTTCAGATTAAACCGAGTCACGAACAATAAATTGTTGATCTATAGAGTGGCCGGGAGATCACTTACGTCAACCGCGTTGCCTTCCGATTGATCGCCTCTCTCCACCCCTGTCGTTATTCTTTTTGGACTAGAGTTCTGTTTGTCAGAGGGCATCGTTATAGCGGGGGTGCACTCGCTGCCTGGTTCCCCACATGTACGTGGGTACGACACCTTCGAACGCAGCTGATTTCCCAGGGATCCCGTCTCCAGCTCCCCAGCAAGACGATCGGTTATTTTCCGTGCATCCCAATGTGCGATAAATGGTATGTCGCATCTGCAAGTCTCGCTACGGAAATCGTAGCGCTGGAAGTACGCAATCATCAGAATGGGGATGCACCCCCGGAGGTAGTTGACGACTTTGTTGGGGTCACGCGTCCCCTTACCTGCCCGCACCAGATCCTGCAGGACAAAGCTACACCAGTCCTGTTCACCGATCAAGTCCACGTCCTCCACTGCGGCCAGCAGACTCAGGTCCAGTGAGTTGTTCGTAGTAGGCGCGAGGAATGATGACAACGCAAACAACACGAACCTGCGGACAAAGTCGTCGTCAGCGGCTTTGGTTGCCATTAACTTTTCGTGCACCCTCCCTAATGTTATTGGCCCGCTGCTGTCAACCACATCGAACCCCTTCCGCCAGGAACTCTTTAACCTGATCACGTCAGGTGAGTCTGCCCATTTCTTATTTTGTGTTGGGATTAATTTCACCGGATGAGGGCCTAAAGGTAGCTGGAGGCAATCGTGGACGTCGTACTTTGACATCATGAATGCCTCCCGGCGTGAGGCGCGAAAAATATGAGACCCGTCAGAAAATGCACGTAGGAACATTAACGCATGGTCAGTGGGGACCGATTCGATCCTCAGGTCCAAGAGCCCGCCGAAGCCAACACCACGCACCCTCTCTTTCTGATCATCCGATAATTGCGCAATTAGTTGGTGCAACCGCTTTGGCCTACAGTGAATATCTGGCTGACCCTCTCTGCGGTCCCCCCTTCCTCCGAGACACACTCACGTAGGTGGGGTCGGCCACTGTATCAGATTTGACTCTCCTCTTTTTCTTTGGCCTGCTTTCCTCAACACTTTTTGTCTCACCCACATCCAGATCGGCGATCGGTGAATCAAAAGTCATCCTCTTTTTTTCCTTGTGCCTGCCTTCGTCAACGATTTCTGTCCCCACCACATTCGTCTCGGGAACGATGTGGTCCCCTGATGTATCTTCAACAGACTCCACAACAGTCTTCTTCTTCTTATGCTTCTTTTTATGTCTCTTCTTACCCAAATTTTGGTCGGCGACCGGTGAATCAAAAGTCACCCTTTTTTTTCTTGTGCCTGCCTTTGTCAACGATTTCTGTCTCCACCACATTCGTCTCGGCAACAATGTGGTCCCCTTTTGTATCTTCAACAGACTTTACAACAACATTCTTCTTCTTATGTTTCTTCTTACCTAAATTTTGGTCTACAACCAATGTATCATCAATTACATTCTCTGCCACGGCCTTATTCTTACTGGTCTTCTTTTGAATTTTCTTCTTCGCACCCGACATTCTGCTGCAATAACAACATGCGTAAAGAGTGTGATACGGTTGTACAGAGTTGGTTGTACAGAATGATGCATAGTCATACAGAGTTGGTTGTACAGTCATACAGAGTTGGTTGTGCAGAATAATGTACAATCACACCTTTGGATCTACACAGTCACACTCGTTGGTTGTATAGTCACCCGTTTGAGGCTGTATAGTCACACTCCTTAAGTTGCAGAGTCGCTCTCTTTTTACTGTAGAATCACATCGTTGAAGCCGTATACTCAGTTGTAAAATCACATGCGTAAAGAGTGTGATTTTACAACTGAGTATACGGCTTCAACGGTGTGATTCTACAGTAAAAAGAGAGCGACTCTGCAACATAAGGAGTGTGACTATACAGCCTCAAACGGGTGACTATACAACCAACAATGCATGACTATACAATATAAAGCGTGTGACTTTGCATCATAACAAGTGCGACTGTGTATGACTGTACAACCAACTCTGTACGACTGTGCATCATTCTGTACAAGCAACAATCTCTGTATGACTGTACAAGCAACTCTGTATGACGGTACAACCAACTGTGTATGACTCTTCAAATGTTAGTTTTATTTCTTCCCAAACCCCAAGTTTGTGACTATACCACTGCTTTAACGTAAACCTCAACAAGGAAGCATGCAAAACTTCAACAAAGAACTATCTAATCGATGGCAGATGCATACTTACAATGACGACTATGGGAACTTCAACATGAACTTCAACAAAGAAATAAAGACTTCATCTTTAGCTCTATAACTACAACTCAAATTTAGGGTTATATCTAGAGGAATAACGATTACTCAAGAATAAAAACTGTGTGATTATTAATTGTTAAAGGAAAAAATCTTCATCTCCGACTCTATAACTACAACCACTGTACAACTACAACAACTTTAACTCAAAATCAGGGTTATCGGGTTGGAATAATGCTCTTTTATCATTTTCTATGGTTCATGCATGCGGGAGTTGGTGTTTTTAGGGTTCATGAAAATGGAATAAAAAGAAAATTGGAGGTCGAAAATAGAACATTCAACATACCTTATTGGAGATGGAGAAGCTGCGGAAATGGAGATGGAGATGGAGAAGGAGATGGATTATTTATAGAGAGAGGAAGAGAGCGTTGAGTGATTGAGAGCTGGTGAATGGGGAAGTGCAATGGGTTGGGCGGGAGAATAGAGAGGAGGGAAATTAATTGGGGATAGGTTGAGGGGGCTATTGAGTATTGATGGGTGATGGGTGATGGTTGTCCGCAGCACGTCAGTTCCGCAACGTCTTTTTTTTTTATTAATCTAAACCCATCCATCCACCGTCCATATTAATCTTAATGGATGGGTGAGATTAACACTAAGGGAGAGTTAGGGATTTATCAACTTCCCTGATCCTCCCTCTATATATATATATATATATATGTAATTTGACCTCCTCATGAATTTGATTTCACATGTCACTTCATCATTGGACCTTTTTCTCTTTGTGCCAAAAGCAAAGGCAAACAATTCATCGGGACGGAAGAAGTATATACACACTCGATACCACTAAGATCTTCTCATTTATTCAAATGTGAGGATTATAATTATCATATAGAATGATTATTTTGGTAGGGTAGACTAAAAAATACGGAATATACTATTAAAATCCATATAAAAAAAGTTTCACAAATTACATAATATAAGTCTTACACCTGAGACGGTCCATTTTTAATTTATTTTTTAATTTTCTATTGAAAAACTGAATAGTTTTTTTACACAAAGAGAATGTATCACGGCGTGCTAACCATTAAAAAAAGTACATTATTATACAATTTTTGATAAATATTTATGTATTTTATGGCATGTTAAAGAGAGAAGTGAGTATCTCGAGATGTGAGATGATATAAACCGAGTATATAAAAAATACTCCTTCTATTTCAATGAAAGCTTCCACCTAAAAATGACACATTTTTTAAGGATAATAATAAAATATTTAAAAGTAGAGAAGGGGTAAAGTAGGTGGGTCACTAGGTAAGAGTAAAGAGTTATACCAAAAAAGAAAGTGAAGAAATTTACGAAAAAGGAAAAGTGAAAATTTTCAATGAAACGAAGGGAGTATAAACAATATTTTCATTAATTACACGTTATTTAATATTCCGTGTATTTCAAGACATTACTCAGATATTTTGATTAGTTTTGCGATTTAAAAAATATTTTCCTATTTCTAAATTATACAGTAGATAAATAGTAAAAATAAAATAATAATTTTTTTTATTTTAAATCTTAAATGAAATATTTTATAAGATAAATATAATATAAATACCGTGCATTGCACGGGGTCTATACTAGTTAGTTATTACTCAATTTCATACCCAATTTTCCTACCAGTTTTTCTAAACTAATATTTCTAGGATCAGACCTGAAATATTACCAAAAATGATTGTGGGTCTAGGACCGGACTAACACCCAGCGGGTCAGCCTAAATGGGTTTATGGGTGAGTACGGTCCAAACCCCAGACAAGACCACATAAACCGAAGTTCGATCATCCTAAATAATCCAAAACCCGGAGACCGTACAAGTTAGAAGGGGACCCGGACCGGGCCAGACTCCTTAAGGTCGAGGTTGGATCAGACAGAGCCATAAAAATATTTTTTTTAAAGTATGGACTGGACCGAGACCGGTCGCCAATATTTTGGGCACCTGGAGATCGGACCGGTATGTGTCAGGTTCTATCTCGATGGTCCAAACCCCTAAATGAGTTGTGTTTGGGTCTCATTTTTTCTAGACCCGATGAGTTTGGGTCAGGTACGGATCTCATTTAAAAAAATGGATTTGGGTCTGGGTCTACGTTATTGTCGGAGCTGTAGCTGACCCGTTGACCCGATACTGTCATATATGGACCGAAAAAGACCATTGATGGGCCAACGTAGGAAAACAACGGATTGTCGTTTGAATTTCGACAAGTGGTCGATGTCATTTGACAAACCGTCGGAAATGTCCGAGACTATTATTTGGTGTTTTTGGGAATACGACGGATCGTCGTTACTATATCGCGTATAAGAGTATAAATTATACTTCGTAATTTTTTAGGAGTTGTTTATAAATAAATAAAGTTATATAGTTTTGCTTGTGATACGGTAATTTTTTACTTAGAAAAAAAAATTATTTTTTGTTGCAATGACTAAAAAAAATGGATAGTAGTTTGTTATAATGGTATTAAGATGATAAAATTACCGTCCATGAAATTCGACATTCATATTAAAAAAATGCAAGTTACGTTACCCGCTATTAAACAGTTCGTATAGAGAACTGTTTTAAGAAGATAGTATAGAAAGGTGATATCATTTTGGGATTATTGAAAGGTGATATCATTTGTGGAAGATGTTACAAAGGTGATACCATCCCCCTTTTCACTAACCAAATAACTCAACTCATATATTTTCCCGCATAAAGCTATCCACAACAAAAATTAAAAAATTGACCAAATGAGCTACGCGCGAATCGAACCCTTGACCTCATGTGTGTCACCCTTCTCTTCTCCAACCACACTCTAACATCTTACTGATTTAAATATCAATACATCACACATAAAGCTATACACCACAGAAAGTATGTAATTAAGGAAATTTGATTGATTACATTGATTACGAAAATCACATGTTTTACATGGAAGATATCACATACAATATTTAATATGGAATGTATGATCAAATTTTTTAAACAAAGTATAAACATATTGTATTCCGTTTTAACCAAATAGTTGCATTATTTTTGTTAATAGGAGATTGCACTATCCCGTACAATATTTTACATAGAATATAAAACAGTAATGATTATTATTGTATATCTTTCTGATCATATTCTTAACATCGATATAAAATTTAGTAACTATATAAAAATGGAATATATATTCTGATTGCTCTTACAAAGCCTGATACATAGTAAAAACTCACCAAAAATTCTATATATACTACTCTAAGACAGTAACAGTTACTAGCATTTTCCTCAAAAATACACTAATTTAAATTGAGAAGTAAAATAACATTTCACTAATAAATTCGTAAACTATTCATTTTCATTAATGTTAAAGAAATTGACAAAAAAAACTTTTTTTTTTATGAAAATAATTAGATAAATTTTAAGATATGATGTCATTAACCTTGAGAAAAAAATCAGTAATCTAAAAAAATTATTTTTGAAATGAGCTATTTACTTTAACTTTTACAAAGATATACTCTCCCCGTCCCAATGAATTCTTTGTCTATTCCATATTGGGACCTCTCAATGAATTCTTTGCCTTTCTATTTTAGGAATGTTATATATATATATATATAAGGATTATAATTATCATATAGAATGATTATTTTGGTAGGGGAGACTACAAAATATGAAATATACTATTAAAATCCATATAAAAAAAGTCTCACAAATTACATAATATAAGTCTTACATCTGAGACAATCCATTTTTAATTTGTTTTTTAATTTTCTAATGAAAAACTGAATAGCTTTTTTAGATAAAGAGAACCTATCACGGCGTGCTAACCATTAACAAAAAGTACATGATTATACAATTTTTGATAAATATTTATGTATTTTATGGTATGTAAAGAGAGAAGTGGGTATCTCGAGATGTGAGATGATATAAACCGAGTATATAAAAAATATCCCTTTGTTTCAATGAAAGCTTCCACCTAAAAATGACACATTTTTTAAGGATAATAATAAAATATTCAAAAGTAGAGAGGGTGTAAAATAGTTGGGCCATCTAGGTAAGAGTGAAGAGTTATACCAAAAAAGAAGGTGCAAGCTATCAAAGAAATTTACGAAAAAAGAAAAGTGGAAGCTTTCAATGAAACTGAGGGAGTATAAACAATATTTTCATTAATTACACGTTATTTAATACTTCGTACATTTCAAGACATTATTCAAATATTTTGATTAGTTTTGCGATTTAAAAAATATTTTTTATTTTAAATCACAAAACTAATCAAAATATTTTCCTATTTCTAAATTATACAGTCGATAAATAGTAAAAATAAAATAATAAATTTTTTATTTTAAATCTTAAATGAAATATTCTATAAGATAAATATATTATAAATAACGTGCATTGCACGAGGTATATACTAGTTTGAGCATTAAATGAGTAATTAACTACGATTAATTGGTAGAATTTGAGTAGCAATAAGCCAATAACTAGATACGTCACCCGTGAAATTCACGGGATTATCCGCTTAAAAATTGTGTGCGTTGGTTTTTGTAAATCATCCACCAAGTCATTTGGCGAATATATATACAGAGTAGTTGTCTGAAATTACATGTGGATCGATTTCGTGTTTAATGGAATTAAACATAGTTGAAATGTAGCTTCGATTGCAATAATGATGGTGCTTAAAGTTGTAATTAGAGCAGACAATAGTTACCTAGGAGAAATGAATCATCTTTGTTGTAAAGTATTTGTCATTCCTTATCAATGAATATTAAGTTTGTATTGATTGTTGTAACAAATAATAAAATAAGGGCAAACGAAAAGGTTTCAATCAATTAATAATATAATTAATAAGGAATCTAATAAAAGCATAAATTAATACCACATACTAATAACATAGTAACAAATTAGTCTTTACGGTGTATTAGATCTAAGTTGTAGAAAAATATGTGATTAAAAAAATTTAAGCGATAATAAATGTAATAAAATAAATCATATTTGTCGAGAAGTCAAAAAATTAAAGTTAAAAAATGGATTTACTTAAACGCATTGAAATTTGAAATCTTCCATTCTGTACGAATGAATATTAATTTTCTATTTGATTATTATAACCATTAATTAATTAAATAAGGGTAACCGAAAAGGTTTGGATTGAATGCTCATATAATTAACTCTAAATTTAATAAATAGAATACTTAACATCACATATAATAATACAACAAATTATTAAATAAAAGTAACTCGGGTTTATTATTCGCGACACATATACGTATATAATGTGGTATATAGAGCAAAAAAAAAAATGCAACCTTGAACCGTAATAGACGTACATACATGCAAATTTCACGGGACAATTTAAAGTCGAGATGATGTTGCTAATCTCAGAAGTTATGATGGTTGTCAACAATGATGTGCTTAAAATTATAATTAGAGGAGACAATAGTTACCTAGGAGTAATGAATCATCTTTGTTGTAAAGCATTTGTCATTCCTTATCAATGAATATTAAGTTTGTATTGATTGTTATAACAAATAATAAAATAAGGGCAAACGAAAAGATTCCGATCAATTAATAATAAAATTAATAAGGAATCTAATAAAAGCATAAATTAATACTACATACTAATAGCATAACAAATTAGTCCTTACGGAGTATTAGATATAAGTTGTAGAAAAATCTGTGATAAAAAGATTTTTAAGCGATAATAAAGGTATTACGGAGTAATAAAGTGAATCATATTTGTCGAGAAGTCAAAAAACAAAGGTAAGAAATGGATTAACTTAAACGCAATGAAATTTGAAATCTTCCATTATTTACGGATGAATATTAATTTTCTATTTGATTATTATATCTATAAATAAAGTTAAAAGGTTTCTTGAGGCATTTAATTTTTTGCCACGTGGCGGGCATTAAATGCTTAAGCAATTTTTTTTTTTTTAATTATTATTATTATTATTATTATTATTATTATTATTATTATCATCATCATCATCATCATCATCATCATCTATAAATTCCTTCATTTTGTGAATTTAGTCCAAATTTTAAAACATTTAAAACATTTCTCCATCTATTTTAAAACTCTATTTTAAAACATTTCCCCATCACGTTTTGAATCCCTCGCTTTTCAGGTATAGCAGTTTTGTTTCAGTTCATTTTTTATATAGATTTGTCTTATTCAATAATTTCCCGTTCTATTTTCAAAATATTCTCCCCAATTATAAATACATTTCACGTTAACTTTAAATATAATGGATTTGTTGTTCATGGGCGTGTGGTTTTATATATATTCAGACTTGAAGAAATTTGCAGAATATAATTAAGAAGAGGTTACAGCTGTTTTGGTTTTTCAATTTCTTGCGTTCGGCTCTGATTCATTCTTATTGCATTTTGTTCGGTTGCTTATATATGTGTTGTTTTTTCATGATTCTAAATAGATAAGTTCCCGTTCTATTTTTAAAATATTCTCTTCAGTTGTACAATTGTTGTTCCTTGATTCTAATTTTAGTGCTGATTTCATCTTTTCGCATTTGTTTTGGTTTAGTAAATTCATGCGAGGCCAATAATCAACTCTGCAATTTTTCATTTCTCAGGTATAATAATTTTGTTCTGGTTGATTATTTATATAAATATTTTGTCTTATTAAAACATTTCCCCATCTATTTTAAAAATGTTCTCCCCAATTGTATACTTGCTCTTTGTGCGTTCTAATTTTTTAGTGCTAATTTTTTTAGGTGCCTTTGTTGTTGTTTGGTGACCTTACGTGAAACCACTGATAACGTCTCGAATCCCTCGCTTTCAGGTATAACAGTTTTGTTTCAGTTAATTTTTTATATAAATTTGTCTTATTCAAAAATTCCCCGTTCTATTTTAAAAATATTCTCCCCAATTATATATACATTTCAGGTTAACTTTAAATATAATGGATTTGGTGTTCATGAGCGCGTGATTTTATATATATTCAAACTTGAAGAAATTTACAAAATATAATTACGGAGAGGTTACAGCTGTTTTTGTTTTTCAATTTCTTGCATATATATTCAGAATATAATTAAGTTGATTATTTATATAAATATATTACAAGTTAACTTTAAATATCACGGATGTTGGGTGCATAAGAGTGTGCTTTTATTTATATTGAAGCTTCGCTACAAAATATGATTACGAGGATGTTGCAACTGTTTGTGCTTTTACAATTTTTCCATTCGGCTCTGATTTACTCTTATTGCATTTTGTTTGTTGCTTACATATATGTACTGTTTTTTTTCATAATTTCATACAGTAACTTTTTGTAAAAATCCAATTTCATACTTGATTACTGCCTTTGCATAATTCTCTAACCAAAAACAATATCCGAAAAGTAATATCCGCAATACATTTATTACCGCCTAAATTAAATTGAATTATTTATGAAAAAAAATAATTACTTATGGGTAAACGAAAGGTTTGTGATATGTATTACATTGTGATTAAAATATTGTAAGTCAAATGAAATTTTCATTCATTATCAGTAAATCTTATTATCAAATATCACATATAATAATACAACAAATTATTAAATAAAAGTTCTGGATAGGATCGTTATTCCTGAAAATGTACGTCACAATAATTTCCTTAATGACAACAATTAAATTTATATAAATAATAAATGAATGATGACACATATTAATTATTACATAAGGGTAAGTGAAAAGGTTTTGGTCAATTACTAATGTAATTAATTACATTTAGTCCAAAAAATAATAATATCAATTACTAATGTAATTAATTACATTTAATAAAAACAATTAGTGCCAAATTAAAGTTTTAGAAAATTTGTTAATGAAAACAATTAATCTATATATAAATAATCAATGAATTATGACAAATATTAATTACATAAGGGTAAGTGAAAAGGTTTTGTTCAATTACTAATGCAATACAACAAATTATTAAATAAAAGTTTTGGATAGGATCGTTATTCCTGAAAATGTACGTCACAATAATTTCCTTCATGACAACAATTAAATTAAATTTATATAAATAATAAATGAATTATGACACATATAAATTACATAAGGGTAAGTGAAAAGGTTTTGGTCAATTACTAATGTAATTATTTACATTTAGTCAAAAAAAAAACAATTACTAATGTAATTAATTACATTTAATAAAAACAATTAGTGCCAAATTAAAGTTTTTGTAAATTTGTTAATGAAAACAATAAAACTATATATAAATACTCAATGAATTATGACAAATATTAATTACATAAGGGTAAGTGAAAAGGCTTTGTTCAATTACTAATGCAATTAATTACTTATGGGTAAACGAAAGGTTTGTGATATGTATTACATTGTGATTAAAATATTGTAAGTCAAATGAAATTTTCATTCATTATCAGTAAATCTTATTATCAAATATCACATATAATAATACAACAAATTATTAAATAAAAGTTCTGGATAGGATCGTTACTCCTGAAAATGTACGTCGCAATAATTTCCTTCATGACAACAATTAACTTTATATAAATAATAAATGAATTATGACACATATAAATTACATAAGGGTAAGTGAAAAGGTTTTGGTCAATTACTAATGTAATTATTTACATTTAGTCAAAAAAAAAACCAATTACTAATGTAATTAATTACATTTAATAAAAACAATTAGTGCCAAATTAAAGTTTTTGTAAATTTGTTAATGAAAACAATAAATCTATATATAAATACTCAATGAATTATGACAAATATTAATTACATAAGGGTAAGTGAAAAGGCTTTGTTCAATTACTAATGCAATTAATTACATTAGTAATAATATCCGAAATTTATTATGATGAAATTAATCGGGGGTTACGATCTTCTTAAATTTTTCTCCCATATATATATATATATATATATATCATATCTTACGAAAACTAATTACCCACCTAAAGAGATCGAAATGAATTGCGACTCTTTGAGTGCTCACAAATAAAACACACAAGTCAACAACTGACTACAAATACCACAAGACCAATCACACAATCATATCTTACAAAAACTAATTACCCACCTAAAGAGATCGAAATAAATTGCGACTCTTTGAGTGCTCAAAAATAAAACACACAAGTCAACAACTGACTATAAATACCACAAAACCAATCACACAATCACAATTAAAAAAGAACATAACAAAAAAAAGGAAATGGCTCCCCTTACCACGAACATAGCAACAATGGTGCCATCCAAATCCCGCTACCAAATAATCGCTCGAGCAACTAGGATGTGGAATGTGACACCAAAGGCAAATGACATTCCCGTGTCACTAGATGTGATTTTCCTAGATGCACAGGTATAAAATATTATCTTACCAACCACAATACAATTTACCCAAATATTTACTTACGTCTATGGGAACCATCAATTAACAGGGCGATCATATACAAGCAACTATCAATAGAAAATGGATGCACAGTTTCAAGGAACTACTTCAAGAAGGTCAAGTATACAAGCTAACGCACTTTGATGTCGAAAAAAATAAAAGAGGATATCGTCCCGTCAATACAAATGAAAACATTATTAAGTTCACCCCATTCACTTCTGTCCTCGAGTCACCACAAAACGAGAAACATATTCCAATGTATAAGTTTGAATTTCATCCGCTGCATCTGCTTGAGGAAAGAAGCAACGAAACAGACTACTTGATAGGTACCTAACCCAAATTACATAAATTTACTTCTAATTAGAGTGTTCACATTCACACACTAACTTGAAGATGCATGCAGATGTCGTAGGACTTCTGACGGGAATAGAGGACAAGGCTCACGTTATGACAACAAACGGACCTACAGAAATACGCCACATCTTCATTGAAGATGAGAGGTGAGATTTCATGTTAAAGGTATTTGTCGTAAACTTTATTCGATTATGCATTGATATTTAAGCCTACAATGTTCAATGTATAGGGACAATAAGATTAGGGTCACATTATGGGGAAAGGCAACCAAATACGTTGACGGAATCTTCACAACAGAATCCGGCAAGCCTAACACAATTATCATTACCTCAACAAGAGTTGTCCTATACAACGGTAAGAAGTAGCTCCCACAAATTTATTCTCTATATGTTACTAAACCTGCTCACTTTCAATGCAGATGAATACCAACTACAGAGCACTCACGGAACAAAAGTGTATATAGACATGGACATACCTGAAACAAGAGAGTTATTGGAAAGGTAACTCCACACACAAAGCATTTGCTAGAAACTAACTACTCTATAAAAAAACTATTTATTTTCAAAATAAATGCAGAGTTACATCTCCAAAATCAGTTGAACACCTCCAAAACACCATACAACAACAAATTGAGGACACAATGACAGCCAATCGAAAACCAATTAAGGAGCTCAAGGAGATGGAGATCACGGACATGGTAAGATAACATTTACAATAACTATATAAAATTTTACAGAAACTCAAATGAAATATTACGAAACTTTTGTTCGGACCCAATCCAACGCACAGAAAGCAACCTACACGTGTCACGGACAAATAGTTGACATTAGGACCGACATTGAATGGAGATACATCTCATGTCCGACGTGTAGGAAGGGACTTGGAACCGACAACTATTGTCACAAATGTCGACAGCAGATACAATACCCAACTCAAAGGTACCAAATAAAACTCAAGCAAGATTAAAATGGTGTCTTTATGCTACAAATGCAACATTTCTAAAAAAAATATACTACCAAATGAAAAATTACAGGTACAGAATCATCGGGACATTATCAGACGGGGACAGTGAAGCAAGTATCGTCGTTTTTGATAAAGAGGCGGAAAAAATAATTGGGCAACCAATAGACAAACTATTGGACATTTACGAGAAGGTACACGTACACTTGGCTCAACATTTCTCCCAGTCAACTTATATACCAATGATACTAATTTTTCACCACATTATGACAACTCAACCACTCTAAAAAATTACAGGACGACGGAAAACAAAGAGTATACAACATACTACAGAGTTGTATTGGCAAGTTTTTCACATTTAAGGTCGCGATAGGAACAAACAACTACGGCCAAGATAGAGAATTAAAGGTTCTAAGGACTTACATCGCCAACAATATATTAGAAGAAGTAAGTGTGTCTCAACAACAAACGAAAAAGGTGCCCAACTACATAAAAGTAGGTGAACATCGTACACTTAACATTTAACACTTTTGAAAACATATTTAGAATCAGGCTTCTGGAGGTGGACCAAACGAAACAACCTCAAAAGAAATTGAACAAGCCCAAATGGAACACCCACCGCACAATGAAGACAGGTCAATCAAATTAGACGAATAATTAAATAAAGTTTCTTTTAGCACCAAAAAAAGGCAACGCAACTAACAAATTTGAGTACAGGAGCAAAAGCAATGGAGGAAAGCGTCCAAGAAGCCCGACACCTATCAAAACACCGGCAAAGAAAAGGGAAAACCGCCACACTGATTCTTAATTTCAATACTGCCAATGAACTATTTAATTAGATTGAACTTCTGCTTGTAACCACCCACTTTATGAACTATTTCCATTATCCAATTATTGCAATCGAAACTACATTTCAACTATCTCCAATTCCGTTAAATAAGAAATCGATCCACGTGTAATTTGAGACAACAACTACGTATATACATTCACGAAACAACTTGGTGGATGATTTACAAAAACCAGGGCATGCGATTTTTAAGCGGATAATCCCGTGAATTTCACGGGTGACGTACCTAGTTAATTAATTAATTAAGGGTAACCGAAAAGATTTTGGATCAAGTGCTCATATAATTAACTCCAAATTTAATAAATAGAATACTTAACATCACATATAATAATTAAAAATTCGGTACTATAATATTAAAAATATTTAGTACTATATTATTGCAAATTATTCAGTACTACATTATTGCAAATTATAAAAAATTCAGTACTATATATAACCAATTACCAAGGCCAACCGAGAAGTATGCGACGCTCACTAATGTGATTATCTATAAGTTTAATAATAAAGTGAAAAATTTATAACATATCTATAATTATGAAAAAACAATACATATATATAAGCAACAAAACAAAATGCAATAAAAATAAATTAGAGTCGAATGCAAGAAATTGTAAAAACACAAACAATTGTAGCTTCTTCTTAATCATATTTTGTAAATTTCTTCAAGTTTGAATATAAATAAAAACTCTTATGAACATAAAATCAATGATATTTAAAGTTAAATTGAAATTTATTTATATAAATAATCAATTAAAATAAAATTATTATACCTGAAAAGTGAGAAATTTCAGACTTGATCATTGGCTTTGCATAAGTTAACTAAAATTAAATGCAAAAAGATAAAATTAGCACTAAAATTAGAATCAACGGATAACAATTATACAACTGAAGAGAGTATTTTAAAAATAGAACGGAAACATATCCATAATTATGAAATAACAATACATATATAGGCAACAAAACAAAATGCAATAAGAATAAATTAGAGTCGAATGCAAGAAATTGAAAAACAAAAACAGTTGTAACTTCTTCTTAATCATATTTTGTAAATTTCTTCAAGTTTGAATATAAATAAAAGCACACTCTTATGAACACAAAATCCATAATCTTTAAAGATAACTTGAAATATATCTATATAAATAATCAATTCAAATAAAATTATTATACCTGAAAAGTGAGAAATTCCAGACTTGATCATTGGCTTCGCATAAGTTAACTAAAATTAGATGCAAAAAGATAAAATTAGCACTAAAATTAGAATAAACGGAGAACAATTATACAACTGAAGAGAGTATTTTAAAAATAGAACGAAAAATTTATTAATAAGAAAAAATGTGCCATTATATAAAGTCAAAACTTGATGACACACACACACACATTTGTGAATCAGAGGGAGTATATATATATATGTGCCATTGTGTCTGTGTGTATGTATATATATATATTATAATAATAATAATAATAATAATAATAATAATAAAGGATTGTTTGAGCATTTAATATCTGCCACGTGACAGAAAATTAAATACTCAAATAACCCTTTTAACTTTATATATCGAATATAGATAGATAGATAATTATAAAATTAATAAGGAATCTAATAAAAGCATAAATTAATACAACATACTAATAACATAACAAATTAGTGCGGACGGAGAATTAGATATAAAAGGGCGTAGAAAAATATGTAATTAAAAAATTTAAGCGATAATAAATGTATTACGAATATTACTTTTCGGATTTTGTTTTTGTTTAGTGAACTTATGCAAAGCCAATAATCAAGTCTGAAATTTCTCATTTTTCAGTTATAATACATTCATTTTCATTGATTATTTATATAAATATATTTCAAGTTAACTTTAAATATCATGGGTTTTGTGTTCATAAGAGTGTACTTTTTTTTATTAATCGAAAATAGTAAATTGTGTAATACTACCTTTTATAACAATAAGAATTTTCATTTGTGAATTTAAAAAATCAATGCAAATTGTTTTCATTAATAAATTTACTATGACCTACATTTTCAGAAATCACAATATTTTCTAAAACTTTTATTTAATAACTTGTTGTAGTATTATATGTGATATTAAGCTTTTTTTATTAAATGTAATTAATTACATTAGTAATTGACCAAAACCTTTTCATTTACCCTTATTTAATTATTATTTGTTATAATTCATTGATTATTTATATAAATATATTTCAAGTTAAATTTATCTATCATGGGTTTTGTGTTCATAAGAGTGTACCTTTTTTTTTTAATCGAAAATAGTAAATTGTGTAATACTATCTTTTATAAAAATAAGAATTTTCATTTGTGAATGTAAAAATCAATGCAATTTGTTTTCATTAAAAAAATTATTTGTTTTCATTAACAAATTTATTATGACCTACATTTTCAGAAATTACACTCTTTTCTAAAACTTTTATTTAATAATTTGTTGTATTATTATATGTGATATTAAGTTTTTTTTCATTAAATAAATGTAATTAATTCCCCCTTTCCACTAACCAAATAACACAACTCAAAAAATAGACCAAATGAGCTTGGTGCGAATCGAACCCTTGACCCCATGCGTGTCACCCTTCTCCTCTCCAACTACACTCTAACATCTTACTGATTTAAGTATCACTCCATCACACATAAAACTATACACCACAGAAAGTATGTAATTAAGGAAATTTGATTGATTACATTGATTACGAAAATCACATGTTTTAAATGGAAGATATCACATACAATATTTAATATGGAATGTATGATCAATTTTTTTTTTTAAAAAAGTATCACGGCGTGCTAACCATTAAAAAAAGTCTTACACCTGAGACGGTCCATTTTTAATTTTCTAATGAAAAACTGAATTGTTTTTTTACACAAAGTGAACGTATCACGACTTGCTAACCATTTAAAAAAGTATATTATTATACAATTTTTGATAAATATTTATGTATTTTATGGTATCTTAAAGAGAGAAGTGGGTATCTCGAGATGTGAGATGATATAAACTGAGTATATAAAAAATACTCTCTCTGTTTCAATGAAAGCTTCTTCCTAAAAAATGACACATTTTTCAAGGATAATAATAAAATATTCAAAAGTAGAGCGGGTGTAAAGTAGGTGGGTCACCTAGGTAAGAGTGAATAGTTATACCAAAAAAGAAAGTGAAGAAATTTACGAAAAAGGAAAAGTGGAAGCTTTCAATGAAACGAAGGGAGTATAATTGTATAAACAATATTTTCATTAATTACACGTTATTTAATACTCCGTGCGTTTCAAGACATTACTCAAATATTTTGATTAGTTTTGCGATTTAAAAAATATTTTCCTATTTCTAAATTATACAGTCGATAAATACTAAAAATAAAATAATAATTTTATTATTTTAAATCTTAAATAAAATATTCTATAAGATAAATATAATATAAATACCGTGCATTGCACGGGGTCTATACTAGTTCTTATCAATTTTTCTTAATAAAATCCCCATATTCCATAAAAGTAACACATGCCAAGATTCTTTTGACCAAAAATTGCTAACCTATTTAAAGAATTTAATGAATTAAACAAAAAAATTACTTTCAACTAACATCAAAATAAAATAAAATAAAAACTTCGTTTAATTTCTTCGTTCTTCAATTTCTTTAATTCAATGTTTTTATATTCATTTTCTTTATAATCAATATATTTCTGCAATATATCTATTTGCTATTTCTTGTATATGCAATTATACTATTGAAGAGTTCCTATATTTCTGTTCATCAATTCCAATTTCATATATTAGGGTATGTATTGTTCCCTACGTATGATTTGAATAACACACACACACACACACACATATATATAAAGCTTTTTTTGAGCGATCTCATTGGTCCGTTCATCAAAACTCAAATTAAGAAAGTATCTTAAATAATAAAAAAATTCAATTAGAGAATCTTTTAATTATTATAATATATATTTAATCTATTATATAATGTGATGATGTTTTACATTTCTATGGTAAAAACCTTTAGAGGTCATTTTTTAAAAACATTATCGTAAAATAAATTATAAAAATAAAATAAATAGATTCGTGGTAAAAAATGCTTTCATTAGAGTATAAATTTTATATTATTTGTATCACATCATGTGATGAATTTATTACATATAACAGTTGTAAAATTATTCCACATTGACAAATTATAATATGATGATGAAATTCTATATCATAAATAAGAGTAATCATTCGTTTTTATATCTACCAAAAGAGTTCTTAAGACTACAAACCTTAAGTAATTATCATACATCGAAAAATCATGATGAGGTGATGAAATTTTATATTATAAGAGTAATCATTCGATTTTAAATATCGACCAAGAAAAACTTTTAAATTATCCCACATTGACAAACTTTTGAGTCTTAAAAAAACTTTTAATATATAAGACTACAAACTTAAAATCATCCCACATTGAAAAATTATAGTGAGGTGATGAAATTATATACTTCGTATTATAATCAAGAGTAATGTATTATGTATTTTTTTATAGTTTTAAGAAGAGCTCTTAAGATTATAAGCTTAAATAAGTTTCTTACATCGAAAAAAATTTGACGAGCTGACGAAAGACTACAAACTTAAATAAATTATCGCACATCGAAAAGTTATGATAAGTTGAGGAATTATATATTATTAATAAGACTAATCATTCGCTCTTAAAAATCAATAAAAAAATATTTAAGTATTAAAAAGTCTCTTGATAAGACTACAAACGTAAGTAAAAATAATCTCACATTGAAAAATTATAATAAGGTGATGAAACTTTATATTATAAATAAGAGTAATCATTCAGTTTTAAATATCAACAAAAAAACTTTTGAGTATTAAAAAAACTTTTAATATATAAGACTACAAAATTAAAATCATCCCACATTGAAAAATTATAGCGAGGTGATGAAATTTTATATTATAATCAAGAGTAATGTCGGAGTATGATGTTGTGGACATGACATAGGTGCACCCCGACGCGGCCACGCGCGGGTTTGGGGAGGCGAATGAATCTCCATATGAGAATGGATCGAATTGAAATTTAAATTGAAGTGGAATCGCCACCGAACTTTGTGGGAGTTCGGGCCCGTTCGAACCCACTCTATGTCGTAGTGGGCCATATACAAAATACGGCCCATTTCTGATGTCAGAGTTTATTGGGCTCGTCCCTTTGCATTGCGATACCGATACCGTCACTACCGGTTATCGTGTATTGAATGACTCTCGTGCGCCAACGGTTTCGGGCATCCGGAAACCGAGGTTCTGAGTAAGGGGTGAGGGTACGTGTTGGAAAGCCCACAAAGGACACCCAACCCTGCCCGCACATTGGCGGCCTCTACTAAGATATCGAGTGGCTTTCTAATACGCGCGTTAGTTGAACGATGAAAATTTTATGCAAACATTGTTTTCCCTAAGCATGCGAAGAATTAAATGGGTTTCTATGTCGATTTAATGCAACTAAATTTAACGTCAAAGTTGTATTTAGCATGCGAGTTCATTTTAGTACAATAAAATAAACAATGAAAAATCAACAAGAAAATAACAAACTTGTTAGCAATGGTACAACGATAATAACGGTTTGCGCGAAATATAAGATGTTATAGAATAATGTAAATATGATGATGCATGGTTTTGAAAAGTAATGTTTCACGTGATAGATTAGACACGTGTTGACTTAAGTCGTAAAAAGAACGTTAGTGGGACTCGAATGGCCTTGTAGGACTCACGGCTTGACGTGATGAAGGGGAGATATGTGAATTGCGCGGTGATAACTCCGTTATTGACCGTATTTTCACACTATTTTGACGTTTATTTAGCCTCGATTAATCGTGTTTTCTTAGGCATTTTGGCTCGTTTTGGCTATATTTTGTATTACTCGGTTTTCTTGTGTTTGTTACTTGTTTTTAGGCATTTCCGTGTCAAAAACGATGAAATCGAGCACGCCCGAGTAAAAGGGAGCAAGTGACCCGAGTTCGAGCCTAGACAAGCGCATAGAGGACCAGAAACAGGAAAATAAGGGCAGATAAAGTTACGCACGATGCACCGTGCGTAACTCAAGCAGGAAGAAGGGACCGTGCGCATCGGACCGTGCGTAACGGTCCGACCGTGCGCAACTCCGGCTCTGTTTTTTCCCCTGTTTTTGGCCCGGTTTTGTGTAACCTAATTAGAACTATAAATACTCGATTTTATCATTTTCTTTAGGCATCTGAAGTTTTTTATTACACAACTCATACATTTTGAATTATTTGGGGGTTTTAGAGAGGGTTTGTAGCTTTGAAGATCTTCATCTTCCTCATTGTCAAAGATTCAAGCTTTTTATGATTATTATTATTTTTTCTTCTTCTTAATCTCTTCATCCTCCTTTAAGTGGGTAATTTTACTTCTTCCTTTGTTTTAATTTCATTTTGTTATCTTTTCATTTTCTTAGTTCATCTTAGTAGTTTGCAATTGATTAGTTTTGTTTGTTTGCTCCTTCTTCCCCTTTGTTCATGTTCTTCATGTTAGAAATAGAAATTCCCAATTTTCTATCATCCCCAATTTGACAATTTTTGTTATTTGTTTCATTTTGTTAGTTCACCTTAGTTTATCTTCATGTTTGTTTGTGTTGCTAGTTCTCCATTGTTGTAGTTTTCTTCTTTTTGTTTATTTCTCTTTTTATTTGTTCTTCCAATTAGAATTTCCCAAATTAGCCATTCTTGCATGATTAGTATTAGTAAAATTCAATTATTAAGTGTGTTCATAGTTAAAGATTCCACCTTTACTCTTAATTTTACTAGTTTAGCCATGGTTAGTGAGTAGTCACCCACTAGGGGTCGATGAAGCTTAAATTCGCCTAAATTGCGCCCCTTGTATGTTTTGTATTGATTGAATTGGGTGATTGGGTGAAGTGGTGTTAAGGATTTTGGATTATCTTGGTTTAGGAGTTTGAGACGGTCCTAATCCCTTGGTCATCGATGGGAGTCGATTAGGATGGGTAACCGGTTTGACCCCTCTATCTTGCCTTACCGTACTAGATCGAACACGGGAGTGGTGTCTAGCGTGGTATCCTTCACACTAGTATACGTACCTTTTTGACTTGAGTTGGTTTGGGGTTTATCACGGGAGTGACCCTCGGATTTGACTTAGGGATTCCGTCTTACGAACCCGGGAGGGAGGTAAACGGGAAATTAAGCCGGACACGAACCCGGGAGGGAGGTGGCCGACTTAAACGCATACAACTTCGCCCTTGATCCCAATTCCGTCGATACTTGATATACCTTGGTGCGATTTAGGTGAATTGAAGCGACATCGTTCCCTAGTCCTTTTTATTCTTGATCAATCGTTACTACTTTAGTCATCTTAGTTTACTTTAGTTTTAATTTTCTTTTAGTCATTCTCCATATTAGTTATCACTTATTCATCTAGTTTTAGTCTACCATCAATCACTTCTATCGACTTAGATAAACATTTAGGGTAAATACAACTAGGCATCACTTTGCTCCTTGTGGGATCGACCCTCTATTGTGCTACGATTACATCGTACGCTTGCGAGGTATTAAAACTCCAACAAGTTTTTGGCGCCGTTGCCGGGGAGTGTTAGCGGTACTAGTAGTTTTTATTCTTGCGTTTAGACTAAGTTATTGGTTACTTTGCACACTCCGGTGTGCCTTTGCTCGTGATCTAACTCCTACTTTCTAGTTTGTGTATTGTTTTGCATGAGTAGGCGGATTCTTGGGCTCTCACCAATTCATTTGTTGAATCCCGAGATTGAAGCTACGGCAAGGCGATACAACGCCGAGAGAAGAAGAAATCAAGGGCAACCACCTTCACCTCCCATCATCTCCGAATCCGAAGAAACAATTGAGTCCGAAGAAGAAGTTAGATCCGAAGGAACAATTGAGTACGAAGAAGAAGTTAATTCTCCGAGACCTCCTTCCCCTCCTATTATGGCGTCTATACGAGAGGAATCGACACCCCAAGTGGTGTCGCAATCAAGTATTACGAGGCCCGCAATTGGAGCAAACAATTTTGAGATCAAGACTACTCTTATTCAATTCGTGCAACAAAATCAATTCTCCGGGTTACCTCTTGATAATCCCAATGAGCATATTAATGTATTCTTGGAAGCTTGCGATAATGTCAAGATCAATGGAGCCTCGGATGAAGCTATTCGCTTGAGACTTTTCCCTTATTCATTGAATGGGAGAGCTAAGAAGTGGCTAAGAAGTCAACCGGCCGGTTCTTTTGATACTTGGGACAAATTATCCAAGGCTTTCTTGTTGAAGTTCTTTCCACCGGGCAAGACGGCGAAGTACCGAAATGATATAACCAATTTTTCCCAAGAAGACCATGAATCCCTCTATGATGCATGGGAGAGGTTCAAGGAATTGCTAAGACAATGCCCTCATCATGGCATAGCCCCTCATGTGGTTATCCTCACATTCTACAATGGTGTGCGTCCCGAGTATCAAGTGGGATTGGATGCGGCGGCCGGTGGTGCTATTGATCTAGTACACCACACCGCGGCTATGGGTATCATTGAGAAGATGGCCTCCAATAATCATCATTGGGGTGGGGATAGGAGGAAGTTGAAGAAGCAAGATAATAGTGAGACCTTGAATGCTCTTAATGCAAAGATCGATAATTTGACAAAGCAACTTTCTCAATTCAAGCAAGGGGGATCAAGTTCTTCTAAGGAAATCAATGAGTTCTCTTGTGAGTTGTGTGGAAGTCCAAGTCATGATGCCGCGGAGTGTTGTGTTGTTACTACAATGGAGCAAGCCAATGGTATATGGGAATCTAACCAAAGGCAAGCATACAACAACAATAACAATCAATATCACCAAGGTCAAAGAGCATTCTCACCTTATGGGAACAAGAACTTCCAAACTCCATTCAATCAACACAAGACGACATTCAATCAAAATTTCCAAAGGCCAAATCAAGGCTTTAATCAAGGGTTCAACTTCCAAGCACAAGATACATCGGGTTTTCAAGCAAGAAATTTCCAAGCAAGACCAACATTCAACACCACTCCATTTCAAACTCCTCTCCAAAATCAATTTCAAGTTCCATTTCAAACTCCTACACCCTTCATTTCTCCTATACCACAAGTCCCACAACAACAACTTGCACAAGTCCCACAACAACAAGTTGTGCAACAACAAGCTCCACCACCAAAATCCAATTTGGAGATACTTATGGAGCAAATGATGAGCACTCAAAATAGTTTCATTCAACGCCAAGACCAACGCCATGAGGAGACTACATCTTCTATTTCTCAATTGAAGAGTCAAGTCCAAAATGCCCAAAGAATCACCGATCATCAAATACAACAACTCGCGAATCAAGTCAACGAGTTGACCATGTCAAGTGGGACATTTCCGGGAGGCATTAAGGCAAATCCTAAAGGTAAAGGCGAATTGAATGCCATTCAATTAAGGAATGGGCGCATATTAGATGAAGTTGTGGTTAGCAAGAAGAGAAAGACCAATGTTGAAGATGAAGTAAGTGAAGAAGCGAATGGTGAAAAAGAGAGTTCAAATGAAGTGGTTGTTGACAAATCATCTATTGTTGAAGACCATATTGCAAAGGAAACCCCAAAGGCAACTAGTGAAGTCAAAGCATATGTGCCACCAATACCATTCCCTCAAAGATTAGCTAGAATCAAGGTTGAGCAAAAGTATGGTAAGTTCTTGGAGATGATGAAGAGCATGCATATCACACTCCCTTTTCTTGAGGTCATTAAGGACATCCCCTCCTATGGCAAGTTCTTGAAGGATATCATTTCAAAGAAGTCATATGGTGAGCAATTGTCGGTAAGTCTTTCAAAGGAGTGTAGTGCCGTTCTCTTAAACAAGTTGCCACAAAAGTTGGAAGATCCCGGGAGCTTTACTATTCCTTGCTTGATTGGTTCTATCAGTATTGAGAAGGCATTTTGTGATCTAGGGGCAAGTGTAAGCCTTATGCCCCTCTCCATCTTTAACAAGCTTGAAGGTTTTGAGCTAGCCCCCACTAGAGTATCTCTTCAATTAGCGGATCGTTCCGTTAAGTATCCAATGGGGGTAGCCGAGGATGTGCCAATCAAGGTCGGGAACTTAATCATCCCGTGTGACTTCTATATTATGGACATCCTCGAAGACACCAAGATTCCCATTATACTTGGTCGTCCATGCCTAGCCACCGGGGGAGCTCTTATAGATGTCAAGAATGGTAAGCTCTCACTTCAAGTCGGGGACGACAAGATGGAATTTTCACTTGAGAAGGCCATGAAGGAGCCTTTAGATGTTGGATCGTGCTACCAAGTGCAAAGGCTTGAAGAGTCTACCATGGAGCAAGACGCTCATTATGTCCTTGAAGAGTCCATTGTCGGGAATTCGGAAATGGATACTATGGAATATGCTCTAGCTATGGACTCAATTTTGAAGCAATGCACCACAAGGTCACTAGAAAGCTTGGCCAAGGAAGGGTTATATGAGGAGAGATCTACGCCTCCTCAAGTGGAGTTGAAACCTCTTCCCTCATCTCTTAAATATGCTTTCTTAGGTCCTAATGAGTCATACCCCGTTATTGTCAATAGTGCACTCAATGAGTCATACCCCGTTACCGGGTGGCGCATGGTCATAGACTATCGTCAACTTAACAAAGCCACCCGGAAAGACCATTTCCCCCTCCCTTTCATAGACCAAATGTTGGAACGCTTGGCCAAACATTCTTACTTTTGTTATTTGGATGGATTTTCGGGATTTTTCCAAATCCCGATCCATCCCGATGATCAAGAGAAGACAACATTCACTTGTACCTATGGAGTATACGCCTACCGTCGTATGCCCTTTGGGTTATGTAATGCGCCAAGTACGTTCCAACGTTGCATGATGTCTATTTTCTCCGAATTTGTAGAAAAGACCCTTGAAGTTTTCATGGACGATTTCTCCGTTGTAGGGTTTTCATTCGAAAATTGTTTAGAAAACCTTGACAAGATCCTACAACGGTGCAAAGAAACCGGCCTAACTTTAAATTGGGAGAAATGTCACTTCATGGTGACGGAAGGGGTAGTTCTAGGACACGTAGTGTCTAACCGGGGAATAGAAGTTGATAGGGCGAAGGTTGAGGCAATTGAGAAATTGCCTCCACCTAGCAATGTCAAAGGGGTACGTAGCTTCCTTGGTCACGCGGGATTTTACCGCCGTTTCATTAAAGATTTTTCCAAGGTAGCTAGACCTTTGACGGAGCTTCTTGCCAAAGATGTTCCCTTTATCATGTCTAATGCTTGCCTTGATGCTTTCAATAGGTTGAAGAATGCCCTCATTTCGGCCCCCATTATCCAAGCACCGGATTGGAATATCCCCTTCGAGCTCATGTGTGACGCAAGTGATTTCGCCATTGGGGCGGTCTTAGGTCAAAGAAAAGAAGGAAAACTCCATGCGATCTATTATGCAAGCAAGACGCTCGACTCCGCCCAAGCAAACTACACCACAACGAAAAAAGAGCTTTTGGCGGTGGTATATTCAATGGAGAAGTTCCGATCCTACCTTGTGGGATCAAAAGTTATTGTCCACACCGACCATTAGGCCTTGAAGTATCTCATGGCGAAGAAGGATTCTAAAGCTCGCTTGCTCCGGTGGGTTCTACTACTCCAAGAGTTCGATATTGAGGTCCGGGACAAGAAAGGAACGGAAAACGTGGTCGCCGACCATTTATCTCGTTTAGTGATCGATGACCGTGATCCGGACATTCCCATTGACGATTCTCTTCGAGATGACCACCTACTAGCTCTTTCAATGGTGGAATTTCCATGGTATGCCGATTACGTGAACTATATTGTGTCGGGAATTGTGCCCCAAGACTACGACTCTCACAAGAAGAAGAAGTTCTTCCATGATGTGAAGCATTTCCATTGGGATGATCCCAATTTATACAAAACATGCGCCGATGGTCTAATCCGAAGATGTGTACCCTACGAAGAAACTAAGTCCATTATAATGCATTGTCACGACATGCCTTGTGGCGGCCACGCGAGCTCGATGAAGACTTCCGCCAAGATCCTACAATGCGGATTTTATTGGCCCACCATCTACCATGACGTAGCCGCCTACGTCAAGAGTTGTGACAAATGTCAAAGGAGCGGGAACATATCAAGGCGACATGAGATGCCGCTACAATATATGCTCGAGGTCGAGATCTTCGATGTGTGGGGAATAGATTATCAAGGTCCTTTCCCCTCCTCTTGTGGAAACGAGTATATCCAAGTGGCGGTGGATTATGTGAGTAAGTGGGTGGAGGCAATCCCCACGAAGACATGTGATGCAAAATCGGTAATGAAGCTTTTGATTAAGACGATATTTCCGAGATTTGGAGTCCCGAGGGTCTTAATTAGCGATAGGAGCACACATTTTCTTGAGAAGACATTGGCCACCGTTCTAAAGAAGTATGGAATCCAACACAAGAAGAGCCTTGCATATCATCCGCAAACAAATGGACAAGCGGAAATTTCAAATCGCGAAATCAAGGCGATTCTCGAAAAAACGGTCAACCGGTCAAGGAAAGATTGGGCGTTAAGAATTGATGAAGCTCTATGGGCATATCGCACGGCCTTCAAGACTCCTATCGGAACTTCCCCTTTCCGTCTCATATACGGGAAAGCTTGTCATCTTCCCGTCGAGATGGAACACAAGGCATATTGGGCTATCAAGCACCTAAACTTGGATATGAAGAAAGCGGGCGAAAAGAGATTACTCGACCTAAATGAGCTCGATGAATTCCGCCTCCATGCATATGAAAATGCAAAAATCTACAAAGAGAAGACCAAAAAGTTCCATGACAAGAACTTGGTACGAAGGGAATTCAAAGAAGGCGAGTTAGTTCTCCTCTTCAATTCAAGATTGAGGCTATTCCCGGGGAAGCTCAAGTCGAGGTGGTCGGGACCGTTCAAGGTCATGAGAGTATTCCCTTATGGCTCCGTGGAGATCAAGGGGAACGAGGAAACGTTCAAAGTCAATGGTAGCCGACTCAAGCACTATTTCGTCGGCCAACCAATCCAAAGAGAAATCGCTTCGCTCAAGTTCAACTAATCTCATTCATAAAGACATTGTTGTTGTATATTCTCATCTACTTCATTCGGTCGAGCCAACGACCTTAAACAAAGGCGCTTCGAGGGAGGCAACCCCGATACTTGACATTTTTCTTCTTTATTGGATTTTCTTGAAGGAGCACTTTTGAGACGAAGTACATCGTCTTTGGAGCCTGATTAAGGGTTTGGTGCAGCTTGGGATGGATTTGGAGGGCCAAAAATCGGAAAAATGAGAAAACAAGGGGAAATTGAGTTACGCACGATGCACCGTGCGCAACTCTTACAGGAAGAAGGCACCGTGCGCAACGCACCGTGCGTAACCCAGTGACCGTGCGTAATTTTTTTTAAAAAAAATAAAAAATATAATAATCATAAACACGGTCCACTAAACCGACACCCCCCACCATACTACTCTATCACTATTATTATTATTATTATTATTATCATTATTATCATTATTATCATTTACTAACACCCCCACAACAAACACCTTCCCTTTAAACCAATCTTCATCTTCCCCAATTCACATCTTCATACCTTCAACCACCTCCATTAAACCCCCATTATACATTCACCCAAATTTTCTCATAAATCCTTCAAAATCAAGCCAAATCTCCCAATTTTTGCACCATTCTCTTCCTTATCACTTCCTCTTCACTCCATAACATGCAAAACCAAGAATAAACACCAAAAGTTCACCACACCGAATTCCTAGATCTGTTATTTTAGCCATTTTTACACCTTCAATTGAACCCATCTTTTGAAGAACGGCTATTTTAACCGTGCTAAACATTTTGAGACCCTCATTGATTGATTTCGGGCAGTTTTCGGGTTGGACACGGATTGAAGACGGGCTAGAAGCGAATTTATTCGTCTGATCATCAAGCTAGCATCCATCAATGGCCCCAAAAAGATCATTTTCATCAGGTATGGATGCTCCCTCTTCTTCTTCAAATCCCGTCCTAATTCGACAACCTGTGAATCAACACAAATATAAGCATGAAAATGTGAGTTTCCGCACCGAAAAACAACGGGCTAAATACAAGGCACTTCTAAAATTACCATTTGACCCAACTCGGTTTTTTCACCGAGAAACCGCCATGGCTATGGGAATTGATAGTGAATTAGAAGTTTTGCTCACTAGGTTTAATTGTCCGATTGGGTTTATGCATGCTTATTCCTACCAATCCTTGACATGTGAATTCATTGCTACACTCTCGACCGAGACCTCGGGTCCAAATCCTACCATAACATTCCAAATCTTAGGTAACGAAATTACCTTGAGTTTAGACCGATTGGCCCGAATGCTCGGCATTAATTTCATCCATCTTGCCCCGGGAAAAGCCTCCCGAAAATCTGCCGTGCTTAAAGAAAGGGAAGAGTTTTGGGAGGAGATATCTAGGAGCGGTAAAGCTTATGAGGCTAGGGCTACAACCCTTAGTGAGGTGAAGAATCCCGTTCTTCGTTACGTATTGCGCCTTTTCTCGAATATCCTCATAGGCCCGTATGAATCCCACCACCGGGTTAGTGCTATAGCGTGTCAATCGCTTATGGAGGTCTTGACCCATCGGCCCCTATCCGTGGATTTTACTAAGGCCGTAGTCATGCACCTTTACTCCATGAACCTAAGCAACCCTCCAACGGTGGTGGGTGGTGGCCTAGTGACCTTGATAGCCCAAGGATTAGGCATGAACCGAGAGTCGGAGCCTTAGGTGGAACCTACATTGACCTTGATTATCTTTGGGCCACCATCAAAACCGTCTCAATTGAAGGGATTACCCGAATTCGATTCTTCATAACCCCACTCCGATCCATCTTACTCCCGGATCCACCTCATGTCACAATCATAGACGGGAAAATTGGGGAATGCCTCTTCGAATGAATGAATACACTCGTGGGAACATTAATGCCAATTGGAACCCGGCCAACTACGGCCACGACCCCTCCCGCACTATTTACGAGACCGAGGACATTGAGGAGGAAGAGGAGGGTCGAATCCTAGAGCCACCTCGCCCATCTTTCCATCAACCCGGCCCATCTTCGTCGAATGCCGGTCAACAATTCGGCTATGGCCAACCACCACCATTTGGATTTGGGCAAGGTTACCAACAACCGGGTTATGCCCCTTGGGACATGTCCGCCTTTAGTGCCCAAATCTCCTCACTTTCGGACCTTGTGACCTCAAACCATGAGGAGAACCGTAGGTCCATCGAGGAACTCCGTACAACATCCCGACAACAACATGAGGAAGCAATGGGATCGATTAACCGAATTGAGAATTCGGTAAATTCCTTTTTCGATAGCTTCTTTTCTCGTTTCCCCCCTCCCCAATGAACTTCATGATAAGGTTTTAGTGTGGGGAGGTGGCTTTAGGTTGTGTCGGTGATCGTTGAGGAGTAGAGTGGTCATTTTGAAAGATAAGAGATGGGTGAGAGTGGTGATGTGGGTGAGAGCGGTGATGTGCATGGGACGGTGAGTGTAGTGATGTTGGGACAAGGTTTATGCTAGAGGATGTGGTAGATTTTTGTGTGGTGAAATTTCGTGTGGTGAAATTTTGTGTGGTGGAACCTTGGTATGTTGTTAGTGAGGAATGATGAGAGTAAGATATTGCTCCCGGAAATTGGGTGATGTGATTACACCGAATTTCCATTTTTGAAAAATCCAAATGTTTGCTCCCGGATTTTTGGTGACGTGATTACACCAAAAATCCATTTGAAAAATCCAAATGTTTGCTCCCGGATTTTTGGTGACGTGATTACACCAAAAATCCATTTGAAAAATCCAAAATGTTTGCTCCCGGTGCTTTAGTGACTTGATTACACTAAAGCACCACTTGAAAATCCAAATTTTTAATTATTTACTTTATTTTCTTTCATTTTCTCTTAGATTTTCTTAGTTTTTTTTATTTTTTTTTTATTTTCCCTTAGTCTTTTCCCTAACTCTTTCTATTTTCCTACTACTTTCCATCTTGCATTTTGCATTGAGGACAATGCAAAGTTCAAGTGTGGGGAGGAGTCTTAGCTTAGTTCTCTTCAAAAATTTAAAAACCATAAAAATTTCAAAAATCTCAAAAATCCAAAAAGATTTTGTTTCTAGTTTTTTTTAGTGTGTCTAGTTTAATTTAGTGTAGCTTGTGTACATATATTTGTTTTTGTGTTGTTTCCTCTTTTTCCCTTGTGTAGGTAAATAACCCGCCGGACGCCAAAAAAATCAAAATTCGAGGTAGATGGATGAAGACCGCTCCGGTATATTCTTTCCACCTTATTCCTTTTTCCTTGCATTTGTTGAAGGAGGATGAGATTTTGATTGTATTGGAGGTTCTTGGATGAACATTTGGGTTGTTGGTTGTTTGCTTACTTGTGGAAATTGACTCATTTGTGTTTTGTTTTATTTGTTTTCTTTATTTTCGTGTGTTTAGGGTCTAGTTTAGTGTGTCTTAGGGTAGTGTAAATATTTTCGAAAACCTAGTCTTGAAGCTTATGTTGGAAGCCTACATTTTCTTATTAGTTTTACTTACCTTGATGTAGGACTCGAATCTAGTAGAATAGCTTTAAAATACTTGGTTTATCGACATTCTAGCTTAGGTCCACCCTTCCTACCAAATAGATTACTCGGGGGTTTGCACTTGACCATTTTGATCCCCCGTGGTGTGAAAACTCCTTGGTTACCGTGTCTCGTGTCCCTAGGTGACCATTATTCATTGTGACCGTTTTTATAATCCAAGATTATCTATCAAAAATCACAAATACTTTCCACAATAATTTTTGCTTTTTGCTTATTGGTGATTCTAATGTGTAATGTTCTCCCCACTTCGAAGAAAAAAAAAAAAAAAAAAGAAAAAAGAAAAAAAAAAAGAGAAAAGAAAAGAAAAATAGAAAAAAGAAGAAAAAATCGAAAAAGAAACAAAGAAAAAGAAGAAATTGAAAAGAAAACAAGGGGGAGAAAGAAAGAAATGAAGAACTATGAAAATCGAAGAAAGATCACCACACATCAAAATAAATAAATTTTCCGTTGATTTGGGGAGCCATCGTGAAGGGCCTACCGAGGGACCGAGTTCCTAAGGAAGGAAGATAGCGGTGGTGAACCGGTCATTGGAACTATTATTTTTCTATCTCCTTTCTACTTGGATTATTTGGTCATAGTGAGTTTTGGGACGACCCTTCTCTTTATTTTATAAAGAGGTCGAGGCACACTTACCTACAGTGTTTTATAACGCCACGGTTCTACCTTTCCACTCCATCTTACGCCCTCTTGTAGTTTATTTGGAAGGTTGGGAGGAAATTCGCTAGATTATCGATATTCATAGTAATTTATAGCTATAGTATTAGATTTTTGTCCATGTCTTGTAGGTTAACTAGTTTGAGAATGTTAGTTTTCATAATAGGTGGATGATTAGTGTTTTTCCCCGCCGTCTTGATGAGGGTGACGGTGTTTTCCTTTTTGTGATGCAAACATGTCATGTATTTGTGTGCTTAATTGATTGTTTGTGTCAAAAGTTTTGTGCAAGACCCAACTTGCCTTGCAACGGCATGCTTATCCTCATGGTATATCGTTGTGAGTTGAAGGGGCGTTGAGTGCGCTAATACTCATGCGGTTAGTGATATTTTAGTGATTGAGGGATGCTTATATTGTGCATTCACTCCTTTTATCTTAGGTGTTTGTCTTTGCCTTTGTCGCGCTTACTCGAGGACGAGTAAATGTCTAGTGTGGGGAGGTTGATAACTCCGTTATTGACCGTATTTTCACACTATTTTGACGTTTATTTAGCCTCGATTAATCGTGTTTTCTTAGGCATTTTGGCTCGTTTCGGCTATATTTTGTATTACTCGGTTTTCTTGTGTTTGTTACTTGTTTTTAGGCATTTCCGTGTCAAAAACGATGAAATCGAGTACGCCCGAGTAAAAGGGAGCAAGTGACCCGAGTTCGAGCCTAGACAAGCGCATAGAGGACCAGAAACAGGAAAATAAGGGCAGATAAAGTTACGCACGATGCACCGTGCGTAACTCAAGCAGGAAGAAGGGACCGTGCGCATCGGACCGTGCATAACGGTCCGACCGTGCGCAACTCCGGCTCTGTTTTTTTCCCTGTTTTTGGCCCGGTTTTGTGTAACCTAATTAGAACTATAAATACTCGATTTTATCATTTTCTTTAGGCATCTGAAGTTTTTTATTACACAACTCATACATTTTGAATTATTTGGGGGTTTTAGAGAGGGTTTGTAGCTTTGAAGATCTTCATCTTCCTCATTGTCAAAGATTCAAGCTTTTTATGATTATTATTATTTTTTCTTCTTCTTAATCTCTTCATCCTCCTTTATGTGGGTAATTTTACTTCTTCCTTTATTTTAATTTCATTTTGTTATCTTTTAATTTTCTTAGTTCATCTTAGTAGTTTGCAATTGATTAGTTTTGTTTGTTTGCTCCTTCTTCCCCTTTGTTCATGTTCTTCATGTTAGAAATAGAAATTCCCAATTTTCTATCATCCCCAATTTGACCATTTTTGTTATTTGTTTCATTTTGTTAGTTCACCTTAGTTCATCTTCATGTTTATTTGTGTTGCTAGTTCTCCATTGTTGTAGTTTCCTTCTTTTTGTTTATTTCTCTTTTTATTTGTTCTTCCAATTAGAATTTCCCAAATTAGCCATTCTTGCATGATTAGTATTAGTAAAATTCAATTATTAAGTGTGTTCATAGTTAAAGATTCCACCTTTACTCTTAATTTTACTAGTTTAGCCATGGTTAGTGAGTAGTCACCCACTAGGGGTCGATGAAGCTTAAATTCGCCTAAATTGCGCCCCTTGTATGTTTTGTATTGATTGAATTGGGTGATTGGGTGAAGTGGTGTTAAGGATTTTGGATTATCTTGGTTTAGGGGTTTGAGACGGTCCTAATCCCTTGGTCATCGATGGGAGTCGATTAGGATGGGTAACCGGTTTGACCCCTCTATCTTGCCTTACCGTACTAGATCGAACACGGGAGTGGTGTCTAGCGTGGTATCCTTCACACTAGTATACGTACCTTTTTGAGTTGAGTTGGTTTGGGGTTTATCACGGGAGTGACCCTCGGATTTGACTTAGGGATTCCGTCTTACGAACCCGGGAGGGAGGTAAACGGGAAATTAAGCCAGACACGAACCCGGGAGGGAGGTGGCCGACCTAAACGCATACAACTTCGCCCTTGATCCCAATTCCGTCGATACTTGATATACCTTGGTGCGATTTAGGTGAATTGAAGCGACATCGTTCCCTAGTCCTTTTTATTCTTGATCAATCGTTACTACTTTAGTCATCTTAGTTTACTTTAGTTTTAATTTTCTTTTAGTCATTCTCCATATTAGTTATCACTTATTCATCTAGTTTTAGTCTACCATCAATCACTTCTATCGACTTAGATAAACATTTAGGGTAAATACAACTAGGCATCACTTTGCTCCTTGTGGGATCGACCCTCTATTGTGCTACGATTACATCGTACACTTGCGAGGTATTAAAACTCCAACACGCGGTCCTAAATTGTACCTGTATAAGTTACATAAAATTTTGCATGCAACACGTAGGTGAAACAAATATGACTCGCACTGGGGAAAAAGATTTTTGCTTCAAATTTGAAATCGAAGTCCTGAAAGCCACTCACGTGCTAGGAGATAGGTTTTCAAAATTGAAAGGGGTAGGAAAGAAATTTGCAGTTTAAATAGACCGAAATTTGACCTTGTCGAAAAGGATTCTCTCAAATGGCTAAGTTTTGCAAATTTTAAAGCGGCAATTTGAAGAGAGAGGCCTACCGACAGACTCGACTCTGGACGTGACATGACGAGTTGACAGACACGACTTGGACTCTCAAAGGGGTTGGACTGTGACTCGGTAGGGAGGTGGGCCGCCTAAGATGACACGACTCTTAAGTTGCGCTATTCCGTAGCCTAGGCGAGTGGCAACACGTTCGAAGTTGAAATGGGAACGATCTGTTATAGGGCTTAGCGGTAGCAATGTTGTAGTCTGGTTCTTTCTTGAATTTTTGGTTTTGGGGAAATTTTCCCAAAGTGGGTACTGCTTCGAGTCCTAACAGATTCTCGTCTTTGACTGAGCCGAGTACTAGGACACACTATAGAAAGAAGGCTAGATTTTGAAAGTATTTGGATTATGTGAGTGGATGGAGAACTTCTGCCTAGGAGAAGCCCCCAGGACAACAAAGCGAACTGTTGAGAACATGACAGTGTCGTGACCGGAATGATGGTGCTTTTTGAATTTGTGTCAATGTGGTTGGTTGTGCCTCTGTTGAAAGACTGCCTACGTATTCACGTGTAGTGAAATCAAACCATGCCGTAGTTCAGTGAATTGAAAGATATATTATGGTGCCTAGTCTAATAGGACTTTGTGTGTAACTAGCCATAGCAGTGGTGTAGGCTAGGTGCATTCCCAATTATGTCTTCATCGGAGGGCTAGAATGGTTAGGATGTCGATCCTGCGACTGTGAGCATTCTCTGGGGTAGCCCCCAGAGGTGGTGTGAACTATTTGGGCATGTTCTATGCCGACCGCAGGTTGAGTTCCCGTGTTTTGGGCTGGTAACTAGTTTGGATGTTTTTGGAAATGTGGTGCTAGGTCACAAGTGGCTTTGATGTTTTGACATCTAGAGCTTGTCTTTGTGGAGCTAAGGCTTCGAGGGTAAGGTATTGCAATGTGGTAGGAAAGGGGGAAGTCGAGTAAAAATGACTCGAACTTCGATCGGGGTAGGTTGATAATGCAGGATCTGGTTTCCATGTCTGGCCCTAATGGTTAGGGTGTATCCTATGGAGCTTGAATCCTCAAAATTCTGGGTTGTCTCTTAGCCTAGGTCTCGAGAAGGTCTTGAGGGTTGTAATGTGGGAAGGCTAAATGTGGTGTTATCTGACCAGCCTGATTGTCACCCTTCTATTTGATGGTATGGGCATCGATAATTTTTGAATTGACCGTACCCCGGTCAAGGGACTTTCACTTGAGTTGACCGTTGACCACGGTAATGGATATTTGAATTTTTTTTTGATGATGGCCTGCTTTTTTGTTTCGGCCTTTTGCTTTTCCTTGGATTTTTTTTTTGTCCAGCTTTTGGCCAGCTCTTTTGTTTTGGCCGTTTGCTTTTTTTTTTGGTCAGACTAAAACCTAGGGTAAGGATTGGTTAGTCTTATTGGAGAGGCGTTTATTGTGGGAAATAGGCTTGCCTCCCGTCTTGAACCCAAACTAGGAGACTACCTAAATTTGTCATAGGATTCGATACCGCTCCTGCTAAGGGTACTTTTGTGGCTTTCTATGTCAGACATGGAACAGGTAAAGAAAAACACGGGTCTCGATTTCCTGCAGTAATTATAGATGTGCCTATAATAGTCACATGCGTGTGCTCACAGTGTATGATGGTGTTCATCATGTTCTCGGAAACACATAAGGAAAGTATATATGAAAAAGAATATTGAAAGCTGATTTTATTGAATTTTGAAAAAGAGGACAGAATACAACTGACTCTGACTCAGACTTTGACTTTGGAAGAAATATCACATCCTAGACTCGGACTCAGACTCAGACTTAAATCAAATCCGGACTCTCGGATGATGTTGTCATTAGTCGTCGGCTTCTAAGGACTCGAGTTGATGTCCAATATAGCCTTCAGTAGAAGCTTCACCCAGATCATCATTATGTCGAAGATCGTCTTCAATCCTAATGCCCATTTCGGTAATCACCGCAAAGTTTGAAATGCCTGCATACCTAAGATGGATGCGGTAGGAAGGTAGGAGGTTGTTGACGAACGCTTCCACTAGTATCTTCTCGTTGGGCTTGTCTACCAACTTCACACTTTCGGCCCTCCACCTTTGAAGGTATTTGGTGAAACCTTCTTTGGGCTCTTGGGCCATAACCTCCAGAGTACGCATCGTAGTCTGGATCTCGGTATTATCGGCGTAATTCCGAGCGAACTCTGTTGCCACATCATCCCAAGTCTTGTACTTCTTGGAATCGAGCTTGTAGTACCGGGCTTTCGGGTGCTTCTCGAGGGAGGAAGCAAACAAGTGCTTGAACATGGTGGATTTCACCCCCTTGACAGCCATAAATTCTTTGAAAGCCTGAATGTGATGGACCGGGTCTTCAGTACCCTCAAACATCGGTATTCCCGCAAGGTTGAGGTTGGCGGGTCGCTCGTCATCCAGAGGCGAGTAGGAGCGAGCATTTTCCGCATGGATTGAGTTGTTTGTAGACAAATGGACCTGTTCTTCAAGATTGGGAACGGCGCTGAACAGTTTAGCTATGGGCCCAATGGGTTTAGATCCAGCATTAGGAGTCCCTTTCTCCATGGCACTCAAACGGGTGGCAAGGGTTGTTTGGTCGGTCTTGATAGCCGTCAATTGGGCTTCAAGCTTAGCTAAGGAGGCTGCCGATTGGTCCAAAGTTTCTTGCATTTTCTGGCGTCTAGTTACCGGTGGCCTGTCTGTAAGAATACCGCGGGAGGAGAGACGACTCCAGTTCGACTCGGGTTAGACTCTCCTAAGGCAAATGTGTAGGGTACGATTCTCGGAGTGACTATGATTAATCGCTCCGTCGGATAATAGCCCCCAAGTGAGACTAAGGACTCAAATAGGACTCAGATGGTGTGACATCTAAGTGACTCGAAAGTGAGGTACGTGAGACGACACGTGTAAGACATGATCCTTAGAGCAACCGTGATTGATCGCTCTGCTGAAGGGCAGCCCCTGAGTGAGGAAAAGCCTGAAAAGAAAATGACTCGGAAAGGACACCTAGACGGGTGACTTGTGAAAGGTGGGCCTCCCTTAGGATTCGGCGGGTGGGCCGAGTCCTGTTCGAAGGAAGGTCCATGTGACAAATTCATCAGACTTTGGACTCGAATGTGTAGACGGGCCCTCCTTTGTAAGAGTATGTCTTACGTAGGTGGGCCATGCCTTAGTCAAATAAGGCGGACTGGGATAGGGAGGAAACTCGTGATGTAAGATCGACAGAGTTTCGACGCTAAGGACTTGGACGACTTACGACACGACCCAACACTGCTAAATATGGGAAGTCCTAAGAAGTGGAAGGTTTTGAAAAGGGATTTTTTTGAGAAAATCCGGAAAAACCGACTGATGGCTCGATTTTTCGAAAATCGGAAAAGTGTTATCAGGCCGCAGTTTTGAAGTTTCGAAAATATTTTTAGTCTTGAAACGGGTAGCATACCGGCTAGAAATAGACTATTTTGAGTAAAATCATAAGTCCTAAATTCGGTAGCTTTCCAGGTTTTTGAAAGGTTGAATAATTGGAATTTTGAAATTTGAATATCGAAAAAAAGAATTTCCGATAATTTGAAAAAATGGAAACGGGATCCCGAAGATCGAAAACGGCATCTCGAAGATTTGAAAATTGAAAATGGCATCTCGAAGATTTGAAAATCGAAAATGGCATACATCTCAAAAATTTGAAAATAACGAATGGCATCACGAGGATTTGAAAATCGAAGTTGAATTTTGAAAATTCAAAAATCGAATGGTGGATCGGAAATTCGAATTTTGAAATGGGCAGCTTGCCGGCTATAAAATAGGCTTGTTTTGAGTCAAATCTTAAGTCTAAATTTTGGCAGCTTTTCGAGTTTTTGAAAATTAAATATTTTTGAAAAGATGCGTTTTTGGAATTTCGGAATTTTGAATATCGAAGATGAATTTCCGAAAATTTGAGAATCGAAAACAGGATCCCGACTTTTAAAATTGGCAAAAATGTCATCGGGCCCGATTTTTTTTTGAAAAGTTGAAAATTTTTGAATTTTTGAAATGGATAGTATACCGGCTAAAAACAGGCTATTTTGAGTAAAATCATAAGCCCTAAATTCGGTATGCTTCTCGGTTTCGAAATTGGATATTTTGAGAAAAGATGCAATTTTTGAAAAAATTGACGGTTTTTGAAAACGACACGGAAACCAAGCAGCAGGTAATCAGGCAAGCATTATAACGACGCCATGTATGCTTTACACTAAGTCTCGGTCGGTCTAGAAAGGGTCTATACCAGTGCACATAGTCTAGAAGTTAATCGGGACAGACTCTCTAAGTCGAGTTGCGCTTAGAACGTGCCGCGAAACCCATTCGAATCGACTATGGACACCTTTGACATATCCATATTGGAGTACATCACGGTATAGTGGGACGTCGATCGCGAGTACCGGCCCGGGAAAATAAAGGGTTATGCATGAACCGTAAAACTAAGACGCGTATTGTACTAGTCAAACGATTTCTATTCGAGTCTCACCCTGAGGATGCCGACGGTAAGTCACGCATCAGTTAATGAACAGCGGAGTCGCCAAATTGTGGACATGACATAGGTGCACCCCGACGCGGCCACGCGCGGGTTTGGGGAGGCGAATGAATCTCCATATGAGAATGGATCGAATTGAAATTTAAATCGAAGTGGAGTCGCCACCGAACTTTGTGGGAGTTCGGGCCCGTTCGAACGCACTCTATGTTGTAGTGGGCCATATAAAAAATACGGCCCATTTCCGATGTCAGAGTTTATTGGGCTCCTCCCTTTGCATTGCGATACCGATACCGTCACTACCGGTTATCGTGTATTGAATGACTCTCGTGCGCCAACGGTTTCGGGCATCCGGAAACCGAGGTTCTGAGTAAGGGGTGAGGGTACGTGTTGGGAAGCCCACAAAGGACACCCAATCCTGCCCGCTCATTGGCGGCCTCTACTAAGATATCGAGTGACTTTCTAATACGCGCGTTAGTTGAACGATGAAATGTTATGCAAACATTGTTTTCCCTAAGCATGCGAAGAATTGAATGGGTTTCTATGTCGATTTAATGCAACTAAATTTAACGTCAAAGTTGTATTTAGCATGCGAGTTCATTTTAGTACAATAAAATAAACAATGAAAAATCAACAAGAAAATAACAAACTTGTTAGCAATGGTACAACGATAATAACGGTTTGCGCGAAATATAAGATGCTATAGAATAATGTAAATATGATGATGCATGGTTTTGAAAAGTAATGTTTCACGTGATAGATTAGACACGTGTTGACTTAAGTCGTAAAAAAAACGTTAGTGAGACTCGAATGACCTTGTAGGACTCACGGCTTAACGTGATGAAGGGGCCACTCGATCGAGTCATTGAGGGACTCGACCGAGTGGACCTCTGGAAAGGCTTCTGTCCGGATTTCGAGACGTCACTCGACCGAGTTATGAGGGAACTCGACCGAGTGCATGGCCACTCGATCGAGTCATGGCGAGACTCGACCGAGTGGTCGTCAAAATAGCATTCTGTCTCGTTTTTGGGGTGCCACTCGACCGAGTGAGCTAGGCACTCGATTGATTGCCCCCTGTACGAACTAGGGTTCGCTTTGAAATTTGTTATCGATTTTGAAATTGCCTTTTGATTTTGATAATTCGATGAGTTTGTTGAATCGGGCATAAATATTAGGGATTTATTCTCGATTCATGTGTATCATACTCGTCATATTCGACGTTCGATTATTGAATCGATATCGAATATTAGAGCGGAACTAAAATAGAAATTGCTATAAGTCGTTTAAGTTAACTAAAAACGATATAAATTTTCCTCCGCATTTATAGTGTCGCATTCTTATCGAATTGATGACATCCATTTTAAACATCAACGGAAAATCGTATTAGCTAAAATATTTGACTAAATTGTTTAGATTCGACATCCAATTATTGAATTGGTATCAAATCCAACGGGTTGACAGTTTGCTCGAATTAAAAGACTTGATTCCCTCGGCTTCCCGACATCGTAATGGATCCCTAGGGATTATGTGATGTCGGATTCGCGTCAACGGGTTTCGACCCTTATTAAAGAAAAAAGTACTTGTTTTGAAAATAGATTTGAGAATCGATGAAATATGCGAAGAATAACGAAATAAGAAAATTATGATTGATGTTAATTCGCCTCAACAATCAAGCGATCGGGGTGATGGGATAAGCGACCGACAACGCTGAGTGCAATACTCTTGTATATTCGGGTTTCCTTATCCCACTATCACTCACGCTCGACACGAATCGACGAACACTTTAGTATTTTATACTAGATATATTATCGATATACGGATGCAACGATAAAATAAAAAAAACGAAAAAAATGGTGATAAGGATGACGAGAGAGGGAAGAAGAAAAGGAAGAAATCTAGATTTTTTCACCCTCAACCTACATGCTTCATATTCTCGGTATGGACTCGTCTAGTTGTGGCTTAGGCACGGGAGTTCGAGATTATGTAGATGGAGTTATGGTGGTTTGAGGGTTTGATGTTTACTTGATGCTAGGGTTGAAGGTTTGTATGTGTAAAGTTGTGATGGGTAAAAGTTAGGGTTTTTGTAAAAGTTTGATTAGGGTTGTAAAAGGATGTGTGTAGATGTGTTAGGGTTTTGTAATGAGGTGAAAAGTTGTGTGTAATTGCATGCAAGGGGGTGTATATATAGGCAATTGCTTCCTCTCCTTGTCTAGGGTTACTTGATCGAGTGCCCTGATGGACTCGATCGAGTGGCGCACCTGAAAGAGGACCGCGGGTTTGCTCTCGGAAAAGGCTTTGACCGGGTTTTGACCCGGTCGCTAAAAGACGGTTTTATTTCCGGTGTCAGTTTTGACCCAAATTAGCCTTATTTGATTGGAAACGACCTACTGGGCCTGAATTTGAGGTTGATTGTGTGAGATTTGTACTCCGTAAGTGCTTAAGCCAACAACTAATGGTTTCGAGCCCATATCCGAGCGCGTAGAAACACGTTTGCGTCCGATCATCATCGGGTGTTTTTTGGAAACTGCCATAGACACCTGGCAGTCGAAATGCGGGTGTCTACAGATGTATTTTTTTTATTTTAAAAAGAGCTCTTAAGACTATAAACTTAAGTAATTATCTCACATCGAAAAATTATTACGAGGTGATGGAAGACTATAAACTTAAATAAATTATCCTACATCGAAAAATTATGATAAATAAATTCTGATAAATTTTCATTTTAAAGATGAAGATGAAGAAGCATAATACCTTAATCCCAAGATATTCTACAACTGCGTGATTCTACAACATAGCGAGTGTGACTATACATCATAATGAGTGTGACTATACAACTGAATATGTGACTACAATGAGTGTACAATTGCGATTCTACAACATAATGAGTGTGACTGTACAACTGAAAGTGTGTGACCTTGCAATTCTGCAAGAACATTACACACTAAATGACTTGTTCATCTTCATTTTCAGCTTCAACATCTCCATCTTCAAGCTTCATTCATCCCACAAAAAAAACTTCATCTTCAAATTTCATCTTGGGGATGAAGTTGTTCTTTTTTTTGTGGATAATAAAAGAAGCATGAAAATGAAGACGAAGATGAAGATGAAGATGAAGATGAAGATGAAGATGATCGATGAAGATGATCGAAGTTATGAAAAATAAAAGAAGCATGAAGATGAAGATGATCGAATATGCATAAACACGCCTTGGTATGATGATCGGAGTTATTGACGGAGTATGTTCTGTTAAAATCGGAGTTGTTGATGGAGTATGGTCGGAGTTGTTGACGGAGTATGGTCGGAGTTATTAATGGACTTATTTGATGGGTTTTGTTAGAGAGGGATTTTTGTTGTTAGATGGAATGTGAGTGTGGTCGACAGACTTTATGTTAGCCTTCCATTTTTTTTTATTTATTTAAATTGAAGCCCATCCATCCATCCATCTTAAGATGGATGGAAGACCAAGATCAACACTAAGAGACTTCCAAGAAGTTAGTAACTCCCTTGATCCCCCCTCTCTTTCTATGTATATATATAGAAGTAAGATCAAGGAAGTTGGTGGTGGATTGGGAAGTTGGAAAGTTATGTTGTTGACCCTTGATCTTGGGTTGGATGGATGACTTAGATTAGTTTATTAAAAAAAAGTGGTGTGCATGATTGACCTGCGTACTTGACAGCAGCAACAACACCTTTTTCTCACTCTCTCACTATCAATCACATCAAACTTTCCTCTTTCACTACAATTCAAATTTCATCATCTAATTCATACTACTAAAAACCCCATTCATACTACCATACAATTTAATTCAACCCTAATTCCTATTTTGCTCCACCCTTATATGCTTCAATGGTACTGTTCCTCGAAAATTTGCAGTCGACGTATTCATCCGATGATCATATGCTCGAAAATTTGCAGTCAATATGCAGGAGGTAAGATGAGTATATATATTTGCTTCTGCATTTGGTATCTTGAATTAATTTCAAATGCTCGATTTTTTTTGTATTCCATGTTTTTTTTATTTGTTAACTTGAAGAGTCACATAGTTACAACGTGATACTCACACTCTATATGAAAGAAAGGCATGCGTCGTTGAGTACAAATTTTGATACGTGGGTTATAATGATGTCATTAGATATTACTCCATCGTATATTTGTAGGGTTTAGTCACATATTACACCATCATTATCACTGAAATCACTTGCTCGAAAGTCAATCTTTGTGTATTTGTATAAAGTCAATATTTTTTCCCTATTTTTGTTGCTGATGTTTTCTTGTGTTGGTTATTTTATCCAAATATTTGTGTAAGGGTATTGCATTTTGGTTCTTTGTAGTTGTAGTTTTTCGTTGTATGTTTTGAGTGACAATAATCACACGTTTTTTTTTTGTTCTGGTTTTTGTTGTTGATGTTTTGTTGTTATGTTTTCGTTTGGTTTTTCTTGCACTACTACAAAATTATTAGTCATAGACATGACCTAATAGACATAGGTTAAAAGAAAAACCCACATCTATTTTTAATAGACATAGGTTATTTAAAAAACCTATGTATACAAAACAGAATATACATAGGTCAAAATTAAAACCCATGTCTGTAAATTATACACATAGGTCAAAGTAAAACCTATGTCTGTAATATATGAATAGATGTAGGGCATATAGGAAACCCATGTATATTGATGTAATACTAATAAAGTAGTGACACATGTCTATTCTATTAGTTCTAATAAACTAATAATATTTTATTACTATTATTCTATTACTTTATTAGTCCTAATAATAAAGTAATAAACCTAATCCGGTATTCTATTACTTTATTAGTCCTAATAATAAAGTAAGAAACTAATACTGTAACATTCTAATAAAGACCAACTCCCTAAACTCTTCCCTCACCGACATCTTATCCGCTGACAATTGGGATCTCGAGCTCGCCATCCCATCCTTCACCGCTAACCCTAATTCCCCACCCGACCACTACCACCTCCTCCCCTACGCCTCATCAACCTCCACCGCCACTCTCTGAAGTCTCCGTCGCCCCTAGCACGCATGGCGTCTGCTCACACTTTCTTTCTTCGTCTTGTCGGGAGGTCTACGCCTGATCTCTGGTGTGGTTGGCCTCGGGGTTTGGGCCGTCGGTGGAGTCCTCTCCTACTCCCTCGCCAGCTTCCTCACCGCGTCCGCTCTTCGCACCAATCCGCTCTTCCTCCGCTCGAACTACCTCCGCTCTTCCTACAGACGATTTCATCAGCCGTCCTCTCGAGGTTCTTTAATTCGTCTATAGTCCTCCTTTCGATTCATGTTATATTTTGTTCTATTTGAATTTAATTTGGTGTCCGTAATTACTGTTCGATTGCGATTCTTGATTCAAATGTTGACTTTATTCAAAGATTTGATCGTGTGTTTCTTGATTGAAGCTCTATTGATTTATAAGTTTCCTTAATAATCCGAACCCTAGAGTATTGATTTCTAAGTTTTCTTGATCTAATTATTGATAGTGCGATTTTGATGTCATACGATTTCTAAGTGTATAACACATTGTTTCTATAGTTTCTCCCCTAACGGTCTGAATATATCAGACGTTAAGTGTAAACAAATGAGTTGTTTATTTTTCTTTTTCGTTTTTTGTACCGCTAGGTTCATGTTCAGTTGAGCTTACAAATGTATTTTGTTTCCCTTGATTTTTGAAATGAAGTATGAAGAAATTGTTTCAGGTTCCGTTCTGCTGTAAGCCTGTAAACCTTTACCTTACTCTCCGTTCAGATGTCGAAATTCCAGGGACTTCGGCTGCCAGGTTCCGTGATGAAAGATGTATCCTTGCATAATTGCATGCTTGAATGCTCTTTTTATACAAAATGTTGAAATTTCAGGAACTTCTGCCGCCGGGATCCGTGACGAAAGTTGTATCCTTGCATTATTGCATGCTTGAATGCTCTTTTTATACAAGATGATCGTTTCTCGGTTTGAGATCGTCTCACACAATTGGTAGAATTAATGACCTTTGGTTTATAATGTTCCGAACATTTGGAGATCATCTTACACAATTGCTCTTTTTAATGATCGTTTCTCATGTGAGGTGATTCGCTTCAACTTGCTTCCTGTTTCCAAGCCATGGCAGTCTTACCATACCGTCTTCACCAACGCCAAAGCCGGTATGCTATCCCTTTCACCCTTTTCCCCTTCCATTTTCATCTTTCCCAATTTCTATTTTTTCATTAATCAACCTTTGTTTTTGGGTCTTATTGACACTTTCTGAATGCATTTTATCGGAAACTTAGGTTAGCTCTTTCTTGGCTTTCTAGCATATTGTCTATTGTGCGTCAATCATTTGTCTTTTTTCTTCACTTGTTGCACTTCAAATTACCAATCTTTAACTTAAATTTCCCGATTTTCGGTTTCTCTAGCTGTGTGTTGTAGCTCCTTGTAGAAGAAAGATGGAGGAGATCCTAACAAGGTGCCTATTCTCAATCTACTCAAACTTCGTATTTTTGAACTTGGGTTATGAATTAACTAGAATTTTAAAAACGATCAACTAGAAATTAAATTTGAACTCGGGTTATGAATTATTTCATTCTTAATAGCTTCAAATGTTAATCTAGCTCGGATTTTGTAGGATTTCGCCTTCGTCTGTGGCATTTGAGACGATTTTTTCGAGGGTGTCGCTGTCTGGATGCTGTCCTGTCACTGTGTAGTAGCATCTGCTTACTGTTTCCTTGTTTCCTTGTATTCTGACATCATTTTTTGCCTCACGGTTTGGAATTATAGCATTAGTTCTTTGAGTTTTTTTCTTAGGCCGTTTATAGTCCGGTCCTTGGAGAAAGGTGAGCAGGTTTTGCCAAATTATAGTCTGGTGGTCAACCAATGTTAACCTTAACCGTCTTCGCACGCCTAATTTTTATTCTGCTGGTTCTACAGATGCTTTCGTCTAAGGACCTCAATTTTGTGGGATACACATACAAGAACTTCGAAATTGTGAATGATTATCAAGTTCCTGGCGTTGGTATAGTGCTTGACCCTTTGCCTATCTGCTATTGTTTGCATACATTTTGCTTACATATGTGAGATTATATTTTATTTGATGTGACCACCTACCAGTAACACTAAATAGATTACATTTTGTTACATATGTAAGGGATGATGGTACCCTCTGTTGTGTCGCCAATTGAAAACAAGGATTTGAGAATTGAGGTGGATGAGAAATTACATTAAATTAAATTATTTAGGTTTTTATTGGGGATTTTAATTAGTTTGTTATTTTATGCTAAATAAATGAGATGTGCTTTCACACAAGTTGCATAAAGGTAGAACTAACAGTTACTCTAAAATAATTCCTTCTGTTTCTTGTCCTTGCATTTTGATTTGTGACCACCTACCAGGAACTTTTGTACTTCCTCAATCCTCATGGTAGGGTACCCAACTATTTCACACTTTCACATACATACAATACCTTAAAACCAAGTTTGAGTTTGAGTTTTGATCTAATGTAATTATCGTTTGTTTCTATTTTGTAACCATAAAAATTTAATAATGTAAAAGTGTATGACCAAGACATGATTTGAACAATGTATAATGTTGAAGACATAATTAATAGACTCAAGTAAATTAAAACTATCTAAATATAATCGTTTAAGCCTAATTAATCCTCTTCCTCACTCGATTTTATTTTATTTTATTGTGAGTATAATAGTACTGAATGTTAGAAGTATATCTTGTTAATATCGACTTGCTGTTTATGCAATGGACTTGTTGTTCTGTTTTAGATCCACTTTTGGTTTCTACTTCAGTTGACTCTTCTTCAACGTTCAGTGAAGCGGATTGAATCTCTCTCTTTCTCCCGATTCTGACAAAGACTGAGTATGCATTCTTTCAGTACCGATTCTGGTTTCTATCACATCAGTCGACTTCCATCGTTGACTGATGTGATCGTTTAGTTGAAATTCGTTCTTATTTTAATCACATTTTAATCCAAGTTTTGTTCAAGGCAACTGATTTGTTCGTTATGTATTTGCCGGTTTATGACGGAGATAGTCTATCAGTTCCCCAAGTGGCCTTGTTGTAAATATTCACGGTGTATATATAACCATCTCGGGTGCAGACTTGAATATGTTTTCAAGGCTGTGGTACAAAATTCATCCCAACTCCCAAGTGTACACTTTGAAGATCGAGAGACTTAACTGTTTATCTCCTTGTACCCGCTAATGAAGGATTTTTTCAGCAATGTTCCGGGTATTGATAAAATCCTTGAAAAGTTGTCGATTCGAATAACATGTTGATTAGGTTTCTTGATTGAGTATCCAATTTAGATTTGTAGTTAAGGATCTATAGTGTGGAAGGAAGAGAGATAATGTCTTGTGGCTAATTGTTTTGTTATTAATAAAATTTAGTTACCATTTATGTGAGATAATGTCTTGTGGCTAATTGTTTTTTTATTAATAAAATTTAGTTACCATTTATGTGAAAGTGGCGCGCCTATTTTGTATTTTTTTTTGTAATTTAGCAGTTCAATAGACATAGGGCGTACAAAATAACCCATGTCTATAGTATGACAATAAACATAGGGTAAACAAATAACCCATGTCTATACTTATAAATAGACATAGGGTGTATAAAAACCCATGTCTATTATTTTTATAGACATGGGTTATTCTAAAAACCAATGTGTAATGTAACAATAGACATGGGTTATTAGAAAAACTTATGTCTATGTTTTAGATAGACATAGGTCGTACGACCTATGTCTAAATATTTGACAATAGATGTCACTCAACTTAACATGGGTCGCGAAATCCATGTCTATTAGTGAAAACGACCCATGTCTATTTAATGTTTTGGAGTAGTATTGGTTGTTGTTGAGTATTACATCTTGTACTTGTAGTTTTTCCTTGTATTTTTTGGGTGTTAATCTTTAATAATCACGCAGTTATATAAGCAAAGTCATTGTCCTTGTTGAAAGTCACCGTAATAATCACGCAGTTATATGAGCAAAGTCACATTTCATTAAGGTCAGAGTTGAATGCGTGTGTTGCAAGATTCATAGTTTCTAGGGTTAATTTAGGGTATTTTTTTCACTTTAGACCACAACATTGTTGTTATAAAGTTCATTCAAATCTCTGATCTTTGCATTTTCGTTCACGTATATGTCAGCTGAAGACACAGTTAGTGCTCTTTACATAGGGCAGAAGTTCGTGGACATCGACGAAACGTTTGAGTTCTATCAATCTTACGCATGCTCCTGGGGTTTTGAGGCGAAGAGTTACACGATAATTAGATCCCATGATGGTTCGATTAAGAAGAAATTGTTGGCTTGTAATAAGAAGGGCCAAACATCTAACCAGAGCATGGTCAAGTTGTCGAGCACGCAAGAGAAGGAAGTTCAACACTAGGTGGGATCATATGAACCCAAAAGGAATACGAAGGTGACGAGGACGCGTTGTGGTGCAAGGATTAGGCTCTGTGTGATTATCGGTGGGTTCTTTATTGATCAGTTCATCGAGGAACATAACCACGGCCTTGTGATGGTCAACGACAAAGAGTTTCAAGAGTCATCTCGAAGTCTCTCATAATATCACAAGGAGATGATCGTTTGTAACTCAAGGGTGTGTAATGTTTGTGAATAATGTTGTTAGTGTTCGTTTGACAGTTAACTGTGCGTGATTAATATAACTGTAATTTGTGTGTGCAGCTGAAGATTGGGGCGACTCGGACATACACGATGTGCAAGGAGATGTCGGGTGGATATCAGAACATCGGAGCATCTTTGGTTGATTTCAAGAACTGGGGTAGGGACGTTAAGTGCTTCGTTCACGAGCAGGATGGTCAATTCTTCATAGACCGGTTCAAGAGTTTGAGGGACAGTCAGAAGGACTTTTACTTTAACTATGATGTCGATGTAGACGAAAGCCTACGTAGGGCCATTTGGGCGGACGGTACAGCGCGAAGGAACTACGTGGCATTCGGTGATACCGTGTCGTTCGACCCTACCTCCAGAACCAACATGTATTCAATGGTGTTCACACCGTTCACCGGCCTGGACAACCACAAACGATACGTTACGTTTTGTGGGGCGTTGCTATTGAAGAAGGACTACGAGTCATTTATGTGGGTCCTCTCCCTCTTCCTGGAAGCCATGGGTGGGAAGGAACCATGCTATATCATGACAGACCAGGATCCCGGGATCTTAAAAGTTATCCCGAAAATATTCTAAGCAGCGCACCAATGGTGCTGCACGTGGCACATCATGAACAAGGTCCCATCGAAGCACGGCAGTTCAAGAGAGGAGGCCTCAGAATTCGAAAAAGACCTTAACGCTATTATTTGGGACATTGACATCTAGGCGTTGTAGTTCGGCGATAGGTGGGGGAGGATTATGATCGACCATGATGCGGTGGGGATCAAATGGTTCAAATACGTGTTTGGCATCAGGAGCAAGTGGGTCCCGGTGCATTGCAGGGAGCTGAGGATGTCATGAGGACGACGCAGAGATAGAGAGTGAGAATAGCTTCTTCAAAAAGTTTGAAGACAACAAGGGTACGTTGGTCCAGTTCTGGATGCGATTCGAGAGTGCGATGGACCAACAGAGGCACACGCAGAAGAGACTAGACAACAATAACCGGCAGACATATCCTAAAACTGGAATGAAGAATCCAATGGAGGCCAACGTGGCAAGGGTGTACACGCACGTGGCGTTAGAACACTTTCAAGAAGAGGTCAAGTTTTCGCTGTACACGTGCAACGTGCGTGGGTATCAGGAGAAGGATGGGATTGAAGCGACAACAGTTATGGATTCCATCCGGGACCGCAACTATATCGTTGAATACAATCCAGGTAGTCTGATTTTGGCATAGCTTTTAGAAAGTCACTGTCCACGTTGTGTAGTCACACTCGTATAGTTTAAATGTGACTACACAACCTAAATGGCGTGACTCTAAAATGCGATGAGTGTGACTATACAACGTGATGAGCTTTATTCTACAATATAATGAGTGTGACTATGCAAAGTAAAGGGTGTGACTCTGCAATGCGGTGAGTGTGATTATACAATGTAATGCGTTTGATTCTGCAACATAAGGACTGTGACTATACGTCATAATGAGTGTGACTATACGACCTAAAGGGTATGACTATACACTTTTAGAAAGTCACATTCTCTACGTTGTGTAGTCACGATTCATATGGTTGAGAGTCGCACTCTTTATGCGTAATGTCCTTGCAGGTACCCGTGAGGTCAGCTGTACTTGCAGGAAGTTCGGTCAGTGCGGAATTCTCTCCAGGCACGCTATTTGGATATATTCTTCCAAAGGGCAGAAGATGATCCCGGAACGGTACATTGTTGGTAGATGGACAAAGGATGCTCTACGTAATGTTAATGCACGTCCCCCGACAGAGAGTCGCCTAATCGACGAGAAGGCTGTAACAGTCACGAGACTGTTTTCGGAGTTCTATGAGACCGTTAGTCATGTCAGTAGAATGGGTAAGGATGACGTAGGTAGCTTAGCCGACATCATTCGCGATTTCAGATCCGATGTGGCGCCCCATGCTGGTCCATGTAGTAAGACACAAGAACTGGAGGAGATCCTTGGCTGTATGAGCGCAATTGAAGTAACTGTATTGCCCCCAAAGAAAGCCAAGAACAAGGGCAGTGAAAGCGGATGTTGTCTTCCAAGGCGAAGGCTGCTGCAATTGTTATGAAGCCCAAACAGTTGTGTAACAACTGCAAGAGGATGGGGCATCATGACAAGAGGAACTGCCCCAACCTGTTCGCCGAGAGCCCACCTATTGCCGACATGTCTGTCGATGTTGTGGAGGAGGAGGAGGAGGATGGCGTGGTAGGGGATGCGGAGGATTGTTTGTGAATACCCTCTTTCTGTTGTGGACAAGAATTTTTTGAAGTTATAAAGAATTTCGATGTTTGAAATGGTCAAGGTCCCTGATATTGTTTTCGCCCATCGCGGACCTCAATCATTTTTAATATGGTGTAGTCGTAAATCATGGACTAAATTATTTTTGGTGGATTGGCTATAAAAATACAAATCAACGTCCTGAAATATCCTGAAAAGTAGTCTATAAATTGGTTTTGTAATCATATAATTTTATTGTGATTCAACGTAATGAATATGATTCTACAATAGGCTGAGCGTGATTCTACCAACAGGGGGAGCGCGACTATACGAATTGTATGAGTTTGAGTGTATAACATACTGAGTGTGATTTTACAATATACTGAGTGTGATTGTACAACATGGGGAGCGCGACTATACAAATTTGGAAGACCAAAATCTAAACAGGTTATACAACGTGATGACTGTGACTATACAACATGTTGAGTGTGACTATACAGCTTGATGCCATGCTCATAACATTTTGTACTATACGTGACTCTGAAGGTGAAAGTATGATGCGATGCGTGATTTTGTAACCTCGCGTGATTATGTAACCAGGAAATAATGATGGAAATATTTGTACATTGGAAAAAGTCCATCTTTTACATAGTACTTGAAACATAAAAACATTCTAAGACATAATGGATTGTAACCCATATGATAAGTGTGTTTTGTAGTGCTTATTTGTTGTGTTTGGTCCCGGTTTCTCTTGTGAAATCGCTCTTTGGAGCGGTTTCTTGGCTACTTACGCTCTTCTAGTTCATTTTAGGTTCCTAAGGCCATTCTTGGAGGGGTGGAACGATTTCGAATCGTTTCCGACACATTTGGAGCCAACGAAGAGAAGCAACGACCACCCGGTAGCTTAGACTCGATCCCGAGACCTTGGGACCCATTCCCGAGCCCCTTAGACTCGATCCCGAGCACCGAGAATCGATGAGAAGCCCATGAGAAGCAAGTAGGGACCCTTGAGATCATATTTGAGGCCTACAAGACCCATCTCGGTCGAGATGAGGGCCATCTCGCCCGAGATGAAGAGTACAAGCAAAGACGAGCCACTGATGCTCAATCTCGCCCGAGATCACCTCATCTCGGCCGAGAAGAGTCTCATCTCGCCCGAGACCATCTCATCTCGGCCGGGAAGAGCATAACACCGCCTGGTGTTATGCATAACACCGGGCGGTGTTATGCACCATCTCGCCCGAGATCATCTCATCTCGACCGAGATGAATCCCATCTTGACCGAGATCATCTCTTCTCGGCCGAGAAGGAGCAGAAGCAGCCCCGTGTTCTTCTTTTCTTCTCCTTTGCTCTTGAACCCTTATAAATACCCTTCCTTTGTATTGTTTAAGTACTTTTACATTATCTTACATTAGACTAAACCCTAGATAGAGTTCCTCCTCTCATTAGCTTAATATTTCCTTAATCTTTAATTAAACTTAGCTTAATCTAGCTTGTAATCCTTGTATTAAGGGAATTCTTCAAGACTCATCCAAGATTGACAACCTTGGGAGATTTATTTGGGTTTTTCTTATTAATACAAGTTCTTATTTTTTCATTATCTTGTTAGTAGGTATAATCTTCTCACTCTCTTTACTCTTAATCCTTGTTTAATTTTTCAAGTTTTAATCTTTGATTATTATTCTTGTTCTTGCTAGTTCCATTATGAATGCTAGGGTTATTATGTTGATTTCTCTTGTTAGTGTTAGTTTTAGTTTGATTATGTGTGAGTAGACTTTTTGTGGGGTTAGTAGGGGGATTAAGTGTGGATTATGGGTAATTAGGGTTTGATTAAGGGTAAAGGTGGATTCTTTGTTACTAGTCACATGTTAAGAGTTCTATGTGTTTGTTGAATTGCTTATTTGAGTTGTAGTGGCCATGCTTCTCATACTTGTTTTCATCTTTTCATTGTGTGATTGATTTGTGGTTGAATTCTTGTGTATTGGGTAATATCTTGCATGAGCATTCGGGTCTTGTCTTAGATACGAGAGTGCGGACATTGGCTTTGACGCGAGAGCGCGGACCGACCTTAGTAACTAGGTGACACCTACACCCCTCGATTACCCAACTATCCTACTACACTTACGAACCCAAACTAACCCTACTCCTTTCCATATTTGATTTTCTCCATCTTGTTAGTATTGTTTCTCTAGCTTACTTGTTTCATTTAGCTCTAGTGTTCTTATTAGTTCTTGTTATATATAGTCCATTGTTACTCCACTTTCATCATCTTCAATCGTCATAGTTAATCAATTCTTGGTAGTTAGTCTCCCTTTGTGTTGTGTTGGTAATTTAGTCTTGTTTGTGAGTTGACCATAGTCTAGACACCTCATAACCGTCCCCGTGGACTCGACCCGACTTACCCTAGCTACCCGTTAGGATTAGTTGGACTCTACTTGTTGGTTGGGAACCACGGCAATTCCTACCATCACAATATCAGACAACGTATAATATAGTACTAGAAAAACAGTCATCAAAAAACCCATAAAAACATCCATTACATATCATATTTTTTGGCTACATTTTAATCTACCTACAGTGGACATCTGTCCGCACCGCTCGGCGCCCCACGCGGGACCGACTCGGTTTTTCAACGTGTGACAGCGACCACCCACGCGGCCCCCTCCCGGTCGGAGGCCGGTCCGATCTCGCGTACGGGGCGATGTTTCGGACCTCGATTCAGATGACGATCCGGACTTGTACTAGACGGGTGCGGGCACCCGTGTTTCCGTTTGGAATCGATTGAGTCGTGGTTGTAAATGTTTAAAGGCCGATTTGTTTGGTAAGGCAACCTTTTTAGTGAACTGAATTTGTTGTCGATTTGTGGAGTCGCCACCGAGTCAATTATGGGGACTCGGAAACCGTTCAAGTCAACTTTCATCCTTAACCGGCTCAAAGTTGAGGGACACGAGACCTAAAGAAGACTTGCACTGTAATCCCCTAGAAATTCTAACGCGATACAGTGGCGGAAACACTGTAGAGTCGGGATTAAAACACACTGTAACTATGTCTTAGAAAAATTAAAATGGTAAAGTCAAACAATAGGCCTTAAATAAAATGGTCAAAATTTAAAACAATCCACAAAAGGGGTTTGAACAATCCATAAGACATAATTATTAAAATAAATAAGTAGGATCCACACTGCTCGCTAGCCCACACCCGGAACATGTATACCTGCCATGTTAAAACATAACAGCCACAATCAGTGGGGAGCAACGTCAACGTTCTCCCAGCCGTATGACAGGATTTTAAAAACTGTAATTACTACTATAGAAAAAATAGTAAAAATGAAAACTGTAAAACATTATAATGAAAATAAGATTTCAGTGAAAAACTTGACGCATCGAAATAATATAATAAAAATGAGTTTTCCGAAGAAAACATAAAACATTTGCCAACCTGCAACTAAATTATATCCATAATAATAAAAATATTCAAAATGGCGTTATGGATAGGATTAGTGATGAAGGCTAGACTTTCACTAGGAGAATACTAAAAACTAGCTTCGAGAACTTAGTTCAAACAAATCAAACGTCGATCTCTAGCTAGGCTACTCAACCATAATAGGACGGCGACTTATAAATGCGTGGCCCTAGTTTAAGATAATATGCACACCCCTCCCGAGCACCATATATACTCAGTTCAACCCGACGACGTCTTACACTGCGAGGCACGAGTTTAAGGTCAAAATGTACACACACTCCCGAACACCATATATGCTCGGTTCAACAACCAGTGTGCCCCATAAAGACACACCAGCCTTATAGTTGATGGCAAAAACGTAAACCCCAGAATATATTACTCTAACCTCACACTTGTCCTTATTCCATAACTCCAAAACAAAGCCATTATCGATATATTTAAGAGATATGATAATTATAATAATAAGAGAACAAAAGGGAAAAAGGATCGCCTTCCGAAAGAGGAAACTTTCTATTTTAGGAAACTTCTATATTTAGAAACTTCTATATTTAGAAACTTTACAAAAATAGCATTATATCAAATTATCAAAAATATTAATTTATAATAATAAAAAATTTTAGTAAACAATGTTGATTTATAAAGCTAGTACTTTCGGCCTTAACGATATTAACTCTTAAAACGAGAATATTTGAGTTAATGAAATTATTGAAACGTCATACAAGTGTTTATAAAATGATTTAGAAATGTCTTAAACATTTTAAATACTACTAATTAGGGTGTTTCCAAAATTTACAAAACTAAAATTCCCTAATTATTATTAGTTTCGACAATACGATTATAAATAGGATTTTACGGCAAATGTCAAATTAAATCTTTTAACGTCTTTTATTTAATTAAACCATTGGATATATTTAGAGTATGTTAAGGGATAATTTAACTCACAAAGTTTCAGATTTAAATGCTTCCAAAATGGCTGGAAAAATAATTCTTTTAGGTAAGACGAAGCATTTTAACAATAAATCACAACTTGTCCAAAATCAATACTTATTAGTTAAAGACTTTAATAAATAGTACAAAAATTACGTAAATATAGTTAAAATATATTTATGGACATTCTGTCCAGAAAAGAAAATTTCCAGAATCCTAAAACTCGGTTTTTAAAAGGTTTTCTCGTTAATCGTCTAACATCGACAATAACGATTAATTAAAATAGTAATTACAAAACTATTTAAGTATTAATATCCAAAATTTATTATTAAACTTAAAAATCATGATTTTCCAGAATCTACCATTTTTCCAGCCTTCCAAAAATTCCAGATTTAATAAATCCCGTCAAAACCGTCTTTAAAACCCGTTTTCACAATTAACGATTCCATTAAAAAAACTTATCGTTCCTAACATTTTATTAAAGCACTAAAAATCATAAAATTACATTATTATGAAATCATCAGAATCATAATTTTTCCAGAATTAAACCAAAAACCAGAAATCGAGAATTTAAACAACAAACACGGTTTTAAAGATAAACGATGATTTAAAGTGATTAATTAATTCATCCACTTAATAATTCCGAAAAATTATGAAAAATCTCAGAAAATTCTATTTCATCAGAAAGTTTCACCACGTCAAAAATCAGATTAAACTAAAATGTTTAGGTACCAGAACTAAAAATCGGCTTTTAATCATTTTTGTCCGTAAACGGTAATAATTCAATAATTGATAACTAAAATATCAGAAAAATACTAAATTATTAAAAATCATCAAAAACATCATTTTTACAGAATATGAACATATATTACATGTTTAGGCCGAATATTATGATTTTACAAATTAATATGACGATTTAATCGTTAATCTCGTAAAAGTGATAAAAATACCGAAACATGCAAACTTTCAACTTTTAAAATTTTTCCAGATTTTATGACATACATATATTGTCCAAAATAAAACATAAAAATATATACATGCAAATATACAATTAAAATCATGAAATACCGAGTAACATCGACGTTACCTCTAATCCAATTCTGAATCTACGATATATTCGTTTTCTGCGATATCGCTTCGGAAGCCTAAAAACCATGAATTTCATGGTATGAAAATACCATAAGATCGCTGAAAAATCAAGGTGAAAACGATTAGAAATGAAATCGATTAATACCTTAACGAAGGAGACAGAAAGACGATTGTTTTGGAGATGGTAATGAGACGATCAAGACTCGATTTTGAGACAAATATTGGCTGGAATTACCGCTGAAAACCATGTCCAAAGGAGAGGAAATGAAGAGTATTTGCCTTGAATAAATTGGTGAATGAATGAATAAAAGAGTATGAAAGCTTTATGCATAAATGAGACTTTAAAATTGATGAAAACAAGGCTACACTAACTTGATAAAAACCAGCCAAATTAAGTGTGTATGGAGTATGAAAAGTTTATTCTTAATTCACCCAAAATAAATGAGAAGAAAGAAAATATCTAAAAGCTTAATCCATGTTATAAAATAAAATGTAGTAAAAATGTAATGTAGTGTGTGACATGGGAGTCACGGTCCACACAAGGAAAATATGAGTCCAAATTAGTTGTAGATTGATAAAAATAAGGATCGTATAATTATTAAAAGCATTTCAAAGCAATTCGAGTAAACCTCACGTTGAAAAATAATTATTTACGAAACTTCGTAATAAAATCGTTAAAGGCTAAATTTTCGTAAATAAAAATATATTTTAGTTGAAAATATTATATAAATGTGTTTAGACATTTTTAGGAAGAGGAAAATCTTAAGTCCAAGCTTAAAAACGTCAATTCGAAGAAAAATAGAATTCCTCGCGGAAAATAAATTAGTTTACGAAGAAAATCAAATAAATAGATTTGAAAGAATTAAATCTTTAAAAATTAAAAATAAAAATCATTAAACTCAAAAATAAAAATAGAGCTTAGTAAAATGATGAAATATGAGGCCGAAAAGCGACAGAGCGAGTTAGGACGGAGTCCTAACGGAAAGAATAAAAATGCTTAGAAAAATAGCGGGTGTTACATGCACCCTTAAGCACACCATGCCTGGAATGACTCTCATTGCCAATGGTTTCGTACATCCGGAAACCGTCGATTCTGAGTAAGGGGTGAGGGTACGTATTGGGAAGCCAACATGCGATAGATGTCAACACCCAATCCCGCCCGCACTGTAGCGGCCTCTACTAATCAATCAGTGGGCTGATAACCTAGTTCTTTTGTTGTGGTGGAAGTACTGTAACATCCATTGTTTTCACCCTATACCTTTGCCACGTCGGTTGTTTAAGGACAAGTAAGTTTTGTCGTCAAAGTAGTTGTGTTTACATTCTTTGCATGCGATTTCACGCGACAGGCAGGTCATGAAAAGATGCACGTAGGAGAGTAGAGAGTACTAGTATTATAGGTATTAGCAAGTCAGTTTTAATGCGATAATACGGATGTTAGACGTTCTCGTGATATACCTTACCTGGTATTCTGCTTAAGATGCGTCAGTTCGTTATTAATAAAGATGCGTCGAACCTGGTAAGGTGAGCACCCGGACTAATACGGAACCCGACCATCACTTTGTTCAATTTTAGTTGTTTTACGTTTTGAATTCCGTGTTAGGTGATTTAACATGCGATTATGAGGTCATAAAAGAAATAAACCATACGAAAGCGGTAAATGCGAATGTAAGTAAATCACATTGTGAGGAGTTGCACCTATGGAGTATACACTAAACGGGACACAATGCATAGATAGTTGAGAACGGATCTCGGTACTCGGGTCTATTTAGTGTATTTTAGTGCTTGCGGTTGAAGTTGGGACGTTACGTATTTTAGTACGTGTAAGGGACTTAGTGTCCATGCCTAGTATTGTCGTAGTGCATAATAAAAGAAAGTGCGAAAATGTAAAGTTTTATTTAGATGACAACCTAGTGACGAATCGGATTCCAAGGCGGATCCTCCTAGCTTGCCTAGTGATTTCGGTAGAGTTCCGTTACCGTTGACCCCTCCTGTGGCTACTCCGGCAGAGCTCCGTTACTATTGGCTAATTCTGCGGCTAATCCGGCAAAAACTTCGTTACTATACTATAGCTAGTCGAACACAGGCACCTCGGGATCGATTGGAGTGCTCAAAGGTGAGGAGTAGCGTCGATGTCGCTTTTTTCGGAACTACGATCGAGTGGATCGTTTGCCTCGGGTGTCGAAGTGCGAGCCCTTAGCGAGAAACTCTTTACGAGTGAAGAGGGAAGAGAGAATTGAATTGTGTCGAAATGAGGGGGTGAAGGGCGGTATTTATAGGTGTTATTTGGTCCTCGTCACCCAGATAGGCGCCTGAGTCCAGGCGCACCAAGATTCAGGCGCCTAGGTTCAGGCGTTGGAAGACTCTGGCGCGCGAGGTGAGGCGCCCGGTGTTTTGAATATACGATTTTGATAGTTTCCAAAATCGAGAGATGGGTGTATAATACGTATCTTGGGGACTAAGGTTTCCCCGGGTTTGACCTAGCGCCGTGAGTTTAGTGGGCCTCGGGTGTGCATCCTAAGGTTCGCTTGGCGCGGTGCTGACTCAGTTTGAGTTTCGGGACCGACTTGGGGTCCCGGTGTCAGAATTGACTCTAATTAGTGTCTATGCGACTGTAACGACATGGCTAAGGCTACCATCATGTTAGTTTAATTTTTCCGAGTAATTTATTTGATCCGTTCTATAGAAAAACTACCTAAAACATCGCGAACCCGCGTCACATTGCAGTCCTATCGTCAGTGGGTGTTTGTTGGGCACTTCTGCAGCCACCATGTCCAAATCTGGGTGTCTACAGAAGCCTCCACTTTGACTGAGGCTTGGACAAGACGAAAGTCAAAGTAAAGCCACCCAGGTCAATCGAGGATTACGACCTGGTGGCTGTCCGGTCGGATCGTTTTAAGTCCATTGGACTACGTGTTGAGGCTCGCTAACCAAGGCTTAGAAATTGTACCTGACGCCTTCGCTTGCGGTTGCTTGCTTGGGCCTGGGCCGATGCTTGTCATCTCGTTCTTGGTTCTTCATGCTCGTGTGTCTTGCCTTTTTCGGATTGCTTACAAGTTCGTTCAATTTTAAATGTCTTTGTGTGTTGGTGACGCGTTAAGCGTAGATGTGAAGAATGCTCATATGTGTTGGCTTCAACTTGAACAAATGTTTTTGGGATGCTTGTGAACCCTTGGACTTAATGAAATAAAACGTTCAAGGGCGTCAGTCTCCACTCGAGCGGTCGTTTTCGGGATGCCTGTGACCCCTTGGACGGAATAAAGCGAAATAAAATGTTCGAGGGCATCAGTCTCCACTCGAACACTTGTCTTTGGGATGCCTCTGACCCCTAGGACAAAATTAACCAAGATAAACTACTCGAAGGCGTCAATCTCCATTCGAATAAATGTCTTTCGGGATGCCTATGATCCCTAGGACAAAGTAAACAAAAATAAACTACTCGAGGGCGTCAGTCTCCACTCGAATAGCTGTGTTTCAGGATGCCTATAACTCCTAGGACAAAGTAAACAAAATAAACTATTCGACGGTGTCAGTCTCCACTCGAATAACTGTCTTTTGGGATGCCTATGACCCCTAGGATAAAGTAAACAAAATAAACTATTCGAGGGCGTCAGTCTCCACTCGAATATCTGTCTTTTGGGATGCCTATGACCCCTAGGACAAAAATTGTTGTTGTTGTGCCTTCGGGATAACTAAGACCCCTCGGGCAAAAATTGTTGTTCCCGTGCCTCCGGGATAACTAAGACCCCTCGGGCAAAAATTGCTGTTGCTGTGCCTCCGGGATAACTAAGAACCCTCGGGCAAAATTGTTGTTGCTGTGCCTCAGGATAACTAAGACCCCTCGGGCAAAATTGCTGTTGCTGTGCCTCCGGGATAACTAAGACCCCTCGGGCAAAATTGCTGTTGCTTAGCTTGTTTGTTTTAGTTAAGTGGCTTTTGTTTAGCGGGTATGTCTTATTTTGTTCGGATTTGATTTTGCTTTGTTTTGGTTTGTTATGCGTTTGAGATTTGTTCAGAGTTTGCTTAGATTGGTTCGGTTCAGTTCGCTTTATTATGTGTTCGGGTGCAGCGTTCACGTTAAGTGCGGCTCTTATGCTTGTTTCATTATCGTTTTTTTTTGTAATGGGTGTGCTTTATCGATTAGTTAATTGCTTCGTCATTGTTATTTTGCTTGTCTTAAAAGGGTGTGCGTTATTCGTATATGTCGAATGTTAAGCCTCGTTTGTTTTTGTTTTAGCCTATGTTAGACTGCTCAGACGCGCGCCAGTTTGCGCCCCAATCTTCGGACGCCTAGCCCCTAGCGGTTTAAAATCCGGGCGCGTCACCTAAGGCGGTCGGGTTCTCCTGGATCAGGTTTGCTTAAGTAGACGAAAGTTGGGGATTTCGTTCATTTGTCCCAAAGTTCGAACGCATCGCCCCTTTCGCCCCCAAGTTGCCTTTTCGATTTTTCTACGTGATTTCCGTTTCGATTTCCGTCATACGCGAAAATGTCGACTCCGAGTAAGTGTTCTTTACTCGATTATTGTCGGTTTTGCTTGATTTGGTTGATTGTGAGTTTGTTTTTGTGAAACCCTAGAAAATCGATTTGGGTGTTTTTAATTTACTAAGTTCCCATTGTTAAATTAGGGTCGATTAGAGCTTGTTAGGGTAGTTATAAGCTTGATAAGGGATTTCGAGCTATGACATGGCTCCATATAGTGATAGGTTCGAGATGCTAGGGTTAGGGACTGTTTTCCCGGATATTCTCGCATTTGTTTTGCGTAATCTTGTTCAATTGGTGTTTGTGAGGATACGGATATGTGGACGTCCGTCCGCACCTCCCGGCGTGTAACACCCTTGATTTTATAAATTAAACTAAATTAAAATTTTGTTCGTATTATTATTTTTACGATTTAACTCGTAATTCTTAAAATTTTTATAAAACGAATTTATTGTTTAATCGTTTCAAACTCCTAAAATTCTATTTGACTTGGAAACTCTTCTTCTATTTAAAACATATTTTTATGTCTGTTTCGATTCATTATATACATTTAATTTACTTCTTATCGAAAGACTATTTCGACGATTTAAATTCTAAATTCTTTTCATTTATTTATATTTAAACTCGAATTTCTATTTTCGTCTCGAAGCTCATTTATTTTTAAGTTTCGTCAAAACATTTATTACCTTTCCTCGAAGAATCAATTTAATTCACTATTATCGAGGATTGATTATTTATCGGAAAACTCTATTTCATCGATCTAATTATTTATTCTATAAGCCTTGTTTTCGTCCCGAATAGTTTATTTACTCATTTTATTTGTCGGCTCGATTATTTATTTAATTTTATTAACTCATTTTTTATTCAACTCGTGGGTCAGTCAACTTAGTAACGGAATTCGTTTCTCACCCGATTCATTTAATCAATCCGTATTCACCTAACCCCGTGTTTTCCACTATACGTTCATTCCCTTTCCCCTTCTTTATTTTTGACGTGTCCCCATACATTTGATTAATGCAATCCACCTCTTCAATCTTCCTCTCCACCGTTTCTTTTTCATCATTCTATCCCCTCTTTCTTCTCATTCTTTTCTTTGTTTTATACTGTTGTTGCTGCGTGTGTTTCATCCACCGCATCACTTTTTCATTCTTCCTCTTCATTCACAAATTTCCCCTCTCTGTTTTTCTCTTTTTGGATGCGATTTGTCGCTGATCTGTTGTTCGTTCGCGCGCGCCCCTGCTGCTGCGTTTTGTTGCCGTGTTTGCTTCTGCTATAGTCTCGTTTCTGCTGCTGTATCACCGTGTTCGGACTATAGGTAACGAACTAACCTTGCTTCATTCTTTCTCATTTTCTTTCGTCGGTGTCACCAATGTTGTTGCTCGCTGATGAAGTGGAATTTTTTTACACGATCTGAAGCTACTGTTTGTGTGTTCCGTTTGTCTTACTCTTAATTTCGGTTTTGCGAGTTTCCGTATTCTTCGTTTCCCCTATCTCCTCTGTTTTCCTACTGTTGTCATGCTTGGCTGCTGTCTTCCTCTTCTTCATATGTCTTTTTGTTCATTCTGTCTCAATTTTTTTTGTCTTCGTTCTTCATTCTCCTTCTTTTCCCTCTTCATTTCGATGCTGGCTCTAGTGTCGTACTGTTCATTGGTTGTTGTATGTTGCTGTTCGGTTCGGTTTCCGTCTTCTTTTCTTCTTTTACCTTCTATGTTTATTGCTGCGTGTTTCTGCTGTACTGCTCGTTTTCTTTTTCGTTTTTCTTCTTCTTCTTTTTCTTCTTCTTCTTCTTCTTCTTCTTCTTCTTCTTCTTCTTCTTCTTCTTCTTCTTTTCACTTCTACTTCTTCGTGCATCCGTTGATCTCGCATTCTGTTTTGTTGCTGCTGTTGCTGCGTCGTTCTGCTGCTGTTTGTACGTGTTTGTTGTTGCCCCTGCTGACCGCTGTTTATTCTTCTTCTTCTTCTTCTTCTTCTGCATTTGCTTCTGCTATGCTGCTACTGTCTGTTGTGCGCTGCTGCTATCTCGTCTTTCTAGCTTTTGTTTGTGGTTGCTGTTTTCACTCCTCTCCTCGTTACCATTGTTCTATTCGAGTCCCTTTGCACTCCATCGTTTTTCTTCTCCTTAACCTTCTTCTCATCGTCCTTTTTCCGTTCATATTCTAATTTTTGTCAATGTCTATGTCGTTGCTCTTCTTGACCCGTTGTGACTTCTTCAACGTTTTGTGTGACTTTAGTCTTTTCCAACTTCCTCTTATTCCAACTCCTTTGTTTCGTGTCTACGTGTTTCGGAACCGTTAGAGCCTCAACCTTTTGGTGGAACTAGGGTAGGAAGGATCAAAGCTTGGTCAAATAGATGGAAGGACAAGTACGTGATCGATTCGCCGTCGGAGTCAGGTAACTTTGGGACGTTACTCGATTTTATATCGTATGTTTGAGTAGTAGTATGTAGTAAATATTTTAACTTTGGTTTTCTAATTTTAGCTATTTATTATTTGCTAAATATTATTTTTTTAAAATTGTATACCTTATAAATATTTTACGAGTTTTCGATATCGTTTTATAAATCGTTAGTGATTTAATTATTTACGATCGTTGTAATATTTTGTTGGTTATCGTGACACTAGTAACTAAATAATATAGATTTTATATTTTCATCATATTTCGTTAATTTATAAATTTAACTTAAAATCGTGTTTTTAAATTATAATCGAGATTTGAATACTTGTTCAATAAATTAATTTTCATTTCATGATTTATACTAATAAATGGGAAAATAGTCTATTTTGTTTAAATATATTTTTAGTCGAGACTATTTTCACTAATAATTTCTTATTTGTTTCTGATTGACTATTTTTATTAAAATCCGTATTATTTATTAATAAAAGCTATTTGATAAAAATAATTTGAAACCTTTGAAAAATTCATTTCATTTATAAAAACTCGTCGACTCAATTAATTTTGATATCGTTTTTCTCAAAATATCTCTTTTCTAAAGTCTATATTTTTAACTCGATTTCCTAATTATTTATAAAATACTATATATTGACTTATTATATTTTATTTATATTTTGAGTAACGAATTTAGAAATATAATAAAGTTACGATAACGACGATAATAATAAAATGTTAATTTCATTAGAAATGCTATTTTTATATATTTCACTAATTTTAATGATTTACGTATTTCTATAAGAATATTTCTATTTTAAGTAAGTTTCTAAAATTAGTGAGTTTCTATTTGTGGAAAGTTTCTCTTTTAATGTTTATTCCTTTTATCCTCATAATGATTATATCTTTTGAATATCGATAATGGTTGTTTTGGAGTTAAGGAATAAAGTCAAGTGTGGGGTTAGAGTAATATAGTCTGAGATGTACGTTTTTGCCATCAACTGTAAAGCTGGTGTGTCTTTATGGGGCACATTGCTTGTTGAACTGAGCATGGTTTGTGTTCAGGAGAGTGTATGTTTTGACCTTAAGCTAGATAGCGCATCGTGTTAGTCGCCGTCAGCTGAACTAGACATATTTGTTGTCTAGGAGGGGTATGCACTACTTAAAACCAGGACCTCGCTGCACGCAGTCCTGTTATAATTGAGTGGCCTAGTTAGAGACTGGATTCTGTTATGAGTTAAGTCTACAGTTCTCGAAGTTAGTTTCCAGTATTATCCTAGTGAAAGTCTAGCCTTGTGCACACTGATCGAATTTCCATAATGCCATTTTTGATTATGATTATTATTATCGATTGGTTTGATTTGCAGGTTGACAAACGTTTTAAGTTTTCTCCGAAAACTTATTTTTATTATACCGTTTTAATATTTTCCATTTCAACTATTTTGATATAGTAATACTATTATTTTTCCATATGATATAATATGGCTGAGAGAACGTCCGAGTTACTCCCCACTGACGTGACTGTTATGTTTTTAACATGACAGGTATTTGCTGCTGGGTTTTGGGTGTGAGCTAGCGAGTAGCGTGGATCCTACCCTTTCTTCATTCTTGCAATTTATGGATTTGTATAAACTCGTTTGAAGATTTTTACTTTTAGCGCTTTTGTAAAAAGAGGCCTTTGTATTGACTTACCATTTCTTTTAATAAGATATAGTTTGTCAGCGTGTTTTAATCCCAACTTTACAATGTTTCCGCCACTGTATTGCGTTAGAATTTCTTGGGGATTACACGGCGCCCCGCACGCGCCCGCGCGGGACCAACCTGGTTTTTCAATGTATGGCGGCGGCCACCCATGCGGCCCCTCCCGGTCGGGGGTCGGTCCGATCTCGCGTACGGGGCGATTTTTTGGACCTCGATTCGGATGACGATCCGGACTTGTACTAAACTAGGGCTGTGATCGAGCCGAACTATACCGAATAATGCCATTATTTGGTTTGATTTGAAAATTTTTCGAGCCGACGTTTGATTTGGTTTGATACCGTCGAATAATGAAAATCGTTATTTGATTTGGTATTTGATTTTTCGAATCGAATAATCGAATAATATTTGATTTGATCCGACAAAATAAAAAAAATAAATAGAAGCACAAAATGAATCGACCTTAAGTATAGGTACTATTCCTACTATGGTGGCAGCAACCAACTAATTTAACAAGCCATCTCAAAAACACAAAACATTTTGGAAAACAAAATAAATCTACATATAGTACAGTACCTTAGTTTAGAGTTATGACCTAACTCCTCAAGCAAGCTAACCAGCAATAAAGTCCCTACTTGAGTATTCCCTTCATTCAAATCCAAAGTGCACATTTCTTTTTTTTGACATTATTCACAACTAAAGAGAATTTTCGATATTATCCACAATCTATAAGACAAAGTATAGTCGTGTGGAATCTTGTTTGATTCATCTTTACGAGTAGGTCACGAATATCGATCAATTTTTTATAATTTGTGCTAATGTAAAATGAAAGATATCGATGATGCAAAACACGTCTCGACAAATGTGCAAAAGATAAATGTGTAATTTGGAGTTGAATGGAGGGAGTATCTATTACTCACTTTATTTCTATATGTTCGTCCACTTTTAATATAATAATTCATCCAATATAAAAAATAATATATGGGTGGAGTATTATATTAAAAGTGAACAAACATATAGATATGGAGGGAGTACAATATAAATTCATCCAAAAATAATAAGTTTCTCAATCAAATCTAGTTTCAAGTTCTTCTTTACTTCTTAGTGCTCGAAGACGGTTGCTTTTGCAAATTTCTTGCCGTCTTTTAGGATAAACTTTTTAAATGAACCACGAATTTAGATGGACCGAAAAAATGGAGCAAGTAATGGATGATTGAAACGAATCGATCCGAATATTATTCTTGATTTTTCGAATACCAAATTATGATTTGGCCCTATATTTGATCGTCCGAATCAAATACAATTCGAGCTTTTTTCGAGCCGAATTTCACGAATCGGATCGAATAGTTCGGCTCACTCACAGCCCTATACTAGACTGGTGCGGGCATCCGTGTTTCCGTTTGGAATTGATCGAGTCGTGGTTGTAAATGTTTAAAGGCCGATTCGTTTGGTAAGGCGACCTTTTTAGTGAACTGAATTCGTTGCCGATTTGTGGAGTCGCCACCAAGTCAATTATGGGGACTCAGGAACCGTTCAAGTCAACTTTAATCCTTAGCCGGCTCAAATTTCAGGGGCACCGGACCTAAAGATAAAGACTTGTACCCTTAAGCACTCCATGCCTGGAATGACTCTCATTGCCAATGGTTTTGGACATCCGGAAACCGTCGATTCTGAGTAAGGGGTGAGGGTACATATTGGGAAGCCAACATCCGATAGATGTCAACACCCAATCCCGCCCGCACTATAGCGGCCTCTACTAATCAATCGGTGGGCTGATAACTTTGTTCTTTCGTTGTGGCGGAAATACTGTAACATCCTGTAGACACCCGCATTTTGCCTGCTAGTGTCTATAGCAGTTCCCGACAAACACCCGATGATGATCGGACGCAAACGTGACTTAGTATACTCGGATTTGGACCCGAAATCAATAATATCTGACATGGACTTTTAGCGGAGTGTAAATCTCTCAAAACCAACCTCAAATCCAGGCCCAGTGGGTCGTTCCGAGCAAAATAAGACTAATTTGGGCCAAAACCGACACCAAAAATAAATCCCGTCTTTTGGCGACCGGGTTGAAACCCGGGCAAAGACGAAACCGTCTCATAAATCATCCAAGTTCAGCTGGCGCACAAATCCAAATTCAAAAAATCAATCAAAACAACAAAATCAATTCTTTCCTATTTTGTCTCGATTTGCTTGACCCACTCGATCGAGTGGATTGACCCACTCGGTCGAGTGGAGCGTCATTTTCCGGATCAGGCCCATTTTCTAGGGCACTCGACCGAGTGCACTAGGGCCACTCGATCGAGTGACCCTAGGTCGTGGGGTAAACTCTATAAATACCCCACGACCCCCACACATTTGACAAGTTTTTTCCTAAGGTTTTAACCTACATTTACCCTACATTTTCAGCCATACTCTCTACACTACAAGTCTTAGTAACCCTAAGTACTACACACAAAAAACCGAGTCCCTTGTCCCTAGAAAAACCGACAAACACACACACATATACACATACACACCATAACTTGCATACATCCTCGATACTCCGACGTCCCGTCATTATTCGCGAGTCCATTTCCGAGGTCCCTACTAAGCATGTATGTTGAGGGTGTCCTAAACCCCATTTCGATCCTTGTTACTCTTTTATTTGCTTTTTTCTATCGTTTATATTATATCTATACTAGTATTATAATTCTAACATTTTACTTTCTTGTATACTAACTTTTTACATTCTCGTTACTAACATATTATCATACCGCGTATATATATAAACTAGTATCAAAATTTGGTTTTGAATACGTTTAACTATAATTATCGCCTAAAGTCCGTCTAATCCCTTTACGAGCAACGACGGAGGTGGAGCCCTTTCGAGGAGCCCCGCCCCAATGTACTCAAGGGCGTGACGCGATCGCGACTAATAATAGTTGAACGCATTTGATCCCATTTTAATTAGTACGGAACCCGTTGACACGAAAACCGACATCACATAACCCGAAAGGGTTAGTTTCGATGTCGTGACGTGGGATGCATCCCGTTGCTAATTCAAAATTTCTAATATAAACGTTTTCATAAAATCCCGACAACGGTATTATAATCGTATATATACACGATTATAGTACCGGAGGTCAAGTTAAATTCAAATCGTGCGATATTTGTATTTAATTTGACCGACCGTCGATTTTAAACCCAAAAGCAAAACGAGTTGACACTCGCACAGGGGCTACTCGACCGAGTACGTAGGCTGCTCGATCGAGTAGCGCCCATAAATCTGGGCAGAACCCTTTTCGAGGACACACTCGACCGAGTCGGACCATGACTCGACCGAGTGGGTCCTGTAGCCTAGAAAACCGAGAGATTAAATGCAACATTTAAGCCTCGTCTTTTTTACGACTTTTAGTCGACACGTGTAAAGTGAATCACGTAATTCTAATCTTCAAAACCCATGCATATCACTATCACTTAAAATGACTTTGATCGACGGTCTCGCACTATTAATCTTGTGTCGACGACTCTTTAGTCGTATCCGACACATGATTAATTTAGACTCTATTCCTCGATGTGATAAGTCGGGACAAGGCATCGGGATTCGGGATCGGGCTAGCACCACGCCTAGGTTCCATATCTCCGCCCTTTGCTTAATACGCAATATAATGCGTAATTAATCGAAGTTCGTCCATCTACACAATTCACGGTCTAGTTTATACATGGGTCCGTTCCTAACTTTTTATCATTTACTATTCCGTTTGTATACCATTTGTAATTTTTGTATTGGCCGGGTTGTATTTCCGCACGTGTAACTTGTACGTTATTTATTTTTGAGTTTCGTTTATTTACTTGCTTATCGCTTTATAAATGAACCTCGCATGCTAAATTACTCCGACCATATTCAAGATGCATTAAATGATGTAGTTAATCAACAACTCGCATACTTAGCCCGAAAACGCTGTTTGCATATCATTTAGTCGTTTTACTAGCGCGCGCACACGAACACGAACGATGTCTTAGTAGAGGCCGCCATGTGCGGGCGGGGTTGGGTGTCCTTAGTGGGCTTCCCAACACGTACCCTCACCCCTTACTCAGAACCTTGGTTTCCGGATGCCCGAAACCATTGGCGCTCGAGAGTCATTCTATATACGAAAACCGGTTCAAACGTTATCGATATTGCAATGCAAAGGGACGAGCCCAATAAACTCTGAAATCGAAGTGGGCTTACTTTGTGCATAGCCCATGACGACATAGAGTGGGCTCATATGGTTCCGAATAACCACAAAATTCGGTGGCGACTCCATTTTGACTTAAATTTCGAACCCGAGAACAATCTCACCACGAGATTCATTCGCCTACCCAAACCCGCGCGTGGCCGCGTCGGGGTGGACCTACGTCATGTCCACAATTTGGCGACTCCGCTGGGGATACCTGATGTACCACATGTCATCGGGGTTCCTAGGGTGAGACTCGAAGAGAAATCGTTCGTATATTAGTGTGCGCGCATTAGTTTAATGATTCATGCATAACCCAAATTTTGCCCGGGCCGGTTACTTGTGACCGACGTCCCACTATACCACGGTGCATTCCTACATGGGTGCACAAAAGACTTCGATGGCGGAACTCGCCGGGGTTTTACGGCAGGTCATAAGTCCAATTCGGCTTAGGGAGTCCGTCCCGTTTCGCGAGAATGCTATTGTTGTTGGTATAGACCCTACTTTGACCGACCGAGACTTAGCGTAATGCATACATAAGCGTCGTTATAATGCTTGTTTGACTACGTGCTACTTGGTTTCCGTGCCATTTTTCAAAAAAACCGTCATTTCAAAAAATGCATCTTTCCAAAAATACCAGATTTTGAAAAAATCCCGAAATACTGTCCGTTTCGGGACCCATCTTTCAAAAATATCCAACTTTCAAAAATTCGGAATGCCGCCGAAATTTAGGATCAACGATTTGACTCAAAATACCCTTTTTCTCTAGTCGGCATGCTGCCTATTTTAATTCTCGAATTTCCAACACCATTCCGATTTTCTGAATTTTCAAAATTCTAATCTTGGTTTTCGAGATCCCGTTTTCAATTTCCGAACTTTTGAAAACTCGCTCATTTTATTATTCAAAAATTCAAGCATCCAACTATCCTAGTAAACCTTCCTTATTATAGGACCTACCGTCTAGCCGTGTGTCGGGTCTTTGCATAGTATGTCGAAGGTCTATAGTGTCGAAACTCCGCCGATCCTATATCACGAGTTTCCCCCCTTTCCCGAGTCCGCCTTATCTGTCAAGGCACGACCAACCCGCGTGGGGCATACCCCTACAAAGGAAAGTCCGTCCATACACTCGAGTCAAAAGTCTGGGAAAAGTCTCACGTGGACCTTCCTTCGAACGGGATTAGGCCCACAAAGCCAAAATCCTAAGGAAGCTATACCACCCATCGAGTCATCCGTCTAGATGCCTTTCTCGAGTCCTTAGTTCTTCCTTTCGAGTGTCGCTCGGGATTTACTTTTCCTTTCTTTTTCCAAGATCTGGATTCAGCTTCTGATTACGCGGTGTTCTTACAGACAGGCCACCGGCAACTAGACACGCTCGAAGGATGGCTACTTTGAACAGCCTACAAACCTCTCTGGACGCCATGGTCGCGAAGCAGACCGACATCGAAGCCCAACTGTCTGAAATGAGGGCTGGCCAAGTGGCCATTGTTGCTCGCCTAGCTACAGTGGAGCAAAGGGCTCCTAATGCCGAGGCTACTGAGCCTCTAGCTGAACTAGTCAGCGCAGTGCGCCGGCTAGAGGAGCAAGTCCATTTGGCTGGGAATAAAAACATCCATCGGGAGAATAGTCGAGAGTACAACCCGCTGAGTGACGAGCTGCCCGCAAACCTGAATCTCACAGGCATGCCCAAGTTTGAGGGAACTGAAGACCCGTTACTACATGTGTGGGCCTTCAAGGAATTCATGGCCATCAAGGGAGTGGATTCGTCCATGTTCAAGAACCTCTTTGCTGCATCTCTTGAGAAGCACCCACGGGCCTGGTACTACAGGCTAGACCCGAAAAAATACCCTACATGGGATGATGTGGCCACCGAGCTCGCTCGGAACTATGCTGACAACACCGAGATCCAAACCACAATGCGATCTCTGGAGGTTATGGCCCAAGAGCCGAAGGAAGGTTTTACTAAATACCTTCAACGCTGGAGGGCCGAGAGCGTGAAACTAGTTGATAAGCCCAATGAGAGGACTTTGGTGGAGGCTTTTGTCAAGAACCTCCTCTCTTCCTACCGGGTTCACCTCCGATACGCTGTCATACCCAATTTCACCACCCTTACTGAAATGGGTATGAGGATTGAAGACGATCTGAGACTGGAAGGCCTCACTAAGGCCGCTAGCAAAGGATACCAAGGGGCTTCTTCCTCCACCACTAAGCCCCAAGCTGCAACTCGTAGCATTTTTGACGCGGTTAATCTACTAGATGCCCCGTCCAAGAAGAACACCCCACCTCGGGTTTTCACTGATATAGGTACCACCTATACCTATGCCTTACAAAGGCTGTCCTCCAAAGGCCTAATCCAACCAATAGGCCCAACTCCTGAAGTTCCGGTCGAGCGACGCTCCAAGAACTACAATGCTCAGGCCTATTGCCAATACCACCGGGGCAATGGGCATGATACCGAAAAGTGCTGGAAGCTGAAGCACCTGATCCAGGACTTGATCGAAAGCGGTAAAATCCCGCTACCCGGAGATAAACCAAGCAACAAGGAGAACCCTTTCAGCTCCCATGCCATCTTTGCCGGGGAGGTGATTGATTGCTCTCACCTTATCTCTCCATTTACCCCGCAAGTGAACGGGATCTGGTTTGATGACGAGGATGATGTCTACCTCGCTAAAGGGGAAACCGTTCCCATCACCCCTGAACAGATTCGCGAGGCCAAAACTCGAGTCCTAGCCAGCAACAACCTTGGTCGTCCCTATTTAGCCACAAGCACTAGGGACACCCCCATCCCGGCAATCATTACCGATCCACACGGGATGGAAGTTGCCCCTGAAGAGCCTACCGCTGAAACGGCTATTGTGAAGCAACTAAAGAAGACCCGAGTTGACCTCACTATATGGCAACTCCTAGTCAGCTCACAAGAACATCGAGAAGCACTTACAAAGGCTCTCGATCAAGTCAAGATCGACTCTTTGGCTACGCCTTCTGAAATGGTAGCCACGGTCCTACCCACCTAAAGGGTAAGGCCAAAGAAGGAGGCCCAATGATCACTTTCTCTGAAGCCGACCTGCCGCCATTTGGGGCCTCCCACAACCTGGCCCTCTACATCACGGTGATTTGCCGAGGAAAATACCTCCCTATGACCTTGGTTGATGACGGGTCCGCTGTAAACGTCCTTCCCTTAAGGACCGCCAAAGCCCTCGGGATCACCGAGGCAGATTATGTCCCGATGGCTCAAACCATCCAAGCCTTTGATGGGAGCCCAAAGACGGTATCTGGGGTTGTGAATCTAACCATCATTACGGGCCCGATAGAAAAAGATCTCGAATTTCAGGTGATTGATGTCACCTCGTCCTTCAACTTGCTCCTAGGAAGGCCGTGGATCCACGCGGTCAAGGCGGTATCCTCCACCCTCCACCGAAAGATCAAAATGCCTCTGCTCAACGATGTTATTACTTTAGAGGCAACCCCAATGACCGTGGCTAGCTGTAACGCCACGGGCCGCACGGACCTCTGGGGGTTCGACTTTGTGGGGATGATTGAGGAAGAGTACCTTTTTAGGCCTTATTCACCACGAGCATTGACACAATGCTCCAGAACTTAGGGTACCTTCCGGGGGCTACCTCTCGACCCGACCTTCCAGATGGGAAGATCATTGAGGTCCTTAAGGACGAAGACTCTCACTTCGGCCTTGGCTATGCCGCCACTCCGGGCAACGTTGTCCGAGCAGGAATCGAAAAGGCCTGCAACATCATAAAGGGTATCCACTTGAGCCCTTATAGCCCACGGTTGTCTGACTACTTTGTCACACTCGTATTTGGGGCTATCCAGGTTGGACTATACCAACCCAATGCTACGCACCTCGGGACCCACTCGGCCTGGGACTGCAACTACATCCCGGATGAGGTGTTCGCCCTCATCCAGTCCGATGGAGCTGATGACGCTGAGCCCGCGCTGGGGCTGCTCTTCGGGGAAGACACCATAGCCCCGACTCCAAAAGAAGACCTGGTCAACCTGATTCTCCGCAGCAACAGGTTTGACCCGACCAAGCTGATCTCGGATGTTGGCTCCGAGACGGGAAACAGGGCCTGGAGGAAGACTGTCAAATGGACCGACAGTCAAGGAAAGATCTACAAGCTGGTCACCGGAGAGGGAGACATGCCTGAGTCTGAGTCCGAGTCAGAGTCGGAGTCTGAGTCTGAGTCTGAGGTCGAGTCTAAGAAAGTCGGTGCTAGAGTCACTCCTGTAACCCCTCTCCCTTCTATCACTCCTGCTGCTGGCACTTCGGGGTCTGTCCCGAGTGCCTTACCCATTCTGCCACTGACCAATGATCAGATGGCTGCTCTCTTTGAGCTGTTTTCCAAATTTTCAATCAATAATAACAACCGTTCTGCTTACGACTTGTCTCTTTTAAATTCTGCTTTCAAAAATGTTTTATGCTTTGACATTGAGAAATCCGACGAACAGGTACCCTTACCTCCACATCTGATCGAGCAACTAGAGCAAAGGGAATCCCGGAACCCGGTAGTAGAAGAGACCGAGTCCATAAACGTGGGAACAACCTTAGAGCCTCAGATACTTAAGATAGGGTTATCCTTAGATCCCGAGGAGAAACAACAGTTCATAAACCTCCTCCAAGAATTCAAAGATGTCTTCGCATGGTCCTACAAGGACATGCCGGGGATAGACCGGGAAATAGCCGAGCACCGCATACCTATCAAAGACGGGTGCAAACCAGTCAAGCAGAAGCTTCGTCGAATGAGGCCCGAGTGGTCTCTCAAAGTAAAAGAAGAAGTCGACAAACAGTTCAAAGCCGACTTCATACAAGTGTCCGAGTATCCAGACCGGGTTGCAAACATCGTGCCGGTTCCTAAAAAGGACGGTAAGGTGCGGGTATGCGTAGATTTTCGGGATCTTAACAAAGCAAGTCCGAAGGATGATTTTCCGTTACCACACATCGATATACTGGTGGATAACACGGCCGATCTCGCCCTTCTATCATTCATGGACGGGTATGCCGGATATAATCAAATCAAGATGGCGGAAGAAGATATGAGTAAGACTACCTTCAACACACCTTGGGGCACTTACTGCTATACCGTCATGCCATTCGGCCTCATTAATGTCGGGCCAAGTACCAAAGGACCGCTACCACTTTATTACACGACATGATGCATAAAGAGGTAGAAGTTTATGTGGACGACATGATCGTCAAATCCAAAGAACGGGACGGCCACTACTTAACTTTGGAGGAAGGTATACCAGATAGGTTGGTTGAGAATAAGGTTTATCGTGAACGTGAAACCGAGGTCGAGGACTCAAGATTTGAAACTGCTGACTCACCCGGTACATTCTCACCCCGACGAAGAAGTCGCAGAAAAAGATCCAACGGACGAAGCCGATGCATTCGAAGATGTTCCTCCGATCGAAGAAAGAAAAGACGCTGACGAGCAAGCTGCCTTAGCAGATGATGTAAACAGGGGTCCCACCTATCTCTCTAGCTAGGGTGTCCACCTTTCCTCTGTCTACCTAATAGGTTACCAACCTTCAGTCAGTATGGGTAGGTACTTCAAAAGAAAGAAGGAGTCGGGACAAGTATTAATGAATAAGCGTACTAATAAAAAGCCTTTGGGGAGGATCTCTAGAAGGTCCTCCTATACCACTGTGACCTGTTTTCAGGGACTGTTTTCCCCTTTATTTGTGTGTCCTGGCCTTTCACCCTCAATCGCTACCCCCGCTCCTCTTGCTGGCGCTCAAGCGCCTGGTAGTCTAGTCGCCAAAACACGCTTATAGTATAGGAAAAAGCTTCTCTTTGATAGCGGTCATAGGGGTTCTGAAAGGGTCTGATCGTAGATAGAGATTGAACCCCGTTCGGGGGCAAGGGCGGATGTAGCCAAGTGGATCAAGGCAGTGGATTGTGAATCCACCACGCATCACCGCCCTAAGGAAATTTTTCACCCGATTGCGCAAATACAACATGAGGCTAAACCCTCAAAAGTGCAGCTTCGGGGTAACGTCAGGCAAATTACTGGGTCATATCGTTAGCCAACGAGGTATCGAGGTCGACCCAGCTAAAATCAAAGCCATTACCGAGATGCAAGCTCCTAAAACCGAAAAAGAAATAAGGGGATTTCTCGGGAAAGTCCAGTATATTAGTCGATTCATTTCCAAACTAACCATGGTGTGCGAACCAATTTTCAAGAAACTGAAAATAGGGGAACGGATACTATGGGATGATAAGTGCCAAGCTGCTTTCGACAAGATCAAGGAAATTCTGTCTGCTCCGCCAGTTTTGATGGCACCTCAACCCGGTTTGCCTCTGTCGTTATACCTAACAATGACCGAGACAGCCATGGGGGCTATGCTGGCTCAGACGGTCGACTCCGAAGAACGAGCCATTTATTACATCAGCAAGAAGTTTTTAGAGTATGAGTGCAAATATACCATGCTCGAAAAGACGTGTTTGGCTCTAGTCTGGGCCACTAAGAAGCTCCGACACTATATGCTCAGCTACGAGGTCCATGTTCTATCCAAGATGGACCCGATGAAATACCTCTTCGAAAAGCCCATTCTCAATGGCCGGATTTCAAGATGGACTTTAATGCTGGCAGAGTTCGACCTAAAATTTGTGCCATTAAAGGCCATTAAGGGACGGGCGGTAGCTGAATTCCTCGCTGACAGCCCGGTAACTGAAGAAGGACACACCGACACCTGGTCCTTCCCAGACGAAGATATTTTCCATACCGATGCCGAAACATGGGATTTATACTTCGATGGGGCATCTAATTTTCGAGGGTTCGGAGTCGGGATCCTTCTAATTTCGCCAAGAGGGGAGCATACCCCCGTCTCCGTCAAACTGGACTTTGATGTTACCAATAATGCAGCAGAGTACGAAGCATGCATTTACGGGCTACAAGCCGCCGCCAACCTGGGGATCACAAATCTCCGAGTGCATGGCGACCCGTCCTTGGTCATTAACCAAGCACTCCAAAAATGGAAGACTCAGAATGCTAATCTCGTGGCCTAACAGGCACGAGTAAGGGATCTCGAGAAACAATTCCAAAAGGTGGAGTATATATACCTGCCTCGGGAAGAAAATCAGTTTGCAGATGCACTCTCAAAATTGGCATCTTTACTGAATATTCCCGACCATGTGACCAGTATGCCAATTTGCGTCGAAAGACGGTCCGAGCCAGCATACGTTCACGACATTGAAGACATCGAGATCAGTGATCCCGAACCTTGGTACCAGGCTGTATTAAAGTACCTGACGAATGGAGAATATCCTCCCGGGACGGAAGTTCGAGCCAAGAAAGCCTTACGAAGGCTAGCCACCCAGTTCATCCGTACCGATGACGGACAACTGTACAAAAAGACGGCGCAGGGGGCTCTTCTCCTTTGTGTTGATAAATATAAGGCCGAGAAAGTAATGGCCGAAGTACATGATGGCGAAAACGGCCCGCATATGAATGCTCACATGTTGGTCCGAAAAATCTTGAGGCTCGGTTATTACTGGAATACCATGGAAGCCGACTGCCAGTTATATGTCAAACATTGTCATAACTGTCAAATCTTCGGCAATGTGCAACATATGCCGTCATCTCTGCTCTATACCATGACATCGCCTTGGCCGTTCTCGACATGGGGTATCGACATAATCGGGAAGGTAAATCCCTCCGGTACTGGCGGACACTGTTTCATTTTAGTAGCTATCGACTATTTCACCAAATGGGTCGAAGCTGAATCATACCGCATCCTCAATGCTAAACATGTCGCCAAATTTATCCAAAACAAGATAATATGTCGGTATGGAATCCCACATGAATTTATCAGTGATCATGAGACTCATTTCCAAGCTGAGACCGCAGCCCTACTGGCTAAATATAAAATTTAAAGGCACACGTCCTCGCCCTACCGTCCCCAAACGAATGGAGCAGTAGAGGCGGCTAATAAAACGATTGTCACCATACTAAAAAAGATGGCTGATAATTATCAGGATTGGCCCGACAAAATACCTTTTGCCCTATGGGGGTACCGGACATCAATTCGCACCGCAACCGGAGCGACTCCATATTACCTAACTTATGGGATGGAGGCAGTCCAACCAGTTGAATTAGAGGTGCCGTCCCTCAGAATTCTGTTAGAAAGTCGAGTACCCGAAGCCGACTGGGTTCGAGCACGGTACGATTCGTTGGTTCTACTAGACGAACGACGGTCCCGCGCTCTTAATAACATCCAAATCTACCAGAAACGAATCCAACGGGCCTTCAACAAGCGCGTAAGACCCAGGAACATTAAAGAAGGGGACTTAGTCCTTAAGTCTGTTCGAGCTTTACTACCAGTTGACCCAAGGGGAAAATTCAAACCCAACTGGGCCGGGCCATACTTGGTAAAGAAGATCCTGTTGGGAGGAGCAGTAATGCTGACGGACCTGGACGGGAATGAGTTCGTCAACCCAACCAACCTGGACCAGTTGAAGCGTTACTACCCTTAGCCATTTCTCAATGTCATTAGCAAAATTTATCAAAATCTTTTTTTTTTTAAAAAAAGCAAGTCATTGAGCTAGAATTATTTATTCTACTGTCACAAAACATCTTGAACCACTAGTCTTGGTGTAATTCGAGATTGCAAATTTACTAAGCCTGAACTACGTTTGGTTTGATTCTGCTAATTGCGGATACGTAGGCAGCCCCTCAAAAGGGCACAACCAATGCAATCGAGAAAAGACAGGAACGGTTTAATAATAAACTCCTTTTATTAATTATCACAAAAAAAAGGGCCCCGATAAACTCGGGAAACTTACAAGATGCAGGAATTCAAAAATTACAAAAAAAAAACAAAAAAAAAAAACACGCGACACTCCAAAATAAATAATAGTAATATTTAAATAATAAAAAACTAAGGACTCGGTATTTAAGGCATCTTGCCCTTCCCCTTGTACTTGGCCTCCTTGGCCGTCAACTGACGGCGGCGTGGAGGAGAGCGTTCCCGAATCACCACAGGAACCTCTTTAGCCCAGACTCGTTTTTTGGAACTTGAGTCCTCATCCACCTCGATAGGCCCGAGTCGGGCCCTCATGGGCTCAGGGAGCCAGTCACGCGAACCTAGTTGGTCCCGGGCCGCCAGCCTTGGCCCAAGTCGCCGTTCCAAATCGGTCTGGGGGCTTAGCCGCCCCCGCGTGCCACTAGCACCGACATCTTTAGCTCGAGTCTTAGTATGTGACTTAAGACCCGATTCTAATCGGACTAAGGTAGCAGGGGTCTCTCCCTCATCGAAGAATCCCCTATTATCCTTTGCCGTCTCCCGACGGACTAGTTCGAAGGCCTCATCGACCTTCAGAGCTTTACGAGCTTCCTCGGACTCCTCGGAAGTCCATTTCTCATAAGCCCGAGAAACCCAAGCGGATTGGCAAGGGTTGGGAATAGTTCATGTAGGACGAGTGAACCATCTCTGCAACCAAGTGTCGCACATAGCGTCTGTCAGTTGGAGCGAGACGCTAATAATGGCATCAGTCTCAGGAATGCGCTGAGACGAACCGAACTGCCTCAGGACGCGGTCTGGGTAAATATGAACTGTCCAATCAAGGGACAGGATCACCAAGTAGCGGGCTTGGTCCCTCTTGGCCAGTCCCGTCAGTTTAGAAAGGAACCACCAAGCGACCGTCCACCTGATTAAAGGGCCGCTGTGGAACACCAATTCCTCATCCCAGTAAGCTCGATTTATATGGTGACTCAAGCTTATCCGGCGCCCTCTTGAACTGATTTGGCTGCTGCGGTAGTTGGGAACGCTCGGAGGAGGCTCTATGATCGACAGGCGTTCCGACAACCAAACCTGCAAAAAGGATATATAAAATTCATAAGCAACGGAATGGTCCGCTACAGCCCACTCGATCGAGTATGCCATCTGACTCGATCGAGTAAGGCTCTCTAAAGACAAGCAGAATCTCGTCAAGTGTGCCACTCGATCGAGTAAAGCATCTCACTCGATCGAGTAAACCCTCCACGGATGGGCAGAAGCCCTTTGCAGACATCACTCGATCGAGTGACAGGTCCACTCGATCGAGTGACTTACGGACCTCAAGAAATCGCGCGAAAAACAAAAAATCAAAATTGCGAGACATATACCTGCAGAATAAGGGTACTCCCCGTCAGTTGCCGGGTTGGGTCGAGTCGCCTAGCGTCCAGACCCATGATGATTTCTCCAGTGACTAGCCAAGCAGGGCTATGACCAGTCTCCATCTGGTCAACCACTCCGATCAGCCTGATTTGACCCAGGCATGAGTCAACATCCATCATCCCCTCAAAAACGTAGCGATGCAGCATGCAGAAGGCAAAAGCCCTACGCCTGTGAGAGGGGGTAGCCCTTACATCTTGACTGTTCATAAACTTGTCAGCCAAGTCGAAGAGGGAAACAGTATTTCCCCGCACCATTCGATCTGTCTCAGCATGAGACAGACCCAGGAAATCCCTCAACCTCCTCCTCGGGTCCGGGTAGAACGGAGGAATAGCAGGACGAGCAATAGGGCTCCAACCCCCGATGGCTGCGATCTCCTCGGGAAGAGGGCATATCTCTCCCCGCGGGAACGCAAAGACGTGATGGGTGGTATCCCAAAACGACAGACAAGCGTCCAAAAAATGCAAATCAGGTATTAGGCGTCGAAGAGGAAACTGGCTGACAATCCCCATTTGGGTCAGTTGAATTTTGTCCTCATCCCGAAAGTGTTGGGACCAGGCAAAAGGCATCGAAGTAAGATGATCGATACCCATGACAAGGACTTGAATCTTCTCGAAAGACTAAGAGATTTTGAGGAGAAGGAGGAGTTTTTGATTTGAGATACAGTAAACTGAAGCAGGGAGACCTATATTTATAATAGGAAACCCTAACTGTAACCCTAACTACCTTGCCTCCTCAGCAAACTGGGCCCCAGCATGTGCAGGCCTGACTTCAACCCAGAATAGGAATCAAGTTGTCCCGAGCTTTCCTAAAAATTTCTAAAAAAAAAAAAAATCGAAAATTTCGACTTTTTCAAAATTCAGTACATTTTCCCAGCACGAGTCGGTGTTTTGCCTATGTGTTACATGCAATTTGTTATGTGTCAGCATACAGGTACACCCCGGACTCACTAGTAGAATTAATGTCATTGGAACCTATCAAAAGGAACCGGTTGTAAGAACAAGAGGTTCCTTAGATGACCAAAAAAATGATTGGCACCTATTGTAAGTTGAACCGGTTCCAAAGACCTTATCAATGGAACCGGTTGTTCACTAAAAGAGGTGCCAAAGGTAGTGTCTAAAATTTTTAGCCCATATCAAAATACTTTGGCACCTTTTGTAGGTTCAACCGGTTCCAAAGACCTTACTAATGAAACCGGTTGTTAACTAAAAAGAGGTGCCAAAGGTACATGTTAAAATTTTTGGATCTTATTAAAAACTTCTCCATTAATGGAACCTATTTTCCTAACAAATGGTTCCAAAGACTTCTAAGGCCCTGTTCTCTAGGACTTAAATTGACTGAACTGAACTGAATTGAACTGAACTGAACTGAATGTGTCTGAACTGAACTGAACTGAACTGAACGTGTCTGAACTGAACTGAACTGAACTGAACTGAACTGAACTGAACTGAAAAAAAATAAAAAAATAAAATAAAAATAAAAATAAAAATAATAATAATAATAAGTCTGAACTGAACTGAACTGAATGTGTCTGAACTGAACTGAACTGAACTGAAACTCTCTGAATATAAGTCCAGGAGAACAGGGCCTAAATTACAAATAATAAAACACAAAATGTTAAGTTATCTTCTTAAAAATTGAACAAAATTGAAAATACAAAATTGAAAATACAAAATTCAAAACACAAAAAAGATAGCTACAAGCAAGATAGAACACGGTACACAAAACAAAAAAAATGAAGACAAAGAATCCTAATTGAAGAAGATAGAACCAGCACCAAAAAAACAAAAAAACCCTAATCTAAAACCCAGACGAAGAACCCAGACGAAGAACGCAGACAGAAGACACACAGACGACGAAGGACACAGACAGAAGACACAACGAAGAACTCAGAAGACACACAGACGAAGACCAGACAGAAGACGAAGACACACAGACGAAGAACCCAGAAAACCAAAAACCCTAATCAAAAAAACGAAGACACAGAGAGGAACGACACAGACGAAGACGACACAGACGAAGAACCCAGAAAACCAAAAACCCTAATCGAAAACGACCCTAAACACGAGTTACCCTAAACATCTTTTCTTTTTTCTATTTTTTTTTTCAAAAACTGTGAAAACTGAGAATGACAACTCTCTTCCGGCCATGGAGTTCCACACTGAAGCAACTCCTACACCGGACTCAAAAACCCACCTTCACTCTTCCCTCCAATACGACGTCGTACAACCCTTTTCCTCTTTCATCATCTTCATTTTCCACCATTAGAACCCCTCGCCGAATCGGGACCCACAACGGCAGTTTCCACTGCGACGAGGCTCTGGGCTGCTCCCTCCTCCGCCTCACCTCCAAATTCTCCGGTTCCGATATCGTCCTAACCCGAGACCCCGAGGTTCCGTTCCTTCTAAGTAACCCCATCAATTTCAATTATCGTATTTTTTTTTTCAATTTGAGGTTCCGTGGGGTTTATGATTAGGTATTGGAGACGCTGGATGCTGTGGTGAACCCAGAAAACCGAAAACCCTAATCAAAAAAACGAAGACACAGAGAGGAACGAAACAGACGAAGACGACACAGACAAAGACGACACAGACGAAGAACCCAGAAAACCAAAAACCCTAATCGAAAACGACCCTAAACACGAGGTACCCTAATTTTTCGTTTTTCTGCTTGTTTGCGCTTTTTTGTTCTACGATTGATCGTTTTTTACTGTTAGTAATTGGCTTAGAGTTCACTACACTGTAAGTTTGTTGGCTTAGAGTTCACTACACTGTAAACTTAGAATGAAGTGGGATTACTTAGAAGTAATCAAAAGAGGTGAGGCCTCCATCTCACCAGTAGTAGAGGAATATAAGCATAAGCATTCAAAAAGTTACATGGAAAAGTAGTACAGACAGACAGTATGATGCAAAAACAGGTCATGAATTGCGCACTGTAAGACTGTGTAATGTACATTGTAGCAGTTGAAAACATGTTAGCCTGATACGGAAAGTGAAGCCGTTGTATGAGGCAGAAGTTTTGTGTTGCTGATGAGTAGTTAGCATCCCATACTCGTCGTCTTTCCTGATTTTCTCATTCTTTTTCTTCCATCAGTAGCTTTGTCGATGACCTCTTCAGTTGTTACCCTTTCGCCGGTTTCTTTGTCAACTGTGAATTGTGATACCAGCCCAGCATCACTGTACTGCACACACATTGAACTGAAACTTTCCTCATCAAGGTCATATATCAGGGTAAAATGTATTCACCACAAATTTGTTATACGGAAAATATAAGCGCATGTTTAACAACGGTTCTGAACACAGAGAGACGGATTCCAAGTGACGTGGGATATAAAACAGAACATACATAAATTAAATATGATTTCATAAAGCTCATGCACGCATGCACCTGACCCGGCCTTCAGAATATAAACATTACTGTTACCTGCATCAACGGGATTTTCATTACAGTCACCGTTCAAATCCTTCACATTCCAATTTTTTTAATCATGTTAGTTTTTTAATTAATACGTGTAATTTTAGGAATTGTCCTCTAATAAAAAGTTGAAAAGAAAAGCAAGATCCAAAGATACAAAGGAGTCTCGTAATAAGGCTCAACAAAAGGATGAAGTTCGTGTCGGATCTATGAATGAGGTAAATTTGGTTCGATTTCTACTACTGGAATATTTTAGGTCTTAATAATAACAAGCAAATTATATTGATATTTGTAGGTCAATAATGTTTGTGGAAAAAACAATGATCCAGAAGGTATTGGTTCATATTGTCAACAATTGGAAAGAGTAATGGTTTCATTATCTGCGGATTCCATATTTATGATATCTATAGATATCAGTAAGTCGGTGTACAATTCCGGAGACGTCACAGTCTACTTAAGTTTCGAGGATATTAGGGAAATGTGCAATTACGATGCTCTAAATCTAACAATAATTCAAGCTTGGGGAAGGTATAAACTTGATGTTTTGTATTATTTTCAATTATGTCAAAATCTAGGATTAGTTTTATTATATGTTTGTTCTATATATTCATTTTGAATGTTTACACTATGTTCTTAAAATAGGTTCCTACATGATTATGGACAAAAATTAGGAGTGACAGAAGAAGGTGTCGGCTTCATTTGTCCCGTGTGTCTTAGTTCATACTTGTATGATCCACGGTCGATGGAAAACTACATCAAAGATGTCATGCTAATTCAAGAAGACAAGAAATATGTGATGGGTGCATTCTATGCAAGGCAAGTCTCCAAGGTTCTTTAAATTAATTACTTAGTTATTTTATATTATTTCATACTTACTAATTGTAAGTTGTATTATATACAGCAAGAATTGGTTGTTGCTTGTCATTTGCCCTTGGGACAACATAACATATATCTTTGACTCGAATAAAGATAAACATGACTTGGACATCGTAATACTACATTTGCAATCGTAAGTTATGTTTATTAATTGGTCATCAAAATACTATCTTAAGTTAAACCTTTACAAGAAAAATAATAGTCTAATAATTTTTAATGTTAATAATGTAAGGGCTTGGAAAATCTATACAGTGAGTGGCGGGAGACGTCATACGGTTAAAAAATATAGTCTCGATGTGAACATGATTGAGGTAAACAACATTATTAAGCTTTAACTTGTTTAATTATTTCTTTTTTTTACATGGGTTAGTAGTTGCCATTTAATTTAAACTTAACGCGTTGATTGAGGTACTTCATGAAATCTGGTTAATGATTTTGAGTTCTTAAAAATGTTTACTCCATTATAGCTATCTCATTGTTGTCTTTTTTTTTCTGTACAAATTTTGTGTCGGAGATGACTAAATTAAAGCAATGATTATAGTGCAATTGATGAATTAAACTATCTTGGTGAATAATGATTTATAACACCTTTTTGTTCATACAATTTCAGTGTCCTCAAAAATCTGGAGCCTTTGAATGTGGATACTATGTCATGAAGTGGATGTACGACATCACCGTATTTTACTCTAAGAGTCAAGAAAGCTTAATTAAGGTTTTTTTTAATTTAATCTTAGTTTTTCTGTTATAAAGTAATTATGGGTGTAACCGCTAATCCATTGTTACTATTCTTTTTATTTGTTAGTGTGTTTCAAAATCAAGAATGACGACGGAAGATATGAACCAAGTTCGTGAATATTGGTCTCAGAAGTGCATAGAGTTGATGATGTAGTACGTTTGTGACTTTGTTAACTTTTGTGGTTAGACATATATTTTAGTCATGTTGATTGCTAGTCGTGGGGGCATTCTACTGGAGATGTTAGTTAAGTAGTTGGAGGTGTGGATTGGTGATGGATTTGGTTGTGCTATTTAAACATTGCAGTGATATGATTTTGATTTTGGTTTAATCAAATTGTAGGGAGGTGCTGCCCAATTTTTGACAAATTATTAATATTGTGATTGGCGCACTTTGATTTGTTTTTTATATACCATTCTCAGGGATACAAAAATTCAATTTTGTAATTAAAATCAGTAACATTATCATAGGTTTTAATAGGTTTTAATGAGGTACCCTTTGGAACCTGTTGGCATTACAATAGGTTCCAATGGTAAACCTTTGGAACCGGTTGTGAATAGCAAAAGGTTCCAATGGAACACCCTTTGGAACCGGTTGTGAATTACAACAGGTTCCAATGGTATAGCCTTTGGAACTGGTTGTGAATTACAACAGGTTCTAATGGTACACCCTTTGGAACCGGTTGTGATTTACAACAGGTTCCAATGGTATACTTTTGGAACCGGTTGTGAATAATAACAGGTTTAAATTATACACCCTTTGGAACCGGTTGTAAATACAATAGGTTCCAATGGTATACCCTTTGGAACCGGTTCCAGCAACAACCGGTTCTAAAGGGCATCTATGGAACCTTCTTACAACCGGTTCCAAAGCTCCGGACCTAAGGAATCTGTGGCAGTAGAACCTTTGAAAAAAGGTTCCAAAGGGTAGTTTACAACCGGTTCCAAAGGGTAATTTTCTACTAGTGACTTCAGAAGCAAGTCTCCGCGCAACTACTTCACTCCCCAACGTGAGCCAATATTTATCCTAGAATGCTACAATCAGAGCCATGATGTATCAGCATACGGGTACTCCTACACCCTCAGAAGCAAGTTTCACTCCCCATGGAGCTATCATCAGCAGGACAGGTATGACCCTTTGCTTATGGCTGGCGAGCCCTTCACGCTAGTCTACTGGACTATACACGACCCGACCGGAAGGCTGCTAGGTCGTAATCTGCGATTGGCCTGGTAGCTACTCTGACTTTCGCCTTGTCCAAGCCTCAGTCAGAGTGGGGGCTCTGTAGACACCCGCATTTTGCCTGCTAGTGTCTATAGCAGTTCCCGACAAACACCCGATGATGATCGGACGCAAACGTGACTTAGTATACTCGGATTTGGACCCGAAATCAATAATATCTGACATGGACTTTTAGCGGAGTGTAAATCTCTCAAAACCAACCTCAAATCCAGGCCCAGTGGGTCGTTCCGAGCAAAATAAGACTAATTTGGGCCAAAACCGACACCAAAAATAAATCCCGTCTTTTGGCAACCGGGTCGAAACCCGGTCAAAGACGAAACCGTCTCATAAATCAGCCAAGTTCAGCTGGCACACAAATCCAAATTCAAAAAATCAATCAAAACAACAAAATCAATTCTTTCCTATTTCGTCTCGATTTGCTTGACCCACTCGATCGAGTGGATTGACCCACTCGGTCGAGTGGAGCGTCATTTTCCGGATCAGGCCCATTTTCTAGGGCACTCGACCGAGTGCACTAGGGCCACTCGATCGAGTGACCCTAGATCGTGGGGTAAACTCTATAAATACCCCACGACCCCCACACATTTGACAAGTTTTTTCCTAAGGTTTTAACCTACATTTACCCTACATTTTCAGCCATACTCTCTACACTACAAGTCTTAGTAACCCTAAGTACTACACACAAAAAACCGAGTCCCTTGTCCCTCGAAAAACCGACAAACACACACACATATACACATACACACCATAACTTGCATACATCCTCGATACTCCGACGTCCCGTCATTATTCGCGAGTCCATTTCCGAGGTCCCTACTAAGCATGTATGTTGAGGGTGTCCTAAACCCCATTTCGATCCTTGTTACTCTTTTATTTGCGTTTTTCTATCGTTTATATTATATCTATACTAGTATTATAATTCTAACTTCTAACATAATTCTAACATTTTACTTTCTTGTATACTAACTTTTTACATTCTCGTTACTAACATATTATCATACCGCGTATATATATAAACTAGTATCAAAATTCGGTTTTGAATACGTTTAACTATAATTATCGCCTAAAGTCCGTCTAATCCCTTTACGAGCAACGACGGAGGTGGAGCCCTTTCGAGGAGCCCCGCCCCAATGTACTCAAGGGCGTGACGCGATCGCGACTAATAATAGTTGAACGCATTTGATCCCATTTTAATTAGTACGGAACCCGTTGACACGAAAACCGACATCACATAACCCGAAAGGGTTAGTTTCGATGTCGTGACGTAGAGGGATGCATCCTGTTGCTAATTCAAAATTTCTAATATAAACGTTTTCATAAAATCCCGACAACGGTATTATAATCGTATATATACACGATTATAGTACCGGAGGTCAAGTTAAATTCAAATCGTGCGATATTTGTATTTAATTTGACCGACCGTCGATTTTAAACCCAAAAGCAAAACGAGTTGACACTCGCACAGGGGCTACTCGACCGAGTACGTAGGCTGCTCGATCGAGTAGCGCCCATAAATCTGGGCAGACCCCTTTTCGAGGACACACTCGACCGAGTCGGACCATGACTCGACCGAGTGGGTCCTGTAGCCTAGAAAACCGAGAGCTTAAATGCAACATTTAAGCCTCGTCTTTTTTACGACTTTTAGTCGACACGTGTAAAGTGAATCACGTAATTCTAATCTTCAAAACCCATGCATATCACTATCACTTAAAACGACTTTGATCGACGGTCTCGCACTATTAATCTTGTGTCTACGACTCTTTAGTCGTATCCGACACATGATTAATTTAGACTCTATTCCTCGATGTGATAAGTCGGGACAAGGCATCGGGATTCGGGATCGGGCTAGCACCACGCCTAAGTTCCATATCTCCGCCCTTTGCTTAATACGCAATATAATGCGTAATTAATCGAAGTTCGTCCATCTACACAATTCACGGTCTAGTTTATACATGGGTCCGTTCCTAACTTTTTATCATTTACTATTCCGTTTGTATACCATTTGTAATTTTTGTATTGGCCTTTCCGCCCGTGTAACTTGTACGTTATTTATTTTTGAGTTTCGTTTATTTACTTGCTTATCGCTTTATAAATGAACCTCGCATGCTAAATTACTCCGACCATATTCAAGATGCATTAAATGACGTAGTTAATCAACAACTCGCATGCTTAGCCCGAAAACGCTGTTTGCATATCATTTAGTCGTTTTACTAGCGCGCGCACACGAACACGAACAATGTCTTAGTAGAGGCCGCCATGTGCGGGCGGGGTTGGGTGTCCTTAGTGGGATTCCCAACACGTACCCTCACCCCTTACTCAGAACCTTGGTTTCCGGATGCCCGAAACCATTGGCGCTCGAGAGTCATTCTATATACGAAAGCCGGTTCAAACGGTATCGATATTGCAATGCAAAGGGACGAGCCCAATAAACTCTGAAATCGAAGTGGGCTTACTTTGTGCATAGCCCATGACGACATAGAGTGGGCTCGTATGGTTCCGAATAACCACAAAATTCGGTGGCGACTCCATTTTGACTTAAATTTCGAACCCGAGAACAATCTCACCACGAGATTCATTCGCCTACCCAAACCCGCGCGTGGCCGCGTCGGGGTGGACCTACGTCATGTCCACACGTCCGTTGTTTTCACCCTATACCATTTGCAACGTCGGTTATTTAAGGACAAGTAGGTTTTGTCGTCAAAGTAGTTGTGTTTACATTCTTTGCATGCGATTTCACGTGACAAGCAGGCCATGAAAAGATGCACATAGGAGAGTAGAGAGTACTAGTATTATACGTATTTGCAAGTCAGTTTTAACGTGATAATACGGATATTAGTCGTTCTCGTGATATACCTTACCTGGTATTCTGCTTAAGATGTGTCGGTTCGATATTAATAAAGATGCGTCGAATCTAATAAGGCGAGCATCCAGACTAATACGGAACCCGACCATCACTTTGTTCAATTTTAGTTGTTTTACGTTTTGAATTCCGTGTTAGGTGATTTAGCATGCGATTATAAGATCATAAAAGCAATAAATCATACAAAAATTTGTAAATGCGAATGTAAGTAAATCACGTAGTTAGGAGTTACACCCTCGGAGTATACACTAAACAGGACACGATGCATAGATTGTTGAGAACGGATCTCGGAATTACTCGGATCTATTTAGTGTATTTTAGTGTTTGTGGTTGAAGTTGGGACATTACGTGTTTTAGTAAGTGCTGGTGGACCTAGTGTCCATGTCTAGTATTGTCGTAGTGCATAATAAAGGTGCAAAAAATGTAAAGTTTTGTTTAGATGACAACCTAGTGACGACTCGGCTTCAATGGCGGATCCTCCTAGCTGGCCTAGTGATTTCGGCAGAGCTCCGTTACTGTTGACCCTTCCTGCGTCTACTCCAGCAGAGCTTCGTTACTATGGGCTGATTCTGCGGCTAATCCGGCAGAACTTCGTTACTGAACTTGAGCTAGTCGAACACAGGCACCTCGGGATCGAGTGGAGTGCTCGAAGGTGAGGAGTAGCGTCGATGTCGCTTATCGGAACTACAATCGAGTGGATCGTTTGCCTCGAGTGTCGGAGTGCGAGCCCTTAGCGAGAAAGAGAGAGGGAAGAACGAGTTGTGTAGAAGTAGGCATGAACTCGTGATTGTGTGTCGAATGAATGAGGTGAAGGGAGGTATTTATAGGTGTTTTCGGCCCTCGTCACCCATATGGATGCCCGGGATCAAGCGACTCGGTCTTTAGACGCCTGGTGTGAGGCAATTCAGTCTTAAGGCGCCAGAGCTCAAGCTGTCGAAGTTTTGAAGATCCGATATCAAAACTTTCCAAAACGGAGAAGATCCATATCTTAGTCTTTCTTAGAGGTTAAGGTTTCCCTTCAACCCTAGCACGTCGAGCGCCGGGTGGGCTTCGGGTGCTTGTCCCGAGGTTCGCTCGGCACGACGCGTTGACTCGGGTTTGACTTTGCATATTTCGGGCCCGATTCGGGGCCCCTGTGTCGGAATTAACTCTAATTAGTGTCGACGCGACCGTAATGACATGACTAAGGCTACCTTGATGTTAATTTAATCTTTCCGAGTAATTATTTGATCCGTTCTATAGAAAAACTATCTAAAACATCGCGAACCCGCGTCCCGTGGCAGTCTGATCATCATCGGGTGTTTGCTGGGCACTCCTGCAGCCACCAGGTCCAAATATGGGTGTCTACAGAAGCCCCCACTTTGACTGAGGCTTGGACAAGGCAAAAGTCAAAGTAGAGCCACCCAGGCCAATCGAGGATTACGACCTGGTGGCTGTCCGGTCGGATCGTTTTAAGTCCGTTGGACTACGTGGTGAGGCTCGCCAACCAAGGCTTAGAAATCATACCTGACGTCTTCGCCTGTGGTTGCCTGTCGAGGCCCGGGCCCGTGCTTGTCGTCTCGTCTCGGGTTTGCTGTTTTAGTAGTTTCAGACTCTTTGCTTAGGTATTTATTGGTGTCTTAGTTTTTATTTAATCCCTTGTGGGTGGTTGCATTAAGTTAGATTTGTCCCTCCCGGGCGGCTGCGTTAGATTTATCCCTCTCGGGTGGCTGCGTTAGATTTATCCCTCTCGGGTGGCTGCGTTATATTTATCCCTCTCGGGTGGCTGCGTTGGATTTATCCCTCTAGGGTGGCTGCGTTAGATTTATCCCTCTCGGGTGCCTGCGTTAGATTTATCCCTCCCGGGTGGCTGCTTTAGATTTATCCTTCCCAGGTGGTTGCGTTAGATTTATCCCTCCTGGGTGGCTGCTTTAGATTTATCCCTCCCGGGTGGCTGCGTTATATTTATCCCTCCCGGGTGGCTGCGTTAGATTTATCCTTCCCGGGTGGCTGCGTTAAATTTATCCCTCCCGGGTGGCTGCGTTAGATTTATCCCTCCCGAGTGGCTGTGTTAGATTTATCCTTCCCGAGTGGTTGCGTTATATTTATCCCTCCCGAGTGGCTGCGTTAGATTTATCCCTCCCGGGTGGCTGCGTTAAATTTATCCCTCCCGGGTGGCTGCGTTAGATTTATCCCTCCCGGGTGGCTGCGTTAGATTTATCCCTCTCGGGTGGCTGCGTTAGATTTATCCATCTCGTGTGGCTGCGTTAGATTTATCCCTCTCGAGTGGCTGCGTTAGATTTTAGTTTTGTTTTCTTCGGAATAGGATCCCATCCATTCCTGGACTTTTGCTTTCTTTGGAATAGTTTCTGACTATCCCTGGACTATTGCTTTCTTCGGGATAGTTCTTGACTATCCCCGGACTATTGCTTTTTTCGGGATAGTTTCTGACTATCCCTGGACTATTGCTTTCTTCGGGATAGTTTCTGACTATCCCTGGCCTAGTGTTTTCTTCGGGAAAGTTTCTGACTATCCCTGGTCTACTGCTTTCTTCGGGAAAGTTTCTGACTAACCCTGGTCTATTGCTTTCTTCGGGAAATTTTCTGACTAACCCTGGTCTATTGCTTTCTTCGGGACAGTTTCTGACTAACCCTAGTCTAATATTTTCTTCGGGAAAGTTTCTGACTATCCCTGGTCTATTGCTTTCTTCGGGAAAGTTTCTGACTATCCCTGGTCTATTGATGAGTGGTTGTTTGGATTTAGTGATTGTTTTGCCTTTAAATTACTGGCGTTGATGTGTAAGCTCTTTGCATTAGTTCTTGGGCTTGCATTTGCTTAGTGAATTATTCCGGGAATGTGCTAAAATAATAATCCCCTTGGGATGTAAATTGAGTGCTTAGGGACTTGCTAGGATAACATATTGCCTCGAGTGCTTTGGGGCTTGTTTTAGACTAACAGATTGTTTCGAGTGATTTGGGATTGTAGATTTGTTTTGTTCATTTTATCACGCGGTCAAGCGCGAGCATTCTTATTAATCGTGGTTCTCGTGTTCGTTTATTGCTGGGGGTCGATTTCGACTAAAGGAGGTTTTAAGGCTTGCTTTACGGGTTTGAATTTACTCGTAATTCTCTCGATATATTGGCATCTAAGACGGTGCGTGCTCGTCCGGTTAGGTTTCCGGCGGGGATTGAATGGAGGTTGGCTCAGGCTAAGAGCACGATGAGTCATTACTTGTCAGAGAATCTGCTGGTGAACTAGCTGCTCCTTGCAGATGTAAGTTTCTTTCTTACAGTTTGTTTTATTTAGTAGCCCCCAAGGTTTAGGATTATTGAAGTGTCGGTTTTGGTTTTATCGTTTGTTTTGTCCTATGGTCTAGTGTTTGCTTTCATTTTGAACGGTTCGCTTTTCTTTTAGCTAGCCGACTCGGCTGATGCTGTTCAGCCCCCAGACTTCCCCTTGACACTGCTCAGGGTCGATGTGGCTGGGGTAGCCTTTACATAGCCTCTTTCTCCGTGTTCCGCTGAGGAGATGGAGGCTGGGATGGAGTGGCGTGACCGGGTATACTGGGTAAGTTTTAGTTTCTGTTTTGGATTCTAAGGGTTAGGTTTTGTTTGGCTAACTTGCGTGGTTTCATCTGTCAGGTTTCGTCGGCTTGCCATCAACGGTTGTGGAAGGCTGCCAACTGCTTTAGGGTCTATGCCTCGAGGGTCTCCCGTGACACTTCGGGACCTCAATCGGTAAGTGCGTATACCTAGGGTTGGCTCTTAAATTATTTGAGTGTTTTCCTCAAGTTCGGGTTATGTTTGCAGGACATTGCCTATATGGTGGGACAGCTGGAGACTCGGGTGACCGAGCTTGAGGCGGAAGCGGTTGAGGCGCGACAGCTCCTGCAATCTCGGGCCGACGAGATTGCTCAACTTAAGGAGCGGCTGGCTCGGTCTCAGGGCAAGACCTTCGCGTAGGGTGAGGCTAGTCATCGAGTTGAGAGGGAGAGAGAGAGGCTGAGGGTGAGGCTACGGGTGCTACTGAGGAGGTTGTAGAAGTTCCCGATACAGTTACCCTAGACATGTTGTCGGGAATGGTCGGTAGCGAGTCTCCTGTTTTTTAGCTGGAGGATCTAGGTTTGGATGACGATATTGGTGAGTTTGTGATAGCTATAGGCGTAGCTTCTAGGGGTCCTCCCTAGTTTGTGAACTTGGTTTGCGTATGGATTTTCTGTATTTTGTATATTTTTAAGAGTTTTTGTATTCGGATTGATTTGTTTAGTATTGTTTTTTGTTTTGCGTTTGAAATGTTGACTTAAATGACAAGTAATCACTTCAAGTTTGGTTTGTTTGCGATTTCGTCTTAGTTTAGGACGTTTTAGAATGCGTTGAGATTGCATGAGAGTACAAAAATGCTTTTTTGGAATTTTTGAAATGCGTTAGTTTGAGTCGGGAGTTGGATCAAGTAGTACGTTGATTAAAATGTTCGACTCGAGACGTGTAAAATGTAAGAATTGCTAAAGTGCTTTGGCCGAGTACGTGTTCGGTGCTAGGAGAGAAGTGTGACCATCTTGACATTCATGTTTAAAATGAGGCTAAAAAGAAAAAAGTTAGACCCCTTTTGAAAAAAAGTTAGACCAATTTTTATGTCTTAGTGACAATGCCGTGCTGGGCTAAAGACGCAATTAGACCACTTTTTATATCTTAGTGACAATGTCGTGCTGGGCTAAAGACGCAAATTGACGATGTCATTCGGGGCTACAACACGCCTAGGTGGGATAGGTTATCCCTCTAAAAACAAAATAAACAAAACGTCTAAGTCTGGTGGAGCCAATGGACAAAATGTACCGTCCGTGTGGACCTGTTACTCTTGTGCGGGTATGTCGGCTTTTGGAAAGGGGTTTAGTAACTTTAGGAGGTCGTTCTTGACGTCCGGGGTTGTCGGGTGTGAGAGAAAGGTTAAGGAGTGTGGAGATGATCGTACTTACAAAATAAGGAAGCTATGTGGGCTAATGTCACTAAGCGCCCGACCGAAGACGGCGTTACCGATCCAAGTATTTGTCAGTTCATCTAAACGAGCCGAGACCGACAAGACCCATATTGAGAATGTGAGTGAGGAGGGGAAGTGGGATTGGCTGGGCTGACATTTAGCTAGGGCGGTGGAAGCTTGTGTTCGGAGGGGCCGATGGTGAGAGACCCGAACAAGCACACCCGAATGACGAGGGAAAGGAAAAATTGGACCGGTAGAGCCCAGCCGTTTAGTACTATGTTGTATTAATTGATATTATGTGGCGTATTGGTACTAGTTTTTGTTGGGTTTGCTTGACATGTTGTCATTTTCCGGGGTGCCGGATGTTAGATGCTCGATGTAAAGGGCCTCGACAAAGGCTTGATTTAAGTAATTTTGCATTAATGAGAAGCACATTTTCTTCAATTTTTTTTTGTGGTGGCTCGCAACTCGATTCTTCATTTTGCCCGGAGCGCCCTTTCGGGTTTTCACTCCGTCCTCGGCTCACCTTTCGTTTTTTTAGCCCGTTTTTCTTTTACGGCTCGCAACTCGATTCTTCATTTTGCCCGGGGTGCCCTTTCGGGTTTTCACCCTGTGCTCGGCCCGTCACTTTTGTTTTTGTTTTTTGTTTTTTTTTATTATTTTTTTTACGACGGCTCGCAACTCGTTTCTTTATTTTGCCCGGGGCGCCCTTTCGGGTTTTCACCCCGTCCTCGGCTCATCGTTTGTGATTCGTCATTAAAATCACTCGTTAACCGGAACATGGGGGGGTTCCGATTAGCATGTGGATCGAGTTATCGATTTTGTCGTTTGGTTGATTGTACCCTTGGAAGGGTTGCCTACGTATCCGTGTTTAGACGGAATCAAACCATGTCGTAGTTCATAATAGATGTGAGTGATTTTGCTTTAGGCTCGTTATGCCAATTATCAATGTGAGATGTTTAGAGTGTATTCACCCTAGTTAAAGAACTAAGGTGGAGTGATTGAGTGTGACCCCTTGAAAGTGACAATTACCGAGATACCGTGTTTGGGTCAGGGTGATTGGCTTGGGATGGTTTTGGAATGTGGAGCTAGGTAGTAAGCGGTTTCGATAGATTAAAATCTGGAGCTTGATTTTTGTGGAGTTAGGGCTATGGGCTAAGGTTTCGTAATATGGTAGGAAAGGGGAAGCTGAGTAGAAATGACTCAGACTTCAATCGGATGGGATGTAAATTACGTGGGATTTGATTTCCATGTCTGGCCCTTACGGTTGAGATTATCCTATTGAGCTTGAATCCTCAAAATTCTGGACTGTCTCCTAACAAGTGTCTCTGGAAGGTCTTAAAGGTTTTAATGTAGGGAGGCTAGTATTTGGGTGCTAGTTGACTGGTCTGTTCATTTTTCTTTTTCTCTTTTTTTTTGCTTTTTGTTCGGACTTTGCACTTAAAGTCGAATTCAATGGTTGGGGATTTCATTTTGACCATTGAGTTTGGTCTTGATCATTGAATTGGGCCGGTTTAGTTTGGCCTTTGTTTCATTTTTTTTTCTTTGGTTCCTTTTGGCCATTTCATACTTCTTTTTCTTTTTGTCAGACTAGCACCTATGGTAGGAATTGGTCGGTCTTTACTTGAGGGGTATTTATTGTTGGAAATAATTTTGCCTTCCGTCTTTGCTCACAAGCTAAGAGACTATCTAGATTTGTCATAGAATTCAGGAATGCTTGTTCTAAGGGATAGTTTGTGGCTTTCTATACCAGACATGGAATAGGCAAAAAAAAGAACACTAGACATCAGTTCTTGTAATTCCTCGTTGTTTCGAGGTATGTTTGATTGTTATCGATAAATGGCATAGTACCGAGTTGTAAGCAAGAAAGTGCATTATTAAATCAAGCGATTGTCGAGGCGCATTATAAAGGAAGAAAAATTTATTTCTTTTTATTGATAGTAATAAGCAGGCTATGCGCCCGAGATATTGTTTTCGGGGAGGTGGAGGACAGATCCCCTTGCACCTCCTGACTCGATGTAAAAACAAAAGACATTTGATATACTATTAGGTCTAGGCCCTAAGACGAGCTAGACTCTGACTCGGACACTGATTTACTCGTCTTGGTGGATGCCCATGGGTTGTCAGGATCTTCCTCGATATCCCAGACATTCTCCTCTATAGGGTCGAGGCAGGAACAATTGATGGCGTCGTCGAAGACTGCGTGAATGCTAAAGGGGTTTGTGGTATTGTTAGGTTTTTCGGGTGGAGGGAGAGGGATAGTCCCATTTTCTATCATATCTTGTATGGTATGCTTAAGCCGAAAACATGATTCGGTATCGTGGCCCGTGCCACGGTGGAAGTGGCAATACTTGTTAGCATCCCATGACTTTGCCCTTTTGTCTGCGGGTGGGTCCACAGTAGGACCAATGGGCTCGAGCTTCCCTCGATCAACCAGATGCTCGAGAGCTTTGGTGTAGGAAGAATTGATTGGGGTGAATTCCCTTAGTGACCTTTCTACTTTGTTGGATGCGGTTTTATAAAGTCTTGAGGTTTTTCCCGTATCGACTTTAGGAAGTTTCGATCGGGCGGAGCATTGGGATGTTCAGCCCTCGGTAGGTTCTTGGACATGGTAACCGCTCGGATTAGCGTTTGTTTCGCTTTCTGGGTCTCTAATCTCAAGGAAATTGAGGCGGTTATCGATGTAATGAACGGAGAAAGTCAAACGGGTTACCGAAGTATGGATGTTGCGAACCAATTTGGTTAGGGTATTGACATCGTTGCGGATGCTTTCGATGGCGCTTGATTCTACCGACATGTTGGGGAGTGATTCTAGTGGGAAAGGATCAAAAGGTCAGATTGGATCCACCGGATGATTTAGAGACTCGAGGAATGCTCCTAGTAGAGCGACACGGGAATAAGACCCTTGATGTGCGCGTATTTGCGGTCATTGGTTTAGGGACTCAGGTGCTTTAGACTCTCGGTGTATTCTGCGAAGCGCCTAATGAATTTATGTCTCTATAACGAGATGAATTGGCATAAATCTCGGGATTGAGATTTAAGGGAATATGACTTTCTCGAGATGAGACGACCCAAAATGTAAGACCTCGAGCAGAGGCGAGCCTAGTAACTAACACAAACACTTAATCACACGGTTGTACGACGTAAGAAGTTGATCGCGATCCCGACTCAGGATCAAGGAGTTTTGATGTTTTTTTTAAAACGATCGAGCTTTTGCAAAGGAAGTCTTTTCGAAAAGGAGGATTTGTAAAATTGGGGTGATGATGGCGTGATGACATTGTTTTTGACGTGAAAGTGTGGTGCTATATGTGCGTCGAAGATTCGTTGATAGAAAAAGTCTCGATGTTGGGGAGTGATTCTAGTGGGAAAGGATCAAAAGGTCGGATTGGATCCACCGGATGATTTAGAGACTCGAGGAATGCTCCTAGTAAAGCGACACGAGAATAAGACCCTTGATGTGCGCGTATTTGCGGTCATCGGTTTAGGGACTCTGGTACTTTAGACTCTCAGTGTATTCTGCGAAGCGCCTAATGAATTTATGTCTCTATAACGAGATGAATTGGCATAAATCTCGGGATTGAGATTTAAGGGAAGATGACTTTCTCGAGATGAGACGACCCAAAATGTAAGACCTCGAACAGAGGCGAGCCTAGTAACTAACACAAACACTTAATCACACGGTTGTACGACGTAAGAAGTTGATCGCGATCCCGACTCAGGATCAAGAAGTTTTGATGTTTTTTTTTAAAAAGATCGAGCTTTTGCAAAGGAAGTCTTTTCGAAAAGGAGGATTTGTAAAATTGGGGTGACGATGGCGTGATGACATCGTTTCTGACGTGAAAGTGTGGTGCTATATGTGCGTCGAAGATTCGTTGATAGCAAAAGTGCAAACGATGGGTTTTCAAAAGAAGCACGGTTCTTAAAAGAACCGGTTTTGAAAATGATGATGTGGTGCTTTTATCGAACCTACTATTAATTAGTCAGTTCGACATTTATGGTGGAGGTGGTGTTTGTGACAGAACGTGATGTTTGGTGACGGTGTTTTGAAAACGTGACCAGGTTTTATTATCGAGTTTAGGTAACAAAGATAATTTTTTAGAAAGCCCTTTTTTTTATGTGCGGTCACATTTGTCCATCCTTAGTATTTTGATGGTGGTGACAGTGTGTATAAATGACGTTTTGTGAATGTGACCGTTTCAGATTCCTTGCCTTCATTAATTGAAGCTTCGGTCGTGTTAACGGTATGTGCGAAAAAAAATAAAATGTAACCGTTTAAGGTGCCTTGATCTCATTGATTGGGAATTTGGCATTTATTAGCGGCTCTCGTTGTTGTTGGAAAACTACGAGTTTTGCTTTTGCCGATGCGATGGCGCAATTTTTTTTTGAAAGTAGTGAGTGTAAAATTTACCATGATGACGGCATCTAAAACATTTTCTCTTTTCTGGAAATCATGGTTTGACCGGAGTATCGGTGTTCAAAAGGTCATTTTGAAAAGAGTTATTTTTCGAAAATGGAGTTGGGTGTGGTTGAATATGTTGGCGTTGTTGAATCCAGATTTTAGTGTTTTATTTGGGTTGTTCAAACACGCTACACATAACTAGGAATGCATACACTCATGCAGGATGCAGGCACTGGTAGGTTAGGGTAGTCTACCGCCCACGACTAGCCCTTACTTAGGTGTCGACAGGTCATCTGGGGAGATGAGTGTCGTACCGTTGGCTTAGACCATTATCTTCGTATATCCGTGGGGTAAGCGTTAGGCGGTCGAAGCGTCTATCGAGGATCTCTCCGCGTGTCCCTAAGGATCTTACCGCGAAGAGGTCGATTGGTCCAGATACTGGTTAGGGTGGGCTTTTAAGGGCCAAAACCTGTAGTGACCACAACTAAGAACTAGGAAATGAGCTTCACCGACCTCGTTCAAGTTACACTACCGCTGGAAACTTGTTTCCAAATCCCCAACGGAGTCGCCAAACTGTGGACGTCCGTCCGCACCGCCGGGCGCCCCGCGCGGGACCGGCCTTGTTTTTCAATGTATGGCGGCGGCCACCCACGCGGCCCCCTCCCAGTCGGGAGCTGGTCCGATCTCGCGTACGGGGCGATGTTTCGGACCTCGATTCAGATGACGATCCTGACTTGTACTAGACGGGTGCGGGCATCCGTGTTTCCGTTTGGAATCGATCGAGTCGTGGTTGTAAATGTTTAAGGGCCGATTCGTTTGGTAATGCGACCTTTTTAGTGAACTGAATTCGTTGCCGATTCGTAACTCGAAAACCGTTCAAGTCAACTTTAATCCTTAGCCGGCTCAAAGTTGAGGGGCACGGGATCTAAAGATAAAGACTTGTACCCTTAAGCACACCATGCCTGGAATGACTCTCATTGCCAATGGTTTCGGACATCCGGAAACCGTCGATTCTGAGTAAGGGGTGAGGGTACGTATTGGGAAGCTAACATCTGATTAATGTCAACACCCAATCCCGCCCGCACTATAGCGGCCTCTACTAATCAATCGGTGGGCTGATAACCTGGTTCTTTTGTTGTGGTGGAAGTACTGTAACATCCATTGTTTCCACCCTATACCTTTGCTACGTCGGTTGTTGAAGGACAAGTAAGTTTTGTCGTCAAAGTAGTTGTGTTTACATTCTTTGCTTGCGATTTCACGTGACAAACAGGCCATGAAATGATGCACATAGGAGAGTAGAGAGTACTAGTATTATACGTATTAGCAAGTCAGTTTTAACGTGATAATACGGATATTAGTCGTTCTCGTGATATACCTTACCTGGTATTCTGCTTAAGATGCGTCGGTTCGGTATTAATAAAGATGTGTCGAACCTAATAAGGCGAGCATTCGGACTAATACGAAACCCGACCATCACTTTGTTCTGTTTTAGTTGTTTTACGTTTTGAATTCGTGTTAGGTGATTTAGCATGCGATTATAAGGTCATAAAAGCAATAAATCAAACGAAAAACTGTAAATGCGAATGTAAGTAAATCACGTAGTGAGGAGTTACACCCTCGGAGTATAAACTAAACGGGACACGATGCATAGATATTTGAGAACGGATCTCGGAATTACTCGGATCTGTTTAGTGTATTTTAGGGCTCGTTTGGTTCACCATGGGAAGATGAAGTTACCGGGAACTTTAAATTCACGTGAATTTGTATTTCATGTGAATTAAAAAATATTGTTTGGTTGCCATGTGGGAAATGACTTCATGCGGGAAGTTCTACACACCAAGGGGGGGCTTGGTGAGTAACTTCCCCCATTGTGGAGGAAGTGGGAATTCCCGGGAAGTGACAATTTCTGGAAAGTGGGCAACCAAACAATTCCCTGAAAATGCACTTGCTGGGAACTTGCACTTCCCGGTAATTGGATGAGTAACCAAATGACCCCTTAGTGTTTGTGGTTGAAGTTAGGACGTTACGTGTTTTAGTAAGTGCTTGTGGACCTAGTGTCCACATCTAGTATTGTCGTAGTGCATAATAATGGTGCAAAAAATGTGATGTTTTGTTTAGATGACAACCTAGTGATGACTCGGCTTCAAAGGCAGATCCTCCTAGCTAGCCTAGTGATTTCGGCAGAGCTCCGTTATCATTGACCCTTCCCACGGCTACTCTTGCAGAGCTTCGTTACTATGGGCTGATTCTGCGGCTAATCCGGCAGAACTTCGTTACTAGACTTGAGCTAGTCGAACACAGGCACCTCGGGATCGAGTGGAGTGCTCGAAGGTGAGGAGTAGCGTCAATGTCGCTTATCGGAACTACGATCGAGTGGATCGTTTGCCTCGAGTGTCGGAGTGCGAGGCCTTAGCGAGAAAGAGAGAGAGGGAAGAACGAGTTGTGTAGAAGTAGGCATGAACTCGTGATTGTGTGTCGAATGAGTGAGGTGAAGGAAGGTATTTATAGGTGTTTTTGGTCCTCGTCACCCATATGGACGCCCGGGGTCAAGCGAATCGGTCTTCAGACGCCTGGTGTGAGGCAGTTCAGTCTTAAGGCGCCAGAGCTCAAGCTGTCAAAGTTTTGAAGATCCGATATCAAAACTTTTCAAAACGGAGAAGATGCGTATCTTAGTCTTTCTTGGAGGTTAAGGTTTCCCTTCAACCCTAGCACGTCGAGTGCCGGGTGGGCTTCGGGTGCCTGTCCCGAGGTTCACTCGGCCCGACGCGTTGACTCGGGTTTGACTTTGCATATTTCGGGACCGATTCGGGGCCCCGGTGTTGAAATTGACTCTAATTAGTGTTCACGCGACCGTAATGACACGACTAAGGCTACCTTGATGTTAATTTAATCATTCCGAGTAATTATTTGATCCGTTCTATAGGAAAAAACTATCTAAAACATCACGAACCCGCGTTGCATTGCAGTCCGATCGTCATCGGGTGTTTGCTAGGCACTTCTGCAGCCACCAGGTCCAAATCTGGCTGTCTACAGGGTAGTTCCCTTGTCGATTTCTACGGGCTAGGGTGGCTCCTAAGGCTCTCCGTGGAGTTTTGTGTGCTTTACGACGGACCAAAAGGTGTCGTAACGATGCCTGATTTTCCCGAAACAACTTCCATCGTGACCGGGATCGAAAATGGGTGTTAGCGGCCTTTTCGGAACTTTAAAACTCTTATCCCAAATTTTGATCCTATTTTGACATGTTTAAGATGCTTTAGCCTGACCTGAGGCATGGGTTTTTCGTGTTTTGTTTGGCTTTGTAGTTAGAGGTGATACCGAGCGTCCTGAGGGAGCTTCTACGGTTGGTGCTAGTGGCGAGGCCGCCGGGACGAGCTCACAGACTCTTCGTGGGATTCGCAGGAGACGACGGTGTATTTCCTCTCAGTGTCGTGATCCGGGGGTCATTAATGAGGCCGACTTTGATAGGGTGAGGAAGCGTAGGCTTTCCGAGACATTTGCTAGGAGGGCTCATGTTCCGGTTCCCGTACCAGAGAATGAGGAGATTGGCTATGAGGACCCCGAGTGGGCTCGGGACAGGGATGGTCATCAGTTGTTGTTTCAACTCAACCTACACGTTTCTCACCGCATCGCGCATGGTCTGGTGAGTGTCCTATTTGTGTTTATTAGTTATGTCTTGGATTTTGGTTCGGGTTAGGTTAGTTTTATTTCGTTTATACTTGTATTGTTTTGGTTTGCAGTCCCCAGGTCCGATGAGGACTTTATCGGGCTTTACTACGTGTCTCGAGATTTATTCTCAGAAGTTGACCCCCGCGGTAAAGGGGATTATCGCGAGGACTGCTCTAAGCCCCGTGGTCGAGCAGTGGGTCCGGTTGGTGGGTTGCAAGACTAAGTGCAACCTCATGGTGATTAGAGTGATGGTAGATCGCTTTCATGATACTACCTCGACCTTCCACATGGCCTTTGGGGAGGTCAGGATGACCTTAGAGGATTTTGGGATGATTACCGGTTTGCCATGGGGTCCAGAGAGGAATAGGTGGGCCTCTGAGGGCCCTAGGCTAGATAGTGATGAGGTGCGGGGCCTTACCGGAGATTGTTTAGAGCGTGAGGCATATAGTGCGCCTCATGCTATGGTGAGCTCGTACATCACCGATCACTTCGAGCGGGTGGCGGTGTTAGAGGGTCGAGAACCCAACACGCCGGAGCAGGATGCCCAGTTGTGGTTGTGGTACTTCCTAGGGTCGACCCACTTCTCGGATAAAGGCGAGAGGTTCAGCACTAGGATTTTGGCTCTCTCAGCTGACCTGGCTCAGCTAGAACGTTATGATTGGGTAACCGCGAATTTCACGGAGATGCCTCGCTGTTTGCAAGTCATGGTGAGGCCGTTGGAGGTGGAGTCGTCTTCAGCCCTGCCCATCGTGGGTCCAGGCCTTGTTTTGGAGGTCAGTTGCTATTCCCGTCTTTGTGTCTTAGGTTCTGCGTAGTTTTGGCTTGGTTTTACTAAGGTGTTTTGGAATTTTGCAGGCTTGGATCTATTCCTACTTCCCCTGCCTAGCACCTAAAACGGTGCGGGTTCACCCGAAGAGATTCCCGGCGGGGATCGAGTGGAGGCTGGCTCAGCCTAAGAGTTCAATCAGCCACTACCCTTCGGAGAACGTGCTGGTTAACCAGCTACGCCTCGAGGATGTAAGTTTTCTCTTTATGTCTCGCTTTATTTGGTAGCACCCAAGGTTTAGGATTTATTGAGACGTTGGTTTTGTTTGTATAGTTTGTGGCTCGCCCTTGGGCCAACTATGTGGGCGTGCCCTGGTATGTGGCTGCGGAGCTGAGGCCTCGGAGTTATAGGAGGATGCTCCTTCCTGTGTTGTTTCGCTCGGTCTGGAATCTGGGCGAGCGGTTGGTGCGTCAGTGTTTCTATGATGATTTCAGGGTACCGGTTGATCCTCCCCGGACCAAGTTCAGACCGCCGACCACCGCAGAGGTCCTCGAGGGTAGGGATGGAGAAAGAGGCGATGCACTCCTGATGCCTGGTGCCTCCTATCTATCTCACCTCAGCCGGTGGCTAGCTTGCCACCGCTTTGTGGTAAGGTTTTAATCTTTGGTTCTAGGTTTTGTTTCATGGTTTACTGCTTTCTTGCCCCTTGACCGGCCGATTTATTGTCCTCTCAGCTGGCCGATCCGGCTGATGCTATTCACCTCCCAGAGTTTCCCCTGACGCTGCTTAGGGTGGACGCGGCCGGGATAGCTTTCACTGAGCCTCTCCCCTCGTGTTCTGCCGAGGAGATGGATGCTGGGATAGAGTGGCGTGACGGGTATACCGGGTAAGTTTTGGCTTTCGTTTCTTTTGGTCTGGGTCTCAAGAGCTAGGGTTGGTTTGTCTAACTTCTGTGGTTTCACCTTTCAGGTTTCATCAGCTTGCCATCAGCGGTGGTGGCAGGCCGCCAACCGCTTCCGGGTCTATGCCTCGAGGGTATCCCGTGACACTTCGGGACCTCAATAGGTGAGTTTGCGTGACTAGGGTAGCTTTCTAGGATGCTTGTGTTTTTTCCTAATGTTTAGGTGTATTTGTAGGATGTTCCGGATATGGTGGGGCAGCTGGAGACTCGGGTGACCGAGCTCGAAGCGAAGGTGGCTGAGGCGCGACAACTCCTATAATCTCGGGCCGACGATATCGCTCGGCCTAAGGAGCAGCTGGCTCAAGCTCAGGGTGAGACCTCCGCGCAGGGTGAGGCTAGGCATCAGATCGAGTGGGAGGCTGAGGCTACGGGTCGGGCTACGGGTGCTACCGAGGAGGTTGGAGGAGTTCCCGAGACGGCTTCCCTAGAACTGCTGTTGGGAATGGATGGTAGTGAGTCTCCTCTTCTGGATCTGAAGGATCTAGGTTTGGATGACGACATTTGTGAGGTCGTGATAGCCATTGGCGCGGCTTCTAGGAGTCCTCCCTAGCATCGATTTTTAAGTGGATTTGTATGTTTTGTATATTCTCTTGAGATTTTGAGTATTTGATTTGGATTAGTCTTGTATTTCGTTTGGTGATTTGTTTATCTAGATTGACAAGTAATCACTTTGCGTTCATTTATTTGCGATTCGATTTTAGCGTAGGATGCGTTGGTGCTGCATGGGAGTACGAAAATAGTTCTTTTCGGATGTTTTGAAATACGTTAGTTTAAGCCGAGAATCAGATCAGATAGTACGTTGATTAAAATGTTTTGACTCGGGACGGGCGAGATGTAAAAATATTAACGTGTTCTGACCGAGTGTATTAGGAGACGAGTGTAGTTGTTTTTGACATTCAGAACGAGGTCGGAGTTAAAATCCGGGCAAATTTTGAAAAAAAAGTTAGACCACTTTTTGCATACTCATAACAGCGCCTTATTAGGCTACAGACGCGACTTGACGATAACCGTCAAAAGGCTACAACAGGCCTGGGTGGGGTGGCTTATCCCCCTAAAAAAAAAAATGAAAAGACGCCAAAGTCTCGTGTGTCCGACGGGTGAAATGTGATATCCGCGTGGACCTGTTACCCTTGCGTGGACATTTTGGCTTTTGGAAAGGGGTTTAGCAACTTCAGGAGGTCGTTCTTGACGTCTGGGGTTGTCGGGTGTGAGAGAAAGGTTAAGGAGTGTGGAGATAATCGTACTTACAAAATAAGGAAGCTATGTGGGCTAATGTCAGTAAACGCCCGACCGAAGACGGCGTTATCGATCCTAGTATTCGTCAGTTCATCTAAACGGGCCAAGACCGACAAGACCCATATTGAGAATGTGAGCGAGGAGGGGACGTGAGATTGGCTGGACTCGCTTTTGGCTAGGGCGATGGAAGCTTGCGTTAGGAGGGTCAATGGTGAGAGACCCAAGCAGGCACACCCGAATGGCAAGGCAAAGGAAAAGTTGGACCGGTAGAGCCCAGCCGTTTAGTACTATGTTGTATTAATTGATATTATGTGGCGTATTAGTACTCGTTTTTTGTAGGGTTTTGCTTGACACGTTGTCATTTTCTGGGGTAGCCAAAATTCGGACGCTCGATGTAAAGGGCCTCGACAAAGGCTTGATTTACCTGATTTTTTTTATTAATGAGAAGCACATTTTTTTTAATTTGTTTTCCTTTTTTGTGGTGGCTAGCAACTCGATTCTTCATTTTTCCCGGAGCGCCCTTCCGGGTCTTCACACCATCCTCGGCTCACCTTTTTTGCTCTTTTTTTTTGCTCCCTTTTTTTTGTATATTTTTTTTATGACGGCTCGCAACTCGTTTCTTCTTTTTGCCCGGGGTGCCCTTTCGGGTTTTCACCCCGTCCTCGGCTCGTCGTTTGTGCTTCTTCATTGAAATCACTCGTTAAATGGAGCGTGGGAAAAGGTTTCGATTTGCATGTGAATCGAGTAATCGATTTTGTTATTTTGTTGGTTATACCCGGGGATGGGTTGCCTACGTATCTGCGTTTAAACGGAATCAAACCTTGTTCTTAGTTCTTTATAGATGTGAGTGATTTTTCTTTAGACTCGTTATGCCAATTATCGATGTGAGATGCTTAGGGCATATTACATGGGTTTTCACCCTATTTTAAGAACTCAGATGAGGTGATCGGGTGTGACCTCTTGAAAGTGACAATTACCGAGATATCGTGTTCAGGTTAGGGCAACTGGTTTGGGTTGTTTTGGAATGTGGAGCTAGGTAGTAAGTGGTTTCGATAGATCAAAAGCTGGAGCTGATTTTGTGGAGTTAAGGCTATGGGGTTATGGTTTCGTAATGTGGGAGGAAAGGGGATGCTGAGTACAAATGACTCAGACTTCAATTAGGTGGGATGTAAATTACGTGAGATCTGATTCCCATGTCTGGCCCTTATGGTTGGGATTATCCTATTGAGTTTGAATCCTCAAAATTCCGGACTGTCTCCTAACAAGTGTCTCGAGATGGTCTTAAGGGTTGTAATGTAGGGAGGCTAGTATTTGAGTGCTAGTTGACTGGTCTGTTCATTTTTTTTTTTTGTTTGCTTTTTTTGTCCGGACTTTGCACTTAAAATCGAATGAATGATTGGGAGTTTCGTTTTGGCCGTTCGAGTTTGGTCTTGATCATTGAATTGGGTCGGTTTAGCTTGGCCTTGGTTTTGTTTTTTTTCTTTGGCTCCTTTTGGTTATTTCGGACTTCTTTTTCTTTTTGTCAGACTAGCATCTATGGTAGGAATTGGTCGATCTTTATTTGAGGGGTGTTTATTGTGGGGAAATGGGTTTGCCTTCCGTCTTTTATCACAAGCTAAAAGACTATCTATATTTGTCATAGGATTCAGGAATGCTCGTTCTAAGGGATGGTTATGTGGCTTTCTACACCAGACATGGGATAGGTAAAAAAGAGAACACGGGATCTCGAGTTTTGTAATTCCTTGTTGTTTCGAGGTGTGTTTGATTGTTATCGATAAATGGCATAGTACCGAGTTGTAAGCAAGAAAGTGCATTATTAAATCAAGCGATTGTTTAGGCGCATTATAAAGGAGGAAAAGTTTATTTCATTTTATTGATAGTAATAAGCGGGCTATGCGCCTGAGATGTTGTTTTCGGGGAGGTGGAGGACAGATCCCCTCGCACCTCCTGACTCGATGTAAAAACGAAAGACATTTGTTATACTACTAGGTCTAGGCCCTAAGATGAACTAGACTCGGACTCGCACACAGATTTACTCGTTTCGATGGATGCCCGTGGGTCGTCGGGATCTTCCACTAATAGGCTCGCAGTGGGAACAACCGAAGGTGTCGTCAAGGACAGCGTGAATGCTAAAGAGGTTTGTGGTATTGCTTGGTTTCTTGAGTGAAGGGAGAGGAATCGTCCAATTTTCGATCATGTCTTGTATGACATGTTTGAGTCGATAGCAGGATTCGGTATCGTGCCCGTTACCTTGGTGATATAGGCAATATGCATTAGGGGTCCAGCTTCTGCCTCGTCTGCCGACTGGTGGGTCCAGAGTGGAACCCATGGGCAAGAGTAACCCTTGATCGACTAGGTTCTTAAGAGCTTCGGTGTAAGATGAATTGATTGAGGTAAACTCCCTCGGTGATCTTTCTACTTTGTTGGATGTGGTCTTATAAGGTCTTGGTGTTCTTTCCGTATCGACCTTGGTAAGCTTCGATCGAGCGGAGCGTTGGAATAATCTATCCTGGGTAGGCTCGTGGGCGTGGTAATTGCCCGGATTGGCGTTTGTTTCACTTTCTGGGTCTCTACTCTCAAGGAAATTGAGGCGGTTATCGATGTAATGAATGGAGAAAGTCAAACGGGTTACTGAAGTATGAATGTTGCGAACCAATTTTATTAGGGTATTGACATCGTTGCAGATGCTTTCGATGGCGCTTGAATCTACCGACATGTTGGGAAGTTATTCTAGTGGGAAAGGATCAAAAGGTCAAATCGGACCCACCGGATGACTTAGAGACTTGAGGAATGCTTCTAATCGAGTGACACGGAAACGAGGCTCCTGACATGCGCGTGTGTGCGAGCACTGGCTTAGGGACTCAAGTGCTTTTAGACTCTTGGTGAATTCGGCGAAACGCCTAATGAATTTATGTCTCTGAAACGAGACGATCTGACACAAACCTCGGAGGAGAGGTTTAAAGAGGACTTCTCGGGATGAGATGGACCAAAATGTAAGACCTCGAGCAGAGGTGACCCTAGTTACTAACACAGACAGTTAATCACATGGTTTTACGACGTAAAAAGTTGATCGCGATCCCGGCTCAGGATCAGTGAACTTTGATATACGTTTTTTTCTTTTGAAAACGACCAATCTTTGCAGAGGAAAGATTTTAAAAAGGACGATTTGTAAAAAAAGGGTGACGATGGCGTGGCGGCATCGCTTGTACCGCCCACTAATAGTCTTTACTTAGGCATTGACAAATCATCTAGGGAGACGAGTGTCATACCGTCCGTTCGGAGCTATCCGCTTATTATTCCCGCGAGGTACGCGTTAGGCGATCGGAGCATAAATCGAGGATCTCTCCGCGTGTCCCTAAAGATCTTACCGCGAAGAGGTCGATTGGTCCTGATATCGGTCAGGGTGGGCTTTTTAGGGCCAAAACCTGTAGTGACCACAACAAGGAACTAAGAAATGAGCTTCACCGACCTCGTTCAAGTTACACCACCGCTGGAAACTTGTTTCCAAGTCCCCAGCGGAGTCGCCAAACTGTGGACGTCCATCCGCCCCGCGCGGGACCGACCCGGTTTTCATCGTGTGGCGGCGGCCACCCACGCGGCCTCCTCCCAGTCGGGGGCCGGTCCGATCTCGTGTACGGGGCGAAGTGTCGGACCTCGATTCGGATGACGATCCAGACTTGTACTAGACGGGTGCGGGCACCCGTGTTCCCGTTTGGGAATCGATCGAGTCGTGGTTGTAAATGTTTAAAGGCCGATTCATTTGGTAAGGCGACATTTTTAGTGAACTGAATTCGTTGCCGATTTGTGGAATCGCCACCGAGTCAATTATGGGGACTCGGAAACCGTTCAAGTCAACTTTGATCCCTTGCCGGCTCAAAGTCGAGTGGCACGGGACTTAAAGATAAAGACTTGTACCCTTAGGGACTCCATGCCTAAAATGACTATCATTGGCAATGGTTTCGGACATTCGGAAACCGTTGATTCTGAGTAAGAGGTGAGGGTACGTATTAGGAAGCCAATATCCGATAGATGTCAACACCCAATCCCGCCCGCACAATAGCGGCCTATACCAATCAATCGGTGGGCTGATAACCTAGTTCTTTTGTTGTGGTGGAAATGTTGTAACATCCGTTGTTTTAGCCCTATGCCTTTTACTACGTTGGTTGTTTAAGGACAAGTAAGTATTGTTGTCAAAGTAGTTGTGTTTACATTCTTTGCATGCGATTTCACGTGACAAGCAAGCCATGAAAAGATGCACATAGAAGAGTAGAGAGTACTAGTGTTATACGTATTAGCAAATCAGTTTGAACGCGATAATATGGATATTAGTCGTTCTCGTGGTATACCTTACCTGGTATTCTGCTTAAGATGCGTCTGTTTGGTATTAATAGAGATGCGTCGAACCTAATAAGGCGAGCACCCGGACTAATACAGAACCCGACCATCACTTTGTTCAGTTTTAGTTGTTTTACGTTTTGAATTCCGTGTTAGGTGATTTAGCATGCGATTATAAGGTCATAAAAGCAATAAATCATACGAAAAACTGTAAATGCAAATGTAAGTAAATCACATTGTGAGGAGTTGCATCCTCGGGATATACACTAAACGGGACTCGATGCATAGATAGTTTGAGAGCGGATCTCGGAATTACTCGGGTCTATTTAGTGTGTTTTAGTACTTGTGATTGAAGTTGGGACGTTTACGTGTTTCAGTAAATGCTTGTGGACCTAGTGTCCACATCTAGTGTTATCGTAGTGCATAACAAAAAAAAGTGCGAATATGGAAATTTTTGTTTAGATGACAACCTAGTGACGACTTGGTTTCAATAGGCGGATCCTCCTAGCTTGACCAGTGACTCCGGCAGAGCTCCGTTACCGTTTATCTCTCCTGCGGCTACTCCGGCAGAGCTTCGTTACTAAGGACTTGTTCTGCGGCTAATCCGGTAGAGCTTCACTACTAGACTTGAGCTAGTCGATCACAGGCACCTCGGTATCGAATGGGGTGCTCGAATGTGAGGAGTAGCATCGATTTTGCTTTTATCGGAACTACGATCGAGTGGATCGTTTGCCTCGGGTGTCGGAGTGCGAGCCCTTAGCGAGGGTTTTGAGGGGGAAGAAAAGAATGAGACTTGTGTCGAATGAATGAGGCGGAGGGGGGTATTTATAGGTGTTTTCGGCTCTCGTCGTCCATATGGACGCCTGAGCTGGGGCGCACCAAGACTCAGGCGCCTGGGCTTGGGCGCGGTGAAGTTGAGATGCGTGAGGTAGGGCGGCTGGAGTTTTGAAGATACGATTTTGATACTTTCCAAAACCGAGAGGGAGGAGTATAATTTGTTGCTTGGGGATTAAGGCTCCCGCGGCTTGACCTAGCGCCGTGAACGTTAGTGGGCCTCGGGTGTGCATCCCGAGGCTCGCTTGGCGCGGTGCTGACTAGGTTTGAGTTTCAGGACCGACTCGGGGGTCCCGGTGTTGGAATTCACTCTAATTAGTGTCTATGCGACCGTAAAGACATGACTAAGGCTGCCATCATGTTAGTTTTAATTTTTCTGAGTAATTATTTAATCCGTTCTATAGAAAACTATCTACAACATCGCGAACCCGCGTCGCGTTGCAGTCCTATCGTCATTGGGTGTTTGTCGGGCACCTCTGCAGCCACCAGGTCCAAATCTGGGTGTCTACAACTAGTTGCTACATATTCACCCGTTACGGTATCTACTTGATGAACTTTTTTAATAACTTACGCCTAGCCTCGAGGTTTCTCCATATTTCCGTCTTGTCTTCTATGAAAGCCATAATTTACTGCAACGCGTCCCCACGAGGCTCATTCATGTCGGCAAGGACGAGGGATGCTGCAATCTCGAACGACAAATAACGCCTCCCGACCTTAGCCCCAATATCGTCGTGGCTGCACGGCGCACCATCGTATAGGGACATGTGCATTAAGCAGAAAATGGCTGATTCCGTGTCGCTCTTCTTGGCGCTCTGCCATTTGAATTTTATCCGGCGATGTATAAACTTCGACATGTGAACGCCCTTCATCAGTCCCTCATCGTCCATGTAGTCGGCCACTGTGCACGACTGTTGCAATATTATTTAAAAGTAAACGTCAACACCTACAGAAGCAACAAAATAATTAACATGGCGAATTTAATCCTACTCATGGAACTTACTATTCTGCGTGAGACCTCGAACATATACGACCCCAAGCCGTGTGCTTGGTGATCGAGGATGTCCACGGTGCGGTCTCTAAAGTTGATGCAGATGCACGTGTAATGACCCCTAGTATGTACTGGGACAAACAGTAGTTCGGCGTCCATGTCGAATGCTCAGTTGCAGTCTCGTACGAATCAGTCCCATGCTACATACACGCCGTCATAGTCTTCGTCCGCAGAGGTACTTGATTCGGGCCGCTCCAGTATACGGGCAAGTGAGTCCCAAAAGGGGGCAGGGGGTGAACCGGTGAATATTAGTTGTCATTAGTCACATGGTACGTCGTCAGAATTTCACCCAGAACTATATCAAGTGTGTGGGTCCACACCACAAAGTGGGTGACTATACACCACAAAATGTGTGATTGTACAACCTAAGCTGTGTGACTATGCAACCTACAGCCTGTGACTTTAAACTTTAAAGTGTGTGACTGTACAAAGTGAAGTATGTGATTATACACCATAAAGTGTGTGACTGTATAACCTAAAGCATGCAAACATGCAAACATGGAAAGTCAGTATAAAGTGTGTTACTGTAACAACATGATTATCCAGCCTTACAGTTAATGTGTCTGAAGTCATTTTACCATTCAATGTAATAGGTGGGGGAGAGGGCATACCATGTGACTAATACCGAACCATGCCATCGTCACTCCAGATGGGGAGGGTATTTCACGCCGTTTGTCGTCCGCTTCTAACCAGTTCATTAGGTGCGACGAACACTTTAGCACCGTGATGCGCGCTGTCCTTGACACGAATGCAAACAATATTTATAGTCCCAACTAGCTACAATATAGTAGTGTTAAGTCGGGGTCGAACCTCAGGGAAGTAGTTAAATGTAATCGGTCAAGTCTAAGAGCAATTGCAGTTGGGGTCTAGAAAAGGGGGTTGGGACAAGGTAGAATAAACTAATTAAACGAATTAAATCACTAGAGATGAGAAACAATGACAAGAAAGGCGTTAGGGAGAGTCGGGGAGTCAAAACTAAAGGCAATAGTACAAGAATCACGAAAATCATCACAAGGTAAATAAGGAGAGGAGCCACCTTTCGGTTTCCCTACCCAACCTAGCCTAAATCCGTTTTCGCGATGAGGAAGCTACGGTCTCAAGACAAGATTACCCAAACCCCGTGTTTCCCCATATTGGTTCGAGTGGGTCAAGCTAACTGAGTTGATCAGGCTAAGTCAACAAGACACAATAATCTCATACAAGACAAATCACCACAAATGCAATAATCCTCATAAAACCAAGACCCAATTTTAAGGTTCCTCCTCCCCTAACCCCCTAACTAATAATCTACTCACTAGTCATAATAAACACAACAAAGTAAATAACAAGGAGGCTAAGAGGAAGATAAAACATGATGATCAAGAGGAATGAAAAATAATTTAACACAATAAAGACGAAAATACTACCAAGGCAACTACCAAAGAAAATAAACAACAAGGCAAAATAAAGAAATGAACACAAATAAATACTAGGAAGGCAAATGAAGGAAATAAACAAAGGAGAGAGAAAATGAGAAGATACCAACAATGGAGATTTAAACAATTTAAACATAAAGAAAACAAAGACAAATAATAGAGTAAAAAGAAATTAAAGAGGAAACTAATTAAGAAGGAAGGAGAGGAAAAGAAAGTACCAACTATGGAAGAAAACTCAAAAGAAGAAGATGAAGATTAACATAAATATGATGCTTGAAGACCCCTTAATCTTGTCACGAAATCCTTGCAAAACCCCTTAATCTTCAAATGAATCAAAACTAATAAACAAGCTTGATTACAAAATGTGGAGTAGAATTAATCTAAACTAAGAAAGCTTTCTAAATCTAATGGAGTTTTTAATGGAAGCTACTAACAATGGAGATCTATCTAAAAATGAGGCATTATCTAAATATGGGGCATTCTTAGATGAAAACCTAGAGTTAACTATATATTTAAACCCTAGAGTTAACTATATATTTAAATCACATAAACTAAGGCTCAAATCCAATCTTCCTTCCTTAATGAGACTTTCAACCTATGCATCTTCATATGGTTTAACTTCACCCTGCGATCAAAGGTCATCCAGGAGCTAATACCGCCGGGTGAAACTTCACCCGGTGGTTTCACCCGGTGAAATCTTCTCCAGATATGCAATTTTGCGTTCCTTTACCGTCGGGCGAAACTTCACCCGATGGTGAAAGTTTCGCTTGGTCATTTCGTCCGGTGGTGAATATTTCTCGAAGATTTTCGGGGAGGTAAAAATGTCGTCGGGCGAAACTTTGCCCGGTGGTGACTCATCGGGTGAAACTTTACCCGATGGTTTTCTGCCCTCGTTTTTGGTCTCTTTCTTTGTCGATTGATCGAATTTATTGAACTTTAGTTTTGTGCATTACTCTTCGGACGGTATCCCTCTCTTTCGCGCTCATAGAAGCTCAGACACGCTTTTGATCGAAAATCCTATCAAAATAGGTAGAAAGCTACCAAAAACACGTAAAATGTAAAAGAGAGACGCTAATGCGAGAAAGACTAGAAATAAGGCGATAATCGCACTCTAATATCGCAAAACGGAGGAAAAACGAGTCTGAATGGGAGGAAAAATGGTCCAAATTTGACACACATCAATTCCCCCACACTAAACCGTTGCTCGTCCTCGAGCAAAGACCCAAAAAGAAATTAACTACTACTACTAAGCTAGACTATGCTAAGCTGATACGGGGCAATTAACGGGTCTGCTTCGTCCCTTCAACTCACATCGAGATACCCATGAGGTAGAGTACCTCCATGCAAGGCAAGTCGGGTCTTGCTCAAAATTGGGGATGCGACTAACACACACAAAAACACATAAAACAGAGAAGACACACAAAAAGATAGTCGCATCCAAAAAGAAAATAAATCGTTGAGTCCCTCATCCAAACGGTAGGGAAAGCACAAATCTTAAGCTCAAGACAAGCGAGAACACTACCAAGTTAGTCGTCCAAATTGACATGGACAAACTTCTAATAGGATGACAATCAAAGAATAAAAGCATTGAAAATTTAACAAGGTCCTTCTAATTCCACTAGAGATGCTTACAACGGGACGATAATTGGAGTGGATAAGTGAGAGCCATGGGGTTAGTAAGCACTAGAGGTAAGTGTTATCCCATCTCCTAAGCTAAGTCTAGAGGGTCATTCCAAATTCGAGAAAACCAAATAGACCAAACAAAAAGTGAACAAGTGTTTGCAAAATGGTAAGGATTGACTAATCACCGCTATTTTCCTTCCTATATATAGGCTCATCCCGTTAAATGCCGCTCGGGATTTTTTGCGATGAGACTTCCTTATCGAGTCTGGGTGTACCTGTATGATGCCGACACATAGCACTTTGTATGTAACATCTAGGCAAAACACCGACTCACGCTGGGGAAGTAAAGGCTTGATGTTCCTTTGGGAAGCACAAGCTGGTACCTGAAACATTAGATATATAGGCAGAAATAGCGGAAAGCAAGATAGCATACAGGAAATGCAGTTAGCATCTATAGACTGACTTGCGCTGGGGAAAAAATGATTTTTGCTTCATTTTGAAATCGAAGTCCTGAAAGCAACTTACGTGCTAGGAAATAGGTTTTCAAAACTGAAATGGGTAGAAAAGAAATTTGCAGTTTAAATAGACTGAAATTTGACCTTGTCGAAAAGGATTTTTTTTTCAAATGGCTAAATTTTGCAAATTTTAAAACCAGAATTTGAAGAGAGTGGTGTACCGACAGACTCGACTCTGGATGTGACCGGACGAGTTGACAGACATGACTCGACTATCGAGGGGTTGGACCGTGACTCGGTAGGGGGGTGGGCCACCTAACAAGACTCTTAAATTGCGCTATTCCGTAGCCTAGGCGAGTGGCAACACGGTTGAACGTCGAAACGGGATAGATATGCTATACGGGGTTGCAGTAGTCTGTAATGAGACTGTTCTTGTACGACAGAACTTAGTAGTAGACTTGTGTTCTTTTGGATCTTCTTTGGTTTCGGGGTATATTCCCAAGGTAGGTGCTTATTTGAGTCCTTGATAAATTTTCGTCTTTGACGGAGCCGAGTACTAGGACGCTCTATAGAAAGGAGGCTAGTTTTTTGAATTTATCTGGATTTTGTGAGTGGATGGAGGTCTTCTGTCTAAAAGAAGCCCCCAGGACGACAAAGCTAGTTGTTGAGAACATGACAGTGTCGTGACCGGAATGATGGTGCTTTTGAATTTGTGTCAATGTGGGTGGTTGTGCCTCTTTTGAAAGGCTGCCTACGTATTCACGTGCGGTGAAATCAAACCAAGCCGCAGTTCAGTGTACTGGAAGATATATGATGATGCCTAGTTTATTAGGGCTTTCTGTGTAACTAGCCATAGTGATGGTGTAGGCTAGGTGCATTCCCAATGATGTCCTAATTAGAGGGCTAGAATGGTTAGGATGTTGATCCTATGACTGTGAGCGTTCTCCGGGGTAGCCCCCAGAGGTGGTGTGAACTATTTGGGCATGTTCTATGCCGACCGCAAGTTGAGTTCCCATGTTTGGGGTTGGTAACTGGTTTGGATGTTTCTGGAAATGTGGTGCTAGGCCGTAAGTGGCTTTGATGTTTTGACGTCTGGAGCTTGATTTTGTGAAGCTAAGGCTTCGAGGGTAAGGTAATGTAATGTGGTAGGAAAGAGGGAAGTCGAGTAAAAATGACTCGAACTTCGATCGGGCAAGTTTGATAATGTGGGATCTGGTTTCCATGTCTGGCTCTAATGGTTAGGGTGTATCCTATGGAGCTTGAATCCCCAAAATTCCGGGCTGCCTCTAGCCTAGGTCTCGGGAAGGTCTTGAGGGTTGTAATGTGGGAAGGCCAGACGTGGTGTTAATTGACCAGCTTGGTTGACTCTCTCTTATTTGATGGTATGAGTATTGATAATTGACCGTACTTGGCCAATGGGTTTTTCACTTGAATTGACCGTTGATCATGGTCATGGGTTTTTGATTTTTTTTTTATGATGGCCTGTTTTTTTTGTTTTGGCCTTTTGCTTTTTCCCTGGACTTTTTTCTTGGACTTTTGATTTTTTTTCGTCCAGTTTTTTTTTGTCATGGCCAGCTCTTTTGTTTTGGCCGTTTGCTTTTTCTTTGTGGTAAGACTAACACCTAGGGTAGGGATTGGTCAGTCTTATTGGATGAGTGTTTATTGTGAGAAATGGGCTTGCCTCCTGCCTTCAACCCAAACTAGGAGACTACCTAGATTTGTCATAGGATTCGATACCGCTTCTGCTAAGGGTATTTATGTGGCTTTTTATACCAGACATGGAACAGGTAAAGGAAAACACGGGTCTCATTTCCTGCAGTCATTAGAGATGGGCCTATAATAGTCACATGCATGTGCTCACAGTGTATTATGGTGTTTGTCATGTTCTCGGAAACACATAAGGAAATCATATATGAGAGATTGAGAAGCTGATTTTATTGAATTTTGAAAAGATGACAGAATACAACTGACTCTGACTCTGACTTTGAAATTGAAAGAAATAGAACATCCTAGACTCGGACTCAGACTCGGACTTAAACCAAATCTAGACTCTCGGATGGTGTTCTCAATTTAGCTTCTAAGGACTCAAGTTGATGTCAAGTATAGCCTCCAATAGACGCTTCACCCAGATCTTCATTTTGTCAAATATCATCTTCAATCCTAATGCCCATCTCGGTAAGCACTGCAAAGTTTGAAATGTCGGCATACCTAAGATGGACGCGATAGGAAGGGAGGAGATTTTTGACAAAGGCCTCCACTAGCACCTTTTCGCTGGGCTTGTCCACCAGCTTTACACTTTCAGCCCTCCACCTTTGAAGGTATTTGGTGAAACCTTCCTTAAGCTCTTGAGCCATAACCTCCAGAGTACGCATGGTAGTCTGGATCTCGGCGTTATCCGCGTAGTTTCGCGCGAATTCCGTTGCGACATCGTCCCAGGTTTTGTATTTCTTGGGATAAAGCCTGTAGTACCAGGCTTTCGGGTGCTTTTCCAGAGAGGAAGCGAAAAGATGCTTGAACATGGTCGATTTGACCCCCTTAACAGCCATAAAATCCTCGAAGGCCCGGATATGGAGTACCGGGTCTTCAGTCCCGTCAAACATTGGTAAGCCCGTTAAGTTGAGGTTAGCGGGAAGTTCATCAGTCAAGGGCGAATAGGTACGGGCATTTTCCGTGAGGATAGTGTTTCGTGGTCGAATGGACCTGTTCTTGCAGCTTTCAGATTGCGCCGGCCGGTGAGGCCAAAGGTCCCTCATCATCGATCGAAGCGTTGAGGGTTCCTTGTTCCACAGCGCTTACCCAAGTGACGATGGCAATCTGGTCTTCCCTCATTTGTCTCAATTGGTTTTGGATATGAGCCAACGAAGCTGTCATCTCATCAATGGCTTATTTCGTCATGGTTCGGGTGAAGGGCGGCCTGTCTGTAAGAACACCGCGTAATCAGCAACTTAACCCGAATCCTAAAAAAAAAGTACATCCCGAGCAAGGGAAAAAGAAGAATACTAAGACGGTAATGACCCGAAAAAGACACCTAGACGGGTGACTTTTGAAAAGGTGGGCTTCCCTTAGGATCCAGCTATGTGGGCTGGGCCTTGTTCGAAGGAAGGTTCACGTGAGACATTCCCATACTTTGGACTAGATTATGTAAATGGGCCAACCTTTGTAGGAGTATGTCCTACGTAGGTGGGCTTTGCCTTAGTAAAATAAGGCGGACTGGGACAGGGAGGAAACTCGTGATGTAAGATCGACAGAGTTTCGACGCTAAAGACCTCAACGACTTATGACACGACCCGACACTGCTAAAGACGGGAAGTCCTAAGAAGAGGAAGTTTCGAAGTATGATTTTTTTTTTAAAAGCCCGAAAAATTCGGGGAGAACCAGCCCCTTTTTTTTGAGAAAGAAAACAGAAAGGCGGACCGGGCGAAGGTTTTGAAAGTTCGAAGATATATTTTCGAGTTTTAAATTGGGCATAGTACCGGCTAGAGAAATGACTATTTTGAGTAAAATCGTAAGTCCTAAATTTGGTATATGCCCGGGGTTTTGAAATTGGATGTTTTGAAAAGGATGCAAATTTTTGAAAATGACGATTTTTTGAAAAAGATGTGGATCAAGTAGCATGTAGTCATGGAAACAGTATAATGACGCCATGTATGCTTTTAAACTAAGTCTCGGTTAGTCTATAAGGGTCTATACCAGTGTACATAGCTTATTCGAGAATCAGGGCGAACTTCCTAAGTCGAATTGAGCTTAGAACATGCCGTAAAACCCATACGAATCTGCTATGCACACTTTTTGACATATCCAATTTGCACTACATCAATGGTATAGTGGGACGTCGGTTACCAGTACCGGCCCGGAAAAATATGGGGTTATGCATGAACCGTAAAACTAAAATGCGTATTGTACTAGTCAAACGATTTCTATTCGAGTGTCACCCTGAGGATGCCGATGGTAAGTCACGCATCAGTTAATCCCCAACGGAGTCGCCAAATTGTGGACATGACATAGGTCCACCCCGACGCGGCCATGCGTGGGTTTGGGGAGGCGAATGAATCTCCATATGAGAATTGATCGAATTGAAATTTAAATCGAAGTTGGAGTCCCCACCAAACTTTGTGGGAGTTCGGGCCCGTTCGAACCCACTCTATGTCGTAGTGGGCTGTGTACAAAATAAGGCCCATTTCCGATGTCAGAGTTTATTGGGTTCGTCCCTTTGCATTTGATACCGATACCGACGTTATCGGATATCGTGTATTGAATGACTCTCGTTGCCAATGGTTTCGGACATCCGGAAACCGAGGTTCTAAGTAAGGGGTGAAGGTACGTGTTGGGAAGCCCACGAAGGACACCCAACCCCGCCCGCACATTAGCGACCTCTACTAGGATACCGTTTGATGTTTTAATACGCGTGTTAGTTGAACGACGAAATGATATGCAAACATTATTTTCCCTAAACATGCGAGAATTGAATGGGTTGCTAAGTCGATTTAATGCAACTAAAATTTAACGTCAAAGTTGTATTTTAGCATGCGAGGTTCGTTTTAGTCTAATAAAACAAAAGATAAAAAAAGAAGTTGCTAAAAAGATGAACAAACGTGTTAGTAACGATTGAATAATAAAAATAAATATATAATATGCATGATTTTGAAAAGTTTAATTCACGTGATGGATTAACACGTGTTGACCGAGGTCAAAAAAATAAAGTCGAGATCTGAAATATTACTAAAAAGACGCTGTTTTGTCTAAAAACGATGTTCGAAAAAGTAATGAAACAAAAAAAACCGCGTCGCGTTTCAGCCGGCCGCGCGACTCGTTCGGGGTGCGCGCGACTCGCGCCCCGGCCTGTTTCGAAGTCGATTTTTTGAAAATCGATGATTTTATTAAATTGTGTACAAATATCGCATAATTTGTACTCGATTCAATATTTTCGATATTTGTTATATTCGATTATGAAATCGATATCGAATATTTGGAATGACTTTTATAAAAAGTTTTATAAAATTTTTTGAAAAAGAATTGGAACTAAAAGAAAAGAATGTTAATTCTCTCCGCGTTAAAATCGTCGTATTTTGTAAAAAAGAAAATGTAACGATTTTTTAGCATCAGCGAGATTTAATTTAGTTCTTGTTAGATACGATATTCGATTAGAGAATCAATATCGTATTTTAAGAATGTTTATATATGAAAATAATTTTGTAGTTAGAAATAGATAAATAAAATGCGACGAACGATCCGTAAAAGGAAAATCGACCGACGACGAAAAAAAATAAGAAAAAACGAGAAGGAGAAGAAGAGAAAAAGGAGAAGTCGCGTTTGATTTTACACCCTCAACCTACATGCTTTGTTTACTCGGATCGGGGCTTGTCGGAATGTGGCTAGGGCACGGGAGCGTCGAGTTAATGTCGGTGAGCTATGGTGGTTGGTCGGGATGTGTAAAAGGCTATCGGGTTAAAGGGCCGGTTCCTTTGGGTCTTGGATGCACTATCGGTTTCTCGATGCTAAGTGTAAGAGTCTCGAGGTGTATGCTTATTTATGAATGTCGATGTGTATGAATAAGAAAGTTGATGTGAAGTTGTTGTATGATATATGATTGATGTGTGTTAATTGTGTTGTGCAAGGGGCCTATTTATAGGAAAATTCCCGACCTTGACTAGGAGAAGTGTTTGGGTTAGAACTACCGCTTAGGATAGGAAATGTAAGAAGCTGAGAAGAACAAGAATTCTGTTTACTTGGTGAAGAAGCAAGGAACTCGGCTGAAAATAGGCTGCTCGGCCGAGTATTTGATGCTCGGTCGAGTGTTTGATTTGGTATTCGGATAGAATTCCTACTTAAGATCGAATTCCATCCTTAAACGGATTTTTTAAATTCTTGTATAGCTGATTTTTGTAGTATTCGAGTCCAGGCCGGACTCGTGAGGTATCACAGCTGGTCCGTGTGTCTCGAAAAAATATCTCCGACCGGGTTTCGACTCGGTCGTAAGAAGACGGTTTTGCCCCTGGTGTCGAATTCGACCCAAATTAGTCTTATTTGACTCGAAATGACCCACTAGGCCTAAATTTGAGGTCTGTTTTATGAGATTTGTACCCCGTAAAAAGCCCAAGCCAAATGCCCATGATTTCGAGCCCATTTCCGAGTACGTTAAAGCACGTTTGTGTCCGATCATCATCGGGTGTTTGTCGGAAACTGCTATAGACACCTGGCTGTCAAAATGTGGGTGTTTACACGTGTACATAACAACGAGGATGAGTTGGGGAACACCTTCGGTATAGCATATAGCAGACCAAGCTCACGATCGGTTACTATGGCGTTCGGTGCAACACCGTCCGCAAGGAGCAAACTCAACTTCTCTAACACCCATTCATAAGTTTCAGATGTCTCATGTTTAACCAAGGCATATGCAATAAGGAAACTCTTACCAACCGGAGTAATACCAACCATCTCGACCATCTTCATGTAGTACTTGTTGGTTTTGTACGTTGCATCGATAAGAACTACGTGACTGTAAGTGCGGAACATCCTCGCGGCAACCGGGTGAGCCATGAAAATGTTATCCACCTCCAAGGTGAATGAATCCTCAAGGTAGAACTGAACGTACCCTTCCCTACTGGCAAGTGTCATCATCTGCTCAATACCGTTCCTCCCTTTCCTTCCCTGCGCCCTTAATCTAGCTCCTATGTTGTAAATCGTGACAACGTTGGGACGTGCCTTATTAGGAGCATGCGCATGCAAAACCTCGAGGATCTGAGCTGGTCGTACATGTGACCTAAGCATAGAGATGATACTTTCTTTCTCGTCTTCACTCAATCCCGCTCATCTACGATGTCCATCGAAGTACACGGGAAATTTGTGGTTGTGTATACCTACTTCACCAACACCCAAATACCACCCCTGGCCACCAAGACACTGAACAGCTTTAACGAACACCTTACACGCAAGTTTTATAGAAGACGTCTCACGAGTTGTTTTTCTTTTATAATTCTTTCTTGGTGGCCCATAAGCGTCAAAGTGAAAATAGTTAGCACGGAGTTGCGGCAATGGTCGAGAAGCTGACTTGTTGGTTGCCTTTGTGAGATTACAGCCGAGCTCAAGAGCTATTTCATTCGCATATTCGAATACGACATCACTCGTCGGGAAAACAGTCTCGGCAAGAAGAAAACAAATTCGATAGTCAATACCATCACTGCCGTAATCATTCTCGTAAATCTGTGAAACACAATATCAAATTACACACAAATTAGTAACATCTTTTATATAATACAAACATCAGGAAATGAAAAAAATCATATAATTACTTGATCAACGAAAAATAAAAACTACAAGCAACGAACACTATAATCTCGAATACAACAAAATATAGAAATTACACGAACAGAGATTAAATTAATTACGAAACAATCGAGATTAGACAAGCAGTCAGATACACAATGGAACGGAGATTAAATTAATTACGAAACAATCGAGATTAGACAAGCAGTCAAGTACACAATTAAACGAGATCGTTTGAGATACATACATTTGAAAACCCCAAAATAAACCAGAAACATATAATTACGTGACTAATGAAAAAAAAATTATATACAAACAACAAACACTATAATCTCGAATACAACGAAATATAGAAATTACACGAATGGAGATTTAATTAAATACGAAACAATCAAAATTAGACAAGTAGTCAACCACACAAGTAAGTGAGATCCTTTATAATACAAATAGGTGAAAAACCAAAAAAAACCCCGAAACATATAATGACGTGAACAACGATAATTCAATTACACACACAACGAACTCTATAATATGGAATACAAATAAACGTAGAAATTACACGAACGGAGATTTAATTAATTATAGAACAATCGAAATTAGACAAGCATTCAGGTACACAATTAAGCGAAATCGTTTGTAATACAGACATTTGAAACCCCCCCAAAAAAACCGAAACATATAATTACGTGATCACTGAAAAAAAATTATACAACCAACGAACTCCATAATACGGAATACAACGAAATAAATGTAATTATATGAACGGATATTAAATTAATTACGAAACAATCAAAATTACACAAGCTGTCATCTACACAATTAAGCGAGCTCGTTTGTAATACAAACATTTGAAAAACCTAAAATATCCCGTATCATATATTTACGAGATCAACGAATAATAAAAAAAACAAACAATGAACACTATGATATGGAACACAGCGAGTATGACAAGAATAGGCGAAAACTGGGTAAAATCGGCCTGAAAGTGGGGGGAGTCGAAGAAAATTGTCGAAAAGCCGATGGGGGAATCGACAAATTTTTTTCGATTTGCGGATCCGCAAATGGAAAAAAATTGTTGATTCCCCCATCGGCTTTTCGACAATTTTCTTCAACTCCCCCCACTTTCAGGCCGATTTTACCCATTTTTCGCTTTTGCCTATTCTCGTTAAAATCAAAGGACCGCTGCCCTTGTGCGTGGAAAATAATAAATTCGGGACAATTTCGAAATACAAGAAAACGTAAACAAAAAGATAATCGATGAAGAAATTAAATTATTCCGTACAAAATTAGGTCATAGATCGAAGAGTTAGTTAAGTAATTAAAGTACAAATAATATTACCCTGAAGTGTAAAGGCGGTCCACCATTGGCCATATTCGTAACCCGGTCCCGAGGACTAGACGGAAATGATCGAAAAGGACAAAATTATTGGCATTTTTAGGAGAGATAAAAAATTTGTGAGCTGTGAGGGTAATTTTTTTTTTACCACACAAAAAACCGACCTTCATAGAAAACCGAGTTTCGTATAGTACTAAGTTCTGAAATAAATAAAATTCACTAACAACTTTTGTTCAACGGAAAATCAATAAAATGTAATTAACATACGAAAAATGTCATTTCCCGTCGATCCGATTACAAATTAATCGAAAAAAGGTAATATTACGATAATCGAAAAAAACGGTTTTTTTACCGAGTTATTCATTAAACGAAAATGTCAGAGTACTATTAATTACATAATTAATAGGAAGGGTAAAACCGTCTTCGTACGTAATTAACGCCGACGGTAAGAAGTAAAGCGCCGACGGTAAAAAGTACCTCCACGCAGCACACAAGTTACACATAACTACCTCTTTCATTGCTCTTCAGCTTCCCACTACCTCCGTCAATTCTCGCCACTGTCGCCCATCATCTACACCACCATGAGTCCTTACCAATAGTCCACCACCAAACCTAGCTGAGTATTCTCCAACCAAGCTCGCAAGTCGCAATTGAAATTGACAAATTATAGTCGGTTTAGGATTGGTTGTCCTTGACAATTGGTACACTTCTTCACCGATTTCATTTTAATCAGTTAGGGTTACTGAGTAAATTTATATTATTATCTTACTGAAATCATTCAGGGTTTTATTAAAAAAGGTTTGATTTTGATGTAGATTAATTGTTTGATTAGTATTTGTGTATTAGTTTGCTTATTGTGATAGCAAATTGAAATATTATTGATTAGATTGTTAGTTTTGGGTTTTCTTGGCTGCATTATGTGTTGTTTGATCTGTTCATAGGGGTTCGGTCATCAATTCTTCGTATTATTATTTACTTTAGGTTTATTTTGCTGTGTGACATGTTCAATCTCTACTTTTTTTTTTTTCATTTCTCCTTATTTGATTGCTATTCAGGTTCCTTCATAATTTTGTACCATGTATTCTTGATAGACGTTTTGGCTATATATTGACTATATTTGATACTTCACTGGGGCTTCATTTCGACCAAACTTAGCCTTATTTCCCTCATGCATGTTTTTGCTGCAATAGACAGGCTGCTAGATTAAGAGTGCGAGATGACATGAACGAGGGAAAGATGCAAGTTGTTAAGGCTGCAGTTTAATGTGAATGGTGCATCTTCATGTTCACGAATGTTGATAGGCAACTGTGTTACAGTCAGCCTTACTATTTCGTTGTTCTCATGACTGATGCAAGCTGCCAGTTATTGTGATTGTAAGCATGATGTGTTTGGAATAATTGCAGGTAATTGTTGGTTTGTGTTTTTCAAATATTCAAAGCTCACCTTAGTTTCTTTTTTTGGGGAACTTCTAATCTCATAGTGAATGTTAAGTTTGCGACGTTTATTTTACTCCACCAACCCATTTCCATTGGATGACCTCCTAACTCACTTACGACCATCTAATACACACTACAACACTACAATTCCATTTTCGGAATTCATCCCACGTACACCCGTTTTCATCATTCTACCAAGAAAATGATTTCACATGTACCCCTATTCATTTCATTAACGTGAGACAATCTTATAATTACGAGACTAATAATACATTCGTTTATCATTAAGAGGCTACTTAAGTTGACTACACAAGTACGTTTTCTGTTACTGTGTTGGGTTTCATGTAAATTCAGCTACTTGTTGGACTAGTCTAGGGCAGCTGTTGTGATTGGCATCGCTTTACACAATCCCGAGAATGTGAGTTATCCCTGCTTTATAATATTTCATTAATAAACTTGCTTCTCCGTGTTTGCTATCTCAGCCCTGTATCTTGCTATTTATCCTTTCAACTTTTCTTTACTATCTTTTCAAAAGTTTGACTAAGTAAAACTGTAAAAGTGATGTACTAACAATTTTGTGGAAAAAGTCTCTTGTTAAGCGAAGATAAGAAGGCAATTGATTTAGCGTTGAAATATGTAGGAGCTCATCGGCTTGACCCATTGATTGTGATTTGGTATTGTTATTTGATGTTATGAGGTTCATGTTCCTATTGGTGTAGATTGTTTTTCCATGTGATTTTTTTAAGTTGACAAGTTATGTGTGTCTTTCTTGCTTAACGTGAGATCATTTGTTTCAGGCTAAACATGATTCAAATGCCAAAATAGCATAGCCTCCATGATGTGGTATGATGCTTAAAGTTTGACAAATTCCTGTATAAATGAGGATTCGAAACTGGCGGATATCAACACTCACTATTAAGGAAGATGTACGGACGTGAATATACCGTTTGAGGATTACTTATACAAGTGAAGAGATGAAAGAGGTTCATGTATCTTTGCCGCCCAATTTTAAAGAATAATCTTAAGTAAATCAAGAATTTAGTGGTGGTGTTGAACAAACTGGTGTGTTGATGTATTTTCTGAATTGGGTTGATCTGTATTATATATATTGATAGACATTGTATTGGTATGAAAAATAACAGTTCATTGCAACTATTAATGGTATATCACCCAATAATTTTTTTTACTTTTTATTTAATTGCTTCGGTTGTTCATTATTATGCGTAGCCTTTTCTTAAATTTTAGCTTCGGTTCATCTTAAATATCGTATCCTTTTATCCACTTTTGGCTACGATTCAATTTAACAACCGAAGTCGTGATCGGGTTTTTGGCTTCGGTTCCTATAAATAACTGTTGCCATAATTTTTTTTGCTTCGCCTCATAACCGAACCCACAACTCATAGACTTAATGCTACGCCTTGATTTACTACGCCCATATAACCGAAGCCATATGTCCTTTTTAACCGAAGCCAAAAGGACTTTTTGTACTTAGGTTGCCTTGTAAGTTAACCTAGCAGCATGTTTAGCACCCATAATGCATTTAATCCCTCGCACAAATATTAAGTATTGCCTTTCCAGAATTGACCACTACAACAATTTCATATCATTGGTTGAAGTGACTAGCTAAGCGGTGCGTTGCCGATTTGTGTGGACTGAGTAGGTGGGTAACGGTTACCCACAGGTTCAGTGTCTGGTTTGCTTAACATTATTATCAAGTCGGACTTGGGCTTTGAGGCAAATAGTTGATGTCATATGATGACTAAATCCGACAAACCAAGAATTACATAGAGATGTAATTGACAATGTTGTTGTCTACCATTACTTTTGGAGCTTGAGCAGTGAGCCAAAGTTCACTTGAGCGACAAAAGGTTTAGGATCTTGGAATATTATGCGAACTTGAGGGTAGTTTGCATGATCTTTTCTTAAAATTGTTTAAGATTGTTAATATTAATTATCGTTTTACTTTGCATATAGTTGTAGTTGTAAGTTAGTCACCTTTATCACATTTATTAAAGATGAGTTTGAATTGTTCAACCTTGTCGATTGGTATCTTGAGAACCGTTCTCAAAATTAGAGATACAGATTTTGTCGTTGTGAAGGATAATTCCGATAGATTATTACCAATGCTAATGTGCACTATGGACAGTGATTATTACCGATAGATGATCCGATTAATCCACACGTCATATGTGATGAGTGATTATATTGATAATTAGGAAATTTTGGATGCTTCTTTCTAAAGTATTAGAAATTGAAATCGTTTCAATTAGTCCTAAGTTTAGGTCACTTTATTATGAATAAAACAGGTGACTTAATAAGGTTTCTCACCTTTTAGCATGAGATGTTAAAAGACGATTGAACATTGTATCAAGAAGGCAAATAATAATAATGTTCTATGAGTTCATTAAGAAAATTGCTTGAGATAATGATTAATAATGAATCTAAGACGTTGATTCAAGTAAAGGAGGGATAATTGTTATCATACCCAAACTTGTTCCCAGGTTTGGATTAGATACGAAATTATTTATCATTAATGTAGTGATTCAGTCATTAATGTAATGATAAATATATGGCATTGGTAGATAGTTTTCTAGAAGTGTCTAGAAATTCTGCAAATCAATTGAAACATGACATCAGGTGTGTATGTTACTAAAGTAATAGTTACTTTCATTACACTGTTTTGGTATAAAGATACCAAATACGATTATTACAATGTAGATGTGATGGTTCAAAGAGAGTGGAATAATGAATTAAGTGAGCGTTTTATGATTGAAATGGACAAATGTTATTGTTTCAGTTCATAAAAGAAAATCACTTAATTTTACCGTAAAGTTGGATATTGGAATTGAATAATTGTTATTTTTGTACTAGTCATAAGCAAGAATATTGATTCTGTTTCATGTATAGGCATGAAAAGTTTCAATAAAAGTAGAACAATTGTTGCTCTATACATTGGAAGAATATGAGGTACAATAAGGCTAACAATATTGTTGAGCTCTACATTCCTAGTGGTGAATGCTTTTATTTATAACATAACGACAAAAAATATTCAAGTCCCACGACTCAAGTTTTACCTATTATGGTACTGTCCTTAATTCATGAGACAAGAAACATAAGAACAACTTTTCATAATGATGAAATTATAAACCTTATTGATAAGGATCAACTGAGGTAAATGGATCTTGTTTAGATGGATAAATGACATTACAAGTGACTCATATTAATTGTAGTGGGAGGGTACTTAAGACTTGTTAGACCACACACATACAGATATGTGTGAGTTTAACTAGTGATGTTGCAAAAATGGGTAACACGTATTGTTTGTTCATTTGATGAAATTTGAAACTGAATGCTTTGAATTGTTCAAGGAAATTCATATAAAAGTACAAGATCAACTTGAGAAGTTGATACGAGTCGTTCGATATGATTGAAACACGGAGGAAATAAACTAAAAGATTGTGATCATTTTAGAAGTAGTGAAAAGTGTTTCAAACTATATCGAACCATATTTGATATGATTTGGTCTATGATGAGTTATCCAGATTTTATTGACTGGTTAGAAACTTATGCACTATAAAAGTCTTTGTACAAATGTTGATGAGATTGTCCATGTAAGTCGAAGATTAGACACCATAAGAGATATGGATTGAAAATGTTCTAAAAAGTATTTTCTTAATTATCAAGTCTTAAAGTTTAAAGAAAATTGTTTTCTAGAACTTAGACTCAATTATGACGTGTGTTTTATTAGGGGTATTATGTTAATACTACAAATCATCCAAAGAACAAAATTGTTTTGTTACATAGAATGGTATGTTTCTTTTAAAAATATTTGATTTCTAATATAAACAGTGGGAGTAGAATCGACCTTGAAATGTTCAAGATTAACACGAATTCTCTACAACTGTTGAAGAGGATATTGATGCATCCATGAAAAGTCATGATCATCTTAGTTGTAAAATATTACCCTCATAGGTTTGACCTATATATGATGAAATAATAATGGACAAAGACTCCAAAAGTTACATAAAATCTAATAGATTCTATATACCGTAACTACCAAGTATAGACTTTGGTTAAATGGGTCTTATAGTGAAGAATAGTCTTCAATATAATGATGATGTAGATTGATGAAGCATAGTTAGTAGTTAAGGATTAATCTCATAGTAATGACTATGGAAAAACCTTTTTACAACATTATGCTTAAGTCTATTAAGATTGATTTAGCATTTTGAATGTCATCACTTATTATGATGAGTTTTGGACATATATATGTGAAATACATTTCTTGAAAGGGATGCAATATGATGTGTGTGCGACACATCGTATGAATTTCATATTATAAAAATTGCTAGACAAATGTGAATGATCCAATTTGATTGGAGCAAGTATTATGGAGTAAGATCTTCGTTCTCAATGTGGTAATTCAAATATGTTTGTTTTCCTTTGAGACGAAGAGAGACAAAGTGTGTACAAGAGGCTAGTGAGAGTGCATTTATCGTGATGATTTGGTATGTAAGTGACATACTTCTCTAACTAAACAACATTTGATTGCTTTAGTCTATGAGACTTTGTAAGAAATGTGTTTATTATGTGCTCGTGTGACGAGTAGATACTAATCTGGTGAGTGTCACTGGATTGCTATCTAAGAATTGTTCCTTTGCGCTTAAGAAGCAAAAGGGGGAATTATTTAAGAGATGTGCATGATGTGATAAGCGAATTATTGTAAACAAGTTACAACGATTCATATTTCCGAATGGACGAAGATGACATGAGATTGTAATCTCCGTCTATTTTGTTTTGATGAGAAGTTTTGTGTTCGAACGATTTCAAAGGACAACTTTGTGACTAGTATTATAACTAAAGTTAGTGTACTATTGCTTTTGAAGCAAATAGACGTTTGATTACGAATCAAGCACACACTCAACTTTAAAGTTTATGAAGCAATTTATTGCTTATGAAACTAACAATTTGCCTTAATTGAGAGAAGGTAGATTGATCATATGCTTGTAAATAACCGATACAAATGTTGTATGTCCCGAAGCCTCCTCTACATAAAGATCATATTGTTATGATTGGTATAAGACGCATGGGCAAGTGGTCATAGTACTTTTAGAGGTGTTTGGTTTAGTGGGAGTTATTTCGATAATTGATATATGTATGACATATTGTCATTTGGTTAATGTAACCGAATTTTGTCCCTAAATAATTTACATTGATGAAATAGATCACTAAGTACGTGACTTAGTCTTGGAACTCTATTTGGATGATGTAACTATTTTGTCTCTAGTCAGGGTATTATGTTGGGACATTTGAATACCCTTAAATGACTAGTGTGTGAGTTGGTTGATGACTAAGTTCCTTGAGTCATACTAAAGCAGGCACACGGGTGTATGTTAAGAACATGCATTAGACAGACCCGCCGAAAAGGATTTTACTAAGATTTCGCTTAGTGTCAGTAAAGTTCTTTGCAAGTTATGAACTTGTACGGTCTTTAGACCTGAGTCTCTGACTATTCTGTACATGAGATGTGTATGCTTTGATACTATTCCTCGTCAGCTGTGAAAGAGGGTTATGGATGGTTATTGGGCATGCATGGATCATGTGATAGGATGTGGTTAGACAAGAGAAGATTTGCTCTTCCTTTATTGAAAGGATTTTATTGTTTCTTGGCCACTCGAAGAGTGTGACTTGTACAAATGCGTAGCCGCGCTCAGATAGGATGATTATCATCTATCTACTCTTTTAACAAGTCAACTCAGAGATTCAAGTAAAAGATTGAGACATGCGAGGATGACTCTTCTTCTTACCTCATTCTCAATTGGAGACAATAGTAGCAAAGAGACTTAACGCCGTTCTTGAGAGGACATGTACAAGTGGGAGACTGAAGGAGTTATGTCCACTGTTCTACGGATTAACCCGCTTAAGTCTATGTATCCGATATGCCTTTTTAGAGGTCGATGTTGGATTGACATGTAAATGAGTTACGTGTGTGGTAGTCTTAAGTGGGCCCATTGGGTCCCATACAATGTGTACGAGATATTATTAATATATCGGTACATTAATTTATCGGGTCAGTAGTAATACAACTCAGATGTGCTGTCGGGTTATGGTAATTAGAGTTATAGTGATAATCTAGTTATGGTAACTAGAGTTATTGTGATAATCTAATTATACCAATTAGAGTTATGGAAATAACCTAATTCTAACTTCTATCTCTCCTATATAAAGAGGTTCATATGATGAACCAAATCATACAATTTGTGAGTATTGATTCATATATTATTAGAGAGAGAATTTTGTGAGGCCGTCTCACAAAAACCCTTATACTAGCATATACGTCGCAGTTCTGTACCCGTGTGGATACCAAAGGAGGCATCACGTTTGGGGTGCATTATTCTGTCCGTGGAGATTATTTATTCTGTCCGTGGAGATTATTTATTCTTGTCCGTGAAGATTATTTATTCTGTCCGTGGAGATTATATATATTTCTGGGTTTATTATACTTCTTATTAATACGTTGTTCCACTGCAAGTAAGGTATAATTGTTATCCCTCTTCTTTTGTCTTTTCGGTTAATACTCGTAATAGGTCCTAGGGTTTAAGGGTTGTAACCCTACAGGAAACATTATCTAGACTCTTCATAGTTTATTTACGTAAATTAACAAGATTAAATAAAAAGTTTAACATATGTTTCAATTTAGATCTTATCACAACTGACAGAATCGCGGATTAACTTGACACTTGTTCATAAACAATTTATTATGACCAAACGAATTGGTTTTATTTTATGAAATTAAACAGACATAAATTAGACTTAAAATAAATACTAGCCTCTTTTCAAAGTTTTCAGAAATAAAGTATTTAAAATAGAGTATTAACTCTCACAAAAACACTAACAGATTCTGAAACCTGCTGTAACTTTGTTTAAAATAATAAAACTTTCAATTTGACAATCCATACATTAAAATTACGAAAATTATGAAATTAATTATTATGTGTAAGTTTTAGTCTCGGCCTTATAATACTTTTTAAATAATGAAAAGAAAGACTTATTCGCAAATCTCGTAAAAACGATTAAAATAACGAAACATGTGAAAATTTACGATTTTAAAGCCTTTGTTATTAAAAACAAGACATACATATATTGTCTAACAAAAATCTAATTTTTATACATGCAACTACAACAATAATATCACATAATACCGAGTAACGTGTCAATGTTACCTTAATCGAGATCCGAATCAATAAGATACTCATCTTCGTCGGGACTGGCACGATAACCTACGAAATAATTAAACGTATGGTATTAAAACCACATTATGAGTGAATAGAAAGGAGAAAACGAGATGAAGAACGAATAAGAGTAATTAAATTACCCTCGAGATCAGAAAGAATTAGAGATGAATTAGGATCGGATTGATGATGACCAAAAAGGAGGAAGTTTAACGTAAAACACAGAGGAGAAAAGAGACTTGTGTTGTGATTAAAATAGACTAGAATGAAAGAGAATATAAAGAGAAATTAGGAAGTTAAAAGATAGGAATAATCATGTCACAAGGACTCTTAACTCAACTAGGAGACGAGATGGTTGAGATGGAAAGAACAAGTAACAAATCTATGTGATAAGCTTCTGATTAAAATAAATAGTTTAAAATAAATACGATAAATATAAGATGTAGTGTTAATAAAAGGTGTGTGAAAATATTTCTCAAGTCGATAAAAGAAGGTTCGTAAAATAATATAAGTGTTTACGAAGAAATCGAATTAAAACGCATTAGAAAATAATTATTTATGAAATCACGTAGTAAAATAATTAACCAACCATTTTTCAAAAATAAAATATTTTTGAGCAAGAAATTAATTATAAATGTAACCGATCATTTTTAGAAAAATAAATAGTTCAAACTCGATTATAAAAATATTGTTCATAGAAAATATGATTCCCCAAAAATAATTAAACATACTTGCGATGAAAAGAATTAAATGAGTAACCTAGGTTCAGTTGATCTCGAACCTGCTCGTTTATTCGCCTCCTTTGGGTTGCCTACTGGAGGAATGTGCACATTAATGAATACGGGGCCCCTATTAATATTGTGGTTTCTATTGTGGAAAATGAGGTTTGGAATTGAGATCGATATTGGAATCAAGATTGAGATCTTGGTCATGGCCTGGTATGATTGTAATATCGTGATTGTATGTTGATATCAGAATTGTCTATCGTATGCTCAACTATTACTTTATTGTACTGTATGGTTATTCTTTACTCATCTTTGCTGACCTTGTTTACCTTGTCTAAATTGTACCCTATTTTATCAGGGGCCTGTGAGGAACCAATTGGTATTTCCGACCCTTTTGGGGAGCAGTTAATCGTGCAGGTTAGATTGTGATGTGTTGATATTATGGATGCCTGAGCGGGATGGGTTGAGCGACGATAGAATATACTTAGATGATTGATTAATCTTATCTCTCGCTGCGTCTTAATACTCTGACTCTAGTTTTGGATTATTCCTTTTGACTTTTGGGATTTTTGTTGTAATTTGGAACAATTGGACTTTGATTTTAAATTTGGTATCTGGGTTGGATTATTGTGTTAGGACTACTACCTCGGGCCACACCGATATGGTAACACCTTTATTTACTCGGGAATGTCTTGGTAAGGCTCTTTTGTAAATGGGGGTGTTACAAAGTGGTATCAGAGCGATTGATCTTGAACCTATAATAAATGAACATAGGAATTGAAATGAACCCCGGTGATAGACCATATTGGGAGCCCATTTAAAAACTCTAGTTGAGGAGACGTTCTTATACCAACCCCCAACCCTTTTGGTTTTGACCCGGTAACTGGTTTTGACCCGGTAACCACGTGTGAGATCGAGAGAGGGTAGAATATATAGGATGGGTCCGTTGTGATGATATGAATTTCTTTTGAATTGCATGATGTTATGAATTGAGTGGCAAGTATGGTGCTTGCAATGTTAGAGGATGTGTTTTAGCGTTAAAATTATGTCATTGAAAAATGTATTGTTATGATGTATGAGCATCAAGGCTCATGTGTATGATGTTGTTTTGAAGTAATCATGCCAAAGAAAGCAGCTGCCAGTTCTACACCAGCCACTCTAAGTGCCGAGGAAATTGCGCGCTTAGTGGAAACAACAATGCGCTATTGGAAGCCCTGAAACAAATCCGCACATCGAAACCACAAGCGACAGACAAGGCCACCATCAGCAAGGTGATTGCATGCCATCGTCCTAGCAAGTATGATGGGACTGGTGGGCTGTTGCGGCTAGAAGATTGGGTCAGAGAAATGAAAAAGTTTTTCCAGGTAGTGCAATGTCCGGAGCATATGGAGCGGGATCAAGCAGCCTTCTACTTTAATGGTAAGGCAGATTTATGGTGGCACCTCAACTATGCAAAGCTGATTGGAGAACATGAGTAAGGGGATTATGGGGAGGATATCTTTGGGTGGAAGAGTCTTGAAGGGGAGCTTATGGCAGAATTCTTCCGAGAGCATCTTCGTAGTGCAAAAAGGGTTGAATTTGATCGTTTCACCATGACTGACGACATGATCGTCGAGGACTATTATGACAAATTCATGGAGTTGGCCACATATTTTGCCGACTTCAATCGGAGTTCCGAACTTCTGGCTTCCTGCTTCGAGAGGGGTCTATCTGTTAGGATCCTCGAGAAGCTACCCATGGGGAATAATGCTGATGTGAAAGAGGTATACCTGAGAGCCGGGCACGCTGAGCAAATAGCTGATCGCATAAAGGAGTTGAACGGTCAGAAGAGTGAAAAGAGGAAAGCGGGTCAAAGAGTGTTGTGCAGGGGATACGAAGAGAGGGGGAAATAATCGATCACAGGGGCAAAGAACCCAATATTCAGAAGGAAACAACTATGGAAGTGGTAATTACAACACTAGTAGGAAAAATGTAAGGAGCTATAACTGTGGGAGGTGTCACAAGAACCATCCAGGAAAGAACTCTGTCTGAATACTAGGTACCTGCTTCACCTGTGGTAAGCAGGGACACTGTGCCTATGAGTGCTACCAGCCGAGGAAACAACGGTGTCAGAGTCAAGGGAGTTATACCCCTCATTCAGGCGCCAACAACGTAGCTCAAGGGAGTTGGAGCCGCCAGTCGAACTATAACCCGAGAGCAGGTAGTGTGACCCAACCTGCAGAAGCACCGACAACCACCCCATCCACTAGTGGTACACAGGGAGGAAACAAGACGAATGGGAAACTATATGCCATGGGGAAATAAACTGCTGAGCAGGAAGGACCTGTTGTCACATGTATTTTCTAGTTAACTTTGTGCCTTCTTTTGTACTGTTTAACTCGGGGGCAACCCATCCACCGTAACTAGTAATCTTGTGTCGTCCTTTGGGGCATAAAACGGTGGATAGTGTGGTGAATGATATTGTGACCCAATCAGGAGCGTCAATTAGATGTACTAGAGTCCTTCGTGGTGTGTCTCCAGTGATCAGGGAATTAGAAAAACTTGTAGACTTAATAGAATTCCCGTTAGATGATTTTGAGGTAATCTTGAGGATAAACTGGTTGGGCAAGTATAAGGCTCAAATTGATTGTCACTTGAAGAAGGTTTCACTTGTACTAAGAAAGTTTGGGCGTCCTACAAAAAATTTAGAGTGAATCACACAGTGTAGTTAATACCCACGATTACACTTAAGACAGAATGGCAGAAGGGTAGCACATTATTTTGATGTTATATGAAAGATACCCGAGCCAAAGAGCATTGACCCAAAAGAACATAAGAAACTACAGAAATAATTGGAGGAGTTAATGGATAAGGGTTACACTAGGACATGTGTGAGACTAAGGCCTCGATGCTCGGCCGTTTTTTTTTCCTGTTGGTTGATGAGGTTAATGGTTCAGTTACGGGGACGTAACTCTGGTTTTAAGGGGGGTAGGATGTCACGTCCCGTATTTTGGCTAAGTCTTTTTATTAAATTACTAAGTAGTATTACCTTACCACATGTGTTACTAATGCATATGGCAGGAGTGGTGTCGGGTGAATGATAGACAATAGCGAAGAATGTGATAAATCGGTCTAGAGGGTGAGAGTCGATGGAGTTGGGAAGTGGCACATCGATGTTCTGAAATTTGGGGCGAAGTTCTTATAAGGAGGATAGACTATAATCCCTCGTTCTATTAACTTGTGATTACACTGGTTACCATGGGCGGACCTAGGGGGCCCGGGGGTCAAGGGCCCCCCCAGTCAATTTAGAAATAAGTAAGTTTTAGTTAGATTAATTATCATTGCAGGGGTTCAAATCCCAATTGCTGCATTTTTTTGAATAATTAAGCTCTGTAGCTATTCAAAAGATGATGTTGGATAAGGGATTCGAACCCAGGTCCGTTGAACATGACATTGATCATATAACCAACTTTACTACCTCTTACTTAATGTCATAACTTAATGAAAATTCTATATATTATACTTAAACTATTTCTCAAAACCTTCACTCTTTTACTTATAGATTATTCACGACACGTTAAAAATATTTGTCTTAATTTTTTCCTATATAATGTTATTAGTTTATTTAATTTGGTAATGATTTTAATAACCGTGTGATAAAAATATGATTTAAAACATATATAAGCATTTTTTTACAAGTCTCATTGTTCATTATTATATAGAAACAATATCCCAAAAATAGTTCTAAAATGCAAAAATGTCGGAAAAAAAAGTGCCCCCCAACTTGAAAAATCCTAGGTCCGCCACTGCTGGTTACAATGATTTATATATAGTAGGGATAGTCGTTTAGGTCGGAGTTGTACGTATTGTGTTAGGTTAGGTGGGTGGTGAGCTTCGGGACGAAGTTCTTTATAAGGAGGGAAGATTGTAAAACCGTATTTTATAGAAGGTCAAACCGTAAGGCAAATGACTCAGGTCAAGACGGTATGGTCAGCTTAACCTCAAGTCAAACCCGAATAAACAAGCTAAGACTTCAACCGAGCAAGCAAACTAATACAGCCGTATATATTACGCACACTACATTATTAAGTAGCCTAACCCGCACTACTTTTTCATTTAAAATCAAAGAAAACTCATACAATCCCAATCCTAAGTTATATTTAAAGCCCACGCTCCCTATTTCTATTAATTATTTTACCCTAGCACCCTTCCACTCATTAAACACACGCAACCCTCGGTACTTTCAACCGCACCGATCAAATTCAAGGGAAGGAGAAAGAGCACACTAGAGGTCGAGTCGGGATACATGCAATTATAGGTTTGTCTACGTTGTCTTTTCCGTCTTGTCACGTGTGGTTGAATTTAATGGTAAAATAATGATGGTTGATCTGTGGGTATCGTTGTCCTGTCGCTACTGTTGTTGTAGTGCGATTGTTGTCGTGCGTGGTGGTAATAATGTCGGGAGGCTGTGGTTCTGTGTTAAGATTGGAAGGAGTAGCGACGGAGTCGTAGTGCTGTTGTCGGTGTTCGATCATTGTTGTTGACGTGACGTGTTGGTGAGTGTTACTGTTGCGTAATGTTATGGATGTTGTGTACTGTTCTTATTGACGAGATTGTTTGGGTGTTGTGGATAGTGTTATGTGGTGTGGGTTGTCGTTGATGGGGTTGTATCGGAGCTATTACGTGTTCGTTGTTGTCGGTGGGGTACTTCGTGAGTTCGTGTACGCACTTAGACATAGTTAGTATAAGTGATGGACGTAGTGGCTGTTTAATTAGTGGTGGAGTGGTTAGTTAGATTGAATAGTATTTTATTTTATAATTTTATTAATTTTAACATTATCGATTCCATTTTATATATTAGATACGCTGAGTTCGATATTAATTAAAGTATATAATATTTTATTAGGAGCGGATTTTGTAGAGTTCCTGTGGTGAATTGCTAATTACGTAAGGTTTAATCTTACTGTGATACGAATATATGTTGGTTTGAGTAATATATTGAGCATGAGTATATGAATGACATTGTGATAACAATATGCATTATGATGAGATATTATTATGAGACATTGTGATGAGTTGGCATTATTGAGATTCCGAGATTTATTATGATATGAGAAGCTACGGCCTCGTTGGTGCCTGCGGGCCCAAGGTTTGGGTACTGTAGGTTACCAGAGGAGTAACCTAGGTTCAGTTGATCTCGAACCTGCTCGTTTATTCGCCTCTTTTGGGTTGCCTACTTGAGGAATTTGCACATTAATGAATACGGGGCCCCTATTAATATTGTGGTTTCTATTGTGGAAACTGAGGGTTGGAATTGAGATCGATATTGGAATCGAGATTGAGATCTTGGTCATTGTATGATTGTAATATCGTCATTGTATATTGGTATCAGAATTGTCTATCGTATGCTCAACTATTACTTTATTGTACTGTATGGTTATTCTTTACTCAGCTTCGCTGACCTTGTTTACCTTGTCTAAATTGTACCCTATTTTATCAGGGGCCTGTGACGAACTAATTGGTATTTCCGACCCTTTTGGGGAGTAGTTAATCGTGCAGGTTAGATTGTGATGTGATAATATTATGGATGCCTGCGCGATGGGTTGAGCGACGACAGAATATACTTAGATGATTGATTAATCTTATCTCTCGCTACGTCTTAATACTCTGACTCTGGTTTTGGATTATTCCTTTTGACTTTTGGGATTTCTGTTGTAATTTGAACAATTGGACTTTGATTTTAAATTCGGTATCTGGTTGGATTGATTGTTTTGGGACTACTATCACGGGTCACACCAAGATGGTAACACCTTTATTTACTCGGGAATGTCTTGGTAAGGCTCTTGTGTAAATGGGGGTATTACAATACGAAACATAAAGTTCAAAGCCATCCAATCAAACGACGAAGAGCGAGACCCGAAAAGAAGTCAAGGAAACCATCGGGTGAAGTTTCGCCCGACGACAATTCGACCTCCCCAAAGATCTTTAGAAAACTTTCTCCACCGGGCGAAACTTTCACCCATCAGGTAATGTTTCGTCCGACGGTAAAGTGGCCCCAAAACACAAAATCTGGAAGGAAGTTCATCGGGTGAAACCACCAGGTGAAGTTTCACCCGGTGGTATTAGTTCGCGAATGAATGATTTTGCAGGGTGAAGTTTCACCATATGAAGACTCATTGAACAAAAGTCTCACTAATGGAGCAAAAGTTGGATTTGGGCTTGAGTTTAAGGATCCATTAAGCCATTACTATTTATATGGATAACCTAGTTAGATGCACATGATCATCCATTACCAATTCATTGTCACTAGATCACTCCATTAGATAATCCATTAGCTTAGATAGAAAGCTAGTAGTTCTTCATAGTTTTTATTTTCAATCTTCATTTTCTCTAGATCTATATTCAAGTTTTGTAAGAATTCATGTTTTTATTGAATTCTTTGAAGATTATCAAGGGGTTAGAGACAAATCCATTGTCATCTTCATCAAGGCTTCATCTTATTTTATGCAATCCTCATCTTCTTTAATTTTATTTTTCCTCCATTGATGGTATATTTTCTTTCCTCTCCCTAATCTCTAGATTAGATTTAATATTGTTCTTTCATTATTACACCGTTTTAATCGATTTTACTTGTATTGTTTTAGATCGTCCTATAGTTCATTTGTTGATCGCAATTTACCTTGTTGTCTTAGTTTTATTTCCTTCTAATTTCATCTTGATGCATGCTTTTGTTGTTTCCTCCATTGTTTTTGTTTTTATGATTTCCTTTATGAATTGTGAGTAGTTTCCTTGCTAGGGGGTTTAGGGAGGAAGATTTTGGGTGATTTGAATTGAGGAATTTTGGTTCGGTTTCTTGCTTGTTGGTTCAATTTGTTTGAGGTTGTTGTGTCATTATTGACTTAGTCCAACCAACTAGATCACCTTGACTCATTTCTACCAACATGGGGAAACTCGGGGTAGAAACTATCTTGACTTGAGACTTACCCTTCTTCGCCAAGAAAGCGGGATTTAGATGAGTCGGGTGAAGAAATCGAAAGGTGGCATTCTCCCTTTATCGATATTGTGACCGACCCATAGTTCCAAGATTCTTAGACCCCAATTTTCGATTTCCGACTTCCTCCTAACACCTTTTCCCTAATTGATCATCTCTTGTTATTTATTGCATTTTAGTCTAGACTCGACTCTAAAACCCCCCATTAAATCCCATACACATTGCTCCTACTCGATTACACACCGTTTCCCTGTGGACCGACCTCGACTACATTTAATTGTTTTTGTGTTAATTGCGAGTCTGATAAATATTGTTTGATCCCCTGTCTTTCGCCAACGACCGATCCGATTTGGGTAGAGATCAGTACCCCCCATTTTAAGTTTGTTTATGTGGTAACCTTGTGTTTTGTGTTTAGTGCCCGTGGTACCCCAAATCAATTTTCCGTCGTAACGACGTTAAAATTTAGTTTAGTTACTTTTGATTCGTGGTTAATTTATTTTAGAGCGAAAATAGTAGATAACTGAGGGAATGCCCATGGTACCCCCATGTTTTCAATATTTTAACTATGGTTCCCTTGTATTTCCAATTCTTTGCCCATGGTACCCTTGAGGTTTCAATTTTTTTTTCACGGAACCCCTGAATGAATCGTAACAGCTATGTTAATGAATTAATAGTTGTTCATTTGCTTATAAAGACTAAATTATTGGGATTAGAGGTCAACACAATAGTACAACAAAATAAAAAAACATACTCAATTTCACATAATGTTATTTTTCATCTCGTTCAACAGCAGTTAATGTAGAAAACAAATCATGACCGAGATTCAATATAACAACAAATATACGAGCATTTGATCCTAGCTACCACATTAAACACATTTAAGCTATACTGCAAGTGCTATGATCGAGTGTGGTAGTTTCAATGATGCAAAGTTAGAACAGAAGATGGTAGTCGTGAAGTTTGTAAGAGCACCATGCATGTAAAGTGGAGTAATTTCATTAACCTAGCCGTTACAATTCATTAAGGGATACCATGGGCAAAACATTGAAACCACAAGGGTACCATGGGCAAAGAATTAGAAACGCAGGGGTTGCATGGTTAAAACATTGAAAACACAGGGGTACCATCGACATTTTCCCAGTTTTCCACTATTTTCGCTCCAAAATAAATTAACCACTAATCAAGTCTAATTAAACAAAACTTTAACATCGTTATCATGGAAAATTGATCAGGGGTACGACGGGCAATAAACACAAAATAGAAAGTTATCACAGGAACAAACTTAAAATGGAGGGTGCCATGTGTAATCCGTTAAAGTTCGAGGGTACCGTGGGAAATATCCCTTAGAACGATAAGAACAACAGTAACGATCATAACTGCAGGAGTAGCGAACATTGATGCAATAGTAAGAGCAACATGAGTAACCAAATTCAGAATGGGAAGAAAAAGAGAACAAAAAGAGGAAGAGGAAACAGAAGAACGTCATGAAATAGCACAATAAGGAAAACAAAGAAGGGAAGAAGAGAATACCCTCGCTGAAACAGGGACAACAAAATGGAGTAGCACCACGGGGGAAATCAACATGCCCAGATCTTCGCTGCAACGGGGGAGACGTGGAGAGGAATGTAGGGTCGAAGGAAGAGAGGGATGGAGGGAGAACGCTGATTGATGGTGGAGTGCGTGAAGATGAGGAATGAAGATGGAAATTGTGATGCTGATTGTATAGGGAAATGAAGAAGAAGAAAATGAAGAAAAAGGGAAGGGATGAACGGCAGGCTAAGTGAAGAGGAAGGGGAGAAAGGAAATGTGACTGAATTAGCTTAGAAACGAATTGGGTCGGAAATAGTACTATGAGATGGGTCAAGTAAAATACTCCGTAACATATATATATATATATATATAGAGAGAGAGAGAGAGAGAGGAGGAGGAGGAGGAGGAGGAGGAGGAGGAGGGCTCCGGTGAGGCAGGGTAACTCCTTACACCCATAGAGGCAGCATCTGGACCATTAGATTAAGATCTGATCTAACGATCCAGATTAAAAGACTAAAAAACACGCGCTGCTCCTGTCCACTTTCTAAGACCCTATCATTTGAACACTATTACTTTCTCTCTCTAGTCTGAAAACCTCTGAAATTCATTGCCGAGTAATTTTGCACCTTCAATGGCGAGTAATTCTGCAACTTCAATGGAGAGTAACTCTTCATCAAAGCGTCGAAAATTAGATACAAATGAAAATCCTTCAATTTCACCTTCAACTACTTCAGATTTAGGTCAGAAAATTTCTATTTTTTCTAAAATTCAATTTCAGATTTTAAGTCTGATTCTTAATTTATTTATGTCGTGATTCGTTTTTTTAATGCAGTGAATAGTCAAGAAACAACTGCAACATGTTCGATGATGGGCGATTCTAATATATTAGGTAAAATATTTCATTAATTCATCTATTTTTCAATTTTGGTTTATATTACTTCATCAATTCAATTGCTTCAAGTTTTCATATAAACGTATCTTATATTGTTTGGTTTATATTTAAAGCAGTTGCTGCTCTGATGTACACAACTTAATATATGTTGTACATGTTGAGAATTGTTCATATTTAAAGCAGCTTCTGCTTTGATGTACACAACTTAATATCTGTTGTACATGTTGAGAATTGTTCATAATTAAAGCAGCTGCTGCTTTGATGTACACAACTTAATATCTGTTGTACATGTCGAAAAATGTTCATAATTAAAGCAGTTATTGCTTTGGTGTAGATAACTTAGTATCTGTTGTACATGTCGAAAATTGTTCATAGTTAAAGCAGTTGCTGCTTTGGTGTAGATAACTTAGTATCTGTTGTACATGTTGAGAATTGTTCATAGTTAAAGCAGTTGCTGCTTTGATGTGGATAACTTAATATCTGTTGTACATGTTGAGAATTGTTCATAATTTTGATTTATGTGTTAAATTTACATAGATGCTCCCAAACCTAATTCTGACCAAGATTTGAATATACCAAGTTGTTCCAAAGAATTGAAACCTTATGTGGGTCAAATTTTTCCGGGATTGGAAGAAGCATTTCAATTTTATTCCAAGTATGCAACTGCTGGTGGCTTCATTGCTAGGAAGAGCACTGGACGCACTAGTCGTAGTATCGTTAAAAAAAAGTACATTGTCTGCAATAAAGAAGGTGAATATGAACATAAGGGACAACAGGAAAGAAGTGATATAACAAGAATTCTTTGTATGGCCAGAATCATCTTAGACAGAAAATCTGATGGGCAATATGAAATCACAGAATTTAATGAAGAACATAACCATTATTTGAACACACCTTCCACGATGATGCACCTTAAAAAGGCAAGGAAACTCAGCATTTTGCACAAAAAGATGATCATTGACAACTCCATGGTGAACCAACGTGCCGTTAAAACTTTCAGAATGTTCAAGCAGTTCGTAAAGGGTAATAAATATGTAGGTGCATCAAAGGTTGATTTTAAAAATTTTGGTAGAGATATAAAGAAGTTCATCAAGGACTCTGATGGACAAATGTTCATTAAGATCCTTATGAAAAAGAAATCCCTCTGTGACTCCTTTTATTTTGACTTTGATGTTGATGATAAACAAAGGATCACTCGTTTATTTTGGGCTGACCCTATAATCATAAAGAACTACATGTTATTTGGTGATATGGTGTCTTTCGACACTACATATAACATGAATAAGTACAAGATGGTCTTTGCTCCCTTCACGGATATAGATCATCACAAGAAATGTGTCACATTTGCTGCTGGCCTTGTTGGGAGAGAGAATGGTAAGAGCTTTTCTTATCGTTATCTTTGTCATTATTTGTGTTCTGAAGATAATACGTGATGCACATAAGAAATTTTATTATACTGTCTCCTCAATGCATATGCAGGTAACGACTTTACTTGGCTGTTTCAAATTTTTATAAAGGCAATGGGAGGTACTTTTCCTTCCTTCATTATCACTGATCAGGATTTGGGAATCAAAGCTGGGGTGAAGGAGGTTTTTGGAAGCCACACATTTCACAGATTGTGCATGTGGCACATAATGAAGAAAGTAGCAGATAAAGTGGGTTCGAAAATATTCACTGAAACAGATTTTCTTAAGGATCTAAATGCTGCTGTTTGGGGTGAGGATGTAAACTCGACTCAGTTTGAACAGATGTGGCAGGATCTTATTACTAAGTACAATCTTGAGGATAATGAGTGGCTTCAGGAGATATTTGAGATGCGAGAGAAGTGGATACCAGCTTACCACCGTGACCTGTTACTTTCATGGTTAATGAGGACAACTTCAAGGTCTGAGTCTGAGAATAACTTCTTTAACAACTTCACGAATCCTCATCTGACACTTGTTGAGTTTTACATGAGGTTTGGCAGTGCCATTGATGCCCAAAGGTGGGAGCAGTCCCAGCTGATTGCTGACTGTAAGAGCACTTCTGCTGCTTTGATCAGCCCATTTTCACTTGAAAAACATGCTTCTGAAATCTACACACGAACTGTCTTCTATGAGTTGCAGGAAGAGTTAAAGGCATCCATATACAATTATGGTGTTGATGCGATTATAAAGGAGGATGGTGTTGAACATATCTCTATACTGGAGAACATCAAAAACAGGGTATATGTAGTAAAACTGGGTAAAATCGGCCTGAAAGTGGGGGGAGTCGAAGAAAATTGTCGAAAAGCCGATGGGGGAATCGACAATTTTTTTCGATTTGCGGATCCGCAAATGGAAAAAAATTGTCGATTCTCCAATCGGCTTTTCGACAATTTTCTTCGACTCCCCCCACTTTCAGGCCGATTTTAGCCAGTTTTCGCTTTTGCCTATTCTCGTTTAAATAAAAGGACCGCTACCCTTGTGCGTGGAAAATAATAAATTCGGGACAATTTCGAAATACAAGAAAACGTAAACAAAAAGATAATCGATGAAGAAATTAAATAATTCCGTACAAAATTAGGTCATAGATCGAAAAGTTAGTTAAGTAATTAAAGTACAAATAATATTACCTCGAAGTGTAAAGGTGGTCCACCATTGGCCATATTCGTAACCCGGCCCCGAGGACTAGACGAAAATGATCGAAAAGGACAAAATTATTGGCATTTTTAGGAGAGATAAAAAATTTGTGAGCTGTGAGGTTTATTTTTTTTTACCACACAAAAAACCGACCTTTTATAGAAAACCGAGTTTCGTATAGTACAAAGTTCGAAAATAAATAAAATTCACTAACGACTTTTGTTCAACGGAAAATCAATAAAATGTAATTAACATACAAAAAATGTCATTTTCCGTCGATCCGATTACAAATTAATCGAAAAAAGGTAATATTACGATAATTGAAAAAAACGGTTTTTTTACCGAGTTATTCATTAAACGAAAATGTCAGAGTACTATTAATTACATAATTAATAGGAAGGGTAAAACCGTCTTCTTACGTAATTAACGCTGACGGTAAGAAGTAAAGCGCCGACGGTAAAAAGTACCCCCACGCAGCACACAAGTTACACATAACTACCTCTTTCATCGCTCTTCAGCTTCCCACCGCCGCTGTCAATTCTCTCCACTGTCGCCCATCATCTACACCACCATGAGTCCTCACCAATAGTCCACCACCAAACTTAGCTGAGTATCTCTCCAACAAAGCTCGCAAGTCGCAATTAAAATTGACAAATTATAGTCGGTTTAGGATTGGTTGTCCTTGACAATTGGTACACTTCTTCACTGATTTCATTTTAATCAGTTAGGGTTACTAAGTAAATTTATATTATTATCTTACTGAAATCATTCAGTGTTTTCTTAAAAAAGGTTTGATTTTGGTGTAGATTAATTGTTTGATTAGTATTTGTGTATTAGTTTGCTTATTGTGATAGCAAATTGAAATATTATTGATTAGATTGTTAGTTTTGGGTTTTCTTGGCTGCGTTATGTGTTGTTTGATCTGTTCATAGGGGTTCGGTCATCAATTCTTCGTATTATTATTTACTTTAGGTTTATTTTGCTGTGTGACATGTTCAATCTCTACTTTTTTTTTCATTTCTCCTTATTTGATTGCTATTCAGGTTCGTTCATAATTTCGTACCATGTATTCTTGATAGACGTTTTGGCTATATATTGACTATATTTGATACTTCACTGGGGCTTCATTTCGACCAAACTTAGCCTTATTTCCCTCATGCATGTTTTTGCTGCAATAGACAGGCTGCTAGATTAAGAGTGCGAGATGACATGAACGAGGGAAAGATGCAAGTTGTTAAGGCTGCAGTTTAATGTGAATGGTGCATCTTCATGTTCACGAATGTTGATAGGCAACTGTGTTACAGTCAGCCATACTATTTCGTTGTTCTCATGACTGATGCAAGCTGCCAGTTATTGTGATTGTAAGCATGATGTGTTTGGAATAATTGCAGGTAATTGTTGGTTTGTGTTTTTCAAATATTCAAAGCTCACCTTAGTTTCTTTTTTTGGGGAACTTCTAATCTCATAGTGAATGTTAAGTTTGCCACGTTTACATTACTCCACCAACCCATTTCCATTGGATGACCTCCTAACTCACGTACAACCATCTAATACACACTACAACACTACAATTCCATTTTCGGAATTCATCCCACGTACACCCGTTTTCATCATTCTACCAAGAAAATGATTTCACATGTACCCCTATTCATTTCATTAACGTGAGACAATCTTATAATTACGAGACTAATAATACTTTCGTTTATCATTAAGAGGCTACTTAAGTTGACCACACAAGTACGTTTTCTGTTACTGTGTTGGGTTTCAGGTAAATTCAGCTACTTGTTGGACTAGTCTAGGGCAGCTGTTGTGATTGGCATCGCTTTACACAATCCCGAGAATGTGAGTTATCCCTGCTTTATAATATTTCATTAATAAACTTGCTTCTCCGTGTTTGCTACCTCAGCCCTCCATCTTGCTATTTATCCTTTCAACTTTTCTTTACTATCTTTTCAAAAGTTTGACTAAGTAAACTGTAAAAGTGATGTACTAACAATTTTGTGGAAAAAGTCTCTTGTTAAGCGAAGATAAGAAGGCAATTGATTTAGCGTTGAAATATGTAGGAGCTCATCGGCTTGACCCATTGATTGTGATTTTGTATTGTTATTTGATGTTATGAGGTTCATGTTCCTATTGGTGTAGATTGTTTTTCCATGTGATTTTTTTAAGTTGACAAGTTATGTGTGTCTTTCTTGCTTAACGTGAGATCATTTGTTTCAGGCTAAACATGATTCAAATGCCAAAATAGCATAGCCTCCATGATGTGGTATGATGCTTAAAGTTTGACAAATTCCTGTATAAATGAGGATTCGAAACTGGCGGATATCAACACTCACTATTAAGGAAGATGTACGGACGTGAATATACCGTTTGAGGATTACTTATACAAGTGAAGAGATGAAAGAGGTTCATGTATCTTTGCCGCCCAATTTTAAAGAATAATCTTAAGTAAATCAAGCATTTAGTGGTGGTGTTGAACAAACTGGTGTGTTGATGTATTTTCTGAATTGGGTTGATCTGTATTATATATATTGATAGACATTGTATTGGTATGAAAAATAACAGTTCATTGCAACTATTAATGGTATATCACCCAATAATTTTTTTTACTTTTTATTTAATGGCTTCGGTTGTTCATTATTATGCGTAGCCTTTTCTTAAATTTTGGCTTCGGTTCATCTTAAAAATTGTATCCTTTTATCCACTTTTGGCTACGGTTCAATTTAACAACCGAAGTCGTTATCGGGTTTTTGGCGTCGGTTCCTATAAATAACTGTTGCCATAATTTTTTTTGCTTCGCCTCATAACCGAAGCCACAACTCATAGACTTAATGCTACGCCTTGATTTACTACGCCCATATAACCGAAGCCATATGTCCTTTTTAACCGAAGCCAAAAGGACTTTTTGTACTTAGGTTGCCTTGTAAGTTGACCTAGCAGCATGTTTAGCACCCATAATGCATTTAATCCCTCGCACAAATATTAAGTATTGCCTTTCCAGAATTGACCACTACAATAATTTCATATCATTGGTTGAAGTGACTAGCTAAGCGGTGCTTTGCCGATTTGTGTGGACTGAGTAGGTGGGTAACGGGTAAGGTTCAGTGTCTGGTTTGCTTAACATTATTATCAAGTCGGACTTGGGCTTTGAGGCAAATAGTTGATGTCATATGATGACTAAATCCGACAAACCAAGAATTACATAGAGATGTAATTGACAATGTTGTTGTCTACCATTACTTTTGGAGCTTGAGCAGTGAGCCCACGTTCACTTGAGTGACAAAAGGTTGAGGATCCTGGAATATTATGCGAACTTGAGGGAAGTTTGCATGATCTTATCTTAAAATTGTTTAAGATTGTTAATATTAATTATCGTTTTACTTTGCATATAGTTGTAGTTGTAAGTTAGTTACCTTTATCACATTTATTAAAGATGAGTTTGAATTGTTCAACCTTGTCGATTGGTATCTTGAGAACCGTTCTCAAAATTAGAGATACAGATTTTGTCATTGTGAAGGATAATTTCGATAGATTATTACCAATGCTAATGTGCAGTATGGACAGTATAATTAGAGTCATGGAGATGACTATAAGTACCAAAATCAAATGTTTCAATAAAAGGGAACAGTTCCCAATAAGTGAGAAAATGTTAAAGATGATCCGATTAATCCACACGTCATATGTGATGAGTGATTATATTGATAATTAGGAAATTTTGGATTCTTCTTTCTAAAGAATTAGGAATTGAAATCGTTTCAATTAGTCCTAAGTTTAGGTCACTTTATTATGAATAAAACAGGTGACTTAATAAGGTTTCTCACCTTTTAGCATGAGATGTTAAAAGACGATTGAACATTGTATCAAGAAGGCAAATAATAATAATGTTCTATGAGTTCATTAAGAAAATTGCTTGAGATAATGATTAATAATGAATCTAAGACGTTGATTCAAGTAAAGGAGGGATAATTGTTATCATACCCAAACTTGTTCCCAGGTTTGGATTAGATACGAAATTATTTATCATTAATGTAGTGATTCAGTCATTAATGTAATGATAAATATATGGCATTGGTAGATAGTTTTCTAGAAGTGTCTAGAAATTCTGCAAATCAATTGAAGTATGACTTCAGGTGTGTATGTTACTAAAGTAATAGTTACTTTCATTCCACTGTTTTGGTATAAAGATACCAAATGCGATTATTACAATGTAGATGTGATGGTTCAAACAGAGTGGAATAATGAATTAAGTGAGCGTTTTATGATTGAAATGGACAAATGTTATTGTTTCAATTCATAAAAGAAAATCACTTAATTTTACCATAAAGTTGGATATTGGAATTGAATAATTGTTATTTTTGTATTAGTCATAAGCAAGAATATTGATTCTGTTTCATGTATAGGCATGAAAAGTTTTAATAAAACTAGAACAATTGTTGCTCTATACATTGCAAGAATATGAGATACAATAAGGCTAACATTATTGTTGAGCTCTACATTCCTAGTAGTGAATGCTTTTATTTATAACATAACGACCAAAAAGATTCAAGTCCCACGACTCAAGTTTTACCTATTATGGCACTGTCCTTAATCCATAAGACAAGAAACATAAGAACAACTTTTCATAATGATGAAATTATAAACCTTATTGATAAGGATCAACTGAGGTAAATGGATCATGTTTAGATGGATAAATGACAATACAAGTGACTCCTATTAATTGTAGTGGGAGGGTACTTAAGACTTCTTAGACCACACACATACATATATGTGTGAGTTTAACTAGTGATGTTGCAAAAATGGGTAACACGTATTGTTTGTTCATTTGATGAAATTTGAAACTGAATGCTTTGAATTGTTCAAGGAAATTCATATAAAAGTACAAGATCAACTTGATAAGTTGATACGAGTCGTTCGATATGATTGAAACACGGAGGAATTAAACTAAAAGATTGTGATCATTTTAGAAGTAGTGAAAAGTGTTTCAAACTACATCGAACCATATTTGATATGATTTGGTCTATGATGAGTTATCCAGATTTTATTGACTGTTTAGAAACTTATGCACTATAAAAGTCTTTGTACAAATGTTGATGAGATTGTCCATGTAAGTCGAAAAATAGACACCATAAGAGATATGGATTGAAAATGTTCTAAAAAGTCTTTTCTTAATTATCAAGTCTTAAAGTTTAAAGAAAATTGTTTTCTAGAACTTAGACTCAATTATGACGTGTGTTTTATTAGGGGTATTATGTTAATTCTACAAATCATCCAAAGAACAAAATTGTTTTGTTACATAGAATGGTATGTTTCTTTTAAAAATATTTGATTTCTAATAGAAACAGTGGGAGTATAATCGACCTTGAAATGTTCAAGATTAACAGGAATTCTCTACAACTGTTGAAGAGGATATTGATGCATCTATGAAAAGACATGATCATCTTAGTTGTAAAAAATTACCCTACATAGGTTTGACCTATATATGATGAAATAATAATGGACAAAGACTCCAAAAGTCACATAAAATCTAATAGATTCTATATACCATAACTACCAAGTATAGACTTTGGTTAAATGGGTCTTATAGTGAAGAATAGTCTTCAATATAATGATGATGTAGATTGATGAAGCATAGTTAGTAGTTTAGGATTAATCTCATAGTAATGACTATGGAAAAACCTTTTTACAACATTATGCTTAAGTCTATTAAGATTGATTTAGCATTTTGAATGTCATCACTTATTATGATGAGTTTTGGACATATATATGTGAAATACATTTCTTGAAAGGGATGCAATATGATGTGTGTGCGACACATCGTTATGAAGTTCATATTATAAAAATTGCTAGATAAATGTGAATGATCCAATTTGATTGGAGCTAGTATTATGGAGTAAGATCTTCGTTCTCAATGTGGTAATTCAAATATTCTTGTTTTCCTTTGAGACGAAGAGAGACAAAGTGTGTACAAAGTGTGTACATGTAATCCCCTAGGAATTCTAACGCAATACAGTGGCGGAAACACTGTAGAAGTGGGATTATAACACACTGTAGCTATGTCTTGATTAAATAAAAATGGTAAGTCAATACATAAGCCATTAAATAAAAATGGCTACACAAGCAGGATTTTACAGTGATAATACAGTGATCCATAACTGCTCGCTAGCCCACCCGAAAGGAAACACATACACCTGCCATGTTAAAAACATAACAGCCGCAATCAGTTGGGAGCAACGACAACGTTCTCCCAGCCGTATAACAGGATTTTAAAACTGTAATTACTACTAATAGGAAAAATAGTAAAAACGGAAAACAGTAAAACATTATAATGAAAATAAGTTTTCAGTGAAAAACTTCACGTATCGAAACAATATAATAAAACTGAGTTTTCCGGAGAAAACATAAAACATTTGCCAACCTGCAAATCAAAATTATATCGATAATAATAAAAATATTCAAAATGGCGTTATGGATAGGAGTAGTGATGAATGCTAGACTTTCACTAGGAGAATACTAAAAACTAGCTTCGAGAACTTAGTTCAAACAAATCAAACTTCGATCTCTAACTAGGCTACTCAACCATAATAGGACGGCGACTTATAAATGCGTGGCCCTAGTTTAAGATGATATGTACACCCCTCTCGAGCACCATAAATACTCAGTTCAACCCGACGGCGTCTTACACTGCGAGGCACGAGCTTAAGAAAATATACACATACTCCCGAACACCATATATGCTCGGTTCAACAACCAGTGTGCCCCATAAAGACACACCAGCCTTATAGTTGATGGCAAAAACTTAAACCCCATATTATATTACTCTAACCGCACACTTGTCCTTATTCCATAACTCCAAAATAAAGCCATTATCGATATTCAAAAGATATAAACATTATAAATAATAAGAGAACAAAAAGAAAAGAATCACTTTCCAAAAGAGGAAACTTTCTATTTTAGAAAACTTCTATTTTTGGAAACTTTACCAAAAATAGCATCATAAAAAAATAGAAAAAATATTAGTTTATACTAATACAACATTTATAGTAAACGATATAGATTTATAAAACTAATACTTTCGGCCTTAACGATATTAATTCTCAAAACGAGAACATTTGAGTTAATGAAATTATTGAAACGTTATACAAGTGTTTATAAAATTATTTAGAAATGTTTTAAACATTTTAAATACTACTAATTAGGGTGTTTCCAAAATTTACAAAGTTAAAATTCCCTAATTATTATTAGTTTTGACAATACGATTATAAATATGATTTTACGGCAAATGTCAAATTAAATCTTTTAACGTCTTTTATTTAATTAAACCATTGAATACATTAAGAGTATGTTAAGGGATAATTTAATTCACAAAGTTTCAGATTTAAATACTTTCAAAATGTCTGAAAAAATAATTCTTTTGGGTAAGAGAGTATTTGCTTGAATAAAATGGATGAATGAATTATGAGAAAAAATGTGAAGAGATATGGAGTGAATGGTGACTTTAAAATTGATGAAAATTAGGTACATTCACCTCCAAAATTTCAGCCAAGAGTGAATGTGAGAGGAGTGTGAAGAGTTTGCATGAGTCAACAATATTAATTTGTGAGAAATAAATATCTTATGCTTTAATCATATTGTTTTTATAAAAATAAAATGTTACACAAAACAAATGTGTAGAGGTTGTGTGACATGAGTGTCATGAAAAAAAATGGTTCAAGGTGGTCCCAAACAGTTGTAAGTCGATAAAAATAAGGATCGTAAAATTATTAAAAGCATTTCAAAGCAATTTGAGTAAACCCCGCGCTAGAAAATAAATAAATGAAAAACTTCGTAATAAAATTATTAAAGGGTAAATTTTCATGAATAAAATTATTTCTTAGTTGGAAATATTATTTGAATGTGTTTACATTTTTAGGAAAAGAAATAACTTAAATTCGAGATTAAAACGTTAATTCGTAGAGAAGTAGAAATCCTCGCGGAAAAATAATTAGTTTACGAAGAAAATCAAATAAATAGAATTAAAAGAATTAAAATCTTTAAAAATAGAAATAAATATCATTAGGCTCAAAAATGAAAATAAAGCTTGGAAAAATGATGAAACATACGGTCATAATGTGACAGAGTTATGACGAAGTCATAACGGAAAGGATAAAACGCTAGGAAAATAGCGGGTGTTACAATCCTCCCCACTAAAAGAAAGTTTCGTCCTCGAAACTGAGAATAAGCAGAAAGTACTCAAGATTACCCCACTCAAAAACATGAGGATACCAATTTTGAATAAAAAAATTTCGCTCTAAAAGAAAATTTTACAACTTCCAAAGTGACACAAAATTGAATGAAAATATTTATTTCAAGAGGAAATAGGGCTAAGCTACCCGAAGTTTAAAATCTCTTAATTAAAGAAATCGTAAAGTAAAGTTTATTTGATAAAATAACCACGTCAAATAACATTTGTAAACAAACTCGAAGGAAATGGGGTAACCAAAACTTTTTAAACTAAAAGTAAAACAATTTGATTAAGAAATTCGATAATGTTTCTTTTTCTGAAGAAACAAAATTTAGTTTGGAGAAATCAAATTTTGTAGTTAGTAAATATCGAACCAGTTGTCAAACATTTTCAATAACAGATTCAAACGTCCACCAACAAAAAAAAAACGAAAAAATAATTTCAAAACGTTAAAACTTCGAAAATGTTATCAAAGTAATTATTAAAGTTTTCAAAAATATTATCAAACTTTAACATACAAAATAATTTCGACAATGTTAAAATGTTTTACATAATAATCCTATAGAAATTGAAATATTTGGAAATATGAAAGTCTTCATAAAATTTCGATTGCTTAAAAATCAAAAATTGAATTAATTTCGAAATAATTTAAAATAAATTATTAGGGCATTTTTAAACATATTTAAAAATAAATATCAACCAAAGATAAAACAAAAGTGAAGTATAAAGTTATGAAATTATAATTCAAAAATGTTAAATTTAACGATATCCGAAAAGTTTAAGTTAGTCAAACTTTTTACAAAACAGGCAATTTCACAATTAGAAATTATTAACTCAAAATGTTAATATTTTACGCTAGTCAAACTTTTTATAAAAATAGGGAGTTCAAAAAATGGTTAACGGGTAAATAGAACAAGGATAAATAAATAAATTACAATAAGAGATTTCAAAATCGATAAAGGACGAAGGGATTAGCAGCAGATGCGGTAACAGAATTCAACAGAAGTAGAAAGGAAGACGGAGTTGAGAGTCGAAAAGAGCTCTCAAGGATTATAGAAGAAATTAACCATCTCGAGATTCCTAGCACGACTCTCAAAAACACGGGTTCCTAATTGGCCCATCAAATCACACCAAATCCAATATCGGTACAGGGTGGTCCTACTCAATCTAAAACCTCCATAATCATCAACTGCTATAGCCTCTAAAATTAAGCCTTACATACTTATATAATCTTTCAATTAGTATGGTAAGAATCCACAAATGATTTAGACTAATCCATTAATTAAGATTCCAACAGTCATCAAAACATACCCAAACTTGTAATCACTAAGGCTCGTAATTCAAAGCTCATAATGTCTTAACTCGAGGTATACTTCAAATTTCTCGAGTAAGGAACACTAAATAAAATCCACCTATTAACAATGTTCGGGCACAGAATCCTCAGATTACCAACATGTTATAATGCCACAAGTAAAGAAGTTGGGGAAAGTATAACAAGTCCTCAAACACGCTCAAACCTATTGGTAATGGTGCAAACACTCACATCTTTAAACACGTCATTGGGCTAAGGTTTCTAAAAATTCCACTAAATTTCACATTGTATCAGTGAAACCACCAAAATATTTATTAACTCAACGAAGCCACAATTTTGTTGGTCTAGGGTTATAACAGTCCCAATAAGATGATCCGTATAATAGTATTCCTCAAACAGCACAATAAAACCAAACTGTGATTGTGCAAGATAGTTCTCTTCTCCAGGGACAACAACAATTTATCCAAGTTAGATCACTCAACTCCAAAGTTCATAGGTTACAACCTTAAACAACGATCAACGATCTAATCCTTAAGAAATACGGGTAATCTATGTCAACCATTTACTAAGCATTAATGAGGACCTGAAATGGTACCACAACACTCAGGAGATGGATCTCGGATTGAAATTTAAATCTAATTAGGAGTCGCCACCGAACTTTGCGGGAGTCCGGGCCCATTCGAACCCACTCTATATCTTGGTGGCCCGTGCATAGAGTACAACCCATTTTGATTTCAGAGTTTATGGGGTTCGTCCCTTTGCATTGCGATACCGATACCGACATTATCGGTTACCGTGTATTGAATAACTCTCGTGTGCCAACGGTTTCGGACATCCAGAAACCTTGGTTCTGAGTAAGGGGTGAGGGTACGTGTTGGGAAGTTCACAAAGAACACCCAACCCCGCCTGCACTTAGCGGCCTCTACTTAGATATCGTCCATTTTTCGTGTACGCGCGTTAGTTTGACGATTGAATGTTATGCAAACAATGCTTTTTTTACTAAACATGTGAATTATGTTAAACTATGTCGTTTAATGCATCTAAACTAACGTCAAAGTTATTTAGCATGCGAGGTTCGTTTTAGTACAATAAAACAAACAACGAAAATAAAACCTTAAAACAAAAGATTACAAATGCGCGGGCGGGATACAACCCGAAAAATACAATACAGCAAGCGCAAAAATCGAAATAACTAAAATAGTAATGATGATAATAACGGATAATGCAACGAATACTTTTTGAAAATTTGGGCACGTGATAGCCTTTGAAACGTGACGACTAAAGTCGTAAAAAGGAAATCGATGATGCTGACACGATAGACGAAACCCGCGTTTTATGCGTAAAGGGGACCATTCGATCGAGTCATAGGTTGGACTCGATTGAGGGATCGGATTACGGAGCCCTTGTACGAACGGTGGTTCGTTTCGAAGAGTGCGCTCTCGAATTTGCTTTAAATCGATAATTTATTAAATCGCGGAGAAATATTGTATAATTCATACTCGACTTAACTTTCGATACTCGTCATATTCGATATTTGATTATGGAACCAATATCCAATACTTAGAGAGAATTTTAGAAAAAATGTTATAAGTCGTTTTAAATTGAACTAGGACGAAATAATTCCTTTTGGGTCGCAATTTCCAGGCAACCGTGCAACTCGCATGAACTTCGCGGAACTCGCACAGGAGCGCGACTGGCATGACCCCCGCACAACTCGCATGACCATCGCACAACTCGCCTAGAGGGCTACTTCGGCTTTTTTTTATTGATTCCGTTAGACACAATGTCCGAATATGGAGTCGATATCGCATCTTTAGTATAACGTTTTATTTGTTTGATTAGAGCGAAAATCAATTCCCTCCGCGTCACGACATCGTAATTAATCCTTGCGGATTATGTGATGTTCGATTTGCTTCAACCGGTTTCGTTCTATCCTTAAAAAGGGGAATCGAATATGTTTAACGCGGAATATTCGCGATCCCATCACGCCCTTGAGTGTATAGGGCGGGGCTCCTCTAGAGGGCTCCAGCCCTGTTGCAACTCGTAAAGGGATTAGAAGGGTCTTATGCGAATTTCAACATTAAACGTATTTGACTCGAGATTGTTTTGTAAATCGAAGTATGTGCGATGCTTTAACGTTAATTAGGTAGTAATAATAATAACATCGATGTTTATAAAAATAAAAAAAGACGATGACAACGACGCGAGACGCGAGAGACGAGAAAAAGAGAGACGAGACGAGAAAGTCAAAAAGGAGAAGAAGGAAAGAGAGAAAGCAGGATTTTGCAACACCCTCAACCAACATGCTAATTTCGGCCTCGATTATGAACTCGTAGTAACGGCATTTGCGTGGGAGTGACGAGGATATAGGATGAGTTAAGGTGTTTGTTGGTAGGATCGGTTTTCTCGGGATTCCTAGAAGATTTATAGAGGAAAGATCGGGATTGTGTTGCCTAGGATTGCTGAAATTTTGGGGTATGAATTCTGTTTTTGGAAGGTTGCAAAGGGGGTGTATTTATAGGAAAAGGTATCCAGTTTTTGGATAGATTTAAGGAAAGAAATTATATCCTAAATAGAAGAGGTTTTGCATGCAGCTGATATTTTGTGGTTTTTGACTTCGAGACAGACTCTTGGGGCTTTGTGCGGCTGATTTGTGTCTTTGGAAACAGCTTTGACCGGGGTTTGACCCGGTCGCTAAAAGATGGTTTTATTTCCGGTGTCGGTTTTGACCAAATATAGTCTTATTTGATTGGAAACGACCCACTTGGCTTGAATTTGATGTTAATTTTGTGAAATTTGTACCCCGTAAAAAGCCCAAGCCAAATACTAACGATTTTGAGCCCATATTCGAGCGCGTTAAAGCACGTTTGCGTCCGATCATCATCGGGTGTTTTTTGGAAACTGCTACAGACACCTAGCGGCCAAATGTGGGTGTCTACAGAGCCCCCACTCTGACTGAGGCTTGGACAAGGTGAAAGTCAGAGTAGCTACCAGGCCATTCAAGGATTAAGACCTAGCAGACTTCTGGTCGGGTCGTTTATAGTCCATTAGACTTGCGTAAAAGGGCTCGCCAGCCGTAAATAGATGGTCATACCTGTCCTGACGATAATAGCTCCGTGGGGAGTAAATGAGCTCCCAGAGTATTCGTTCCCCTATCTTCAGCTTCTTAAAAATGGGTTCACATACCATGGTTAGTTTTGAAATAAACCGGCTGATGTACAGGACTTTCCCGTGGAATCATCTTATTTCTTTTTTGTTTTTAGGAGGTTGCATCTCGATAATGGCTTTGATTTTAGCTGGATCGACTTTGATGTCACGTTAGCTAACGTTATGACCCAGTAATTTGCCAGATGTTACCCCGAAACTACACTTTTGAGGGTTTAACCTCATGGTTTTTTTTTCGGTAAAATATAATTGTATTAATAAGCTTTGAATCACAATTTAATTACATATCCAATACTCGTCCATCTCTACTACTAGTAATTGATACCTAGTAGTCTAACCTAATTTCTATCAACACATGTTTTGGTCGAATGAATTTTAACATCTAATCTCCTACAGACCTCCCTCTTAACCTCTTGAATTAAGCTACTTGGGCTCCGGATATAGTAGTGAATCCTACTGGTATTTCGTTCGTGCCATACAACATATATCAGCCCCAACAAAGCTGAGCATACTATCTGTTTCTACAATGCTGATTTTGCTCTCCATTTAACGCACCAATCCACAGCACTTGCAGCAGGAATAGGCACATCAATCCACTGCTATAGCAACCTGAAGCAACGTCTACTGTAATCACATTCAAAAAATAAATGCTTACTCGTCTCCGAATGAAACTGACAGAAGACGCACAAGTCATCCCTTATAACCTCAAATCTGCACAATCTTTCCCTCGTCAATCATCTATTCTGCATAAGTAACCAAGCTATATTCTGTACCACACAATGGGTTGCCATTTATCCTTCATTGGCTGCTCATTAAGCCATCTATATCTCTCCTTAACAGTGTATTCTGTGCTTGTATTCCACTTCCCATTTCTGAATGGATCAAGAAACAAATTTTTAATCGAGCATATCCGCCTCCGACTCCAACTTGTGGCTTGTGGTGGTTCATACTCCAACCAGTTCACCCCTTTCAGATAAATTGCATTTACCCATTTAATCCATAAGTGGTCTTTCTTCTCATATATCCACCAATTGAACTTGCATATGTTTGCCTTATTCCATAGAGAGGCATTAAGTATACCCAATCCACCATTCCTGTAATCTTTGCAACAATCTGCCCATGACACAAGTGGGATCTTTTGGTAATTCTCTTCCCCAGACCAGAGATAATTCGTGCAAATAGTTTCAATATGTTTGATCACCCCACTAGGAAGGAGAAAAACTCGACTTCAGTAGGAATGTAGTTGCGTTAGAACAACCTTAACTAGAACCAGCCGACCTGCATAACTAAGCTTCCTCGTGCCCCATCCACGAATTTTCTTCGTCAGCTTTTCAACCAAAATAGCACCATCTGTAGAGGACAATTATTTGTATGAAATAGGCACCCCAAGATACCTAAATGGCAAAACCCCACTACTGAAACCAGAAATCTGCAGCAGCCTTTGTTTATCCTGCTCATTCACTCCGTTAATCACCATTTCTGATTTCTGCATATTTACTTCTAATCCGGACGCATCAGAGAACCATTCAAATGCCTTTTTAATGCATCTCACAGATTAAATATTTGCATAACTGAATACCAATAGGTCATCTGCAAAACACAAATGCGAAAGCCTAATTCTGTTGCAGAGTGAATGAAATTTAAACACGCACTTTAGGGCCATCACATCCATTAATCTTGTAAAGTATTCCATACACAAGGTAAAAAGGAGTGGCGACATTGGATCCCCCTGCCTAATTCCTCGCTTTCCTTTGAAAAAGCCAAACAGCGAACCATTTAAGGACATTGTATATGTAGGTGTGCTCAGACACTCCTTAATCCAACCCACCATCTTGTCAGGAAACTACAGGCCATGTAACATTTGCCGAATAAAATCCCACTCAATAGAGTCATACGCCTTCTTTAGGTCAACTTTCATTAGGCAACGGGGCGCACATCCCTTCCTATTGTAAAGCCTAACAAGATCTTGACAAATAAGAATATTGTCCACTATATCCCACCCTTTGATGAAGGCGCTTTGATTCTGACTTACCACATAGGACAACACCTCCATGAGTCCCGACCTTATTATTTTCGTAATGCATTTGTATATTACATTACAACAAGCGATCGGGCGAAAGTCTATTACAGACTTAGGCCTCTCCTTCTTTGGAATAAGAGTAACGATAGTAGCATTAACCTGTTTAAGAAGTCTTCCAGTGGAAAAGAACTCCTTAACAGCCTCAATAACATCCTTGCCTACTATGTTAAAACCATCCCTGTAGAACCCACTAGAGTAGTCATCAGGCCCAGGCGCCTTATTCTCATAAATATCCCACAATACTCGCTTGATTTCCTCATCCTGAACCAGTCTTATCATCTCCCTTCCGTGTTCCTGCTGGATTAACCTTCCTCGCTGAAGAGCTTGCCGACTGATTTGCATAGTGGGCCGATCAGTCCCAAACAGTACATTATAATACTCAAGGAAAGCTTTTTCAATAGTGTCTGGATTTGTACACATCTGACCGTTCATGTCCTCAATAGAATACACCTTATTCCTCTTTCTCTTCGCTTTGATAGAAGAGTGAAAGTAACTGGTGTTATCATCCCATTCCCACACCCATCTGCATTTCGCTGGCTGCGCAAGAAAACTATACCGGGCTTCTTCAAGTTCCTTATAACTCTTAGCTAGTTCCCTCTCGAAATTCTGTAATTGCATATTACCAGGATCACTATGCAACTTAATTTGTGCCTCTAGAAGGGCATCCAATGCTATTTGCGCAATCATATCAATGTTGTTGTATCCAGTCTTGTTTAACATACGCAGGGGCTGCTTCAATTCCTTCAACTTCCTTACTACTTGGTACATTCTTGATCCTTTGATAGTTTTGCTCCAAACATCTTGAACAATTCTCCCAAACTCTTTGTCCTTTCCCCACGTATTAAAATACTTGAAGCTCCCCTTTCTATGGTCTACATTCCTCATAATACTGATCACACAAGGGCTGTGATCAAACATGCCTTCAGGAAGAAACTGAGTCTTACAATCCGGCATGTTATGAGCCCACTGATCGTTCCCCATCACCCTGTCAATCCTGCTGAAACGTCTAACGCCTTCCTCATGCTTATTATTCCAAGTAAAGAACGCCCCTGTAGCTGGCATATCCTCTAACCCACAATCGGCCAATCATTTCTGGAAATCTAATAACTCCGCTTGTGTAACTGGGTTTTTTATCCTCTCATCATAGTGGAGGACATTGTTATAGTCTCCCACTACTAACCATGAACCTGGCCAACATATATTAAACCTCCTAAGGGAATCCCATAAAGGACGCCTATTTCCCATCCCATTATACTTATACACAAATGACATATTCCATCGCACATTATTCATCAACGAATGAACCTGTGTGTGGATCACTTGCTGTTCTATACTCACTATCATCACATCATGGACCTGAGGCTCCCAAATGACCCAAATCCGTCCTCCTTCATCCCCCATAGTATTGGTGATTAACTTCCAATTAATTCCTATTCAATCAAACACTTTATTGATAGAAGCCCTCCTAACTCGAGTCTCCATTATTCCAAAGAGTCCTATATTATTCTTATGCAAGAACCAATTGAGTTCCTTTAGCTTATTAGGACTATTTATTCCTCTCATAATCCAAAAGCCAAAAGTAGTCATTAGGGTCTGATTCTCCTCCACCTCCTAAGATGCCCCCAGAATTGTTCAAATGGAATGTGGAACTTAAAACTTCATAGAACGATCTACCTTCAATCCTTGACCCTCCTTTATCTTGATGAGCATATTTGGTAATTATTCTAGCCGGACTTATAGTATTGATCACGGACTGAACTGGCATAGGCGTGACAAGCACCTCATTTTCCCTAATAGGCTCCAAAGTCCCCTGATCCTGTGGCTACTCAACAGCTTGTGTAATCGCTTTACTTGATTATTTCGGTCTCCAAACCAACCTCCTCCCCGCTTTAACCTCCTCATTTTTATTATAACATACTATTTCATCATGTATTATACCCTGACACGACTTACACTTAATCGGTTTCCATTCATAATGAACAATCTGAGTTTGCGTGATATTCAATCCATCCTGGAATGAGATAACATCAGGCAGCTTACTGTCAAAAGGAACCTCAACTAATACCCTTGCATATGCTAGGAATGTTTTCTCCTTAGTCGCAGTATCAGTCCTTACAGGCGTACCCACTAATCCTGCAATCTTACTCAGAGCATTACACTAATATTTAAGTGGCAAATTGTAGAAACGAATCCAAATAAGAACCTTCGCTACATCAGATTTCTCTAGCTTCATGTTAGGATTCCAATCCTTGACAACCACCGGCTTGCTGTCAAAGAACAGAAACCCCTCCTGCAACACCTTCTTTTTCTTTTCCGCTTTCTTAAAACGCACTAAACAGATCCCATTAAATTGGAAAGAAAACTGCTCAATGTTATTTTGACCCTATTTCTGCTTTAAGAACCCACTCAATACAAACCACAGAGGATTAGCTCCAAGTACATAGCACATCACAGCATTTGCCCAGTAATCCATCTCTAATTGAATATCATCATGAGTTAGAGTAAGTGATTTACCAGCTGAACTATTCGTTTTACATTGAATCGTGTTCCAGTCCGGATAATCTCCCCCCTTCTCTATCAGGATCTCATGAATCTCCTCCTCCTTACTTTGATCTCCAAGAGTCTGATCATGATCATATCGCTCCTCATCACATCCATCTTTATCATCAGAGCTCCCTTGGTTATTATGCTTCAAAATATTATGATTGCGTGATTTTGTATTATTTGACATATTATTACTATTTGTATATTTATTATAGTATGAGCTATTATTTGATTTTTGTGCCTTATTACTACGCGATCTAGGCGTCTTCTTCTTACTCGCCATTGCAGCTCGCAAGAAGAAGATCACTCCAGATTCTCTCTCTAAAATTTTCTCTCTCTACTAAGTTTAATAGTCTTTCTTGATACAGTTACAAAGTATTATTTGCGTAATCGGGTAAAGAATTTTCTCAGGGCGGTGATGTGACCATCCCTGTTTTTAGATTTGACGATCATGTCGTCCACATAAACCTCCACTTTGCATCATGTCGTGTAACAGGGTCGTGGCGGTCCGTTGATATGTGGCCCTGACATTAATGAGACCGAATGGCATGACAGTATAGCAGTAACAACCCCAAGGTGTAATGAAGGTGGTCTTACTCATATATTCTTCTGCCATTTTTATCTGGTTATACCCGGCATACCCGTCCATAGATGATAGAAGGGCATGATCAGCTGTGTTATCCACCAGTATGTCGATGTGTGGTAGTGGGAAATCGTCTTTCGGGCTTGCCTGGTTAAGATCCCGAAAATCTACGCAGACACGCACTTTAGCGTCCTTTTTAGGAACCGACACGATGTTTGCAACCCAGTCTGGATATTCGGACACTTCTATGAAGCTGGCCTAGAATTGTTTATCGACTTCTTCTTTAATCTTAAGAGACCATTCGGGCCTCATTCGGCGAAGCTTCTGTTTAACCGGTTTGAACCCGTCTCTGATCGGTATGTGGTGCTTGGCTATCTCCCAGTCTATCCCTGTCATGTCCTTGTAGGACCATGCGAAGACGTCTTTGAATTCTTAAAGGAGGCTTGTGAATTGTTGTCTCTCCTTGGGATCTAAGGATAACCCTATCTTAAGCATCTGAGGTTCTAAGGTTGTTCCCACATTAATGGACTCGGTTTCCTCGATTATCGGGTTCCGAGATTCCCTTTGCTCTAGTTGCTCGATCAGATGTGAAGGTAGGGGTACCTGTTCGTCGGATTTCTCAATGTCATTGCACAAAACATTTTTGAAATTGGAAGCACTTCGAAAATAAGACGAGTCGTAAGCAGAACGGTTGTTATTATTGATTGAAAATTTTGAAAATAGCTCAAAAAGAGAAGCCATCTGATCATTGGTCAGTGGTGGGATAGATAAGGTGCTCGAAATAAACCCCAAAGCACCGGCAGTAGGAGTAACTAAAGGGAGAGTAGTGGTTACAAGAGTGACTCTAGCACCGGACTCTCTAAACTCTGACTCTGACTCCGACTCCGACTCGGACTCAGAGTCAGACTCAGGCATGTCTTCTTCTCCAGTGATCAGCTTGTAGACTCGGCCCTGACTGTCGGTCCACTTGATGGTCTTTCTCCAGGCCCTGTTCCCCCGTCCTGGAGCCGACATCCGAGATTAGTTTAGTTGGGTCAAACCAATTGCTGCGAAGAATAAGGTTGACCAGGTCTTCCTTCGGAGTCGGGGTTATGGTTTCTTCCCTGAAAAGTCACCCGAGCGCGGGCTCAGCATTGTTGGCATCTTCAGACTGGATGAGGGCAAAGATATCATCCGGAATGTAGTAGCAGTCCTGGGCCAAGTGGGTCCCAGGGTGCGTAGCATTGGTTTGGTACAGACCAACCTGGACAGCCCCGAATACTGGAGTAACGAAGTTGATAATGTTGTTGGCCTTTACAATACTTGCCCGGTCCATATTTCCTGGGGTCATAGTGTACCCCAAGCCGAATCAAGACCCCCCGTCATTTAGGACTTCAATAATTTTCCCAGCGGGAAGATATAGCCTCGAAGTAGCCCCCGGTAAATACCCTAAATTTTGTAGCATCTTATCGATGCTAGTTGTGAAGTAGGGTCGGAAAAGATACTCCTCTTTGATCATTCCTACAAAATCAAATCCCCAAAGGTCCGATCGGTTCGTGGTGTTAAAGTTAGCCACGGTTATAGAGGTTGCCTCTAAGGTGATGACATCATCTTGTAGGCGCAACTTGACTTTCCGGTGAAGGGTGGAGGATACCGCTTTGACAGCGTGGATCCATGGCCTCTCTAGGAGCAAGTTGAAGGAGGAGGTGACATCGATCACCTGGAATTCTGGCTCCTTTTCTACTGGGCCTGTTATGACAGTCAGCTTTAAGGCCCCAGCTACCGACTTCGGGCTCCAATCAAAAGCCTGGATGGTCTGAGGAGTCGGGATATAATCGGCCTCGGTAATGCCGAGGGCTTTTTCAGTCCTCAAGGGGAAGACGTTGACTGCGGACCCATCATCGATTAGGGTCATCGAAAGATACTTCCCGCAGAAAATTACCGAAATGTAAAAGGCTAGGTTGTGGGTAGCCCCGAACAGTGGTAGATCGGCTGCAGAGAAGGTGGTCAACGGGCCTTCTTTCTTAACTTTGCCCTTTAGGTGGGGTAGGACCTTGGCTACCATTTCAGCAGAAGTAGCCGAGGAGTCGATCTGGACTTGATCGAGGGTCTTAGTGAGTGCCTCTCGATGTTCTTGTGAGCTAACTAGGAGCTGGCATATAGAGAGGTCAACTCGGGTCTTCTTTAGTTGCTTCACGAGAGCCTTTTCAGTGATTGGCTCTTCTGGGGCGACTTCCTTCCTGATTGGCTCAGTGACGGTTACCGACGTAGGCATGTCCCTAGAGCTAGTGGCTTGATAGGGACGAGTAAGGTGGTTACTGGCTAAGGCCTTACACTTAGATTTTCTGATCTCCTCGGGAGTAATGGGGACAGTTTCCCCTTTGGCGAGGTAGACATCGTCCTCGTCATCGCACCGGATCCCGTTTATTGGCGGGATAAATGGAGAAATAAGGTGTGAGCAGTACATTACTTCTCCGGAAAAAATGGCGTTAGCACCTAAGGGATTGTCCTTATTACTCGGCTCGTCTCCGGGTAATGGGATCTTACCGCTCTCGATCATATCTAGGATCACATGCTTCAGCTTCATACATTTTTCAGTGTCGTGCCCATTGTCTCGATGGTATTGGCAATAGGCCTGGGCGTCGTAGGCTTTGGAGCGTCGCTCGACCAGGACTTCAGTCGTTGGGCCTATCGGTTCGATCAGGCCCTTTGATGATAGCCTTTGTAAGGCATGTGTATAGGTAGTACCTATATCAGTGAATACCCGAGGTGTGGTATTCTTCTTGGACGGGGTATCAAGTAGACTGACCTTGTCGAAAATGCTGCGAGTTGTGGCTGCAGCTGTGGGCTTGGTAGTGGAAGAAGTAGACCCTTGATAACCTTTGCCAGAGGCTTTAGTAAGGCCCTCTAGCCTCAAGTCATCTTCGATTCTTGTCCTCATCTCAGTTAAAGTGGCGAAGTTGGGTATGATAGTATACCGAGATGGATCCGGTAGGAGGGGAGGAGGTTCTTGACAAAGGCCTTCACTAAGGTTTTTTCATTGGGCTTGTCGACACCCTTTACACTCTCGGCCCTCCAACGTTGAATGTATTTCATAAAACCTTCCTTGGGCTCCTAGGCCATAACCTCCAGGGTGCGCATCGTGGTCTGGATTTTGGTGTTGTCGGCATAGTTCTGAGCAAACTCCGTTGCCACACGGATGCTTCTCGAGAGAGGAGACAAACAGGTGTGGACGTCCGTCCGCAGCACCCGGCGCCCCGCGCGGGACCGACTTGGTTTTCATCGTGTGGCGACGGACACCCACGCGGCCCCCCTCCTAGTCGGGGGCCGGTCCGATCTCACGTACGGGGCAAAGTGTCGGACCTCGATTTGTATGACGATCCGGACTTGTACTAGACGGGTGCGGGCACCCGCGTTTCCGTTTGGGAATCGATCGAGTCGTGGTTGTAAATGTTTAAAGGCTGATTTGTTTGGTAAGGCGACCTTTAAGCCCTAGGACTAAACAAAATGGGGTAAAAGAACCATTCGAGGGCATCGGTCTCCACTCAAACGGCTGTCTTTTGGGATGCCTCTGACCCCTAGGACAAAATTGTTGTTGCTAACTACTCGAGGGCGTCAGTCTCCACTCGAGCAGCTGTCTCCGGGGATGCTATGACCCCTAGGACAAAATACACCATTCGAGGGCATCGGTCTCCTCTCGAATGAAAAAAGCTGTGGAGGTATCAGACTCCATCGAGGGCGTTGGTATCCACTCGAAAATTGCTTTGGAGGAATCAGACTCCTTCGAGGGCGTTGGTATCCACTCGAAAATTTTTGTGGAGATATGAGACTCTTTCGAGGGCGTTGGTATCCACTCGAAAATTGCAGTTGTCGTGCCTTCGGGATACTAACGTCCCTCAGGCAAAATTGCGGTGCCTCTGGGATACTAACGTCCCTTGGGCAAAATGCCGTTTGTTGTGCCTCCGGGATACTAACATCCCTCGGGCAAAATGCTGCGCCTCCGGGATACTAACGTCCCTCTGGCAAAAATTGCAGTTTGTTTATTCGTTTTAGTTAAAAGTTTTTGTTTTGTGAGTTTGTCTTTTTTTGTTTGGGTTTGCTCTTGCTTTGTTTTAGTAGTTTCAGACTGTTTGCTTAAGTATTTATTTGTGTCTTAGTTTTGATTTAATCCTTGGTGGGTGGTTACGTTAAGTTAGTTTTATCCCTCCTGGGTGGCTGCGTTAGATTTATCCGTCTCAGGTAGCTGCATTGGATTTATCCCTCTCAGCTGGCTACGTTAGATTTATCCCTCTCGGGTGGCTACGTTAGATTTATCCCTCTTGGGTGGCTACATTTGATTTATCCCTCCCGGGTGGCTGCGTTAGATTTATCCCTCTCGGGTGGCTGCGTTAGATTTATCCCTCTCGGGTGGCTGCGTTAGATTTATCCCTCCCGGGTGGTTGCGTTAGATTTATCCCTCTCGGGTGGCTGCGTTAGTTTCTATGGGAAAGTTTCTTACTAACCCTGGTCTATTGCTTTCTTCGGGAAAGTTTATGACCAACCCTGGTCTACTGATTACTTCGGGAAAGTTTCTGGCTAACCCTGGTCTACTGATTTCTTCGGGGAAGTTTCTGACTAACCCTGGCTTACTGATTAGTGGCTGTTTGGATTTAGTGATTGTTTTTCCTTTAAATTACTAGTGTTGATGTGTAAGCTCTTTGCATTAGTTCTTGGGCTTGCATTTGCTTAGTGAATTATTCCGGGAATGTGCTAATATAATAATCCCCCCGGGATGTGAATTGAGTGTGATTAGGGACTTGCTAGGATAACAGATTGCTTTGAGTGCTTTGGGGTTTGTTTTAGACTAATAGATTGCTTCGAGTGCTTTGGAATTGTAGATTTGTTTCGTTCGTTTTATCACGCGGTCAAGCGCGAGCATTCTTATTAACCGTGGTTCTCGTGTTCGTTTATTGCCGGGGGTCGATTTCGACTAGAGGAGGTTTTGAGGCTTGCTTTATGGGTTTGAATTTACTCCTAATTCCCTCGATTGGCATTTAAGACGGTGCGTGCTCGTCCGGTTAGGTTTCCGGCAGGGATTGAATGGAGGCTAGCTCAGCATAAAAGTACAATCAGCCACTACCCGTCGGACAATGCGCTGGTTAACAAGTTGAGCCTCGGGAATGTAAGTTTTCCTTTTATAGCATATTTTGTTCCATAGCCCTCAAGGTTTGGGATTCATTGGGATGTTGGTTTTATTTGTGTAGTTTGTGGCCCGCCCTTGGGCTGATTATGAGGGCGTGCCGGAGTACGTGGCCACAGAGCTGTGGCCTAGAAGTTACAGGAGGATGCTTCTTCTTGCGTTGTTTCGCCCAGTTTGGTATCTGGTCGAGCAGTTGGTGCGTCAGTGCCTATATGACGACTTCAGGGTGCCGGTTGATCCTCCCCAGACCATGTTTAGACCACCGACCACCGCAGAGATCCTAGAGGATAGGGACGGAGAGGAAGGCGATGCGCTCTTGGTGCCCAGTGCCTCCTACCTATCTCACGTCACCCGGCGGCTAGCTTGGTACCGCCTCGTGGTAATGTTCTAATTTTGGTTCTAAGATTTGTTTTGCGGTTTATTGTTTCTTTGCCCCCTGACCGACCAATCTGTTGTCTTCTCAGCTGGCCGACCCGGCTGATGAAATCCAGGCCCTAGACTTTCTCCTGACGCTGCTTAGGGTAGATGCGGCTGGGATACCTTTCACCGAGCCTCTCCCCCTGTGTTCTGCTGAGGAGATAGATGCCGGGATAGAATGGCTTGACCGGGTGTACCGGGTGAGTTTTGGTTTTCGTTCTTCGTTTGCGTTCTAAGAATTAGGGTCGGTTTGCCTAACTTCTATGGTTTCATTTCTCAGGTTTCCTCGGCCTGCCATCAGCGGTTGTGGCAGGCCGCCAACTGCTTCCGAGCCTATGCCTCGAGGGTTCCCCGTGATACTTCGGGGCCTCGATCGGTGATTTTGTGTGATTAGGGTGGTTTTCTAGGCTGCTGGGGTGTTTTTCTAATGCTTAAGTGTTTTCGTAGGATGTCCCGGATATGGTGGGGCAGCTGGAGACTCGGGTGACCGAGCTCGAGGCGGAGGCGGCTGAGGCGCGATAGCTCTTGCAATCTCGGGCTGACGAGATCGCCTTCTTAAAGGAGCAGCTGGCTCGGTCTCAGGGTGAGACCTCTGCGCAAGGTGAGGCAAGGCATCGGGTCGAAAGGGAGGCTTAGGCTACGGGTGCTAGCGAAGAGATCAGAGGAGTCCCCGAGACGGCTACCTTAGACATGTTGTCGATGGTAGTGAGTCTCCTCTTATAGACTTGGAGGATCTAGGTTTAGATGGCAACCTTTGCGAGGTTGCGATAGCTATTGGTGCGGCTTCTAGGGGTCCATCCTAGTCTCGATTTGAAATGGGCAGCATACCGGCTAGAAATAGGCTATTTTGAGTCAAATCGTAAGTCCTAATTTCGGTAGCATCCCAGGTTTTGAAAATTGGATAATTTTTAAAAGATGCATTTTTTTTTAAATAACGGTTTTTTGAAAGAAAAAATGACATGTAAATCAAGTAGCATGTAGTCATGGAAGCAATATAACGACACCATGTATGCTCTAAACTGAGTCTCGGTCGGTCGAAATCGTGTCTATGCCAACAACGATGGCTTTCTCGTAAATCAGGACGGACTTCCTAAGCCGAATTGGTCTTAGAAAATGCCGTGAAACCCATATGCGTTCAGCCATAGAATTTTCTAGCGCACCCATTTAGGAATGCACCGTGGTATAGTGGGACGTCGGTCACAAGTAATCGGCCCGGGAAAAATTTGGGTTATGGATGAACCATTGAACTAAAACGCGTACATTAATACTCGGACGATTTCTTTTCGAGTCTCATCCTGAGAATCCCGATGATAAGTGGTACATCAAGTATCCCCAGCAGAGTTGCCAAATTGTGGACATGACATAGGTCCACCCCGACGCGGACACGCGTGGGTTTGGGGAGGCGAATGAATCTCATGTGAGATGGACCTCGGATTAAAATTTAAATCAAATTAGGAGTCGCCACCGAACTTTGTGGGAGTCCGGGCCCATTCGAACCCACTCTATATCTTGGTGGCCCGTGCACAGAGTACGACCCATTTCGATTTCAGAGTTTATGGGGTTCGTCTCTTTGCAATACGATACCGATACGGACATTATCGGTTACCGTTTATTGAATGACTCTCGTGTGCCAACGGTTTCGGACATCCAGAAACCATGGTTTTGAGTAAGGGGTGAGGGTACGTGTTGGAAAGTTCACAAAGAACACACAACCCCGCCCGCACTTAGCGGCCTCTACTTAGATATCGTCCGTTTTGTAAATCGAAGTAGTGTGATGCTTTAACGTTAATTAGGTAGTAATAATAATAATATCGATATTTAGAAAAATAAAAAAAGATGATGACAACGAAGCGAGACGCGAGAGACGAGAAAAAGAGAGACGAGACGATAAAGTCGAAAAGGAGAAAAGGAAAGAGAGAAAGCGGGATTTTTGCAACACCCTTAACCTACATGCTAATTTCGGCCTCGATTATGAACTCGTAGTAACGGCATTTGCGTGAGAGTAACGAGGATACAGGATGAGTTAAGATGTTTTTTTGTAGGTTCGGTTTTCTCGGGATTCCTAGAAGATTTCTAGTGGAAAGATCGGGATTGTGTTGCCTAGGATTGCTGAAATTTTGGGGTATAAATTCTGTTTTTTGAAGGTTGCAAAGGGGGTGTATTTATAGGAAAAGTACCCAGTTTTTGGATGGATTTCAGGAAAGAAATTCTATCTTAAATAGAAGAGGTTTTGCATGCAGCTGATATTTTTTTGGTTTTGACTTTGAGTCGGACTCTTGGGCCTTTGTGCGGCTGATTTGTGTCTCGGAAACAGCTTTGACCGGGGTTTGACCCGGTCGCTAAAAGTCGGTTTTGTTTCCGGTGTCGGTTTTGACCCAAATTAGTCTTATTTGATTGGAAACGACCCAGTGGGCCTGAATTTGAGGTTAATTTTTTGAGATTTCTACTCCATAAAAAGCCCAAGCCAAATACTAACGATTTTGACCCCATATTCGAGCGCGTTAAAGAACATTTGCGTCCGATCATCATCGGGTGTTTTTTGCAAACTGCTATAGACACCTAGCGGCCAAATGTGGGTGTCTACACTTACCAAACACATCGACCTTTAAACATTTACAACCACGTCTCGATCGATTATAACGAAAACACAAGTGTCCGCATCCGTCTGGTACAGTCTGAATTGTCAACCAAATCAAGGTCCGACACATCGCCCCGTACGCGAGATCGGACCGGCCCCTACGGGAAGGGGCCGCGTGGGTGGCCGCCGTGGAAACCGGATGTCCCGCGTGGGGCGCTGGGCGGTGCGGACGGCATCCACAGTTTGGCGACTCCGCTGGGGAGATTGGAAACACGTTTCTACCGGTGGTATAACTCGAACGAAGCTGGTGAAGCTCATTCCCTTGTTCTTTTTTGTGGTCACTACAGGTTTTGGCCCTAAAAACCCCACCCTAACCGATATTAGGACCAATCGACCTATTCGTGGTAAGATCCTTTCGGACACGCGGAGAGACCCTCGATTGACGTTCCGACCGTCTAAGGAAGCCACACATTCCGTGAATGTACCAAACGAGTGGTGCTGAGCAAACGGTATGACACTCACCTCCCCAGGTGACCTGTCGTCACCTAAGCAAAGACTATTCGTGGACGGTAGCCTACCCTAACCTACTCGTGTCTGTATCCTGCATCAGTGTACACATTCCTAGTTATGTGTAGCGTGTTTGACAACTCGAATAAAACATTAAAATCCAGATTCAACCACGACAACATATTCAACCGCACCCAACTTCGTTTTCGAAAAAGGACATCTTCTTTTCAAAATCACCATTTTAAGCACCGTTAGTCTGGTCAAAATTAAACTTATTTTCTAAAAAAGCACTTTTAACAACGTCACCATGGCCAATTTTACACTCATCACTTTCAAAAGACACTTTTGTGCCTCTGAAAAACATTGGCATGCGCCATTACTTTGGCCAAAATGAAACTCTTCTTTTTCAAACAACAACGACGTACCGTGACTATTACCAATTCCAACTAATGGGATCAAGGTACCTTATACGGTCATATTTTGCTTTCGTAACATTCACACACAAACATACCATTACTACCGCCAAATTCCCGACCTAAGGGACGAAAGCATGTAAAACGGTTACATTTTATTTTTACTTTTTTTCAAAACATTTTTTTGCACATACCGTTAGCATTACCAAAACTTCAATTTATGAAGTCGAGGAACCCAACACGGTTACACTCACAAAGCATCACACGTGTACCGCCACCACCATCGAAATTCCAATCAATGTAATCGACGATGCGGTCGCACGTTTTAAAAGTTTTACTAAAAAAACACTTTCGCCACCTAAATTCTGTATTAAGTTTGGTCACACGGAGACTTATGTCAAATCATCTTGTTCTAGAGATACGAGTTTTTTAGGCGCTTCGCCGAATACACCAAAAGTTGAAGCACCCGAGTCCCTAGCTCGATGACCGCAAACACGTGCAAGTCAAGGGTCTCGTTTCCTTGTCGCTCACCTGTGAGCACTCCTCGAGTCTCTGAGTCGTACGGTTGATCTGTTCTGACCTCCGACATTTTCGTGCAGAATCACTCTCCAACATGTCCCTAGATCCAAAAGTCATCGAAAACATCTGCAACGATGTCAAAACCCTAACCGAAGCAGTTCATGATGTCCGCACATCGATAACCCGTTTGACTTCCTTCGTCCGTCACATTAATAACCGCCTCAATTTCCTTGAGAGTAGGGACACGGAAAGCAAAATAAATGCAATTCCGGGCAATTACCACGCCCAAGAACTTTCTCAGGGTAAATCATCCCAATGTTCCGCCCAATTAAAACTTCCTAAAGTCGATACGGAAAAAACCTCAAGACCTTATAAAACCATATCCAACAAACTAGAGATATCATGAAGAGAGTTTACCGCAATTGACTTATCTTACACCGTGACTCTCAAATATTTAGTCAATCAAGGACTGCTCTCGCCTATGGGTCCAACTCCGGACCCACCGGTCGACAAAAGATCCAAAACATGGAGTCCTAATGCCTATTGTCTATATCACCAAAGCAACGGATACGATACCGAAGAATGCTTTGCATTGAAGCACGTGATCCAAAACATGATCGAGGAAGGAACATTCTCTCCCTCAAAACTATAAAAAGCGGATTTCACCATTAGGGACACCGAGGGAGAGATAGTGATATCAGTGGTTGTCACGAGTTATTTCAAACCCTTCGACAGTCCGTCAACAGAAACAAGTCCAAAACACCCATCAAGGACCGCATCCCCAGAAGACTTCATAAGGATTTGAGCCTAAGAAGAAGGCCCCGAGCCTAGGTCAATGTCATAGTAAGGTCAAGTCATAGTATTTTTATTTCCCTTCTAGAGTCATTGTTATGTTCAGTCTGAGGTACAGGGACATTTCCCGACCTCCCTAGTTCTGTCTAAACATCACTCCATTCGGAGTCTATCAATAAAAACAATTCTTTCTTCTCTATTACGAGCCTCGACAATGCTTGATTTAAAAAATAATGCAAATGCTTTCGCTTGTGACTCGTCAAGTTTAAACAACATGCCATGCAATTATCGACTCTTCAAAACAATGAGGAAATGCAAGAACCAAGATCCCGTACTCTCTTTTACCTATTCCATGACTTGTATAGAAAGCCACAAACTATCCCTTAGAACGAGCATTCTTGAATCCTATGACAAATCTAGATAGTATCTTAGCTTGTGATCAAAGACGGAAGGCAAACCCATTTCCCACAATAAGCATCCCTCATATAAAGACCGACTAATTCCTACCATAAGTGCTAGTCTGACAAAAAAGAAAAAGATGTCTAAAATGGCCAAAAGAAGCCAAAGAGAAAAAAAAATTAAAACCAAGGCCAAGCCAAACCGGCCCAATTCAATGAACAACACCAAACTCAATGGTCAAAATCAAATCCCAATCATCCATTTCGATTTCAAATATAAGTCCGAACAAAGAGGAAAAAATGAGACCGGTCAACTAGCACCAAATATTAGCCTCCCTACATTACAAACCTTAAGACCTTCCCGATACACTTGTTAGGAGAAAATCCGGAATTTTGAGGATTCAAGCTCAATAGGATAATCCCAACCATTAGGACCAGACATAAAATTCAGATCTCACATAATTTACATCCCGCCAGATTGAAGCTTGAGTCATTTTCACACTACGAAACCCGAGCCCATAGACTTAGCTCCCCAAAAATAAAACTCCAGATTTTGATTCGTCAAAGCCACTCACTACCTAGCTCCACATTCAAAAATCATCCAGACCAGTCACCCTAATCTAAACGCGGTATCTCAGTAATTGTCACTTTCAAGTGTGGATGTCCGTCCGCACCGCCTGGCACCCTGCGCGCGGCTGCGCAAGACTGACCTGGTTTCATCGCGGCGGCCACCCACGCGGCTCCCTCCCGGTAAGGGGCCGGTCTGATCTCGCGTTCGGGGCGTTGTGTTGGACCTCGATTCGGATAATGATTAAGACTTGTACTAGACGGGCGCAGGCACCCGTGATTCCGTTGGAATCGATCCAGTCGTAGTTGTAGATGTTTAAAGGACGATATGTTTGGTAAGATGACCTTTTTAGTGAACTGAATTCGTTGCCGATTTGTGGAGTCAACACCGAGTCAATTATGGGGACTCAGAAACCGTTCAAGTCAACTTTAATCCTTAGCCGGCTCAAAGCTGAGTGGCACGAGACCTAAAGATAAAGACTTGTACCCTTAAGCACTTCATGCCTGGAATGACTCTCATGGCCAATGGTTTCGGACATCCGAAAACCGTCGATTCTGAATAAGGGGTGAGGGTACGTATTGGGAAGCCAACGTCTGCTAGACATCGACACCCAATCCCGCCCGCACGTAGCGGCCTCTACTAATCAATCGGTAAGCTGATGACTTTGTTCCTTTGTTGTGGCGGAAATACTGTAACATCCATTGTTTTAACCCTGTATTTAGCTATGTCGGTTGTTTAAGGACAAGAAAGATTTATCGTTGAAGTAATTGTGTTTACATTCTTTGCATATGATTTCACGTGACAGGCATGACATGAAAAGATGCACATAGGAGAGTAGAGAGTACAAATTTTATACGTATTAGCAAATCAGTTTTAACGTGATAATACGGATATTAGTAATTTTCATGATATTCCTTAGCTGATATTCTGCTTCAGATGTGTCGGCTCGGTATTAATAGGGATGCGCCGAACCATGTAAGGTGAGCACCGAGACTAATATGGAACCCAACCGTCACTTTGTTCCATTTTAGTTTGTTTACATTTGATTTCCGTGTTAGGTGATTTAGCATGCAATTATAGGGTCATAAAAGCAATAAATCATACGAAAGCTGTAAATGCGAATGTAAGTAAATCACATATTGAGGAGTTGCACCCTCGGAGTATACGCTGAATCGGACACGATGCATAGATAGTTGAGAACGGATCTCGAAACTACTCGGGTCTATTTAGGGTGTTTTAGTCTTTATGGTTGGAGATGGGACGTTACGTGTTTTAGTCCGTGTAATGGACCTAGAGTCCACATTTGACATTATAGTAGTGCATATTAAAAGTACCAGAATGTAAAGTTTTGTTTAGATGACAACCTAGTGACGGTTTAACTTCCAATGGCGGATCCTCCTAACTCGCCTCATGATTTCGGCAGAGTTCCGTTACCGTTGGTCCTTCCTGCGGCTAATCTGGCAGAACTTTGTTACTATTTGCTAATTTCACAGCTAATCTGGCAGAACTCCGTTGCTAGACTCAGAGTAGCTAGTCGAACACAGGCACCTCGGGATCGAGTGGGGTGCTCGAACATGAGGAGTAGCGTTGATTTCGCTTATCAGGACTACGATCGAGTGGATCGTTTGCTTTGGGTGTCGGAGTGCAAGCCCTAAGCGAGAAACTCTTAACGAGTAAAGAGAGAAGGGAAGATGATGTCGAATGAATGAGGTGAGGGGGGGTATTTATAGTTGTTCGCACAGTTCAAATTGTCTGTTCAGACGCCTGGTGTCCAGCGACTCAGAATTCAGACGCTTGGTTTGATGCAGTTCAGTCTTCAGGCGCTAGAGCTCAATTTGTCGAAGTTTTGAATATCCGATATCTAAACTTTCCAAAACGGAGAAGATGCATGTCTTAGGTTTTCTTTGAAGTTAAGGCTTCCCTTTAACCCTAGCGCGTCGAGCGTCAGGTGGGCCTCGGGCGCGTGTCACGTGGTTTGCTCGGCCCGACGCGTTGAGTTGGGGTTGACTTTGCATATTTCGGGACCGATTCGGGGTCCCAGTGTTGGAATTGACTTTAATTAGTGTTGACGCGACCGTAATGACACGACTAAGGCTGCCTTGATGTGAAATTAATCTTTCTAAGTAATTATTTGATCCGTTCTATAGAAAAACTATCTAAAACATCGTAATCTCGTGTCGCGTTGCAGTCCGTTCGTCATCGGGTGTTTGTCGGGTATTCCTACAGCCACCAGGTCCAAATATGGGTGTCTACAGAAGGCCCCACTTTCACTGAGGCTTGGGCAGCGCAAGGCGAAAGTCAAAGTATAGCCGCCCAGGTCAATCGAGGATTACGACCTGGTGGCTGTACGTTCAGGTCACTTTAAGTCCATTAGACTACGTATTTGAGGCTCGTCAGCCAAGGCTTAGAGATCATACCTGACATCCTCACCTGCGGTTGCTTGTAGGAGCTCGGGTCCGGGCTTGTTAGCTTGCTTTGGGTTCGTTGTTTTAGTAACTTTGGTTTTTTGACATGGGTCTTTTGCTTAAGTCTTTTATTGGTGTCTTAGTCTTGGTGTAATATCCATGGTGAAGGGTTGTTTTGATTTCGACTTTGCTTTCGGTATTCCTCAGGGGGCGTGAATTGAATGCCTAGGGACTCGTTTCGGGTTGATTTGATTGTTTTGAGTGCTACCAGCGACTCAATTAAATCTCAAATGAATTGAGTGCTACTAAGGGCTCATTGAATTGAATTAAATTGTCTTGAATTGAAATTGGATTAACTGCTACCAGGGACTCATCCAAAATCAGATTTTGAGCGCTACCAGGGACTCATTGAATTGATTTGAATTGAATTGAATTGAGTGCTACCAGTGACTCATTCAAAATCGGGTTTCGAGCGCTACCAGGGCTCAATTAAATTTGAATTAAATTGAGTGCTACCAAGGACTCATTTAAAATTGAATTGAATTGAGTGAAACTAGGGAGTCGTTCAAAATTGAACTGAACTTGAGCGCTACCAAGGGCTCATTGAATTAAACTAAGTGCTACTAGAGACTCGTTTAAAATTGGTTTTGAGCGGTACAAGGGGCTCGCTTAAAATTGAATTGATTCTGAGTGCTACCAGGGACTCGTTGAATTAAACTGACTGCTACTAGGGACTCGTTTAAAATTGTTTTGAGCGCTACAAGGGGCTTGTTTAAAATTGTTTTCAGCGCTACAAGGGGCTCGTTTATAATGGTTTTGAACTGAATTGATTGAATTACCTTGAGAATGCTTTGGAATTCGTTGGGCTCACGGGATTAAAATTTACTTGGGATTCGTTAGGTTCGCGGGTTTTGAATTTGTTTTTCGAATTTTTCAAGATTCTGTTGAATTTGTTTTGTTCATATTTTTTGCTTGGGTTGTTATGTGCTTCGGTATGAGTGGTCTTGTTTGATGGAGATTTCAAGGTTCGTTTATCGCTGGGGCTGATTTCGGCTAGAGGAGGTTTTGAGACTTGCTTTACAGGTTTAGATTTACTCTTAATTCCCTTGATTGGCATCTAATACGGTGCGTGCTCGTCCGGTTAGGTTTCCGGCAGGGATAGAGTAGCGGTTGGCTCAAGCTAAAAGCACACGAGTCACTACTCGTCGGAGAATGTGCTGGTGAACCAGCTGCACCTCGAGGATGTAAGTTTCCTACTTACGGTTTGTTTTAACATAGTAGCCCCCAAGTTAAGGTTATTGAAGTGTAGGTTTTGTCTATGTAGTTTGCGGCCCGTCGTTGAGCCGACTACGAGGATCTGCCCGAGCAAGTGGGGACGGAGTTGAGGCCTAGGAGCTATAGGAGGATGTTCCTTCCTATGTTGTTTCCCCCGGTGTGGTATCTAGGCGAAAGGTTGGAGCGTCAGTGTCTATATGACAAGTTCAGAGTGCCGATTGATCCTCCCCGGACTATGTTTAGACCACCGACCGTCGCAGAGGTTCAAGAGGGTAGGGATGGAGAGGGAGGTGATGCACTTATGTGCCTGGTGCCTCCTATCTGTCTCATGTCAGCCAGCGGCTAGCTTACCACCGCCTCGTGGTGAGTACTCGCCTTTGATTTTAAAGATGGTTTCGTTTTATGGCTTAGTATTTACTTGGTCTTTGACCGGTCCGCTTTTCTTTCAACTGGCCGACCCGGCTGATCCTGTTCAGCCCCCAGACTTTCCTTTAACGCTGCTTAGAGTCAATGCAGCCGGGGTAGCTTTTACTGAACCTCTCCCACCGTGCTCTACCGAGGAGATGGATGCTGGGATAGAGTGGCGTGACCGTGTATACCGGGTAAGTTTCGGTCTTCGCCTTGGGTTTGGGTTCTGAGGATTAGGTTTTGTTTGGCTAACTTGTATGGTTTCGCCTTTCAGGTTTCGTCGGCTTGCCATCAACGGTTGTGGCAGGCTGCCAACTGCTTCCGGGCCTACGCCTCGACGGTCTCCCGTGACACTTCGGGACCTCGATCGGCAAGCACGCATACCTAGGGTTGGCGTTTTAGGTTGTTTGCATGTTTTCCTAAAGTGCGGGGTGCATTTGCAGGATACCCCTGATATGGTGGGGCAGCTAGAGACTCGGGTGACCGAGCTCGAGGCGGAAGTGGCTGATGCGCGACAGCTCCTGCAATCACGGGACGACAAGATTGCCCAACTTAAGGAGCGGCTGGCTCGGTCTCAGTGCGAGACCTTGACGCAGGGCGAGGCTACGCGAGGGATTGAGATGAAGAGGGAGGCTAAGGCTGAGGCTGAAGGTCATGCTACGGGTGTCACCGAGGATGTTGGAGGGATCCCCGGGACAGTCACTCTAGATATGCTGTCGGGGTCCTCCCTAGTTTATGAACTCGATTTGTGTATGGATTTGCATATTTTGTATATTTTTAACTCTTAGTATTTTGATTGATTTGTCAGCCTTGCGTTTTGTTTTGCGTTTGAAATGTGGACTTAGATGACAAGTAATCACTTCAAGTTTGGTTTGTTTGCGATTTCGTCGTAGTTTAGGACGTTTTAGAATGCGTTGAGATTGCATGAGAATACGAAAATGCTTTTTCGGGATTCTTAAAATGCGTTAGTTTGAGCCGGGATTTGGATCAAGTAGTACGTCGATTAAAATGTTTGACTTGAGACGTGTAGAGATGTAAGAAATGCTTTGTAGCTAAATTGTATCGACCGAGTGCGTGTTCGGGGTTGGGAGACAAGTGTGACTGTCTCGACATTCATGTTTAAAATGAGGCAAAGAAAAAGTTAGACCACTTTTGAAAAAAAAAAGTTAGACCACTTTTTATATCTTAGTGACAATGCCATACTGGGCCACAGACGCGAATTAACGATGTCATTCGGAGCTACAACACGCCTAGGTGGGGCGGCTTATCTCCCAAAAAATAAAATAAAAAAATGTCTAAGTCTGGTGGATCCGATGGACGAAATGTACCGTCCGTGTGGACCCGACACTCTTGCGCGGGCATTTCAGCTCGTTTCTTCTTTTGGCTCGGGGCGCCCTTTCGGGTTTTCACTTCGTCCCCGGCTCGTCGTTTGTGCTTCGTCATTGAAATCACTCGTTAAACGGAACATAGGGGTGATTCTGATTCGCCTATGAATCGAGTAATCGACTTCGTTATTTTTCTGTTGGTTGTACCCTTGGAAGGGTTGCCTACGTATCCATGTTTAGACGGAATCAAACTGGGTTCGTAGTTCAATATAGGTGTGAGTGATGTTGCTTTAGACTTGTTATGCCAATTATCAATGTGAGATGTTTAGAGTGAATTCACCCTAGTTAAAGAACTAAGGTGGAGTGGTTGGGTGTGACCCCTTGAAAGAGACAATTACCGAGATACCGTGTTTGGTTCAGGGTGACTGGCTTGGATGATTTTGGAATGTGGAACTAGGTAGTAAGTGGTTTCGATAGATCAAAATTTGGAGCTTGATTTTTGTGGAGTTAGGGCTATGGGCTAAGATTTCGTAATGTGGTAGGAAAGGGGAAGCTGAGTAAAACGACTCAGGCTTCAATCGGGTGGGATGTAAATTACGTGGGATCTGATTTCCATGTCTGGCCCTTACGGTTAGGATTATCCTATTGAGCTTGAATCCTCAAAATTTTCGGACTGTCTCCTAACAAGTGTCTCTGGAAGGTTTTAAGGGTTGTAATGTAGGGAGGCTAGTATTTGGGTGCTAGTTGACTGGTCTGTTCATTTTTTTTTTCTTTTTTTTCTTTTTGTTTGGACTTTGTATTTGAAGTCGAGTTGAATGATTGGGGGTTTTATTTTGACCGTTGAGTTTGGTCTTGATCATTGAATTGGGCCGGTTTAGTTTGGCCCTGGTTTCATTTGTTTTTTGGCTCCTTTTGGCCATTCGGACTCTTTTTTTTGTCAGACTAGCACCTATGGTAGGAATTGGTCGTTCTTTATTCGAAGGATATTTATTGTGGGAAATGGGTTTGCCTTCCGTCTTTGATCACAAGCTAAGAGACTATCTAGATTTTTCATAGGATTCGGGAATGCTCGTTCTAAGGGATAGTTTGTGGCTTTCTATACCAGACATGGAATAGGTAAAAAAAGAACACGGGATCTCAGTTCTTGTAATTCCTCGTTGTTTCAAGGTCTGTTTGATTGTTATCGATAAATGGCATAGTACCGGTGTGGACATGACGTAGGTCCACCCCGACGCGGCCACGCGCGGGTTTGGGTAGGCGAATGAATCTCGTGGTAAGATTGATCTCGGGTCAAAATTTAAATCGAAAAGGGAGTCGCCACCGAATTTTATGGGAATTCGGACCCGTTCGAACTCACTCTACACTTAGGCGTTTCGTGTAAAAAATACGGCCCGCTTTTAGTGCTAGAGCTTATGAGTTCGTCCCTTTGCATTACGATACCGACGCCAAGTTATCGGGAATCGTGCATCAAATGACTCTCATGTGCCAACGGTTTCGGACATCCGGAAACCATGGTTCTGAGTAAGGAGTGAGGGTACGTGTTGGGAAGCCCACGAAGGAAACCCAACCCCGCCCGCTCTTAGCGGCCTCTACTAAGATACCGTTCGATTTTTGTGTACGCGCGTTAGTAAAATGACTAAATGTTATGCAAACAACGTTTTCGGATAAGCATGCGAATTATTTGTGAATTACGTCATTTTAATGCATCAAAACTCGAGTCGAATCATTTAGCATGTGAGGTTCATTTATAAAACGATAAACATCGAAAATAAATAAAACTCGTAAATAGATACAACATACACAGGCGGAAATACAACCTGGACAAAACAAAAATAACGAACAAAATAATAAGCAACAATAACGGATACGTAACTAAATTAAATGACTAAGATAATGAGACGATGCATGATGTTTAGAAAAAGAAGACGCGTGATGGCCTTTTCACGTGACGACTAAAGTCGTAAAAAAAGACGAGGCTCGGATGATGCTTGAAGCTCTCGGTTTTTGAATAAAGATGTCCACTCGATCGAGTCATGGTAGAGACTCGACCGAGTGACCTTCTAAAAGGCTTACTGCCCACTTTTTGGGGTTCTACTCGATCGAGTGCCCCCTGTACGAGTTGCATCTCGTTTCGAAAAAGGTGTCAATTTCTTTTTTTATTTATACAAAATAGATGGTCGACCGAGTTACGTAAAAATATTACATAACTTAAACTAAACTCGGTTGTATAATTTTATGTTATACAAATTATACAAATTATACGACCGACATCGGAATTTTATAAAAAGTGTTATAGGATCGAAAAAAATTTGATTAGTGACGAAATTATCGCCCTCCGCGTCACGACACCAAAACTAATCCTTACGAATTATGTGGTGTCGATTTTCGCGTCAACAGGTTCCATACTAATCTCGGAAATGGAATCGGACGCGTTCATCTACGTACGACCACGATCGCGTTACGCCCTTGAGGGCTTGGGGCGGCGCTCCTTGAAAGGGTGCCACCTCCGTCGCGACTCCTAAAGAGATTAAACGGACTTGAAGTGGTTGTCGTAGTCAAACGTGTTCGAATCCGAAAACAATATTATTATATATATACACGGTATTAAGATGACAATAAAAATGAACGAAAATCAAAATGCGACAAAGATAATAACTATAATATAAAGTATAATATATATATATATATATATATATATATATATATATATATATATATATATATATATATATATATATATATATATATATATATATATATATAGATATAGAATTGGGATCAGGTGAGTCCTTTTATATGTTTTGAGTCCTTGAGTCCCAATATCAGTCATTGATTCATTGTAAGATTAATGGTGAACATTTAATCACATAATTAAGGTAATAACAATAATATCTTTCAAAATATATTTGATTTTCTCTCTCCTCCCTTAATCTCTCCCGCCTATCTCTGTCAAACCTTTCAACTCCCCACTTTTTACTGCCTATCCCTGTCAAGCTCTTTCATTTCACCTCTTACCTCAATTTCTTACTCAATTTTCACCGCTTCCTCACAACAAGCGAATCTATTTTAATTTCTGAAACACTCCCGCCTTCTTTACTTTCTTCATCATCTCCTCATCCTCGCTCATCTTCGCTCATACCGTCTACATCCATCAACAATGCAGCTACACCACATTTGAACTCTAAACTTAAGGTAAATTAGGGTTTTTTCTGTGGTTTTTAATTACTTTTAGAGTAAATTTTGGTTTTGTTCGTTATGCTGATTACCTTTAGTTGTTTTTGTTTTATTTCTCTCATTTTGTACCTAGAATGCAAGGATGATTAGTTCTTTATGTCCGATTTTGATTATATACGTCTTCTGTTTTTCATTGCTCCCCTGCATGTTATTTTTGTTACTTTAATGAACATTGTTTGTTACTTTAACTGGTATCATTTGTTATTTTAAAGAATAACCTATATAACTAATCTTACCCTTCTATTGATACCATATTACCTACAGCGTTCTGTAATGTATGTGTTTCTTGTTACTTTAATTCATGTATGTTGTTACTTTAATACATAATTTCTGTTACTGTAATGCGTAGATCCATGAACAAGGTTCCTTTTTTCCAACTTTTAATGCGTTACTTTAATTCACATTATATGTTACTATGGTGATAGTACAATGCGGATGAGGGGGTATGTTAGGCGGATGAGAGGTATGTAATCCTCTATTTTGTTTGTATCATTGGCATTATTCTCATAATAAATCATTTTCAGATGGCAAAAGGAGGTAAGATTATCGGTGATGGTGTGAAGGAGGGTCAGGTCAAGAATCGAGTTCGACGGGCAATGAAAACGGCTGTCAAGCCTTCGAAGTTGAAGAAAATAGCTACTGAAGAGTTCTGTGAATCCAACGTCGACCATTCGGCGTCGGTCAGATGCAGCCCGAAGCTCCTCGTTGATCTGATATCTGATTTAAACCAGAGGCAGCGCGAGGCGCTTAAAACAATCGGGTTTGGCGGTGTACTTGAAATGCACCTTAGTAGCTTCCCTGTAATGTTTGCCACTGACTTCATGTCTTTATTTAGTGACAACACGCTGATTTTTCGGTGCGGGAGAAATCAGTTCCTGGTAACCAAGCATGATGTACATGACTGCTTCCTCCTTCCACTTGGACCGGACCCTGTTGAGCTGTTGCCGATGGGTCGATCGAAGGCAGACGAATCTGAGTCTGTCGTGGAGCTGAAGAAAAAGTGGAGGGCTGACTTTCATGTCGCAAATGACGGTGATGCAATCCCTCTGTCAAAGGTCCTTAGGAAACTACAGGAGGATGTAGAGGGTGGTGAGACGTTCTGTAGGATGTTCGGTCTCTACAGCATGTCGATATTTTTCAACCCGACGTCCAACCATGGTGTTGATCTGAGACTACTGAAGGCGGTGCAAGATGTACAGCGGATTAAAAACTTTGACTGGTGCACGTTCATCCTGGAAGGACTGGCGCAGGCGTGTGAGGATTTTGTGTTCCGTAGCCGATCATATCTACTTGGTTGTGTGCCGTTTTTAATGATAACCTACTTCCAGCGTTTTGACTACCGCAATCTCCCGTGCTCGTGTGATCTCCCTTTGATCAAGCACTGGGATGGTCAACGAATGATTGAACGGTTGGCCGGCGAGTTTATTGGTGGTGGGCTGGGGCTGCTTACCCCATCTGATGTGCAGTACCCTCGTTGTGTACGTGTGGTGAGGGGGGGAGACGCGTCGTCGTCGCTGAAGATTACACAGAACCGTCACGTTGATGAAGGTACATTGCCGGGTCAAGAGGGCGATAAGTTCACCACCATCAAACTTCCTCGTGGCCTTGAGGATGATAGTGAATTGAGGGCCAAGGCTGTCGACGTAAGTAATCATGTCATTAATTCGTTAATGAATCTATATGTGTCTGACTTGGAGAATCAGTAAGGATTTAAATCTGGGATGTTTGTATATCTGCATGGTACTCTAACATATCTTCTGTTACTTTAGCAGATTATTGACGTTACTTTAGTGAACAATATGTGTTACTTTAATTCTTACAATCCGTTACTTTAACCTGTATCATCTACATTACTGATCCAGCATATATGTGTTACTTTAATCTATACCATTTGTTACTTTAATTGGTGTTATCTGTTACTTTATTGTCCACCAGTAAGGATGTAAATCTTGGATGTCTGTAAATCTGCATGTTACCCTAACATATCTTCTGTTACTTTAGCATATAACCGACGTTACTCTAGTGAACAATATGTGTTACTTGAATTTTTACAGTCCGTTACTTTAACCTGTATCATCTACGTTATTGCTCCAACATATATGATGACATTCTAATTGAAAGATTTTTGTTACTTTAGTTGATACTATCTGTTACTTTAGCGTCCACTCTCTTTTCACTACACAGTTATTGTTTCTTGCAGGATGTCCATCACATTCATCTGATGATGGGAAGGAATGCTATCTTATTCTATGATTGGTGGGTCTCACATGCTGCGAAGATCAGGAGGATAACATCGGGCAATCCATTACCCGAAGACCCGGTGCCATCACAAGCATCCCAATCATTTTGGGGAGGGTCAGAGCTACACCGGGTGGTGGATGAAGTCTGTGAGGCGCTGCGTCGTGCTAGGGAGTTGTCATTGCAGGGGCCGGTATTTGAGGCCAAAAATACAAATCAAGGTGAGGAGGATTATCTTAACATTCAGCCGTACTCGACGGCTGAGATTAACGAGGTTATTCAGGAGGGACTGAATTTAAACAGTGACCGCCATTTAGTTCTTTCTCTGTGAGATATTGACAGAATTGGAGATGAGGAGGTCGGTGAGTGTTTGTCGGTGGTAGTAGACGGAAGGAAGGTCTTCCACCCATTCTTTTTTCATTCTGAAAAGCTGCTGGGATGCATGCAAGTCGTCGATGAGAGGCTTGGGTGCTCTTGTGACTGTGATGTCCCAGATCCTGACCAGCTTCCGCTGTCGGACTTCCTGTGTGGGGATAGCAGGCTTTTCAGGTCTGTTTTGTCTGTCAGGAAAGACGTAATCGACTATGTCTTCTACAAAAATGAAAAATACATTACATCGTGAGTGGTCTACATCTCCTAATTTTTTTAATGCGTTTTATCGTCGTTTTTGTTAAATGTTTCATAGTCCGTTCGAATATTTGCAGGGAGATGATTGTGAGGTTCAGTGACTTTTTCAACATACCCCGTGGTGAGTTGGCCACGCTGGCGCCTGGAGAGCAGCTTTCGAATGTTATAATTGACTGCTGGTGCATACTTATGAATCGCTTGGCAGCTGCTCAGTCTGCACCGCGGCGGACATCACGTTGCTTCTTCGGTGTCAGCCACAGTGTAAGCTCTCTCATTCACTTTCTCATCCAATACGATAAGTGCAACATCATCAACAAACTCTAGTAATATTAATATAATGTCATCATATCAGTTGATATAAAATATTTATACAAAAAAAGTGTTTTACTGTGGTTCTATGGCTGTGTTACTGTAAGGCACTTTGTGCATTACTCTAATGACAGCGACCTGTTACTTTAACAAATGTCATGCAGGATACAGCTCTCCAGATTTGGAGAAACAGAAAGGGTGGTGTCTTTGTGGACATGAGCGAAGCACTGTTCAACTTCTGGAACATATGGATCGAAGAAAATGAAGGGAATATCGATCTAGATTCTGATCTGGTATTTTTTATTTTAGATCCCATGCTTTGTAAGCTCCCTCCTCTATTATAATTACGAACGCGATACCCATCTCCCACCTACAGGTATTCATTCCGGTGCTATCGGAAAACAATGACCATTACAGCTGCGCGTGTATCAATTTTTTGTCGCAGCGCATCGAATACCTTGATAATAGGTCCTATGACGAGGGGGAGTTTGAAAGTCTTCCTTACGTTGGGATCGCACGCCTCTCAGTAAGTCTGCTCATTTTGGTGTATATATTTAACATTTGTTATATATAAAACGTCGTATATAAGGATGGCATAAAAATGAATGGTGTTTCGTCATTTTCTCATTCTCATATGTTTTTATTTTATTTTATTTAATATCATCAAGGCCGAAGAAATGGGTAAGTATATGGTTCAGAGAGGCATCACCATGGGGGCCAGTGTCTCTTCGTTCCCTCTCGTCAACGTACCGTTCAGATGGCAGGGCAGCGGGTTCTCGGCTAATGATTGCGGCGTATACCTCATGATACACATGATGTTGTACGCCGGTGAGGAGTTCGACTGTCCTTTGGGGACCAGCGAGGCGAACAATCTGTATAGGGCAGAAATTGCCGCGACGCTGTGTCTCTGTGACATTAATAGGGAGAGGGACGTGTTAATATCGCGGGTGTCCTCCTTTGTAACTGATAAAGCCAACCATGCCATCAGTAAGACTATGTCAGATGTTGCCACGTCCGTCAGTGAGCCTGAAAAGAGGTCAGGAGAGGCGATCCCTGACGATAGACCCTCTAAAAAGAGTCATGGGCCACCATCCACTCCAGAAACACCCGCTGCAGAACCCGCCCATCAATCACCGGACACCACCGGGTCATTATCTGTCCTTGGTAGTCGAGCTAGGGGTGATGGGGACAGCTTAGGATGCTTCATTGACTGTGGTGATGCAGATCCCAGTGTACCGATGGCATGCCCGTTCCTCTCAAACAACAGGACCCTGCTTGGAAATCTCCCCGTCATGCGGAAAAATGTCGTGGACTACTGCTTAATTCAGCACAACAATTACAACGGCAGGTAATAGCACGAACACTACACATATCGTCAACATATTGTTGTCTAAATTTTTGTCACCCATCTGTTGTTTCGCATTGCCTAACGATCCGTTCTGAAAACAGCAAAATGGTTGCGGAGTATTCACCATTGGCTGTAATGACTCGGGGTGATGTGATGTCCATGCTTCCGGGTGATGACATGTCGTCATCTGTTGTCGAGTGCTGGTCAATGCTTATGAACAGCCTCGCTGCAAACGGGAGTGGGTCGGGTAATTCTCCGAAGATGGCGTATTTTGGTCTGCGACAAACGGTATGTACTAAATTAACTGTGCATGGAATGTATAATCAATCGACAGAATGTGTAGTGAAAAGAGAGTGGACACTAAAGTAACAGATAATATCGACTAAAGTAACAAATTCTTTCAATTAAAGTAACATCATATATGTCACAAGAGCAATAATGTAGATGATACAGGTTAAAGTAACGAATCTCATGAATTAAAGTAACGTCAGTTGCAAAAGTAACAGAAGGATCACTGCACCACAATGACACCAATCAATTACTTTTGAATTTGATTGTAAGTTTTCACCCAATCCCAACATTTTTTTACAGGATGCGGTAATGAGGATTATTGCCGAAGATCCGGACAGTCCGTCCACTCAGAATGCAGATGCCTTGATGGAGCAATGGCATATATTCAGGAGTAATTGTGGTGGTAGGTTGCAACTGGACGCTGAATTGTTCTTTGTGCCCATCAACGTTGACGGGTACTTCTCCTGCGTAGTAATCAACCGAATGAAAAAGACAGTCGATCTCCTCGACCACTGTCGCTACACAACAATCAGAGATACAGACCTCTTTGCATCCATCAAGACAATTGTGAGCCTCTCTTTTATTCATTTAATCAGTTTTTAATCACAATCTTTGTTCGCCAACGACTGATTTCCTTGACTTCTATCATCAATGACATTCAGGTGGGAAATATGAGTGATTTCCTTGACTTCTATAAAGTACCTGGTGCGGAGGAAATTGTGGCGTACAGGTTCCGCACGATTAAGCTTGGTTGGCAGGACAAAGTCAAGAACAAGGATGAGTCAGGGATATTTCTTCTGATGCACATGCTATTGTACGAGGGACGTGAATTCGTACATGAAGACCTCGGCAGGAAGGTAAACAGAAGATACCTGGTGGTTCAGCTTGCAGCCACTCTTCTCATAGCAGACCTGAATAGCGCCCGAAAGCGGCTGATTGCTGATGTGAAAAAGTTTGTGGCAGCCAGGCCAAAATTAATTGAAGAATCGAAGGCTAAGGGGCTCAATACCTATAAGTGAGGAAAGGGCCGGAAACAGTAGCCCGTAAATGGTTAGATTAACTAGTACTTTCATTTAACAAAAAACATAACCGTCGTTTTGTACAAGGTTTTGACAAATTGTGTTGTCAGAAAAACAGTTGCTTTCATTCTGTCATACTTCAATGTTATTATATCCTTTAAACTTTGTTACTCTAACTCGTATTATTTGTTACTTCAATTAATGTCATGTGTTACTTCAACTCTAATATCTTTCACCCTGCATCATGGTCTCTTAATTCAACACAGAATCAATACAGCATCATACTTAAACAAAATTGTAATGCCTTCTTCATTGAGTACTCCACAAACAAATAGAAAAAGAATAACTTCTGTAACATCTGTAATTCGACTAACATTATTCCGCGTTACTCTAACTCATTTAGCATGTTACTCTAATGAATAATGTATGTTATTTTAACTGAATCTTACTCTAGTAAAATATTATATTATCCAAGGAATGAATATCTGTAATTCAGTCAACACTTTAAAAATGAATTAGGTATTCCGTGTTACTCTAATTCATCTAGCACGTTACTTTAATGAATTATGTGTGTTACTTTAACCGAAACTTACTCTAGTTATAATATTCACCAAAGAATTAATATTTGTATTTAAATAAAATCTTAAAAAAGTGTTACTGTAATTCATTCAATCAGTTACTGTAAACTTTAGGCTACGCCACTCTAAGAACCACAGTTCCCTAATTAGAATACTGGTTCATCTTGTGCATCCTTCTCGTCCTCATCTTCTGATTCTGATTCTGATTCTGATTCACCGTCAGATGGTTCGACTGTCGCTGGCGTTCGTTTTGCAAAGGGATTGGGGCAATTCCTCTTGTCGTGATGCGCCATCTGCTTACAATTGTTGCACATGCGCTTGGGCTTCTTTGCAAGTGCAACGGATTTCGCTTTGCTTGATAACAACCTTTTGCCGCTTCCTTTTGTCTTGGAAATCTTCGGCGGGAGTATCGTTATCTCTGCTGTTGATGTACATCCCAGCATCTCTTCCAATTCCTGGGTTTTATTCAGTGTCTTGCTACCCGCAATCGGCTTAAGCTTCATCCTGAATTCGCTGATCAAAGCGCACATGCTCTCCACATCTTCTTTACTAGCAGACCGTAGAATACCCATCGTCTCATGAACCTCCGACCACAGTTTAGACATCTCTATCTGCTTTTCGTCTATGATGTCAATATCATCGCCTTCCAGACCGTCGTCACCAACACGAGAATTGCGCAGTGCATCCCTCGACCACCTTCTCGCAACGTAGTTATCGGGTATACTTGTCAGTCCCTTAGAGGAATATATCCAAATTATGTGTCGACACAGTATTCCCCTTGTCTCAAACAATTTACATGTGCACTTGATGTCCGACATCTCTGCAGGATGTTATTAAAGCTTTAAGACAATCAGAACTAACACCCTCAAACCGCGTTACTTTAACTCATAGTTTATGTTACTGTAATTCATACATTCTGTTACTTTAATACACAAATCAAGCACAACAAAAGCATTCGGGGCTGGATCCACAAAATACAAATCGCATTATTTTAATTCATGTTGTGTGTTACTCTGATATATTCATTCTGTTACTTTAACTCATAAATCCCGTATAAATGAAGACAACAAGCAGGCCATTGCGTACCTTGTTTGTAGTTGACCAGGAATTCTTTACCCCTGGTGGCATCCCTTACTGTAGTTAGTTCAACCCCATCCCGTTCAGCAAATCCTCGCACACTGCACGTCCCCACTGAACCCTTCACCTCCTCTTGAAATTCATCAAAAATCACGTGGGTGTACACCCTTGATGCGTGTTGTTCTATCAGGAGGTGGGTCATTGTCTTCGGCAGAGATTGTAGATTCTCGCTATCAAGCTTCTTCTGGTTATACCTCTGCTAATCCCTTGCGCTCTCGAACCGCATCCAGAATTCAACCAACGTTCCATGCTGGTTCTCAAACCGTTTGAAAAAACTACTTTCGCTCTCCGATCTCTGTGTCGTTCGCATTAAGCCACCCATCTTCAGATCCCTGCAGTGTGCTATGACCCACTGCTTCCCGATCGAAAATGTATTTGTGAACCACTGAACATCGCCCACGTCGTGCTCCTCCATTATTTCCATCCACCGCTCGTCGAATGCTGCTGCATCGATGTCCTCATCCCACACTATTGCATTCAGCTTCTTCAGGAATTCCTGGTAGTCAGCCCTCGAGGCACCATATTTAGTGGGTACCTTATTCATTATATGCCACGTACAAAACAGTTGCCATGTTGATTTGAACATCTTCGCATACGATGCTATGATCCCGGGATCCTGGTCAATGATGATGTATGCAGGTTCCTTGCCACCCATGGCCTTCAAGAACCGTTCAAACACCCAGTTGAACGATTCAAAGTCCTCGTGAACGATGAGAGCGCCACCAAAAGTCACGGATCGTTTGTGGTGATCGACACCAGTGAACGGGGTGAATATCATCTTATATTTGTTTGTCCCGTATGTTGGGTCGAATGAAACTGCGTCACCAAACAACCTGTAGTTTCTCCTAGCAATGTCGTCAGCCCAAAATACCCTGCTAAAACTACCATCGTCATCCAGGTCGTAATCAAAAAAAATCCCTCCCGATTGTCCGCCATACCTCTGAAACGATCAATGAATAACTGACCATCTCTCTCATGGACGAAGCACTTTATATCTCTGCCAAAGTTCTTGAAGTCGACCAAGCTGGCACCTACGTTTGCGAATCCTTCAACCTGTTCCTTACACATCTTGTACGTCTGCGTGGCACCGATCTTCAGCTGAAACAATTCTTTTATTAAAGTAACGTATGACAGTAGTTGAAGTAACAGTAAGACAGCATTAAAGTAACGCGTTGATTAATTGTGCCAGACATTTTTTAAATTTACAGACGGCATTCATTAAAGTAACGGATGTTATAAACCACAGTAAGACAGCATGTGCATTACAGTAACAAAATATTACCCATGGCGCAGTGTACTAAACAAATAGTGACCTGAACTTATATAATTGAACCTGCAAGAAGCTACTCAATACATACCCGTGAATTGTTCAGGATCATTTGCTTGTGGTATTTCATGAGGTTTCTTGATAACTTATGAAATTCTCTGTCTTTTGGTGAAATTAGCTCGTGGTTGTGCCCACTGTGAAAAAAAAACAATTTTCATAGGTCCGCCATTGCTGAACAACTTAATTCTTGCCATACAGCCAATACGAGGACCTTAGTTTCCCTTTTTGGTTCCTTCACAGTGACTCCCTCTGCCGTCTCCTTGACCGCTTCCCCCTTCGACATCGCCTCCTTGGACGCCGCATCTCCGCTGACTTTTTTTTGTTAAAACCCTGCCTGTTACATACCAGCAGCTTCGATTTAATCTCACCACCCCGCCATCTTTTCGTTGTGTACCTCCTCACATCAAACCCGCAGGCCAATGCGTAGATTTTATAAAAGTTTACCGCCTCTTCCTGGTCTTTGAATATCTATCCTACGTATGGCGTGAAACTCTCACCTACATCCCTGCACCATTCGTGTGCCGCTGTGTCAGCTGAAAAGCAAACCACTGCATTGAGTTAATCAAATTACCAGAAGATGCGTATAAATTAGACACAAAGTATCTGATGACGGTCGCCAAAGTAACGGATGGTGTGCATTAAAGTAACGGCTATTGTGCAGTAAAATAATGCAAGTTAGATTTCATTCACATATTTTAAAAATTATGTGGTAATACAGTGTTCATACAATGAGCGTAAAAACTAATAATAAGGAGTATTGCCTCCATGGTGTCTACAGTATAAATCAAAGACAAAAAAATTACGGTTTATTTGTTTAACCGGTTGAATATCGGCCATAGAAGGAGATTTCTGCAGCGGCACAAGGTGGAAGCTGAATGACTTAACGTCTATTATAATTCGTTTACTGAACTTGTGTATTGTGATTGTAGGTTATTTTTATTGGATGTTGTTGACTATAGTAACGCAGTATGTTTCTCTGAATGGGCAGTTACTCTTTTTATTTGTTTTCTATTTTGTTGCCAATCACGTCCCACCATTATAGGAAACAATATCTTTTTTAATTATTATTTTAATACGGCAGTTTCATATTTCCCAATTATTCTCTAATGCGCTACAATAACAGATGGTAAGAACTAAAGTAACAACCAGTATAAATTAAAGTAACGGACCATAAAAGTAATACAAGTTTGGCATTAAAATAACAGACTCTCTACACCAAAGTAACACAGTATGTGAACTAAAATAACCCAACATATTTATAACGTAGAAAAGTAGAAACTAAAAATTCACTATCATCTTAATGACTCCCTCCATTTTAGGAAACAATATATTTTTTATTTTTTATTTTAATACGGCGATTTCATATATCGCAATGACTCTCTAATGAATTACAATAATAGACGTGAAGAATTAAAGTAACAACTTAGATGAATTAAAGTAATAGACCATAAAAGTAATAGAAGTCTGATATTAAAATAACAGACACTCTACACCAAAGTAACACTACATGTGAACTAAAATAACAAAAAAAAAATGTGTGCGCAGATATCGTTTCATGAAATTGGTAATTTGCTATCATTTTAAACAGAAACTGGTAATTTAGAAACTACAATGTATATACTAACCGTTTGTTTTTCCTATGATTTGCATATCAGCCATTGAATGAAAAGTAGAAGGCGACTATTGATTGAATGTCTTCGCGATTGTATTTTTGAACGTCTTCGCGATTGTGATTTTGAAATAAATTGTACCTTCGCTATATGAAGACGCTGACTGAGTGAATAAGGTCTTGATTGTGTGATTTTGAAGAAAGAACGACGAACAACAGAATGAATTATTTGAGTGAGTGAGAGAGCGATGAAGAAGAAAGTGATGGAAACGAGAGAATGAATGATTGAATGAGTGTGAATGATACGTTACTATAATATTCTCCTTCCTATTTTGTTGGAGCAGTATCTTCTTAATTTTTTTTTTTTTTACTAATCTATTGATTTATCTCGTCCCTTGATCCATCTCCCATCCGACGGATGGGATGAGGACTTAGGGACTCAATATATATAATGGACTCATAGGAACCCACCTCTCTCTCTCTCTCTCTCTCTATATATATATATATATATATATATATATATATATATATATATATATATATATATATATATATATATATATATATATATATATCGAGATATAGAGGAAGAGAAAAGAGAGAAAATGGGTTGATGACACCCTCAACCTACATGCTTAAAATGGCCTCGGAAATGGACTCGTAAATAGCGACGAGAGCGTGGGAGTATCGAGGATGTAAGTAGAGTTATGGTGTGAATATATATGGAGATGGTTTATCGACTTTTCGAGGATAAATGACTCGGTTTTTGCTTAGGGATGCTTAGGGTTGAAGAGTATAGAAGATGTGTGTTGGGGTTGTAAAATGTAGATTATAATGCATGTGTGAAAATCTGAAAAAATGTGAAGGGTTTGAGGGGGTATTTATAGAGTATGCCCCTCGACCTAGGGTCACTCGATCGAGTGGCCCTAGTGCACTCGATCGAGTGGCCCTAGTGCACTCGATCGAGTGCCCTGAAAAAGAGGGACTGATCTGTTTTTGTAGCTCCACTCGATCGAGTGAGGTCAGTCCACTCGATCGAGTGGATCAGGCGGGTGAGCCAATTTACGAAGAGGTTGACTTTTTGAATTTTTGAAAAAGGTAATTGGGCGCAAGTTTCTAGAAACTCACCCGGCTGGTTTTATGTGTCAGATTCGTCCTTAACCGGGTTTTGACCCGGTCGCTAAAAGACGGTTCTATTTTTTGGTGTCGGTTTTGGCCCAAATTAGTCTTATTTTATTGGAAACGACCCGCTGGGCCTAGATTTGAGGTCGGTTTTGAGAGATTTGTACTCCGCTAAATGCCACGTCGGATATTATTGATTCCGAGTCCGTATTCGAGTGTATTAGGTCACGTTTACGTCCGATCATCATCGGGTGTTTTGTCGGGAACTGCCATAGACACTAGCAGGCAAAATGCGGGTGTCTACAGAGCTCCCACTCTGACTGAGGCTTGGACAAGGCTAAAGTCAGAGTAGCTACCAGGCCGATCGAGGATTAAAACCTGGCAGCCTTACGGTCGGGTCGTTTATAGTCCATTAGACTCGCGTGAAGGGCTCGTTAGCCATAAGTAGAGAGTCATACCTGTTTTGACGATGATAGCTCCGTGGGGAGTAAATGAGATGCGTGGAAACTTGTTTCTGAAGTCTGGGGTGTACCTGTATGCTGACACATAACAACTTGCATGTAACACATAGGTGAAACACCGACTCACGCTGGGGAGAATATTGATTTTTTGAAAAGCAAAATTTTTGGAATATATTTTTTTAGAAATTTTTAGGAAAGCTCGGGATGGCTTGATTCCTTTCCTGGATTCTAGCCTGAAATCTAAGATCAGGCCTGCGCGCGCACAGGGCCCATGCTTGCTGAGGAGGCATGACAGTTAGGGTTTCCCTATTATAAATATAGGACTCCTGCTTCAACTTTCTGTATCCCAAGTCAAACTCTTCTCTTCTTTTCTTCTCAAAACCTTATAGATTCAAAGAAAATGTGTTATGGGTATCGAGAATCTGACCGCGATGCTTCTGGCCTGGTCCCAATACTTTCGGGACGAGGAGAAAGTTCAGCTGACCCAGATGGGAATTGCTGTCTTATTCCCACGTCAACGTCTTAGGGTCGACTCACACATTCTGGATGCATGTCTAGCGTTTTGGGATACTACCCATCACGTTTTTGCGTTTTCGCGAGGAGAAGTGTGTCCTCTCCCTGAGGAGATTGCAGCTGTGGGCGCTTGGAGCCCTATTGCTAGTCCTGTCATCCCTCCGTTTTATCCTGATCCAAGGAGGAGGCTAAGGGATTTCTTAGGTTTGTTTCATGCTGAGACAGATCGAATGGTGCGGGGAAATTCTGTTTCCCTTTTCGACCTGGCTGATAAATTTATGAATACCCAGGATGTGAGGATTACTGCTGCTCATAGGCGTAGTGCTTTTGCCTTTTGCATGCTGCACCGTTATGTCTTCGAGGGGAAGATGGAGGCTGACTCGTGCTTGGGTCAAATTAGGTTGATTGGTGTGGTTGACCAGATGGAGACTGCTCACAGCCTGGCTTGGCTAGCGACGGGCGAAATCATTATGGGTCTCGATGCTAGGAGACTAGACCCGGACCATCAGTTGACGGGGAGCGTCCGTCTTCTGCAGGTATATATCTCACCTTTTATTACGCGAAAATTCTGATGTACGTGAGTCACTCAATTGAGTGGGCCCATCACTCGATCGAGTGACCTCGAAGAAAGGAGTCTGCCCATTTTTAGAGGAGTTACTCGATCGAGTCAGCTGCAGTACTCAATCGAGTGGCTTCTAGCGAACCACGTTCTTCTTACAAAATTTGTATATTTCCCTTTTTTCAGATTTGGCTATCTGAACGTCTATCAATCATAGAGTCTACTCCGAGTATACCCAATTACCGCAGCAGTCAAATTTGCTCGAGGAGGCAACGGATAAGCTCGACTCATTATGTGAACCGGGCTTATTGGGATGAGGATCTGGTGTTTCATGGTGGTCCGTTGATTAGGTAGACCGTCGCTTGGTGGTTTCTTTCGAAGCTAACGGGGATGGCCAAGAGGGACCAAGCCCGCTACCTGGTGATCCTGTCACTTGACTGGACTGTTCACATCTATCCGGACCGCATCCTGAGGCAGTTCGGTTCGTTTCAGCGGATCCCCGAAACTGAGGCTATCATTAGCGTTTCGCTCCAATTGACGGACGTTATGTGCGATACTTGGCTGCAAAGGTGGTTCACCCGTCTCACATGGACTATTCCCAACCCTTGCCAATCCGCTTGGGTTTCAGAAGCATATCGGAAGTGGACTTTCGAGGAGTCGAAAAAGGCTCGTAAAGCTTTAAAGGTTGACGAGGCCTTCGAATTGGTCCGTCGGGAGACGGTGAAGGACAACAGGGGTTTCTTCGACGAAGTGAGACTCCTGCTACTCTAGTCCGATTAGAATCGGGTCTTAAGTCACAAACTAAGACTCGAGCTACAGATGCCAGTGCTAGCAGCGTGCGGGGGCGGGTAAGCCCCCAGACCGACTTGGAGAGATGGCTTGGGCCAAAACTGGCGGCCAGAGACGGACTAGGCCCGCTCGATCGACCACCTGAACCTGTGAGGGCCCGACTTGGGCAAATTGAGGTGATCGAGGACTCGAGTTCAAAGAAACGAGTCCGGGCTAAATAGGTTCCATGGTGATTCGGGAGCGTTCCCCTCCACGTCGTCGCCAGTGGACGGCCAAGGACAAGGGGAAGGGCAAGATGCCCTGAATACCGAGTCCTTAGTTTTTTATTATTTGAATATTACTACTATTTATTTTAGAGTGTCATGTGCTGTGTTTTTTTTCTGAATTTTTTCTGAATTTTTGCATTTGTAATTTCCCGAGTTTATCGGGGTTTTTTAGTAATTAATAAAGGAAGCTTATTATTAAACCGTTCCTGTCTTTTCTTGATTGCATTGGTTGTGCCCTTTTGAGGAGCTGCCTACGTATCCACAATTAGTGTTATCAAACCAAACGTAGTTCAGGCTTTGTAAATTTGCAATCTCGAAATACACCAAGACCATTAGTTCAAGATGTTTACAACAGTAGAATAAATAATTTTAGCTCATTGACTTGCTTTTTGAAAAAAACGATTTTGATAAATTTTGCTAATGACATTGAGAAAGGGCTCAAGGGTAGTAACGTTTTAGCTGGTCCAGGTTGGTTGGGTTGACAAACTCATTCCCGTCCAGGTCTGTTAGCATCACGGTTCCGCCTGATAAGATCTTCATTACCAAATATGGCCCGGCCCAATTGGGTTTGAATTTTCCCCTCGGGTCAACTGGTAATAGGGCCCGAACAGACTTAAGGACCAGATCTTCTTCCTTAATGTTCCTGGGCCTTACTCTTTTGTTCAAGGCCCGCTGGATCCTTTTCTGGTAAAATTTGGAAATTGTTGAGGGCACGAGATCGTCGTTCGTATAGTAGAACTAACGAGGCATACCGTGCTCGGACCCAATCAGTTTCAGGTACTTGACTTTCTAGTAGGATTCTAAGGGACGGAACCTCTAACTCGACTGGTTGGACTGCCTCCATTCCGTATGTTAGGTAATACGGCGTTGAACCGGTTGCGGTGAGGAATAACGTCCGGTACCCCCATAGAGCAAAAGTTATTTTATCGGGCCAGTCCCGGTAATTATCAGCCATCTTTTTGTGTATGGTGACAATTGTTTTATTGGCCGCCTCTACCGCTCCATTCGTTTGGGGTTGGTAAGGCGAAGACGTATGCCTATGAGTTTTATACTTGGTTAACAAGGCTGCCGTTTCGGCTTGAGAATGAGTCCTGTGATCACTAATAAACTCATGCGGGATCATGTACCGGCATATTATTTTGTTTTGGATAAACTTGGAAACATGCTTGGCATTGAGGATAGAGTAAGATTCAGCTTCGACCCATTTGGTTAAGTAGTCGATAGCTACTAAAATGAAGCAGTGCCCGCCAGTACAAGAGGGATTTATTTTCCCGATTATGTCGATATATACCCCATGTCGAGAATGGCCAAGGTGATGTCATGGTATATAGCAAAGATGACGGCATATGCTGCACATTGGTGAAGATTTGACAGTTATGACAATGTTTGACATATAACTGACAGTCGGTTTCCATATAATTCCAGTAGTATCCGAGTTTCAAGATTTTTTGGACTAACATCTGGGCATTCATATGCGGACCGCATTCACCATCATGCACTTCGACCATAACCTTTTCAACTTTATATTTGTCAACACAAAGAAGAAGAGCCCCCTGTGCCGTCTTTTTGTACAGTTGTTCGTCGTCGGTACGGACGAACTGGGTAGCTAGCCTTCGTAAAACTTTCTTGGCCCGGCCTTTGGTCCCGGGAGGATATTCCTCGGTCGTTAGGTATGTCAATACAGCCTGATACCATGGCTCAGGATCAGTTATCTCAATTTCTTCAATGTCGTGGATGTATGCCGGCTCAGACCGTCTTTTGACACAAATTGGCATACTGGTCACGTGATTTCGAATATTCAGTAAAGATGCCAGTTTTGAGAGTGCATCCGCAAACTGATTTTCTTCTCGAGGCAAGTATATATACTCCACCTTTTGGAATTGTTTCTCAAGATCCCTTACTCGTGCCTGGTAGGCTACGAGGTTTGCATTCCGAGTTTTCCATTTTTGAAGTGCTTGATTAATGACTAAGGACGAATCGCCATGCACCCGGAGGTTAGTGACCCCCAAGTCGGCGGCGGCTTGTAGCCTATGGATGCATGCTTCGTACTCGAATGCATTATTAGTAACATCGAAGTCCAGTTTGATGGACACGGGAGTGTGTTCTCCTTTTGGCGAGACTAAAAGAATCCCGACTCCGAACCCTTGGAAATTGGATGCCCCATCGAAGTACAGATCCCACGTTTCTGTATCGGTATAGAAAATATATTCATCTGGGAAGGACCAAGTGTCGGTGTGTCCTTCTTCCGTTACAGGACTATCGGCAAGGAATTCGGCTACTACTCGGCCTTTAATAGCCTTTAATGGTACGAATTTTAGGTCAAACTCTGCCAACATTAGAGTCCATCTAGAAATTCTTCCACTGAGAATGGGCTTTTCGAAGAGGTATTTGATTGGATCCATTTTGGATAATACCTGAACCTCGTAGCTAAGCATATAATGCCAGAGCTTCTTAGTGGCCCAAACTAGAGCTAAGCACGTCTTTTCGAGCATAGTATATTTGCACTCATACTCTAAAAACTTTTTGCTAATGTAATAAATAGCTCGTTCTTCAGAGTCAACTGTCTGAGCCAGCATAGCCCCCACGGCTGTCTCGGTCGTTGTTAGGTACAACGACAGAGGCAAACCGGGTCGAGGTGGCATTAAGACTGACGGGGCAGACAAGATTTCCTTGATCTTGTCGAAAGCAGTTTGGCACTTGTCATCCCACAGTATCCGTTACCCTACTTTCAGTTTCTTGAAAATCGGTTCACACACCATGGTCTGTTTTGAAATGAACCGGCTAATGTACTTGACTTCCCCGAGAAATCCCCTTATTTCTTTTTCGGGTTTAGGAGGTTGCATCTCGGTAATGGCTTTGATCTTAGCTGGGTTGACCTCGATACCACGTTGGCTAACAATATGACCCAGTAATTTGCTTGATGTTACCGCGAAACTGCACTTTTGAGGGTTTAGCCTCATGTTGTATTCGCGCAATCGGGTGAAGAATTTTCTTAGGGCGGTGATGTGACCGTCCCAGTCTTTGGATTTGACGATCATGTCGTCCACGTAAACTTCTACTTCTTTGTGCATCATGTCGTGTAATTAAATCGTAGCGGTCCGTTGGTATGTGGCCCCGGCGTTAATGAGACCGAATGGCATGACGGTGTAGCAGTATGTAAGTACCCCAAGGTGTAGTGAAGGTGGTCTTACTCATATCTTCTTCCGCCATCTTGATCTGGTTGTATCCAGCATACCCGTCCATAAATGACATAAGGGCGTGATCAGCCGTGTTATCTGTAACACCCGCTATTTCTCCTAAGCATTTTCAATCTTTCCGTTAAGACTCTGTCTTAACTCTGTCACTTTTGGCCTCATATTTCATCATTTTACTAAGCTCTATTTTAATTTGTGAGTTTAATAATTGTTATTTTTAATTTTAAAGATTTAAATTCTTTTTAAATCCATTTATTTGGTTTCTTCTTAAATTAATTAATTTTTCCACAAGGAATTCTATTTCTCTTTGAATTGACATTTTTAAGCTTGGATTTAAGTTATTCCTTTTCCTAAAAATGTTTGAATACGTTTCTATAATATTTTCAATTAGTAAATATTTTTATTTACAAAAAAATTAGTTGTTAATGATTTTTATTATGAAGCTTCGCGAATAATTATTTTCTTACGCGAGGTTTACTCGAATTACTTTGAAATGCCTTTAACTATTTTACGATTATAATTTTTATCAACTTATAAATTATTTGAGACCATTTCCTCACATTTTGGACCGACTAAGCTCTTGGTCACAAGTTTTATTACGTTTTATTTAAACGTTTCATTTTATCACGTTAAAACGTAAACATTAGATAATTTCTTTTCATTCAATTGTTGCATTATTATCAAAACTTTTCATGCACCTTCCTCATCCATTTTGGCCAGCCACTTGGTCATTTTTGCACATTGTTTTCATCAACTCATTCACTCACATTTATACACCAAAGACCTTCCATCCTCCTTATTCATTCTTGTCATAAAAAAAATATTCAACCCTTCTTCACTCTCATTTTGGCCGTGTGTTCCCTCATCCATCTTAGGCAAATTTTTGCTCCATTTCGAGTCCCAATCGCATCATTTTTATCGTCTTAATAATCCTCTTTCCGTTCTCTTCGTTAAGGTATTAATCGACGTCATTTTCGATCAATTTTTACCATGATTTTTATTAGTTTTCTCATGGTATTTTTATGCCATGAATTCCGTGTTTGGTAGGATTTTTGGACGATCCCGAAGCCGACGAATATATTATCGACTCAGACTTGGAGTAGAGGTAACGTCGATGTTACTCGGTATTTCATGATTTTAATTGACTATTTGCATGTATATATTTTTATATTTTATTTTGGCAATATATGTATGTCACGGATTCTGGAAAAAATTTTAAAGTTGAAAATTTGCATGTTTCGATATTTTTATCGCTTTTACGAGATTAACGATTAAATTGTTATATTAATTTGTAAAATCGTAATAATCGGCCTAAACGTGTAATATATGTTTATATTCTGGAAAAATGTTTTTTATGATTATTTTTAATAATTTAGTATTTTTCTGATATTTTTGATGTCGATTATTGAATTATTACCGTTTTCGGACAAAAACGATTAAAAGCCAATTTTTAGTTCTAGTACTTAAACATTTTATTTTAATCTGATTTTTGACGTGGTGAAACTTTCTGGTGAAATAGAATTTTCTGAATTGTTTCATAATTTTTCGGAATTTTTAAGTGGATGAATTAATTAATCACTTTAAATCATCGTTTATCGTTAAAACCATGTTTGTTGTTTAAATTCTCGATTTCTGGTCTTTGGTTTAAATCTGGAAAAAATTATGATTCTGATGATTTCATATTAAAATGTAATTTTATGATTTTTAGTGCCTTAATAAAATGTTAAGAACGATAAGTTTTATTAATGGAATCGTTAATTGTGAAAACAGGTTTTAAAGACGGTTTTGACGGGATTTATTAAATCTGGAATTTTTGGAAATCTGGAAAAATGGTAGATTCTGGAAAATCATGATTTTTAGGTTTAATAATAATTTTTGGATATTAATACTTAAATTGTTTTGTAATTACTATTTTTATTAATCGTTATTGTCGAGATTGGACGATTAACGAGGAAACGCTTTAAAAACCGAGTTTTAGAATTCTGGAAATTTTCTTTTCTGGACAGAATGTCCATAAATATATTTTCACTATTTTACGTAATTTTTCTACTATTTATTAAAGTCTTTAATTAATAAGTATTGATTTTCGGACAAATTGTGATTTATCGTTAAAATACTTCGTCTTACCTAAAAGAATTATTTTTCCATCAATTTTGAAAGTATTTAAATCTGAAACTTTAAGAGTTAAATCATCCCTTAACATACTCTAAATATATTTGTTGGTTTTATTAAATGAAGACATTCAAATATTTAATTTGGTGTTTGCCGTAAAATCCTATTTATAATTTTATTGTCGAAACTAATAATAATTAGGGAATTTTAGTTTTTTTAACTTTTGAAAACACCCTAATTAGTAATATTAAAATGTTTAAGACATTTTTAATCATTTTATAACGCTTATACGATATTTTAATAATTTCATAAAATTAAATGTTCACTTTGGTAATTAATATCGTTAAGGCCGAAAGTATTAGTTTTATAAATCTATATCGTTTACTAAAAATGTGGTATTAGTATGAACTAATATTTTCATTATTTTGATATAATGCTATTTTTAGTAAAGTTTCTAAAAATAGAAGTTTCCTAAAATAGAAAGTTTCCTCCTTTAGAATATAAATGTTTACTTCTTTTATCCTCATATTGTTTATAATGATTATATCTTTGAATATCAATAATGGCTTTGTTTTGGAGTTATGGAATAAGGACAAGTGTGAGGTTAGAGTAATATACTCTAGGGTTTACGGTTTTGCCATCAACTATAAGGCTAGTGTATCAGGAATCGGTACATTGGTTGTTGAACCGGGTGTGATGGTGGGATTTGTCGTGGATCCCACCGATCAAATAATTAACCGGCTAATCCTAACTGGGTAGATAGGGTAAGTCGGGTCGAATCCACGGGGACGGTAGAGGCGTCTAGACCAGGGTCACCTAAAAACGAGACTAAGTCAACGAGCTAAACTAAACAAGAATGATTAGAAGGGGAGAAGGCTAAGACTATGGCTAAGGAGACGGAGAAAACAAACAAAGAAAACGGGCTAGGATTAGGTCGGGGTCAAAGGGGTAGCGGAATGGTCGAGGGAGAGCTAGAGTGAAGGAGGTAGTAGGGTAATCTAGGTGTGGTCCGGGCTCTCGCAACTTAGACTCACCTAGAGGTTCCACCTAAAACCCATTTTGGTGACACACATGACAAACGGGGTTACTAGCGTGTTATTGTGGCCTAGATCGCATCCTGGCGGTCGCAACTTAGACCGACCTAGGGGTCGTCCTCACCGGGCTCTCGCTACTTAGTGAGGGAACCGAACCCACAAGCAAACTATTACCCACAAGAGAAAGGCAAGAAAAACAAGCATATGCATACAAGTCATTCAAGCATTTCAACAAACATGTAATATGCATCAACCAAAAGGAAACCCAAATCTTCCACCAACATCTCCAACAAACCCTTAATCATCCAATTAACACCCTAATCACCTTACTAACCCTAGCAAGAGTACTACTCTAACATAATCAAACTACAACTAACAAGAACAAGAGGAGTCATCATAAGAAACAAAACATAACTAAACAAACTCAATCAAACTAACAAGAACAAGAACAAACAATAATAAAGATTCAAACTTGATAAACAATAAAGGATTAAGAATAAAAGGAGAAGAAGATTGTACCAAACTAGTGAAGAGGAAAGATTGAAACTTGCATTAATGAAGAAAACCCAAAACAAACCACCAAGGTTGTCAATCTTGGATGGATCTTTGAAGAATTCCCTTAATACAAGTACTAAACTAAGATTAACTACTAATTACCGACTAATCTACTCTAATCTAATCTAATCTAACCTAAAGTAGTCTAGGGTTTGATGTCTAATGAAGTGCATAAGCTTTACAAAACAAGGGAAGAGTACATATAGGGTTACAAGTGGAAAGGAGAAGAAAGAAAGGAGTGCGACTGCCAGGTGGTTGGTCCCGACCGGGACGGGATCATCCCGACCGGGACGGCCGGTGGTCCCGACCGGGACGGCCTGTCAGTGGCCCCTCCAAAAGTGCACTTCATCCCGGACGGGATGAGGTGCATACCCGTCGGGGATGAGTCTTGTAGGCCTCCAATATGATCCTTTTGGTCCCTCCTTGCTTCACATGGACTTCTCATTGATTCTCGGGACTCGGGATCGGGTCTCGGAGGCTCGGGATTGTGTCCCAAGGTCTCGGGGTCGAATCCAAGGTATCGAGTGATCGTTCCTTCACTTCGTTGGCTCCGAAAAGTGTATGTATTGAGTCAGAATCGCTCCAACTCTTCATGAATGGTCTCGGGAACCTGAAACGAACTAGAGGAAGCATAAGTAGCCCATAAATCGCTCCCAAGGAGCGATTCCACAAGGAAAATGGGACCAAAACACTACGAAATAGGCACTACAAACTACACTTATCAGGGTGACAGGTATCCCGGGAGTTGTGTACATTTTGACCTTAAGCTTAGGCCTCGCAGTAAGTCGCCGTCATAAGTTGAACTGGGTGACACGTAATCCCAGGAGGGGTGTGCATTATCTTAAACTAGGGCCACGCATTTATAAGTCGCCGTCCTATTATGGTTTAGTAGCCTAGTTAGAGACCGAAGTTTGATTTGTTTGAACTAAGTTCTCGAAGCTAGTTTTTAGTATTCTCCTAGTGAAAGTCTAGCATTCATCACTACTCCTGTCCATAACGCCATTTTGATTATTTTAATTATTATCGATATAAATTGGGTTGCAGGTTGGCAAATATTTTTATGTTTCTTCGGCAACCCTTTTGATTTATTTGTTTTACGCTAAAGCTTATTTTAATATGCTGTTTTAATGTTTTCCATTTTTACTATTTTTCCTATATTAAGAATTACTGTTTTAAAATCCTGTTATACGGCTGGTAGAACGTTGGCGTTGCTCCCCACTGATTGTGGCTGTTATGTTTTAACATGGCAGGTATATGTGTTTATTTCCGGTGGGTGTGGGCTAACGAGCGGTCTTGGATCCTGCTTGATCTTTTAATAATCATGTCTTAAGGATTGTTTAACCTCTTTATGGATTGTTTTAAATTTTTAGCCATTTTTATGTATGGCGTACGTTTGACTTTACCAATTCAATTTATTAAGACATAGTTCTGTGTGTTTTAATCCCGACTCTACAGTGTTTCCGCCACTGTATCGCGCTAGAATTTTTAGGGGATTACATTATCCACCAATATGTCGATGTGTGGTAACGGAAAATCATCTTTCGGGCTTGCCTTGTTAAGGTCCCGAAAATCTACGCATACCCGCACCTTACCGTCCTTTTTAAGAACCGGTACAACGTTGGCAACCCAGTCCGGATATTCGGACACTTGTATAAAGCCGGCTTTGAACTATTTATCGACTTCTTCTTTTACCTTGAGAGACCAATCGGGCCTCATTCGGCGGAGTTTTTGTTTAACCGGTTTGCACCCGTGTTTAATCGGTATGTGGTGCTCGGCTATTTCCCGGTCTATCCCCAGCATGTCCTTGTAGGACCATGCGAAGACATCTTTGAATTCTTGGAGGAGGTTCGCGAATGGTTGCCTCTCCTCGGGATCTAAGGATAACCCTATCTTAAGTATTTGGGGCTCTAAGGTTGTTCCCACATTAATGGACTCGATTTCCTTGATTACCGGATTCCGGGATTCCCTTTGCTCCAGTTGCTCGATCAGGTGTGGAGGTAATGGTACCTGTTCGTCGGGTTTCTCAATGTCATTGCATAAAATATTTTTGAAATTAAAAAGAGACAAGTCGTAAGCAGAACGGTTGTTATTATTGATTGAAAAATTTGAAAACAGCTCGAAAAGAGCAGCCATCTGATCATTGGTCAGTGGCGGGATAGGTAAGGCGCTCGGGACAGACCCCGAAGCACCAACAGCAGGAGTAACTAAAGGGGGAGGGATTACAGAAGTGACTCTAACACCGGACCTCCTAAACTCGACCTCAGACTCGGACTCAGACTCAAGTATGTCTCCTTCTCCAGTGACCAGCTTGTAAATCCTTCCTTGACTGTCAGTCCACTTGACAGTCTTCCTCCAAGCCCTGTTCCCCGTCTCGGAGCCAACATACGAGATTAGCTTGGTCGGGTCGAACCTGTTGCTGCAGAGAATCAGGTTGACCAGGTCTTCCTTTGGAGTCGGGGCTACAGTGTCTTCCCCGAAAAGTAGCCCCAGCGCAGGCTCAACATTGTCAGCATTATCAGACTGGACGAGGGCAAACACATCATCCGGAATGTAGTTGCAGTCCTGGGCCAATTGGGTCCCGAGGTGCACAGCACTGGGTTGGTACAGACCAACCTGAATAGCCCCAAATACCGGTGTGACAAAGTAGTCAGTCAACCGTGGGCTGTAAGGGCTCAAGTAGATACCCTTAATAATGTTGCGGGCCTTTTCAACTCCTGCTCGGACAACGTTACCCGGGGTGGTGGCATAGCCAAGGCCGAAGTGAGAGTCTTCGTCCTTAAGGACCTCAATGATCTTCCCAGCTGGAAGATCGGGTCGGGAAGTAGCCCCCGGAAAGTACCCTAGGTTTTGTAGCATCGTGTCGATGCATGTGGTGAAGTAGGGTCTAAAAAGGTACTCCTCCTCGATCATCTTTACAAAATCGAACCCCCAGAGGTCCGTGCGGCCCGTGGCGTTACAGTTAGCCACAGTCATTGGGGTTGCCTCTAAGGTAATAACATTATCGTGCAGGTGCAACTTGATCTTTCGGTGGAGAGTAGAGGATACCGCTTTGACAACGTGGATCCATGACCTCCCTAGGAGCAAGTTGAAGGAAGAGGTGACATCAATCACCTCGAATTCTAGCTCCTTTTCTATTGGGCACGTTATAACGGTCACCTTTACAGCCCCAGCTACCGACTTTGGGCTCCCATCTGTAGACACCCAGATTTGGACCTGGTGGCTGCGAAAGTGCCCAGCAAACACTCCATGACGATTATGCTGCAACGCGACGTGGGTTCGCGATGCTTTAGATAGTTTTCTATAGAACGAATCATATAATTACTCGGAAAAAAATTAAAATTAACATGATGGCAGCCTTAGTCTTGTCGTTACGGTCGCATAGACACTAATTAGAGTTAATTCTGACACTGGGACCCCGAGTCGGTCTTGAAACTCAAACCGAGTCAGCACTGCGCCAAGCGAACCTCGGGATGCACACCCGAGGCCCACTAACGTTCACGGCGCTAGGTCAAGCCGCGGGAACCTTAAGCCCAAGTATTGAATTATCCTCCGCCCTCTCGGTTTTGGAAAGTATCAAAATCGTATCTTCAAAACTCCAACCGCCCCACCTCATGCGTCTCCGCATCACCGCGCCTAAGCCCAGGCGCCTGAGTCCTAGTGCGCCTCAGCTCAGGCGTCCATACGGGCGATGAGGGCCGAAAACACCTATAAATACCCCCCTCCGCCTCATCCATTCGACACACAATTTCTCATCTTCTCTTCCCCCTCTAACTCTCTCGCTAAGGGCTCGCACTCCGACACCCGAGGCAAACGATCCACTCGATCGTAGTTCCGATAAAAGCGACATCGACGCTACTCCTCACCTTCGAGCACTCCACTCGATACCGAGGTGCCTGTTATCGAATAGCTCAAGTCTAGTAGCGAAGATCTGACGGATTAGCCACAGAACTAGTCCATAGTAACGAAGCTCTGCCGGAGTAGCCACTGGAGGGGTAAACGGTAACAGAGCTCTGCCGGAGTCACTGGTCAAGCTAGGAGGATCCGCTTGTTGAAACCGAGTCGTCACTGGGTTGTCATCTAAACAAAACTTTCCATATTTGCACTTTCTTTTATTATGCACTACGACAACACTAGATGTGGACACTAGGTCCACAAGCATCTACTAAAACACATAACGTCGCAACTTCAATACTAGAACACACTAAATAGACCCGAATAATTCCGAGATCTGTTCTCAAACTATCTATGCATCGAGTCCTGTTTAGTGTATACTCCGAGGGTGCAACTCCTCACAATGTGAGTTACTTACATTCGCATTTACAGTTTTTCGTATGATTTATCGCTTTTATGACGTTATAATCGCATGCTAAATCACCTAACACGGAATTCAAAGTGTAAAACAACTAAAACTGAACAAAGTGATGGTCGGGTTCCGTATTGGTCCAGGTGCTCACTTTACTAGGTTCGACGCATCTCTATTAATACCGAACCGACGCATCTTAAGGAGAATACCAGGTAAGGTATACCACGAGAATGACTAATATCCGTATTACCGCGTTAAAACTGACTTGCTAATACGTATAATACTATTACTCTCTACTCTCCTACGTGCATCTTTTCATGGCCTACTTGTCACGTGAAATCGCATGCAAAGAATGTAAATACAACTACTTTGACGATAATACTTACTTGTCTTTAAACAATCGACATAGTAAAAGACATAAGGTTAAAACAACGGATGTTACAGCATTTCCACCACAACAAAAGAACTAGGTTATCATCCCACCGATTCATTAGTAGAGGCCGCTATAGTGCTGGCGGGATTGCGTGTTGGCATCTATCGGATGTTGGCTTCCCAATACGTACCCTCACCCCTTACTCAGAATCGACGGCTACTAGACTATAGTTAGTCAAACACAGGCACCTCGGGATCGAGTGGAGAGCTCGAAGGTGAGGAGTAGCGTCGATGTCGCTTTTATCGGAACTATGATCGAGTGGATCGTTTGCCTCGGGTGTCGGAGTGCGAGCCCTTAGAGAAAAAGTAGAGGGAGAAGAGAAGAGTTGTGAATTGTGTCGAATGAATGAGGTGAGAAAGGGTATTTATAGGTGTTTTCAGCCCTCGTCACCCATACAGACTCCTGAGTCCAGGCGCACCAAGACTCAAGCGCCTAGGTTCAGACGTGGGAAGACTCTGGCGCGCGAGATGAGGCGCCCAGTGTTTTGAAGATACGATTTTGATACTTTCCAAAACCGAGAGATGGGTGTATAATACTTATCTTGAGGACTAAGGTTTCCCCTGGTTTGACCTAGCGCCGTGAGTTTAGTGGGCCTCGGGTGTGCATCCCGAGGTTCGCTTGGTGCGGTGCTGACTGTTTGAGTTTCGGAACCGACTCGGGGTCCCGGTGTCAGAATTAACTCTAATTAGTTTCTATGCAACCGTAACGATACGACTAAGGCTACCATCATGTTAGTTTAATTTTTACGAGTAAATTATTTGATCCGTTCTATAGAAAAATTACCTAAAACATCGCGAACCCGCATCGCGTTGCAGTCCTATCGTTATCGGGTGTTTGTTGGCCACTTCTGCAGCCACCAGGTCCAAATCTGGGTGTCCACACCGAGCCAGCCGCTCCTTAAGTTGGCCAATCTCGTCGTCCCGTGATTGCAGGAGCTGTCGCGCATCAGCCACTTCCGCCTCAAGCTTGGTTACCCGAGTCTCCAGCTGCCCCACCATATCGGGGGTATCCTTCAAATACACCCCGCACTTTAGGAAAACATAAAAACAACCTAAAAAGCCAACCCTAGGTACGCGTACTTATCGATCGAGATCCCGAAGTGTCACGGGAGACCCTCGAGGCGTAGGCCCGGAAGCAGTTGGCGACCTGCCACAACCGCTGATGGTAAGCTAGCGAAACTTGAAAGGCGAAACCATACAAGTTAGCCAAACAAAACCAAATGCTCAGACCCAAACCCAAGGCAAAGACCGAAACTTACCGGTATACCCGGTCACGCCACTCTATCCCAGCATCCATCTCCTCGGCAGAGCACGGGGGGAGAGGTTCGGTAAAAGCTACCCCGGTTGCATCTACTCTAAGCAGCATCAAAGGGAAGTCTGGGAGCTGAATAGCATCAGCCGGGTCGGCCAGCTAAAAGAAACGGGGATCAGTCAAAGAGCAAGTAAATAATAACCCATAAAATGAAAGGAGCTTTAAAATCGAAGGCGAGTACTCACCACGAGGCGGTGGCAAGCTAGCCGATGGCTGACATGAGACAGACAGGAGGCACCAGACACCAGAAGTGCATCACCTCCTTCTCCATCCCTGCCCTCGAGGACCTCTGCGGCGGTCGGTGGTCTGAACATGGTCCGGGGAGGATCAACCGGCACCCTAAAATCGTCATACAAGCACTGACGCACCCACCTATGACGTCTAGCTCCTCGGAAAGAGGACAAACCTTACACCCGGGAAAAGGTAAAACATGACTTTAGAGCATGCTAGCAAGAAGTCATCTTGCACCTTAACTCGGCTCAACGCGATAACCATTGACAAGCCGTCACTTGGACAAACCTCGAGGTCACATTTCTTAAAACGACCCGCCCACTCGGTTAGGAGATTCCTGAAACCCGACATGACTCGAAACAATACAAGGATGCTATAGACACACTTTGGGTTTTTTAGTATGTCTAAAACAAGCACCCGTAACCCGTATATATAGCCCTAACCGCACGGCAAATAGGAAACTACAAAAATTTCCATAAGCAGGGGTTGAACCGCCCAAACCCGGGCCCTAACAGGGGCGCTCGAAAACCATACCGTCCAAGCTCAGGCGACCCGGAACCCGAACCGCCTCAGCCCAGGCGTTTGAAAACTAAGCCGTCACTTTCCCTAGCACCCAAAAGTCATGACATCAGCTCTGCTACACTACAACGATAACCACCTGACAACCTCGGACATCGGGAATGTCCTCCCAAATTTGCTAAAAACCTTCTCGAAAGCCAAAATGCACCAGCAAGATCAACAAGGTCACACGGACAACGAATTTTGCTCGTACGATCCACCAGACTTAAGCGTCTCTTCATTTGTTTTTTCTTTTAGGGGGATAAGCTACCCCACTTAGGCGTGTTGTAGCCTTTAACGGCATCGTCAATTCGCGTCTGTAGCCTTTAACGGCATTAGCATGAATATACAAAAAGTGGTCTAACTTTTTTATGTTGCCTGACTCTAAATATGAATGTCGAGACAACTGCGTCTGTCTCCCACACGCATTCTGGCGAAACATGTTCAGGTCTTACATTTCGTGCGTATCGAGTCAAACATTTTAATTGATGTACTACTTGATCCAACTCCCGGCTCAAACTAACGCATTTCAAACAAAAATGAAAAACTGCTTTCATACTCTCATGCAACCCCAATGCATTTTAAAACATACTAAGGCTATAACGAAACCGCAAACAAACCGAACCTGAAATAATTACCTGTCGATTTTAGATAACATTTCAGAAAATAAAACACAAAACTAACTAATCAATTCGAATAGTAAGAGTTAAAAATATACAAAATATGCAAATCCATACACAAATCGAGTTCATAAACTAGGGAGGACCCTTTGAAGCTGCGCCTATGGCTATCACGAACTCAACGATGATGTCATCCAGAGCTAAGTCCTCCAAAACAAAGGTAGGAGACTCACTACCGTCCATCCCAAACAGCATATCTAGAGTGACTGTCTCAGGAACCCTTCCAACATCCTCGGTGACGCCCGTAACGTGACCTTCAGCCTCAGCCTCAGCCCCCCTCTCCATCTCAATTCCTCGCCTAGCCTCGCCCTGCGCCGATATCTCGCCCTGAGACCGAGCCAGCCGCTCCTTAAGTTGGACAATCTCGTCGTCCCGTGATTGTAGGAGCTGTCGCGCATCAGCCACTTCCGCCTCGAGCTCGGTCACCCGAGTCTCCAGCTGCCCCAACATATTGGGGGTATCCTGCAAATACACCCCGCACTTTAGGAAAACATACAAACAACCTAAAAAGCCAACCCTAGGTACGCGTACTTACTGATCGAGATCCCGAAGTGTCACGGGAGACCCTCGAGGCGTAGGCCCGGAAGCAGTTGGCGGCCTACCACAACTGCTGATGGTTAGCTGACAAAACCTGAAAGGCGAAACCATACAAGTTAGCCAAACAAAACCTAATCCTCATAACACAAACCCAAGGCAAAGACCGAAACTTACCGGTATACCCGGTCACGCCACTCTATCCCAGCATCCATCTCCTCGGCGGAGCACGGGGGAGAGGTTCAGTAAACGCTACCCCGGTTGCATCTACTCTAAGCAACGTCAAATGGAAGTCTGGGAGCTGAATAGCATCAGCCGGATCGGCCAGATGAAAGAAACGCGCACCACTCAAAGAGCAAGTAAATACTAAGACATAAAATGAAACGAGCTTTAAAATCGAAGGCGAGTACTCACCACGAAGCGGTGGCAAGCTATCCGCTGGCTGACATGAGACAGATAAGAGGCACCAGACACCATGAGTGCATCACCTCCTTCTCCATCCCTGCCCTCAAGGACCTCTGCGGCGGTCGGTGGTGTGAACATGGTCCGGGGAGGATCAACCGGCACCCTAAAATCGTCATACAAGCACTGACGCACCCACCGTTCGCCTAGATACCGAACAGGGCGAAACAACACAGGAATGAGCATCCTCTTATAGCTTCGAGGCCTTAGCTACGCCATCACATACCCAGGCCCACTCTCGTAATCGGCCCAAGGACGGGCCACAAACTACACAAACATAGCCAATACCTCAACAACCCTAAATCTAGGAGACTATTAAGTAAAACAAATTTTAAGAAGGAGACTTACATCCTTTAAATTAGGACCAACTGGTTCACCAGCACATTTTCCGTTGGGTAGTGGCTCGTCGTGCTCTTAGCCTGAGCCAGTCTCCAATCGATCCCCGCCGGGAGCCTAACCGGACGAGCCCGCACCGTCTTGGGTGCCAATCAAGGGAAGTAAGAGTAAATCGAAGCCTACAAAACCTAAAGGAAAACATCGTTATCAAAATCAAACCAAACTAAACAAAACCCGAAAAGCGAATACAGAGACAATTACTAACCTCCAGCACGAGACCTGGGCCCACGATGGGCAAACCCGAGGCCGACTCCACCTGCAACGGCCTCACCATGACTTGCAAGCAGCGAGTCATCTCCGCGAAAGCCACGGTTACCCAATCAAAATGGTCCAGCTGGTCTAGATCAGCCAAGAAAGGCAAAATCCTAGTACTAAACCTCTCGCCCTTATCCGAGAAGTGGGTCGATCCTAGGAAATACCACAACCACAGTCGGGCATCCTGCTCCGGTGTGTTGGGTGCTCGACCCTCTAATACCGCCACCCTCTCCAAGTGGTCGATGATGTACGAACTCACCAGAGCATGATGCGTACTGTAAGCCTCACGCTCCAAACAATCCCCGATCCATCCCCGGACCTCAACACTATCTAACTTAGGGCCCTCGGCAGCCCATCTAAACCTCTCTAGACCCCAGGGTAAACCCGTAATAACTTCGAAGTCCTCTAAAGTCATCCCGACCTCCCCAAAAGACATGTGAAAGGTCGAGGTAGTGTCGTGAAGCGATCTATCATCGTTCTAATCACCACGAGGTCGCACTTAGTCTTGCAACCCACCAACCTGACCCAGTGCCCAACTACGGGGCCCAAAGTCGTCCTCGCGATAATCTTCTTTGCGCGGGGGTTAGCTTTTGAGAATAGATCTCAAGCCATGTCGTAAAACCCGATAATGTCCTCATCGAACCTAGGGGCTGCAAACCGGAGCAATACAAGTATAAAAAAAAAAACCAAACCAACCGAAACCAAAATTCAAATCCTAAAACTAATAAGCATGAGTCGAGATACTCACCAGACCCTACACAATGCGGTGAGAGACGTGCAAGTCATGTTGAAACAACAACTGGTGGTCGTCCCAGTCCCGGGCCCACTCAGGGTCCTCGTAGCCGATCTCCTCATTCTCTGGCACGGGAATCAGAACATGAGCTCTCCTAACAACCGTCTCAGGAAGCATACGCTTCCTTACTCTATCGAAGCCGACCTCATTTGTGGCCTCTGGATAAGGACGCTGCGATGGAACGCATCATCGTCTTCTACGAATCCCGCGGGGAGTCAGTGAGCTCGTCCCGGCGGCCTCGCCACTAGTGTCAACCGTAAAAGCTCCCTCAGGACACTCTAGACACCCAGATTTGGACCTGGTGGCTGCAGGAGTGCCCAACAAACACCCGATAACAATCGGACTGCAACGCGACGCGAGTTTGCGATGTTTTAGATAGTTTTTCTATAGAACGGATCAAATAATTACTCTTAAAGATCAAATTGACATCAAGGTAGCCTTAGTCAAGTCATTACGGTCGCGTCGACACTAATTAGAATCAATTCCGACACTGGGGCCCCGAATCGGTCCCGAAATATACAAAGTCAAACTCGAGTCAACGCGTCGGGCCGAGCGAACCTCGGGACGCGCACCCGAAACCCACCCGGCGCTTGACACACTAAGGTTAAGGGGAAGCCTTAACCTCCAAGATAACCTAAGATGTGCATCTTCTCCGTTTTGGAAAGTTTTGATATCGGATCTTCAAAACTTCGACAGCCTCAGCTCAGGCGCCTGAAGACTTAACTGCCTCACACCAGGCGTGTGAAGACCGAACCGCTTGACCCCGGGCGTCCATATGGGTGACGATGACCGAAAACACTTATAAATACCCCCCCCCCCCTCCATCTCATTCATTCGACACACAATCACGAGTTCGTGCCTACTTCTACATAACTCGTTCTTCCCTCTATTTTCTCTCGCTAAGGGCTCGCACTCCGACACCCGAGGCAAACGATCCACTCGATCGTAGTTCCGATAAAACCGACATCGACGCTACTCCTCGCCTTCGAGCACCCCACTCGATACCGAGGTGTCTGTGTTCGACTAGCTCAAGTCAAGTAGCAAAGCTCTGCCGGATTAGCCGCAGAACCGGTCCATAGTAACGAAGCTCTGTTGGAATAGCCGCAGGAAGGGTCAACGGTAACGGAGCTATGCCAAAATCACTAGGAGGATCCGCCTTGAAGTCGAATCGTCACTAGGTTGTCATCTAAACAAAACTTTCCATATTTGTACTTTCTTTTATTATGCACTACAACAACACTAGATGTGGACACTGGGTCCACAAACACCTACTAAGACATGTAACGTCCCAAAATCAACCATAAACTATAATACACTAAATAGACTCGAGTAATTCCGAGATCCGTTCTCAACTATTTATGCATCGTGTCCTGTTTAGTGTTGTGGACATGACATAGGTCCACCCCGACGCGGCCACGCGCGGGTTTAGGGAGGCGAATGAATCTCCATATGAGAATGGATCGAATTGAAATTTAAATCGAAGTTGTAGTCGCCACCAAACATTTTGGGAGTTCAGGCTCGTTCGAACCCACTCTATGTCGTAGTGGGCCGTGTACAAAATACGGCCCATTTCCGATGTCAGAGTTTATCGGGTTCGTCCCTTTGCATTTGATACCGATATGGATATCGTGTACTGAATGACTCTTGTTGCCAATGGTTTCGGACATCCGGAAACCGAGGTTCTGAGTAAGGGGTGAGGCCGTGAGGATACGTGTTTGGAAGCCCACGAAGGACACCCAACCCCGCCCGCACATTAGTGGCCTCTACTAGGATATCGTTTGATTTTTGAATACGCCCGTTAGTTGAACGGGAAAATGATATGCAAAGATTATTTTCCCCAAGCATGTGAGAATTGAACGGGTTGCTAAGTCGGTTTAATGCATAAAAATTAACGTCAAAGTTAAATTTAGCATGTGAGGTTCGTTTTAGTATAATAAAACAAAAGATAAAAATAAGAAATTGCTAAGAAGACGAACAAACGTGTTAGTAACGATTGAATAAATCGAATGAAAATATGAATGCGATGAATAATGTAAAAAATATGTCGAGATCTGAAATATCGTTCAAAAGACGTTGTTTTGTCTAAAAACGATGTTCGAAAAATAATAAAAAACGAAGAAAAGGGGGTCACGTTCCAGCCTGCCGGGCGACTCGCCCGAGTAGGCGACCCGCCCGGGACGCGCGCGACTCGCGTCCCGGTCTGTTTTCGAAATTGATTTTTTTTGAAAAAGCGATGATTTTATTAAATCGCGTGCAAATATGGCATGATTTGCACCCAATTTAATATTCTCGACGTTCGTCGTATTCGATATTCGATTATGAAATCGATATCGAATATTCGGAATAAATTTGAAAAAAGGTGAAAAGGGTTTTAAGAAACCATTTTGTAGAAAAAACGATGTTTAAGAAAAATTGAGAAAAACGAAAAAAGGCCGCGAAATCAGGCCTCCACGCGAGTCGCCTGGGAGTGGCGCGGCTCGCGTGGACTGCTGTCCCGGTTCAGTTCTTTTCGAGAAATTGTTAATTTTGTTAGATCGCGTATAAATATGAATTAATTTACACTCGATCTATGATCCCGATATCCGTCATATTCGATATTCGATTATGAAATCGATATCGAATATTCGGAATGATTTTTCAGAAAAGGTTTTATAAAATTGTTTGAGAAGAAAAAGAATGTCGGTTCTCTCCGCGTTAAAATCGTTGTATTTTGTAAAAAAAAAAGTAACGATTTTGTAGCATCAACGAGATTAATGTAATTCTTTTAATACGATATTCGATTAGAGAATCGGTATCATATTTTTATGAATATTCGTTATATGAAAATAGTTTTAGTAATATCGATATTAGAAATAATGAAGATGCGACGAAAGACCCGTAAAAAATCGACCGACGACGACGCGAGACGGACGAAAAAATGAGAAGAAGGAGAGAAGAGAAGAGAAGTCGTGTTTGGTTACACCCTCAACCTACATGCTCTTGTTGACTCGGATCGGGGCTCGTCGGAATGTGGCTAAGGCACGAGAGCGTCGAGTTAATGTCGGTGATTTATGGTGGTTGATTGGGGCGTGTAAGGGTGACGGGTGTAGGCCGGTTTTTAGTAGTCTCGGGTAACACTATCGGTTTCTCGATGCTAAGTGTGAGAGTCTCGAGGTGTATGAATATTGTTCGATGTAATTGATGTTATTGATGTGCATGCAAAGGGTCCTATTTATAGGAAAAAAAGGTTGAGAGAGGTACCTTGCTTGGACAACAAGAAATACCGGTTGGGATAGGAAATGTAAGAAGTTGTGAGGAACAAGAACTCCGTTACTTGGCAAAGAAGAAAAGAGAATCCCGATTTGGGAAGAGGACCTCGACTGAAACGGGCTACTCGGCCGAGTGTCCTAAGCTCGGTCGAGTATTTGATTCGGTCTTCGGATAAGATTCCTGCTTGAGATTGAATTCTACCTTTAACGGAATTCTTTAATATTTGTGTAGCTGATTTTTTGTGGAGTTTGACCTCGAGTCGGTCATGTGAGGTGACACGGCTGACCCACAAGTCTCGAGAAAATATCTTTGACTGGGTTTGACTCGGTCGCTAAAAGACGGTTTTGTCCCTGGTGTCGGATTCGACCCAAATTAGTCTCATTTGACTCGAAACGACCCACTGGGCCTGATTTTGAGGTTGGTTTTATGAGATTTGTACTCCTTAAGAAGCCCAAGCTAAATATCCATGATTTCGAGCCCATTTCCGAGTACGTTAGAGCACGTTTGCGTCCGATCATCATCGGGTGTTTGTCAGAAACTGCTATAGACACCTGGCAGTAAAATGTGGGTGTCTACAAGTGTATACTCCGAGGGTGCAACTCCTCACAACGTGATTTACTTATATTCGCATTTACAGTTTTTCTTATGATTTATTGCTTTTATGACCTTGTAATCGCATGCTAAATCACCTAACACGGAATTCAAAACGTAAAATAGCTAAAACTGAACAAAATGTTGGTCGGGTTCCGCATTAGTCCGGGTGCTCGCCTTATTAGCTTCGACGCATCTCTATTAATACCGAGCCGACGCATCTTAAGCTGAATACCAAGTAAGGTATACCACGAGAACGACTAATATCCGTATTATCGCGTTAAAACTGATTTGCTAATACGTATAATATTAGTACTCTCTACTCTTCTATGTGCATCTTTTCATGGTCTGCTTGTCACGTGAAATCGCATGCAAAGAACGTAAATACAATTACTTAGACGACAAAACTTACTTGTCCGTAAACAACCGACGTAGTAAAAGGTATAGGGTGAACACAACGGATATTACAGTATTTCCGCCACAACAAAAGAACTAGGTTATCAGCCCACCGATTGATTAGTAGAGGCCGCTATAGTGCGAGCGGGATTGGGCGTTGACATCTATCAGATGTTGGCTTCTCAATACGTACCCTCACCACTTACTCAGAATCGACGGTTTCCGGATGTCTGAAACCATTGGCAATGAGAGTCATTCCAGGCATGGAGTGCTTAAGGGTACAAGTCTTTATCATTAGGTCTCGTGCCATTCAACTTTGAGCCGGCAAGGGATCAAAGTTGACTTGAACGGTTTCCGAGTCCCCATAATTGACTCGGTGGCGACTCCACAAATCGGAAACTAATTCAGTTCACTAAAAAGGTCGCCTTACCAAACAAATCAGCCTTTAAACATTTACAACCACAACTCGATCGATTCCCAAACGGAAACACGGGAGTCCGCACCCATCTAGTACAAGTCCGGATCGTCATTCGAATCGAGGTCCGAGACATCGCCCCGTACGCGAGAGCGGACCGGCCCATGACAGGGAGGGGGCCGCGTGAGTGGCCGCCACCACACGATGAAAAACCGGGTCGGTCCCGCGCCTGGGCGCCTTGCGGTGCGGACGGACGTCCACAGTGTGGCGACTCCGCTGGGGATTTGGAAACAAATTTCCATCTGTGGTGTAACTTGAACGATGTCGGTGAAGCTTGTTTCCTAGTTCCTAATTGTGGTCACTACAGGTTTTGGCTCTAAAAAACCCACCCTAACCAATATCAGGACCAATCGACCTCTTCGCGGTAAGAACCTTAGGGACACGCGGAGAGATCCTCGATTGACGCTCCGACCGCCTAACGCGTACCCCACGGGAATAATAAGCGGATAGTTTCGAACGAATGGTATGACACTCGTCTCCCTAGATGATTTGTCATTGCCTAAGTAAAGACTATTCGTGGGCGATAGCCTATCCTAACCTACCCGTGTCTGCATCCCGCATGAGTGTATGCATTCCTAGTTATGTGTAGCGTGTTTGCAAACAACCCAAATAAAACACTAAAAAATCTTGATTCAACCACGCCAACATATTCAACCGCACCCAATTCCGTTTTCGAAAAAATACCTCATCTTTTCAAAACGATCTTTTAAACGCCGATATTCTGTTCAAATCATGATTTCTAAAAAGAGAAAAACATTTTTAGATGTCGTCAGCATGGCAAATTTTACACTCACCACCTTCAAAAAATATAATATTTTCAATGCCATCACCTTGGCCAAATTAAAACCCGTCAACAACGAATACCGTTAATACCGCCGAGACTCCCGATCAATGGAATCAAGGTGCACCAAACGGTTACATTTCATTTTTTTTTTAAAAAGATTTTTTTTTACACGCAAACCGTCAACACGGCCAAAGCTTCAATTAATGAAGTCGAGGAACTCAAAAAACGGTCACACTTTCAAAACATTTTGTTTACAATGCACCCTCCCACCGTTATATGCTAGTCAACGCTACCAACGAACGTGGGTTATTAGTTTTAAGAGTTCTTCTAAAAAAGGAACGAAAGTTTTCTAAAACACTATTCACCACCTAAATCCCTCACTAAGGATTTGGTCACACTTTTAAGAACAATGTCATTAGACTTCACGCTCTACCACGAGCATCACGTACACCACAAGTATCGAACTAGATAATTAATAGTAGTTTCGATAAAAGCATCACGTAATTATTTTCAAAACCGGTTCCCCTAAAGAACCGTGCTCCTTTAAAAAAAAGAACATTTACATTTTTGTCATCGCCGGATTCCCGACACACACATATAGCAACACACTTCCACGTCACAAGCGATGCATCCCACTATCGTTACGCTATTTCTGCAAACCATCCTTTTCAAAAAAAAATTGCAAAGAATTGGTCGATTTCGAAAAAAACATATATCAAAATTCTTTGATCCTGAACCGGGATCGTGATCAAATTCTTACGTCGTACAACCGCGTGATTAACTGTCTGTGTTAGTTACTAGGATCGCCTCTATTCGAGGTCTTGTGTTTTTGGGTCGTCTCATCCCGAGAAAGTCCTCTTGAATCTCACCCCCTAGATTTGTGTCGAATCGTCTCGCTCTAGAGACATAGCTTCATTAGGCGTTCCGCCGAATACACCAAGAGTCTAAAACACCCGAGTCCCTAATCCGATGACCGCAAACACATGCGAATCAAGGATCCCATTTCCGCGTTGCTCGGTTTCGAGCATTCCTCGAATCTATAGGACGTCTGGTATACCCTCCCTCATCGATATCACCTTTTCCGCAGTCATGTCAGGAGATTCAAGCCTAGACGCAAGTAACCATAGCGGGAATGACGTCGGACAATCCGCGGATAACACCATAGAAACCCTAACCAACTTGATCTGAGACTTACAGGCCACCATCATTACCGTGAACGCATCCGTAAACAGCAGAGACTCTCATCTAGGTCACTTGGAAGATAGGGCCTCTGATGAACACCATAACCGGATCCTCAACGAGATCCTTTTAAATTCCACACCACTAGGTGGCGTTCCTGCCGGGGTCACCCCTAATGACTTCACTACCTCATCCCTAAACGACATCCTCCAGGCCGCCGTGAGTCGAATAGATTTCCTTGAAAACAAAATGCGCCTAAACCAAGGCAACAGTGTCCACCTCGAAAACCAAAGGAAGTTTTAAATGGTGAACGACCAGCTACCAAAAAAAATTTCCCCAGCCGACATACCGAAGTTCAAAGGAACTGAGGACCCCCTCAACCACATCCGGGCTTTTAAGGATTATATGGTCATTAAGGGGGTCAAACCCAGCCTTTTCGCTAGGATATTCCCATCCTCTTTAGGCGACACACCACGATACTGGTTTTATTCCCTCGACCCTAAAAAGATATCCACCTGGGATGACATCTCCATAGAAGTTGCAAAGCAATACGCGGATAATTCCGAAACACAAGTCACCACCCGAAGCCTCGAGGTCCTTTCCCAAAATGAGAAGGAAGGCTTCTCCGAATTTCTAACTTCGTGGAGGAAGGTCAGCACCCAATTAGTAAACCGCCCTGACGAAGCCACCTTAGTAGAGAAATTTATCAATAACCTTAGGCCCCCTTACGCCTCTCACCTTAGGTACCAAAATATCCATACCTTCAAAGAATTTTCTACCTTAGGAATACGTGTGGAGGACGATATGAGGAAGGGATTATTCTCCAAGATAATGGGGAAAGGCTATCAGGGGCCAACCACTTCCACGGGAACCCGGTCTTATGGAACATCCGGAAATAACAAAGCTGCGGAAGTACACCTTGTTGAACCAACCACTAGAGGGAGGACGAATTCCACCCTAGGACATTTTCCAAGCTAGGCATCACAAACACCGAAGCCTTAAAAAGAATAACCGAGCAAGGAAAGCTTGAGCCAAAAGGTCCCACTACAGACCCACCCACAAACAAGAGATCAAAGGCATGGGAAGTAAATAAGTATTGCCACTTCCACCGTGGCAAAGGCCACGATACCGAATCTTGTTTTCGGCTCAAGCATACCATACAAGATATGATAGAAAATGGGACTATCCCTCTCCCTCCACCCTAAAAACCTAACAATACCACAAACCCCTTTAGCATTCACGCAGTCTTCGACGACGCCAACAATTATTCCCACCTCGACCTTATAGAGGAGAATGTCCTAAATATCGAGGAAGATCCCGACAAACCACGGACACCTGTCAAGACGAGTAAATTTGTGTCCAAGTCAAAGTCTAGTTCGTCTTAGGGCCTAGACCTAATAGTATAACAAGTGTCTTTTGTTTTTACATCGAGTCAGGGGGTGCGAGGAGATTTGTCCTCCACCTCCCCGAAAACAATATCTCGGGCGCATAGCCCGCTTATTACTATCAATAAAAAGAAATAAACTTTTCCTCCTTTATAATGCGCCTCGACAATCCTGTTCCTCTGAAAGCAAAAAAAAGATACAAAGATTGTGATTATTATTTTGGCTCTAAGTCAAGACGGCAATGCAATATCTCATAAACCCATTCATCAATGATTCATTACGCTACTTTTTCATTGTCGAAAGACTACAGTTTTTAAAGCGTTACTAACATACATATTACAAAATGAAGCGACCGCCTCTTACCTCGGAGACCGGCTTAACAGGTGCCAACTTGAGCTTAGCACGAAAGTCCCTATTTTTTTGAGACATCTCGATAATGTGATCTAATCAACCTTGTTGGAAGGGCAGACCGACCTTTTCCGCATACCCTATAGCTGCAACTGCCCCAGGCTCAGGCTACAATGGAGCACCGATCATGAGTCCATAACATTATTGGAGATGAAAACTGAATCTAATACGAAGCATCATTTAATGATCTGACCTTATATTATACAAATAATCGGCAAAAAAAAATCAGGGATACACTTTCAAAAGCTGACTCATGCTAAAACAAAAACAAAAAATACTTTAACAAAATCAACTAATCAGATAAACGATAAAATAATTAGTTCTAGAAATTTCTTCAAAAACGTACAGATTCTAGAACAAGAGCAATCAACTAACGAAAACAAATTACCGTTCAAAAAACATATGGAAAGATAACTACCAGTAAGCACACTAACAAAAATAGAAGAGATAAGCTAAAATACACAGAGCCTTTAGCTCGCAGATAATCCAACAACTATAAATCGAGCTAACCCCTCCCAGATAACATAAATTTCAAAACAATCCATAAATGCAGTCACAATCTAATTTAAACTAAATAAAACAAGCATTCAATGTGTTAACCATCACAGTACCAAAACTTTCTAATCGTCCAACAATTATTCATCAAGGAAGCTCTCACGGCACATCCAATCATTCGTCAAGCACCACCAAAACTTCCAAAATTTATCGATCGAGCTAATCCTTGAAGATCCCAAAATATTCAAATCATCTAACAGTCCATTCATCACGCTAACCTCGCTAACAGAAATACCCAGACATTCAACTCATCTGACAATCATTAATCGCATAAACCTTAACGATTGCGAAACTTCCAAATAAATCTCAAATCGTGCTAATCATCCAACAAGAACATCTCAACACAACTTTCAAATCATCCAGACCTGAATTCTATATCAATTTAAAACAAAACTCAACAGCCATTCAGCATGCGAACCCTCACAGTACCGAAACTTCCAGATCATCAAATAATCATCCATCAACCAAACTCTCACTGTACATCCAATCCATCCAACAATCATTCGTAAGACACTATTCAAACTTCCAACAATTATCGATTGAGATATTCCCCGCAAATCCCAAATAAAACTTGGAAATCATCTAACAATCCATTATTCACGCTAACCTCACTAATCAAAATACCCAGACATTCAAATCATTCAACAATCATTAATCGCATAAACCGTCACCTCACAATAGAACCACCATCAACCATCGATCTCAACATATCCTTATCTCTAACCAACCCAACAATCATCTCAAAACCCTAACATTTAAAAAAATCATATAAAAGGAATCGAACAATCAAAATTAAATTAACAAGTGTTGGAAATATTGGGTCACTATAGGGGCGATATATAAAAAGAGAATATACGTTGTTGTGTCGTGGTATGAAGGCCACTGAATGAGAAACGAAATCGCCCCGACTACGGTACAAATCGGAATGGGCGTCGTCCCCCAAGGTCACACAACACTCCTAAAAGGTTGTGTACTCAACCATTAGAAGTTGGAACTCGATGGTATACTCAGAATTTATCAAAGAGATTTGGATGATGACCTTTGATGTATATGCTCATATGTCTTATCATTCTCACACTTATATAATAAGTGTCATATGAGACTAACCTCAAAAGGTATCCAAAGTCACTTTATGATGGAAAATGAATTGTCATTATTCTAAATATAATGACATTCATAACCATACTAATAAATTAGGTTTAATATGTTACTAATGGGAGATGCTCTTATTATGCAAGAATGGTCAACAATTCCACTTTGCATTATTTCTAACAATCCCCCACTAATGCAAATGGTAAACCGAAAACAAAAATCCTGAGCATATGAAAAGGTTGACACTTAGACATTACTATCTTTCGATTTGAATTAACGTATTAGTGAAATGAGTCAACAACTTACTTACAATAAGAGAATATCTTTCGATTTGAATTCCTTATTGAACTTCGGTTGAATTCCCCTCACAACACATATCATACCTTAAGTTCCACACGAGTTCCGCAATACAATTCAACAAATTTATGGCCAAATGAACCTTGGGATTTTGATGAGTGCTCTAGAAAGATAACTCAATCTCTCATAGAAGGAGGTCATCCCTTCACACTCACTTAGGTGATTCTATCAGGGATATCTCCACATAACTCACTCACTTATGAGCTATAGAATCATTAAGAGCTCTAAAGCTCAACCTCTCAACACTACGGTGAATCCATCAAGTCCTTCACAACAGGACCACCCAAACATAGGGATATAGATTCATTAAGAGAAATATCTCAACCTCTATCATTACGGTGATCTCATCAAGTCCGTCTCACAAGAACCACCCAAATTTGGGCTATAAGACCATTAAGAGCTATATGCTCAACCTTTATCATTACGGTGATCTCATCAAGTCCGTCTCACAAGGACTACCCAAATTTGGGCTATAAGATCATTAAGAGCTATATGCTCAACCTTTATCATTACGGTGATCTCATCAAGTCCGTTTCACAAGGACTACCCAAATTTGAGCTATAAGATCATTAAGAGCTACATGCTCAACCTTTCAAATACACTAAATTATATTTGATGATTTCAACTCTCTCAAATCTGCATAATCCATGTGTAATTCACTACACATCATTTTTAGCAATATGAAGGTGAAATTAGCATCAAACATTCCATAGCAATTGATGTCCCCACAATTATGCAATAAATATTAAGCTCTCAATCACCATGCATTACCCCAGGAAGGTTAAAAGAGCAAAATAATACGCATACATAATACATTAAATTATAACAGTCTTCTCAATAGACTTATAATTAAATTATTATAAAGATGAAAGTTTACTCATGATCATTGTGCATCTCACCTTGTGATCAAACATCTTAATAAATATCCAACATGTTGTAATTCACAATATTGCACCATATATACATCATCATTCTTATATTAGAGAACAACGATCTCGATGATTGTTTCACTTATATTTTCTTTTTGCAAATCCACAAATTAAAATATATATCCTTTACTCACATAAAATCAATCATCATAATCTCATATAATGTGGTGTAAGCCAAATGTACAACATAAATAAATGGACCTTACGCAACCATTATTTATTGACTTAGTCCACAAATTAAAACTCTTACATTTGGTTCAATTATTCATGTATAAACATGCTATCGATCATCACTTTCCCCCACAATTAGAGATATATACATACTCTTCACAAATTATAAGATATCAACTCTAAAATTGATGCATGAATAATTTTATCAAATAAGTTGAATGATTTCTCCCACATGTTGTCACACCACGAAATAGTGACAAACATAATCGTTCAAACAAAATATACAAATTATTCATTCATTAATCATCCCAACTTTTAGATATCAAATAATTATGTCTGACAATTTATCTATTCCATAATCTATTCTTAGAATAATTTATCAAATAATTCATCCAATTATTTAATACATACTTGATCAAGATTATGCGTGCCATTAAAAATAAAATATTTAACCCCCACATATAGCTTATTTTACTCGAGTGAGCATCGATGCGTCTCTAGTGTGAAGTTAAATTCTTCTTCCAAATGTATCCAAAATAATTTACAAGACAAGTACACACGTGCCTTTTCAAAACATTAATAAGGATACAAAAAATCACACTAATATATAATCCCAACATATATTATACATATTCAATTTTCTCAAGCAAAACATACATAATGTTCTTAAATTGATTAATGAATAATATTCAATATCATATATATATTAAGTGCATAGAATAAATTTATAACGGCTATATAATAAATTTATAACGGCTATATAATTGTGGACATGACGTAGGTCCACCCCGACGCGGCCACGCGCGGGTCTGGGTAGGTGAATGAATCTCGTGGTGAGATTGTTCTCGGGTTCGAAATTTAAGTCAAAATGGAGTCGCCACCGAATTTTGTGGTTATTCGGAACCATACGAGCCCACTCTATGTCGTCATGTGCTGTACACAAAGTACGGCCCACTTCGATTTCAGAGTTTATGGGGCTCGTCCCTTTGCATTGCCATATCGATACCGTTTAAACCGGCTTTCGTATATAGAATGACTCTCGTGCGCCAATGGTTTCGGGCATCCGGAAACCAAGGTTCTGAGTAAGGGGTGAGGGTACGTGTTGGGAAGCCCACTAAGGAGACCCAACCCCGCCCGCACATGGCGGCCTCTACTAAGACATCGTTCGTGTTCGTGTGCGCGCGCTAGTAAAACGATTAAATGATATGCAAACAGCGTTTTCGGGCTAAGCATGCGAGTTGTTGATTAACTACGTCATTTAATGCATCTTGATTCACGTCAAAGTGATTTAGCATGTGATGTTCATTTAAGGCAATAAATGCCAAACATCGAAAATAGAAAACTCGTAAATAAATTACAAATTACACGGGCGGAATACAACCCGGAATTTACAATACAACGAGCAATAAAATAGAATAATCGAATAGGAAATGGTAAATGTTAACTAGAAACGGACCCGTATATAATAAATATAAACTAGACCGTAAGTTGTGCAAACGGACGAACTTCGATTAAATACACATTATATTGTGTATTAAACGGAGGACGGAGATATGGAACCTAGACGTGGTGCTAGCCCGATCCCGAATCTCGATGCCTTGTCCCGACTTATCACATCGAGGAATAGAGTCTAAATTAATCATGTGTCGGATACGACTAAAGAGTCGTCGACACAAGATTAATAGTGCGAGACCGTCGATCAAAGTCGTTTTAAGTGATATGATATGCATGAGTTTTGAAAAATAGGATCACGTGATTGACTTTACACGTGTCGACTAAAAGTCGTAAAAAAATGACGAGGCTCAAATGATGATCAAAGCGCTCGGTTTTCCAGGCTACAGGGTCCACTCGATCGAGTCATGGCACGGACTCGGTCGAGTGTGCCTTTAAGGTGGCTACTGCCCGGTTTTTGGGGTTTTACTCGATCAGTGGCCCATGGCACTCGGTCGAGTGCCCCCTGTATGAGGCATGGCTCGTTTCGTTTTATTTGTTCAAAGTCGATGGTTGGCCGAGTTAAATAGAAATATTGCATGATTTAAATTTAACTCAGTTTTCGGTGCTATAATCGTGTACTATTACGATTATAATACCGTAATCGGAATTTTATAGGAAAAGTTGTTATTGGATTGAAAAGATTTGATTAGTGACGAAATGGTGTCCCTCCGCGTCACAACATCGAAACTAATCCTAATGGATTATGTGATGGTGATTTTCGCATCAACGGATTTCCCCTAATCTTAGAAATGGAGTCAAACGCGTTCAACTATGATCGACCACGATCACATTACGCCCTTGAGTACGTTGGGGCGGCGCTCCTCGAAAGGGTGCCACCTCCGTCGTTGCTTGTAAAGGGATTAAACGAAATTTGGATGGTCGTCATAGTCAAACGTGTTAGGACCCGAATTTTAATATTATTATGTACATATACACATACACGGTATTAATTATACAACAAAATGTAAATAAATAAATAAATAATGTTAGTGGTTAGAGTACATAAATAAAATGTTAGGTGTTAGAGTACATAAATAAAATGTTAGGTTGCGATAAATAAAATGTTAGTAGCAAAATTAAAATAATGTTAGTAACGGAATTAAAATGTTAGTGCTAGTAATAATAATAATAAGAATAATAATAATATACATATATAATCGAAAAAGAGAAAGGAGAAAGGAGATGTCGGGATTTGAATTACACCCTCAACCTACATGCTTAAATGGCCTCGGAAACGAACTCGTAATAGCGACGGGAGCGCGGGAGTGTCGAGATATGTAAGTAGAGTTATGGTGTATATGTCTTTGAAGAGTTTTGATCTCGGGAATTTGAATGTGTATATGTGTATGTAGATGGATGATTGAATGTTTGAAGGTGTGTTTGATGGTTGATGTATGTGAAGTTGTAGTGTGATTAGGGTAAAAAGTTGTTTTGAAGGTGGTAAAAGGTTGAAAAAAAGAGTTGTGTAATGTGTTGGGGTGATGGGGTATTTATAGGGAAATACCCCGGTTTAGGGTCACTCAATCGAGTGGTGCGGGTGCATGGCCTTACTCGACCGAGTGAGTGTGAACTACTCGATCGAGTGTGTGTGAACGGAGGGAGTGTAAATAGGGAATGATTGTTGACCATTTTTGAAAGGATTTGGTTGTTGTGACCTGATTCATTTTGTGTATTTGGACATAATGTGAGGCTGGTTCGTCTCGAGATTCGACTTTGACCGGGTTTTGACTCGGTCGCTAAAAGACGGTTTTATTTCCGGTGACGGTTTTGGCCCAAATTAGTCTCGTTTTACTCGAAACGACCCACTGGGCCTGGATTTGAGGTCGATTTTGATTGATTTGCACTCTGCTAAATGCCCACGTCGGATACTATTGATTCCGAGTCCGTATTCGAGCGTATTAAGTCACGTTAGCGTCCGATCATCATCGGGTGTTTTGTCGGGAACTGCTATAGACACTAGCAGGCAAAATGCGGGTGTCTACAATAATAAATCCAAATATTGCACTCATTACTCATAAGAGCATATAATCTCCACATGGTCATCTTCCAAGACAACATAATTTGCACAAAAATCATTAATAATTAATTATTACTCCACTAATAATCACATTAATTATTTTGATCGTAGACATATACTATTCTCCATAAACACAGAAAATCATTCACCTTTTAGTTGTATACTAATACAAACATGTGTGCAAATTCATCATTCATCATGAAATATTGATACTAACACATTCAACGTATGTTCAGAAACAACATAACATCCTACTCTTATCAGATAATAATTTATCTTCCAATCAATGACGATAAATGATACTCATCTACCAAACGTAATTATTTTATCATCATGAATCACAAGAAGACAATAACTAAACTGATAGATATCATACCTCATTCTCAAGGATGAATATTGATAATAAAATAAGATAATACCATTCACTCATAAAGTTTCAAAAACTTCCAGCATACTACCACGACATTGTGTCCCTTTTTCCGAAGGGTAAATGGCAGAACCAGCTCACGACTTCAACTAAAGAGTTGTATCCCTTCTTCTTAGCTTTCCAATGCCATATTACACGTCTCAATCGGAGGTTTAGAGACCGAGATATTGTCATAATACCGAACTGCTGTCTCACCCTCGCTCAACGGCGGGCTAAAAATTACACGCAAAAACACATGTCTTTGCCAAAAGAAATCATTCCAATGACAAGAATGATGAACACAACAACAATAATAGTGACAAATTTCGTTTCTCAATTGTTGGAAATATTGGGTCACTATAGGGGCGATATATAAAAAGAGAATATACGTTGTTGTGTCGTGGTATGAAGGCCACTGAATGAGAAACGAAATCGCCCCGACTACGGTACAAATCGGAATGGGCGTCGTCCCCCAAGGTCACACAACACTCCTAAAAGGTTGTGTACTCAACCATTAGAAGTTGGAACTCGATGGTATACTCAGAATTTATCAAAGAGATTTGGATGATGACCTTTGATGTATGCTCATATGTCTTATCATTCTCACACTTATATAATAAGTGTCATATGAGACTAACCTCAAAAGGTATCCAAAGTCACTTTATGATGGAAAATGAATTGTCATTATTCTAAATATAATATTCATAACCATACTAATAAATTAGGTTTAATATGCTACTAATGGGAGATGCTCTTATTATGCAAGAATGGTCAACGATTCCACTTTGCATTATTTCTAACAACAAGAACACCCAAAATTACAACAGAGCTCGTGATCAACAAAAAATGGCAAAAAAACCCCCAAAAATATGAGTAAGGTCAGATCCGTTAAAAAACCATCGTCATCCTTACCGAATAGGCTGAAATCTGCAACTCTATGACACTGCTACAGAGAAGAGTAGAGTAGTGAGCAGAGTATGTACGTTTTATTTCCAATTTGTAATGCAGTAAGAATATTGTAAAAGTGACAAATTAAAAAAAACCTAGTAATCCGACAACAATGAGTAAATATGGAATACCTCTTTAATCATGTCTAAAACCTCCTTGCACATTTAAGAATTCAACCTCAATTTAGCAGAAAGTTCTAAAATTATCAAACATACCTAACTTAAAAACTCAACTAAAGCCAACCAAAATTTAATCTAGAGAAAAAAAAACTAAAATCATGCCCAAAACCTGCAATAACTCAAAATAAACCCCCAACTTAGTAAAAGAGTACCTAAAATATAGCAGTGCAGAAATCAAGCTAATAAGAAGTAATATGAAGAAAGCCACAATACAAGAACACAAGGGCAAATGTATGTATACCTTGTCTCTCATCGGGTGTTCTAAAATATAACCTCATAAGTTTCATAACGTAAAGCCCATGCATTTTCTCATTTTCAATCTGAAATCAACAAGCTAATTCAAACTTGAAAGCGTAGTAGTAGGGTGTGCAGTCGTGCAGTTAGAACATCAGATGACAAATTAAATGACAACAAGAATTTCGCAAATCACTTGTAGTAAGGAAGAAATACCGGTGTCGAGCTGAGTGAGGATAACTAAAAGCATAAACAACAATATCTTAATAGAAGATGCTGACCTGTATAAGCTTTCAATTTGTATAAGATTTCAATGGTTGTTATGACCAATCGTAAAGATATCATTTCCCCTGCTGGATCTGAATTATGGGACAAATTTATAAGAGACTCCGCCGCAGGTTCCGATACTTCCTGCAGATAGGTACAATCAACAATAAACAAATCAACAAAAATATAATTTCTAACATTTCCTTCTGTATGACATTTGCTACATTCGTACAAGTAAAATAGAATGGAATGTCGGCATACTGTTGCAGCTATTTACCTAGCTTTTCTCTTATATCTTTGATTTTCTAGGCCTTCTATGTGATCACCTTAGGATGTTTCATGAATAAAACAGAAGATGTCAGGCTATTCACCAAGGAATATTTGGTCTAAGCTATCAAAAGTTACAGGGAATGCAGCCTGTGATGCACAATACTACTCCAGTATTTGTACCTCCACTGTATGCAACTACATCTACCTTCATGAATTCTGGAAACCTTGTTCATCCGAGTCTACTGCCAGTTGCGTTCCCTCCTCCATTAGGTGGGTATATACATGATGCACCCGCTTTACAGGTGACATTTATGAAAGCAGCTATGGAGCCTGTTACAGGGGAAATTCGAGCACCAAAAGAGTTGAAATGGACCATTACAGGTCTGAAATTGTAGCTTAGGTGGCTGAAACGCAGTCTGAACTTGCTCGAATACACACATATACGCATCGGGTATCAGAGGGTCTTACCTTAATTACATGAATTCAAACTGAATTTTAGATTCCTGACATAAAAAATTTACGGTATGTGCCGGGTAAATGTCGAAATGCGACTTTCACTTTATAAAAATCAAGGTCTGTCATAATCGTGGCCTGCACTGTCCACATTCGCAACTTGTTTTCATCCCTGGCTCACAATTATGATTCGAGCTTCAAAACTAACCATTACAAGATTATTAACAAATCCAGCAATTAGCATGAAGCTGCATTTAGAATGGCCTTATGGACATGGTAACGACATTAAAATGAGTCTATTACACCGTCTAAATCACACTTATCAACATACTAAAAACCTCAGCGACAATTAGTATTACCCTCGGCAAAATCATCCCCGAAATCATCATCCTAAATTGAGCAAGACAAAATCAATTGCAAATGCGAAGAAAACAAACAAACCTGAGAGACGATTAGCATTACCCTCGGCAAAGTTAGCCCCGAAATCATCATCCTAGATCGAAAAAAAAAACATCATTGGCAAATATGAGGTAAAGAAGCAAAGGGTCAAGAAATCGCAACACTTGCCTACAATGGCAACAACCACTAGCCTGCAATAACCAGTGAAAACAACATCAAAACACAACCCACGACCAAATTATCTGAAAGGTGATGGGATTGAACAAGGGTCAAATGTACCAGCGCTTAACCAAAGCTAGTTGGCATTTGCAGAATAAAGAGAATAATCGTCTAAGCTAGTGAGACTTACAGCAAGGAACTTCTTCAAATCCTTTCCAATAGCAATATCATGTAAGACCGCAAAAACCTTATTCAACTCGCACTACAAGAAATACTTTCCATAGCTACCATACACGTGCGACTGGTACTTTCAGTCGCTCATTTAGCGACTGAAAGTAATACGCACAACCGAATAGAAGTCGCTGGGTGAGGAGACGAAAACGAAAAACTTAATTCCCTGTAGCGACCGATGTCGGTCGCTAAAAAAATCTGCGCGACTGATATCGGTCGCTACGTAGCGACCGATATCGGTCGCTAACGGGGCTGAATTTTTTTAAAGCAGCGAGCACCCCTCCCCCCGCCCCCCCTCCCCCGATCACACTTCACATTTTGCGCTCTCTCTCTCTCTCAAATCCGTCCGCCTTCTCTCTAAACTCGCCCCCTCCTCCTTTCCTCTTCATTCATTCCTTCTTCTCTCATTTTCCTTTAGTAAGGTATGTTTATCTATCTATATTTAGTTTTAATTATTTATTAATTTTTGATTTTATTGATTTAAATAAATTAGTTATTGGGTTGGATAGTTTTTTTGTGTACTCTTATTGTTGTCGGAATATTTAGTGTAGTTAGCATGTTAATTGCCCATAGGTTCCCCAATTTGAAATAGATAGATTGTTAGTATAGATTTAGGGTTTATGATTGAGTATTTGAAGGAATTGGGTTGTTTTGATGTGTTAGAAAATTGGAAGTGAAAATACAATTATGTTCATTAAGTGATGTAATTATGGACGGATTAGGTGCAAATAGTACTATGTTTAGGTGAATTGAGAATTCACCTAAATTCTCAATTCACCTAAAACATAGTACTATGTTTAGGTGCAAATAGTACTATGTTTTAAATTCTCTTTTTTTTGGAATTTTAAAAAATACTCCGTATGTGAGTAATGTATATATTAGTAAATTACTTTAAAGGAAATAATTTGTATGTGGTTATTGTCTCAATTTTTTTAGATAAAAAAATGAACGAAAATGGATGTATGAGGAAATATTGGATAAGAGGAGTAGTTGGTTCGAGTAGGCAAGTGGAAGATGACGACGATAGTGACGAAGATTGCTAGTAGGGTATAGTTATAGTAAGTTATATTATTTCAATATAGTAATTTGTACTCTCTTATTTTGGGCATATTATTTCAATATTGTGATGTCAATTTCTAACTTTCTTCCTTTGTCTGCAGATATGACGTTGGGCAGAAGAATGCGGTACGGGAGTGCGAGCAGGAACAGGGGGTCCCAGCAGCAGCAGCAGCAGCAGGACCAGTAGGAGGACCGGCTCGAGGAGCAGAACGAGGAGGAGGTGAACGAGGATCAGCCGCAACCTGAACAACCAGAGCTGGGACCTGGAGGGCTTGAATATCTAGATGACGGGCGCCTAATTATGAGCCCCGATAACACATGGTGAGACATTATATTATTAGCAACGTCATTTACTGGTTTTCAAACTTTAATCACATTAGCAACTTCATTTTTACTTCATTTTTTTTGTGAGACATCACCTTATTTCATTCTTTGGTGTAGGTTTCGGACTCGTGCGGTGGTGACTGGTGTGACGGATAGCTTCCTCAAAGACTTGACTACTTAGTGCACTAGTTGGACCAAGGTGCCTCAATGGCAGCGGGAGAAGTAGTTCGCCAACTTTAAGGTGCACCAATTTTTTTGTTTTATTAATTAACTTTTATTGTTTACGGATTACTAATACACTAACAACAAACGATCTTGCAGATGAAACACTATTGGCACGATAGTCTCGAGGTGGCTGCGAGAGACAGATACATGGACGTCGCGAAGCCAAGATACAAGGCCAACATGTGGAAGTTGGCGAGCGAGGGAAGGGCACACAAATATCTTAAAGGTTTGATTACTCAATTAGTGTTCGTACTTGAATAGAAAGTTGTATATATCTTCAAAACGCTTATTGATCTCTTCATATAAATTGGAGGTGACGCCATTCAACAATTCGAAAAAGCCCGCTCCAACCCAAAGTTCCTTAAGAGATCCGTCCAGACGAAGAAGAACAAGAGGCGGGGAGGGGATCCCGAGGCGGAAGTGGATGCCACTGATGCGCGTCTGATTGTCGCCTATCTAACACGATCAAACAATATTTATAAACTCCAACTAATTACTACGTAGTAGCGGCAAGTCGGGGATCGATCCTTAGGGACGGTCTAGGTAAAGTCGGTCGAGTCAAAGTCTAAGCATGTTCGGACGTTCGGGTCTATTTTTGGGGTTTTTGGGTTAAATCTACACTAGTCTACACTAAGAAGCTATAAACTACAAGAAGCTAGTCTAATAACGAGAAGGTGTTAGGGGGAGTCGGGAATCGGAAATTGGGTTTTATGAGTCTCGGAATCGGGTTTTAGTCACAAAGTCAATAGAGGGAGAATGCCACCTTTCGGTTTCTTCACCCAACCTATCTAGATCCCGCTTTCGCGGTGAAAAAGGGTAAGTCTCAAGTCAAGGTAACTCCTACCCCGAGTTTCCCCATATTGATAGGAGTGAGTCAAGGTCGATCTAGTCGGCCGGTCTAAGTCGACAAAGACACAAAAACTCAAACTTGATAAATCAACAAGCAAGCAACCCACCAACATCCCTCAATTCAAATTACCCAAGATCTTCCTCCCTAAACCCCTAACGAGAAATCTACTCACTATTCATAATGGGAACTAATAAAACAATAACTAAGGAGAAATCAACTAAACAACCCTAATAATTAAATCTAGAGAAAAACAATAACTAAATTAAATATAGACGAGAGATTAAATCTAGAGCGAAATTAAATCTAACTAGAGATTAGGGAGAGGAAGAGAAATATACCGACTATGGAGGAAGATCAACAATAAGGAAGAAAATTGCATAAATAAAAGATGAAGCTTGATGAAGATGACAAGGAATTTGTCACTAATTCCTTGATAACCCCCAAGAATCTTCAATAAAAGTTGCAAGAGGAAGAAAGATTAAAACTTGATTACACTAAAGACGGAGTCTTTTACACTAATAGAGAAAGAAATTACTAATTAGATCTATAATAAGTGGAGATTTTTGGATTGTCACCCTCCAAAAATCACCCTACTAATTAATCTACTAAGAAACTAATAATAATCTACTAATGACTTAGGTAGTGTTGTGGTGTTATTGTGGAATGGTGCCTCCTCCTCAAATGAGGAGTTGCATATATATAGTGAGGAGAGAAAAGAGGGTGTCAAAACCCTAATCTTCTAAGCCCAATAAGTGGCAGCCCAATACTTCAATACCCACATCCTTCATTTCACCCTATGAAACCCATCTGGCGAAAATTCGCCCTACGGTTTTGCATAACTAACCACCGGGCAAAACTTTGCCTTGCGGATTTCCCAGTTTCGCCCGGTCATTTTAATTTTGCCCGATCACTTCGTAACCCCACGCACTTATGGTTTCACCCATTCCAATTCAATTGCATCTCGATCCAAATTAGATCTCACCCCACACATCAACAACTTAACTCACCCCAAATATTTCAATTCAATAATTCTGAGCTCCATTCAATGTCGGTTTCTAATCCTCGAACTCCGGATCTGGGTCGAACCGGGTCAACACCGAAGCTGGTGTCGAAGCCGGCGATACTCGCTGGAGCTGCCACTGCTGCGTTGCTGTTGTTCGATGTGGGGTTGCCGCGCGTGCCGCTGCTGTTGTTCTGGTCCGACGCCGGCGGTTGTCTGCCGGAGCTGCTGTTGTTGGTCGCCGTTGTTGATCCTCGCCGGATCTGGGTCGCTTCTTGGACGGCGGTTCTGGTGGCGTCGCAGCTGTTGCGGTGCTGGGTTCGTCAGAGAACGGAGGTGGAGGGCAAACGGAGGTCGGAGTGGAGTGGTGGTGTTGGGTTCGCCGCTGCTGCTGCTATGGACGGAGGAAGGGAGGTCGAGTAGGGTGGAGGTGATTGATGGAGGGTGGCGCTGGTGGGTGGTGGTTAGAGGTGAAGGTGGTAATGGAAGTCGGGTTTAGTGGTGGAGGACGGAAGGGAGTTGGTTTGGTGGTGATGTTCAGAGGTTGAGGGGTGGCTCGCCGGAGCTGGTGGGTTAAGGTGTTGGATGGAGGTTGACGGCGAGGTGCGTGGTTGTGGGTTGCCGGAGGTCAGGCCGGAGGTCGTCGGATGGAGGAAGGAGATGAAGGTGGAGATGGGTCAAGGGTCAAGGTCAAGTTTGACCTTGACTTGAGTTGATGGGTTGATATGGGTAATTGGATTGGTTTGTTTGAGTGGGTCATATGGTTTAGGTTTGGGGAATATGGGTTGACTGAAAAATGGGTGGAGTGGAATTGGCTTAATGAGTTATAGTGAATGGGTGAGATGGGTTATTGAATTGGGTTAAAGTGAGATGGAAAATGTAATTGGGTTATAGTAATTGAGATGGGTTAGGTGAATTGGGTTTGACTTGGGGTTTGACTCGATCTCTTGACTTGCTCCTCTAGCTTCAATTCGCCTCTTTATTCACGAACACGTACCTAAAAGAGAAAAACACACAAAAGCAGTACGAAATTCTACGAAAAAGACGATAAATACGAAAAAACCAAATTCAAACTAGAAAATACGAAATATAGTCAAAAATGAGTTATATTGACGTTAAAGCACACAAAATCGAGTCAAATACGAGTGAAAATAGGGGGTAAAACGGTCCAAATTTGCGTGTTATCAATTCCCCCACACTTAAACTTTACTCGTTCTCGAGTAACTCATTAGACTAATCTACGACCCATAAATAATTAACACGCAAAAACACAAAACACAAGAACGAAAAAATAAACAACACAACAAATCACAAGTTTTCGAATCAAAAGTCACGATTCTAAAATCCAACTAAAATATAGAATATGAATACTTACTAAATGGTTGTAAAAAATAATTATTACATATTTCTTGGCCACGGTCCATGCTATGTCGGGATGTGTGGCGGAGATGGAAGGAGTACTCCCATGAGGTTATCGACGAAAGCATACAAGTTTCGGCCACTTGCAAAAACAAGGGTTAGGGTCGTCCTAATGGCCCAAGTGACATAAGAACCGATCCAAAAATGGAAGATAAGGATATCAAAAATACTCGGAGAGGAATCGTCTTTCTTTTCTTTTCTTTTTTTCTTTTTCATTTTTCTTTTCTCATTTTTCTTTTCATTTCATTCATTCTTTTTTCTTTCTTTCTTTCTTTTCTTCTTCTCCCCCTTATTCTTTTGTTTTTGAGTTTTTGAGAATTTTTCTTTGTTTGCCCATTTTTGATGTTTGAGCTCATTTGAATAGAAGGGAATGCAAAACTCAATATCAATAACCGAACTCTTATTTGTGGAGTATTTTTGTGGAATGATGGATCGTAAAAGAATAGAAATCACTTGGGTTATAGTCACCTAGACAAGCATACCAGGTCGAAAATCACAACACGAGAGGTGGAAGGTGGACATAAGTGAGGTACACACCCGAGCGACTTACAGTAGGAGGACAATCAATATATAATACTTAAGATCAACCAACAAGTAATAGAAAAATTCATACTCTTTAGAGAAGTTGAGAGTTAGAAAAATGATTTTATCAAGGAAAACAGGTGAAACACGAAAACAAAAATCTTTTTGGAATTTTTGGATTTTTAAATTTTTAGGGTTTTTCAAGTTTTATCAAATGAAAACACAAAAACAACAAACAAAACACAAGGCTACGATCCATAACGACCACAAATAGACATATAAACTCCACCAAAGTATCCTCCTCCAACAACAACAACCATAATCCCAAAGCAACGAAGAATCGTCAATACAAACACACTCCCCCACACTTAAACCGAACATTGTCCTCAATGTTCAAAATTAGGGAGGGAAAGGAAGGGTGGGTGGGTAAGAAACTACCGTTTAAAGCATGAGTTGTCCCCCACACTTGAACGATTCCGTGCTTCTTATCCTTTTCTCATCCGTTGTCGTTGTTTGTTGGAGGTACCTACAAGGAAAAACACACACACACATAAAAAGAACACTACAAAAGTTATTAGAATAAAAGCTACCACTAAACTAAACTAAACTAAGCCGATACGAGGCAATTAACGGGCCCGCTCCGTCCCTTCAACTCACATTGATATACCTATGAGGCAAGGTACTGCCATGCAAGGCAAGTTGGGTCTTGCTCAAAATTGCGGACGCAACTAAACTCACACAAAACATAAACGAACAAATACACAAACAAACAAACAAACAACAAACAAACAAAAATAGTTGCATCCAAACATGAAAACACCGAATCCCTCATCGAGACGGCGGGAAAGACACCAATAGTTTACTCGAGACAAGTACAAACATTCCAAAGTTAGTTACTCAAGATGAAGTGGACTAAAGTCTAATAGAATGACATTAAATCACTAAAAACAGTGATGATTTATCTAGGTCCTCTTAATCAACTAAAAAGCGTACAACGGGGCGTTAAACGGGATGGAAATGAGTGAACCATGGAGTTAGTCGACACTGGAGGTAAGTGTAATCCCGACCTTTTCGCAAAAGAAAAGAGGATCGTCCCAAACCTAAAGATATCTTTAAGTAAGGTCACTTATAGGCACGGGATCCGGTAACCAAGGCCTTATCACTCCATGGGGGGTCAAGGTGGTCAAATGCAAACCCCGATGTAAACATCCTAGTAGAACAAGTGGACTCAAGCTAAACGATCAATGAAATTTTTGTTTTATTGTCATTCTAGTAGAATAGAGTTCAATATCAAAATCGGTTACTAACAAGGGAAGGTGAACACTCGTAAGCAAGTCTCACAATCGGGTTTTCGAAAAATTTACCTAAACACACTAAAGAAAACACAAAAGAACATGACAAAAATAAAAACAAAATCAACTACAAGTAAAGCCAAGTACTCCAATCTTCTTCAAATAGTCAACACAATCACAACCACCAATTCCAAAATGTTCAACAAGTGAACCTCCAAAGCATACAAGCCCATACTCCCATGTGATTAAGGGAAGGGGAGAAAAATAAGGGTAAAAAGGTATTACCAAAAGGTCTTCACTCTTTAATACCTCAAGTCTTTATACTATGAAGTGGGTGGTACTCCTGCAAGAAAGGAGAGAACAAGGCAATACAAGAAAAACACTAACTACAATCCCACAACAACTACTAGAAACAACACAATTACATCACAATTACAAATACTCCACCAATCCTCCAACAAGATACAAGAAAACATCACGATCCATAATCCCAAATGGAACAATCAAGCAAAATCTCTTCCAAACTTGATCACATCCAAATTCTTCATCATCTATCCATGTTGCCTTCTTGTTGGAGATTCCTACAAACAAAAACAAAACACAAAATGCGTAAATATGCACTAAAAAGCTTGGGTTGCCTTCCAAGAAGCGCGGTTTTGGCTAGGACCGCCAAACCTTAAAATTTTCTTGTCCTCAAGGTATAATCTCCACCATACCCGTCAAGGGCTCGGAGGAGTAAGTCAAAGGCTCTAGAAGAGTCTTTAGAAGGGCTCATGTAGCCGAGCCAAGCTATCATGAGAAGCTTCCAAGTCAGAAGCGATAAGTGGTCTTCAAATCCACGATGCCCGGGTTTGTAGTGGTCTCCCGGGTCTTTCCACTTCACAAGTTCAAGCGACCATTTCTTTCCAAAACACCTTCTAGCTTTCCAAAACTTCACAATCACACCACTCAACATGAAAGACGGTTTAGGATTTAATTCCCCATTGAACATCCCCATATCTTCTCTATCGGGAATGGAGGAGTCACTAACAATGACATAAGAGACTTGGTTAGTCTCATCAATCAACACCTCACCCTTCCAAACCCCTTCTTCCTTGTTTTTAACCACGTTCCTTCCAAAAGACAAATCAAGGATTAAACAAAGTTCATTGAAAGAATTTTTCCAATCATCCTCAATCATAGGTTCATAGGAAGGGCTAGTGTCAAGACACGAGGGGTCAAAGAAAATAAGAGGCTCATCTTCAGTAGAATTGGTAGACATGGTGATCTCATCAAAGTGTTGTTCCTCAAACAAGGGGTTATACCAATACATCAATGGTTTTACCCCTTTAATCTCAAAGCTATCACCAAAAGATCCTTCAATTTTCTCATTCAAAGAATTTTCAATTGTGTCATCTTCCTCAACAAATTCTTCATGAGTAGGGGATTCAAAGCATAAAGAGTCAATGGTAGTGAGTGGTTCATCCCAAATACAAGGTTTAGAGAAATCGATCTCAACAATGGTGTCCTCTAAAGGGTGTTCCTAAAAAATCCCCGGCACATTGTACATCCCCATATCTTCTTCAAGTTGCGGGCCCATATCCCTAAGTCTCAAAACGTCACTTGTCCCCATATCATTATGAAGGAAAGATTCGAAACTTTTACATGCGGTTTCTATTTCTCTTAAACCAAAGTTTAGCTCACTAGCAAAGGACTCGTGATGTTCTTCAACATTCTCGCACAAGGGCAACTTGATTTCATCATCATTCCAAGACTTAACAAGGCCTATTACATCATTCAACTCATCCCAAAGACTCGTATCCTCTACATTCTCGATTGCATTTTCCATGTGGCAATTTTGGGATTCGAGTTCCTTGTTGGGAGTAAAAGTGGTGATCTCTACCCTTGATGACAAGATGTTGCCATTCTTATCAATATCTTCAAGGGTCACTACTTCACCTTGAGTCGCCTTCTTGGATTGCATTGTGGGGTGAGGAAACTTGATGTCCATAGACTTTTCACCATTTTTCATCCCAGAGGGTTGATTTTTCTTGAACGGCCTTGGTGAATAGCAAGGAGACTTTCACCTTTTCGACCATGTCCACAAATTGGCTACACTTGATATTATCTTTGTGAACCTTAGCTTGTCGCGAAAATGGTAAAGTTAGCGCATAGATCGATGAAGGTGGAATATTGGATTCCTTTTCCTCAATTGCTTGCTCGGTCTCTTGCCTTCTAGCTTCCTTCAATTTTCATTGTTTTTCCTCGGCCTTTGCAACTAACTCAAATTCTTCTCGAATTCCCCGGTTTTGTTTGGGAGAATTGGGAGTAGTGGCATGTAGTGCGTTTTGTTTTTGCAAATTTGGGGTTGCTTTGGTACTCAAGTGATTGTGAGGGTTTTCAAGCTCATTTCCTTCTCTTTTGATAACGACATGGGTTTGGCTTGGTGGATCCCTTGGGTGTTGAGGTTTACCGGGAAAGTCATGAGGTGGGTGCACGGGAGCGACTAAGGCTTTGGATGCTTGTCGAGATTTCAATAGTTCGATCCTTGCCTTGTCTTTCGCATTTTCATTCATCAAATACTCTATTGTTCTTCGCAATTCATTTAATGCATTGTCCCATTGACCGCTTCCTTGACTTTGTTGATAATTACCTTGATTGCCAAAGTATTGAGAGGGTTCATTGTACCTTTGAGAGTGTAATCCTTTATGACCTTGATTACCTTGGTAATTCGGGTTTCCTTGATACACTTCGTTGACTAAAGCCTTTCTCATATCAATGGTCGAACCATACCTTGACTACTACCTTGACCATGTTGATAATTACCTTGATTTTCATAAAAATGAGAGGGTTGGTTATGTCTTTGAAAATTGAACCCTTGGTACCCTTGATTTGGCCCTTGGTTACCTTGATAGTTGCATGGATACCCTTGATTGAATCCTTGATTCTGATAATTACTTCCTTGATTATGGTAGTTGTTCCCTTGATTTGCACTCTGATTATGGAAGTCCCTTTGAACATGATAGTTTCTACCTTGATTGTTGAAGTTTTCCTTTGATAAGGAGGAATATGTGAAGGCACTTTGAGAGACCCTTGGTTGGAAAATGTTTGTTGATTGGAATTGAAGGGTCTTTGCTTTGGAGTACGCTTTGCATTCATAGCCTCAAGTTTCTTTGTTAGCTCTTCCTTTTCCAATTGGAGTTTCATTTCATTGGTCATAGGAGAATTTTCATCTCCCATTTTCTTAATAGGCTTGGCTCCAACTAACTTTTCTTTGGAAGAGCATACATGTTCAAAAGCATCTTCTTGAGGGAGTCCATGGAAGGTGTCTAGTTTTACTTCATTGATCAAGGAATCTTTAAGCTCAAACTCATTTGGAATGGTTCCATAGGAAACGGGGGAAGAAAAATCCTCGTGAGTGAGTTGTGAATGTGAATCAAGAGTTGTCTTTTGAAGGCTTTTTGGTGATGAAAGTGATTTGGGAGGTGAAAGGTGATAAGAGTAGTTTGTAGTGCCTATTTCGTAGTATTTTGGTCCCATTTTCCTTGTGGAATCGCTCCTTGGGAGCGATTTATGGGCTACTTATGCTTCCTCTAGTTCGTTTCAGGTTCCCGAGACCATTCGTGAAGAGTTGGAGTGATTCCGACTCAATACATACACTTTTCGGAGCCAACGAGGTGAAGGAACGATCACTCGATGCCTTGGATTTGACCCCGAGACCTTGGGACCCAATCCCAAGCCTCCGAGACCCGATCCCGAGTCCCGAGAATCGATGAGAAGTCCATGTGAAGCAAGGAGGGACCAAAAGGATCATATTGGAGGCCTACAAGACTCATCCCCGACGGGTATGACCTCAACCCGTCCGGGATGAAGTGCACAAAAGAGGAGCTGCTGTTTTGGGTCCATCCCGACCGGGACCACCTCATCCCGACCGGGACCAACTCATCCCGGACGGGATGGCCCAGTTACAGCCCGTGAAGCATTGTTTCATCTCCCTTTGCATTGTAACCCTATAAATACCCTTCCTCTTGTAATCTTATGGGATGTTCTTCATTACCCACAAACCCTAGCCTAGTTTTAGCATAGATTAGATTAGATTAGTGTATATTAGTCCTTAGATTATCGTTAATCCTAGATTAGTGCTTGTAATTTGGGAATTCTTCAAGATCTCCACCAAGATTGACAACCTTGGTTGATTGTTTTTGGGTTCTTCCATTTATGCAAGTTTCTTTCTTCTTTTGATCTTCTAGTATGGTATAATCTTCTTCTCCTTTTACTCTTAATCCTTTATTGTTTATCAAGTTTGAATCTTTATTATTGTTTGTTCTTGTTCTTGTTAGTTTGATTGAGTTTGTTTAGGTATGTTTTGTTTCTTATGATGATTCATCTTGTTCTTGTTAGTTGTAGTTTGATTATGTTAGAGTAGATTCTTGCTAGGGTTAGTAGGGTGATTAGGGTGTTAATTGGATGATTAAGGGTTTGTTGGAGATGTTGGTGGAAGATTTGGGTTTCCTCTTGGTTTGATGCATGGTACATGTTTGTTGAAATGCTTGAATGACTTGTATGCATATGCTTGTTTTTCTTGCCTTTCTCTTGTGGGTAATAGTTTGCTCGTGGGTTTGGTTCCCTCACTAAGTTGCGAGAGCCCGGTGAGGACGACCCCTACGTCGGTCTAAGTTGCGAGAGCCCGGATGCGACCTAGGCCCCGATATCACGCTGGTAACCCCGTTTGTCGTTTGTGTCGTCAAGGTGGGTTTTAGGTGGAACCTCTAGGTGAGTCTAAGTTGCGAGAACCCGGACTATACCTAGATTACCCTACTATCTCCTTCACTCTAGCTCTTCCTCGACCATTCTGTTACCCCTTTGACCCCGACCTAATCCTAGCCTGTTTCCTTTGATTGTTTTCTTGCTTTAGACCTAGCTTAGTCCTAGTCTCCCCCTCCTTGGATTAGCTCGTCTCGAACCTAGTCCAAGACCGTAGCATACTTTAGTCCGACACCCCGTCCCTGTGGATTCGACCCGACTTGCCCTAGCTACCCAGTTAGGTTAGTTGGTTTTTATTTGACGGTTGGGATCCACGACAAATCCCTCCCATCAAATTGGCACCGTTGCCGGGGACGGTGCTAGTTTAGACTTTGTTTGCCTAGTTACTTGACTTTGTCTTTGTGTTTGTGTTTTCTTTTTTCTTTTTGTTACCTTGCTTCTTGTGTGTGTGTGGTTTATTTCTCTCTTGTCTAGTGCCCAAAAAGCACTAGACTTCTCACGTTTGTTCCTAGTCTACAGTTTGTGCTTAGAGGTGGTGACTATCTTCTTCTTGCAACTTAGAGCCGCTTAAACGGACGGTTGCTAGGGTGAGAGGTTTCCAACCGGGTATGGACTACGATTTTCGAGCAAGCATGGGGTTTGATCTAAACTCCCCACACATGGAAGCCGATATGAGCTACCCCTCTCCTTCCATGAACCAAAGCTATGACATGATGACTCCTAATCACTATCAAGCTTCTTGGGGTAATCAAGACGGGTATGAACTTCAAGGTTATGAAAACGGCTACCAACAAGTGAACGATTACCAATCCTACGATCATGGTGACTATTACTCGAGTTATCAATGTGAACCCACCATGTTCAATCAAGATTCACCTTATGGAAGCCAATACCCCCCAAACCCACCATATTACCCTCCACCCCAACCACAATATGAACCCCATGACCCACAATACTACCAATCACCCCAACCTTGCTACCAACAATATGATGCCCCACCCCTTGGGCATCATCAAGATTTTCAAGGAGCTTTACAAGACCCCAATGATCACCAATTGCCCGACATGGAGGTTTTTCAATCGATGCTTCAAATGCAACAAGAAATGGCCATCCAATCGCAAAAGAATAATGAACTCTTGGCCGAAATCCTTAGGAAAAGGGAGGAAACTAAAGCTAGATTGCATGCTTTAACGGCTCAAACCCTAATGCTCCTAACTCGATCCTCACAACTTGATGAGGGATGTTCATTTGGGGAAGGGGAACAACCCAATGACGAGGCCGTTAATGAATTCCCTATAAGGAGCGAGTCTTGCTTTGAAGAGCCTCAATCGTCTACCCAAAAAAAGACGAATGAGGATATGACTCTTGGTGAAGGCATCGTTGGTGAGGAATTGGAGGAGGATAGTGAGTTGGATGGTTTGGTGGAATTTGTGAGGATGTTGGGTGAAATTGATAGCCTCGAGTTGCCCTTGTGCGAGAATGTGGATGAGCATCAAGAGCCCCTAGCTAGTGAACCAAGCAATGACTTGGAAGAGATTGAAACCGCCGGTAGAAGTTTCGATCCTCTTCTCCAAGATGATGTGGGGCCGAGTGATGAAGATGGGGAACCACAACTTGAGGAAAGTGTGGGGGTGTGCATTGAGGAGATGAGGCCAAAACCGCTTTGTGCCTTGTTTCTTGGAGATGAAGCTTGCTTGTGATTGGAGGCGATGCCTAGGGAGGAAGAGGTCAGTTAAGCTCGTAGGATGGATAGACCCCGGAGACAACATGAATGATGATATTGGGTCTTTTGATTCCTACTTCTTGCCTCCACCTTGGAGGCCGTGGAGGTTGGCTAGGCTCGAGCGCTTCTTGCGCCTTCATTATGATGTCGGTAGCGCGTTCGACTTGCTCCTCCATGCCCTTGAGGGCTACGGTTGAAGAAGAGTCCACCATCCTAGGTTTGACGGAGTTCCTAAAGAACCGTCATGTTGTATATTCCCCCTTCCTCTTCTTTAGAGTACTTGTGCTTGTATTTGTGTGTTTTATCTCTTGATTTTCTTAGTTTTGTGATATTCTTGTAATATTGGATTGTTGATGAGCGTTGTGAGGGAGAGAATTTGATGTTTTGTTTGAGTTTATTGTGATAGGTGAAGTGAAAGTGACTCCTAGAAAGGAGTGGTTAGTGATAGAGCTTGGATCGTGAGTAAGGAAGTCGGTTTCTGGGGTCTTGGGAGTCATGAAGACCCTTCCCGACCGGGAAGGATGTGTTGTCCCGACCGGGATGGGGCCGTCCCGATCGGGATGAGGGTGCCAAAAATCGAGTCCACTGGAGTGCCATCCCGACCGGGATGGGAGCTTCCCGATCGGGACGGGTGTGTCGTCCCGACCGGGATGGTCCCCTACTCCTTTTTGGTGCCTCTTCTTCGACATTCAAGCCCACCCAACCATTATATACCCCCACCCAACCTCCCTACCTTCCTTGCTCATATCATACCACCCACATACTTCATTTTCATATCCTCACTTCATCTTCTATCTACTTTAGACCGGTATACACACCAATTTCCACCCCCTCACACCATTATAAACCCACTACCTTAGCCATGCGGTTTTCTCAAGCTTGAAGAATGATGACAATGACGACAACAAGCAAGTGCCTATATTGATCATTGAGACGATGGAGCGAGTGAGTTGCTAACCGGTCGGTATGGCAACTATCCTTTCTTTTCCGTTTTTTATTGCTTGTTTTCCCCTTGTTTATCCCCTTCCCCTTTGTCATGGTGGCCTTCGAGGCCTTGGTATATGGTTGCTCCCGACTCTCGATGATGTGACTACGTTGAGAGTCATTTCAAAATCCAAATTTGCATGATTTTCACCCTTTTTGTAGGATTTAGTCGGATTTGGGCGGAATCCGGGCTAGGTGACTTGATTACACCTAGTCCTCCCCTCCCATTTCTTTTTATTTCTTCCCCCATCCATATCTTTTCTTGTCTCGGCCCATGGTGACTTGACTACACCCCGGCCGGACACATTATACCATTTTCTCCACTTTTTGATTTTTAGCTTTACTTTCGTAGTTTCTTTTCTTTTGTGCTCCCATGCACTACGGTCGAGCATGAGGACATGGCTCGGCTTAAGTGTGGGGGAGCGATATTCTATCATAGTTAGTTTTATTTTCGTAGTTTTTCTAAAAAACTTTAAAAATCCTAAAAATTTGAAAAAATTTCATAAAAATCAAAAAGATTTTCTTTTGTGTGTTTTTCTTTTGTGTCGTATATTTGTTTTGTTGTGTGTTTTGCCTCCCTTTTCCTTATAGGTTGCTTAATCACCATTAGTTTTGGAAAGCTTTCAAGACATCCGGTAACATCTTCTATCCCTTTCCCTCTTTATTTCTTGTGAAGTTTGGAGAAGGATTGTGATGTGGTGTGCTCGGGAGGAGATTTGTAAAGTTTGATGTTGGTTGGTTGCTCATTTGGAAGCTAGGGGTGGTGTTTGTGTTATATTTGTGTTCGTTTTGTGTTGTTCTTGTTTTGTTGCTTTTGTTTCTTTTTTCTTTCGTTTTCGTTGAGTCTTTGTTTTGTGTTTTGTTGTGTGTCTTGTGTGTAAATGGTTTTCGAAAACCCGGTTTAGAGGCTAGTGTGCAAGCGTTTACTTTCTCTTTCTAGTAGTATAAATCGAGTCTTGGACTTTAGTCTAGTAGAATGACCCTAAATCAATGAATTCGTTGGTCCTTTACCTTGAGTCCACCTAGCTTACTAGGGATTTACTGCGGGATTTGCACTTTTGACCATTATGACCACCCACGGTGTGAAAAGTCCTTGGTTTCCGAGTCCCGTCCCTTAGGTGACCGTGTCTGAGGTTGTTTGATTAGTCCAAGTTCTCCACTTTTTGTGGGTTTGAAGGGAAAGCGCGCTCCCGACTCACCCATTACCCTACCTCCTACACATTTCCACACAATAAATTGCAAATTGTTGAAGTCATCTTTCTTGTTGCAATAAGAAATGCCTATCATTGAAATCTAGCCAAAAAGGGCAAAGAAAAGAAAATGAAAGAAAATGAAAGAAAGAAAAGAAAGAAGAAAAAGAAAAGGCACAAAAGCCAAAAAGAAAATAGAAAAGAAGAAAAAGAAATGGCATGGCAAAACAAAGCAAAAATGCAAAAGAAGAAGAAAATGCCAAAAGAAAACCGTCTCACAAAAATAATCCCCACATATCAAAATAAGCCTTTTTCCGATCATTACCGTGAAGAGCCTACCAAAGGACCGAGTCCCTAGGAAGGATGATAGCGGTAGTGGTCGGTCTTCCCTCACTTTGCAATCATTTCCACTTTTTACTTGGACTAGTTAGGCGGTTTTGGGCATGGGACGACCCTCTCGGCTCTTTGCTAAAGGGGGCGGGGTCTCACTTACCTACAGTGTCGACTAACACCGTGGTTCATCACTTTCCATCCCACCGATCGTCCCGTAGTACGTTCTTAGAAGGTTAGGAGGAACTGAGGTAAGTTACCAACGTTTTTATTGCTTTGTCGTCATACTATTAGGGTTTAGTCCATTTTGGTTTGTATTGCTAGCTTGGGAACGTTGTCACTTGCCTTGAGTCCTAAACCGGTGCTTCTTTCACCGCTTGTTTGAGGGAAGCGGTATTTTTCTTTTCTTTTGGGTGCAACCTTTTGTGTGTTTGTTTGTGTGTTTGTTGTTTATGTGTTTTTGTGTCCGGTTGCATCCACAGTTTTGTCGCAAGACCCCACTTGCCTTGCGGATAGCACTTGTCCTCTAAGTGTTATCGTGTGAGTTGAAATGGCGTAGGGTGCGCTAATACCTACTCGGCTAGTTTAGTAGTTAGTTTGTGCTTACTCGAGGGCGAGTAAGGGTTAAGTGTGGGGGGAGTTGATAAGAGTAGTTTGTAGTGCCTATTTCGTAGTGTTTTGGTCCCATTTTCCTTGTGGAATCGCTCCTTGGGAGCGATTTATGGGCTACTTATGCTTCCTCTAGTTCGTTTCAGGTTCCCGAGACCATTCGTGAAGAGTTGGAGCGATTCCGACTCAATACATACACTTTTCGGAGCAAACGAGGTGAAGGAACGGTCACTCGATGCCTTGGATTCGACCCCGAGACCTTGGGACCCAATCCCGAGCCTCCGAGACCCGATCCCGAGTCCCGAGAATCGATGAGAAGTCCATGTGAAGCAAGGAGGGACCAAAAGGATCATATTGGAGGCCTACAAGACTCATCCCCGACGGGTATGACCTCAACCCGTCCGGGATGAAGTGCACAAAAGAGGAGCTGCTGTTTTGGGTCCATCCCGACCGGGAAGGGGTCCATCCCAACCGGGACCACCTCATCCCGATCGGGACCAACTCATCCCGGACGGGATGGCCCAGTTACAGCCCGTGAAGCATTGTTTCATCTCCCTTTGCATTGTAACCCTATAAATACCCTTCCTCTTGTAATCTTATGGGATGTTCTTCATTACCCACAAACCCTAGCCTAGTTTTAGCATAGATTAGATTAGATTAGTGTAGATTAGTCCTTAGATTATCGTTAATCCTAGATTAGTGCTTGTAATTTGGGAATTCTTCAAGATCTCCACCAAGATTGACAACCTTGGTTGATTGTTTTTGGGTTCTTCCATTTATGCAAGTTTCTTTCTTCTTTCATCTTTTAGTATGGTATAATCTTCTTCTCCTTTTACTCTTAATCCTTTATTGTTTATCAAGTTTGAATATTTATTATTGTTTGTTCTTGTTCTTGTTAGTTTGATTGAGTTTGTTTAGGTATGTTTTGTTTCTTATGATGATTCCTCTTGTTCTTGTTAGTTGTAGTTTGATTATGTTAGAGTAGATTCTTGCTAGGGTTAGTAGGGTGATTAGGGTGTTAATTGGATGATTAAGGGTTTGTTGGAGATGTTGGTGGAAGATTTGGGTTTCCTCTTGGTTTGATGCATGGTACATGTTTGTTGAAATGCTTGAATGACTTGTATGCATATGCTTGTTTTTCTTGCCTATCTCTTGTGGGTAATAGTTTGCTCGTGGGTTTGGTTCCCTCACTAAGTTGCGAGAGCCCAGTGAGGACGACCCCTAGGTCGGTCTAAGTTGCGAGAGCCCGGATGCGACCTAGGCCCCGATATCACGCTGGTAACCCCGTTTGCCGTTTGTGTCGCCAAGGTGGGTTTTAGGTGGAACCTCTAGATGAGTCTAAGTTGCGAGAGCCCGGACTATACCTAGATTACCCTACTACCTCCTTCACTCTAGCTCTTCCTCGACCATTCCGTTACCCCTTTGACCCCGACCTAATCCTAGCCCGTTTCCTTTGATTGTTTTCTTGCTTTAGACCTAGCTTAGTCCTAGTCTCCCCCTCCTTAGATTAGCTCGTCTCGAACCTAGTCCTAGACCGTAGCATACTTTAGTCCGACACCCCGTCCCTGTGGATTCGACCCGACTTGCCCTAGCTACCCAGTTAGGTTAGTTGGTTTTTATTTGACGGTTGGGATCCACGACAAATCCCTCCCATCAAAAGGGTCGGAGAATTTTCTTGTGGAGATGGTGTTTCTTGTGGATTGAAGGGTGCCTTTGGAGTGATGAGAGGAGTTGTAGAAGGTGAATTTTGTGGAATGAAATGTGTAAGTGGTGTAGATGTTGGTGATATGGATGGATTTAGAAGGGATGGCGGGATAGTATGTATGGTTAAACTGAGGTAGCAGACATCATTACTCACAATAATAGAGTGTCTAAACGTTAAAACTTAATATTAGATTTTAGAAATTCAGTCTACAAACCAAATAATAAAAAGTATTCATGATGGTCTAATAAATAAGATAAAATAGGAACGATCAGGGGCTATACTACTCTGTTGATTTCGCACTCTGCCCATCCCGTAATTAGCATCCCGAGTCAAAAGTACATTCCATCAAGCACCTGAATACATCCCTGCTCCCCAAATGACCATAACCGTCAAGTGGATCATCACAGACACCAGAAATACACGCACAAGATCAGTTTACGATAACATTAAACAATATTAGTACAATCCATATCACAAATATCATCATCAATATCATCATTCTTATCATCACTATCGCGACCGCAGTCACGCCCCGTCAGTCCGAGTGTGCACACCCCTCCTAGGCTCTCCTAGGAGGAAACATTAGGGAAGGTCCCGAGATCAACCGGGCCTAGCTAGTTGATAAGTGTAGTTTGTAGTGCCTATTTCGTAGTGTTTTGGTCCCATTTTCCTTGTAGAATCGCTCCTTGGGAGCGATTTATGGGCTACTTATGCTTCCTCTAGTTCGTTTCAGGTTCCCGAGACCATTCATGAAGAGTTGGAGCGATTCCGACTCAATACATATACTTTTCGGAGCCAACGAAGTGAAGGAACGATTACTCGATGCCTTGGATTCGACCCCGAGACCTTGAGACCCAATCCCGAGCCTCCGAGACCCGATCCCAAGTCCCGAGAATCGATGAGAAGTCCATGTGAAGCAAGGAGGGACCAAAACGATCATATTGGAGGCCTACAAGACTCATCCCCGACGGGTATGACCTCAACCCGTCCGGGATGAAGTGCACAAAAGAGGAGCTGCTGTTTTGGGTCCATCCCGACCGGGAAGGGGTCCATCCCGACCGGGACCACCTCATCCCGACCGGGACCAACTCATCCCGGACGGGATGGCCCAGTTACAGCCCGTGAAGCATTGTTTCATCTCCCTTTGCATTGTAACCCTATAAATACCCTTCCTCTTGTATTCCTAGCTTATGTTCTGGATTACCCACAAACCCTAGCCTAGTTTTAGCATAGGTTAGATTAGATTAGTGTAGATTAGTCCTTAGATTATTGTTAGTACTAGTTTAATCCTTGTAATTTGGGAATTCTTCAAGATCTCCACCAAGCTTGACAAACTTGGATGTTTGTTTTGGGTTTCTCTCATTTATGCAAGTTTCCTTCTTCCTTTCATCTTGTTAGTAGGTGTAATCTTCTTTTCCTTTTTCTTATCCTTGTTCTTTCATTAAAGTTTGATTCTTTGTTGAATGTATTGTTCATAGTTCATAGTTCTTGTTAGTTTCTTCATGTTTGTTTTGATTGTTATGTTGATTCCTTTTGTTCTTGTTAGTTTTAGTATAGATATGTTAGAGTAGTATCTTGCTAGGGTTAGTAAGGTGATTAGGGTGTTAATTGGATGATTAAGGGATTGTTGGAGATGTTGGTGGAAGATTTGGGTTTCCTCTTGGTTTGATGCATATCACATGTTTGTTGAAATGCTTGAATGACTAGTATGTATATGCTTGTTTTTTCTTGACTTTCTCTTGTGGGTGATAGTTTGTTTGTGGGTTTGGTTCCCTCACTAAGTTGCGAGAGCCCGGTGAGGACGACCCCTAGGTCGGTCTTAGTTGCGAGAGCCCGGGCGCGACCTAGGCCCCGATATCACGCTAGTAGCCCCGTTTGTCGTTTGTGTCGCCAAGGTGGGTTTTAGGTGGAACCTCTAGGTGAGTCTAAGTTGCGAGAGCCCGGACTATACCTAGATTACCCTACTATCTCCTTCACTCTAGCTCTTCCTCGACCATTCCGTTACCCCTTTGACTCCGACCTAATCCTAGCCCGTTTCTTTTGATTGTTTTCTTGCTTTAGACCTAGCTTAGTCCTAGTCTCCAACTCCTTAGATTAGCTCGTCTCGAACCTAGTCCTAGACCGTAGCATACCTTAGTCCGACCTCCCGTCCCTGTGGATTCGACCCGACTTACCCTAGCTACCCCAGTTAGGTTAGTTGATTTTTTTATTTGGTGGCGGGATCCACGACAAATCCCTCCCATCAAATTGGTAGTCCTAGCTAGCTTCTCTCAATCGGCACACAACCGCAATCTCAATAGGCACACAGCCGCAATATCAATAGGCACACAGCCGAAATCTCAATAGGCACACAGCCGCAAACTCAATATAACCATTATACCATTACATATCATACAAAATGCATACATACAACGTAAACTGAGTAAGGATAACCTTACCTAATCAGCAGGTCACGATCACATCGTTAGTACAATTCACCACGGAATTTCTACGAAGTCCGAACCTAATAAGATATTATATACATAAATTAATATCGATCGTAACGTACTTGATTACTAAAACGAACCGGTATTGAAAGACCAATATAGCCTACAGTCGTTCACTCATCCTTATCATGCTATAGGCACTTACAATACTATCTTACTTTGCTAGCAAAATAGTAACCCACAGCTACCACGTACTATTACTATTATTATTAAAATCATACAGCAACTCTCTTTACTATAAACATATATAAATATATATATATATATACTACAGCGTGGGGGACTAAGAGTATTCTTAATATTATTATTATTATTATTAGTAGTAGTAGTAGTAGTAGTATATCTCTACCACAATAATGATCCCAACAATACTATTACCACACAATACTACCGCAGTAATTACTCCGTATATCCTAAGGTACAACAATGGCAGCAACCTCGACGAATCATCCTCATTTACAACCACGACATCCAACAATACTACCCCACAATCCGATGTCTCGGTCCTCCCACGATACCATAGCAATACAACGTAGTCAGTACAACGTAACAAAGGAAAATAACGACTATAGCAGTCCAACGTTAGCCCAACATGATACCCGACAATACTAGTACTTTACAGATGCAACAATGACATGACGATCTGACAAAATACCATAACAACAATAATGCACTTCACCGACTAACCCGACATATCGATCCCGACTTTGCTAATTCGACACGAATGTTCATTAATATGCAATAAAAACGTAAAAGGCATCATAACATACCCGAGTGGCGTGTATAGTCGAGGTCTAGCCTACTCTTATTCTTGTTTTCGTGTATAGGCCCTACTCTTCTTCTTCTTGATGTGTACATACGGTTGTGTGCGGTTATGTGTGCAGTTGTGTGTGAAGTTGTGAGTGGTATGTTTTGTGTTGTTATGATTGATGTTTGGTGGCATTTAAAGGTGTACGTGGGGTGGGCTTTGGCTTGTGAGTGACCCACATATATAATTTGACCCAGGTCCGATATATGTTGAGATCGATTAACTAATATTTACGTATTGTTCGGGTTTTTAATCGGTTAACGAGTTATTGCTACATTACTGACTCACTTTGACCCACTATAAAACACGGGTATTACAATCTACCCTCCTTATAAGGAACTTCATCCCGAAGTTCGCTCCCTGACACAACACGTCAATGAAACTCCAAGGAACTAACCTACTAATAATGAAGCAATAAAACTAGATTTTCTATACGATCAAAGTTTAAGTATATAGTATAAGTCGGGCTGTTACATCCTACCCTCCTTAAATATAAGGTTACGTCCCCGTAACCGAAGTAATTACCTGATCGAAGATATGAGGAAAACGTTTCTGCATTGATGCTTCTGTTTCCCAGGTGGCCTCCTCGACGTTGTGATTAGACCACAAAACCTTGACAAGGGCTGTTTCTCCTCCTCTGGTTTTCCGAACTTTCCGATCTAAAATTTCCTTGGGAACCTCCTCATAAGTAAGAGAATCATCTAACTGAATCGTCTCGGGTTCAATGATGTGAGACGGGTCACTCAAGTATTTCCTCAACTGGGAAACATGAAACACATTATGGACTTTATCAAGAGCTGGGGGAAGTGCTAACCGATATGCCACCTCCCCTATCCTATCCAGAATTTCATACGGCCCAATAAACTTTTGACTCAACTTGCCCTTCTTCCCGAACCTCATAACCCCTCTCATAGGTGACACTTTCAGTAATACCTTATCACCCACAGCGAACTCAACCTCTCGGCGATGGAGATCAGCATAACTCCTTTGACGATCCTGCGCTGCTCGCATCTTCTGTCGGATTACATGTACCTTTGAGATCATCTCCTGAATCATGTGGGGACCCAGCACAACTGCGTCGGCCTTCTCGTCCCAACATACCGGGCTCCTACACTTCCTTCCATATAACGATTCAAACGGTGCCATCTGGATGCTAGCATGGTAGGTGTTGTTGTAAGAGAACTCAATCAAATCCAGTCGATCCTCCCACGAACCCCGAAATTCCAAGGCACAGACCCGCAACATATCTTCCAAAGTCTGTATGGTTCGTTCTGTCTGACCGTCAGTCGCGGGGTGAAAGGCTGTACTCATCTTCAATTGTGTACCCAAGGATTCCTGCAACTCCTGCCAAAATTTCGAGATGAACCTCGAATCACGATCTGACACAATGTCCTTAGGTATTCCATGTAATTTCAGAACATGCCTCCTATAAGCCATTGCTAGCTCAGCCTTACTCCACGTATCCTTCATTTGCACGAAGTGAGCCGATTTGGTGAGTCGATCTACTATCACCCAAATCATATTATTCCCCTTTGGGGTTCTCGGCAAACCGACAATGAAATCCATGGAAATAGAGTCCCACTTCCACCCAGGTACCTCTAAGGGTTGCAGCTTACCCTGTGGTCGTTTGTGTTCACTTTTGACCTTCTGACAAGTCAGGCATCTGGACACAAACTCGGCCACCTCTCTCTTCATGTTCTCCCACCAAAATGTCTTCTTCAGATCCTTATACAACTTGTCCCCACCTGGATGTACCGAGTAAGGGCTACAATGCGCCTCGGTCATGATTTTCCTCCTTAATTCTCCTCCTTCCGGTACCCACAACCTGTCATTGAACCTGAGGCTCCCGTCTGGGTGGATGGTGAGATTCGAGGGTTCACCTCTCTCGATACGGGCTCACCACATTAAATACTTCTGATCCAAAAACTGCTCTTCTTGTATTTCAGCGTACAACTCGGGTTGAATCGCCAAGTCCGACATTGCTTCCCCTTTTCTTATCACATGAATCCCCATCTGTTGCACTTCATTCCTTAACCTCAATCTGGACATATCCAAACTCAGAGAATGCACCGATTTCCTGCTTAGAGCATCGGCCACCACGTTTGCCTTTCCCTCGTGGTATAAAATCTCCATATCATAATCTCCGATTAACTCGATCCATCGCCTCTGCCGCATATTCAACTCTTTCTGCGTGTAGATGTACTTCAAACTCTTATGGTCTGAAAACACCTTGAATGTTGCCCCATACAGATAATGTCTCCATATTTTCAGAGCAAACACCACAGCCCCAAGTTCTAGGTCATGAGTTGGGTAGTTCTCTTCGTAAGTCTTCAGCTGACGTGAAGCATACGCAATGACTTTCCCATTCTGCATCAGTACACAACCCAACCCATTTTTCGATGCATCAGTGTACACCTCAAAATTTTCGCTCCCTTCGGGTAAGGCTAGGATTGGTGCTGTAGTCAGACGCTCCTTTAAGGTTCGAAACGCCCTCTCACAGCTGTCATCCCACCTGTACCGAATCTCCTTCCTCATAAGGTTAGTCAATGGTCTTGCAATCTTTGAGAAGTCCTTTACGAATCTTCGATAGTACCCGGCTAACCCTAAGAAACTCCGAATCTCTGCCACATTCTTTGGCGCTTGCCACTTTGAGACAACTTCGATCTTGCTTGGGTCTACAGATACCCCCTCTTTCGAAATCACGTGTCCCAAAAATGCGACCTTCTCCAACCAAAACTCACACTTTGATAACTTAGCGTACAACTGGTTGTCTCGGAGTAGTTGCAATACGATCCTCAGATGCTCTGCATGCTCTTTCCGGTTTCTTGAGTAAACCAGAATATCATCGATAAACACCACCACGAACTTGTCCAAGTAGGGTCGAAAAACTCGGTTCATCAGATCCATGAAAACAGCAGGAGCATTTGTTAGACCAAATGGCATCACCACAAATTCATAGTGGCCATACCGAGTTCTGAATGCGGTCTTAGGAATATCTTCGTTCTTGACCCTCAACTGGTGATAACCGGACCTCAAATCAATCTTGGAAAAGATACCAGCCCCACTCAGTTGATCGAATAAATCATCAATGCGAGGCAAAGGGTACCGATTCTTCACAGTGACATTGTTCAGCTCCCTGTAATCGATGCACAGCCTCATGCTCCCATCCTTCTTCTGCACAAACAAAACAGGAGCACCCCACGGGGATACACTTGGTCTGATATACCCCTTATCCATCAATTCCTCCAACAGCTTCTTCAATTCAGTCAACTCCTTAGGCCCCATACGGTACGGTGCCTTAGAGATAAGCCCCGTCCCTGGCTTCAACTCAACACCGAAATCAACTTCTCGCCTTGGTGGTAACCCTGGGATTTCCTCCGGAAATACGTCTACGAACTCGTTCACTACAGGTATTGAATCGAAAGACAACTCCTCGGCCCGAGTATCCCGTACATGGCACAAGAATAACGGGTTACCCTTCTTTAGATGTCTCTTCAAGGTGATGGCTGCTATAATCTTCACAGTTGGCTTTACAGCATACCCCCTATAAGACACTCTAATGCCCTTTGGACCCCTTAACGACACTTTCTTAAGATTACAATCAATCTGGGCTCTAAACCGTCCCAACCAATCCATTCCCAGGATAATGTCGAAGTCATCTAAGGGAAACTCTATTAAATTAACTGGTAGGTCAACTCCCTCAACTATTAAAGACACATCTCGAAAGACCCTTGTACACCTAACTGACTTCCCCGAGGGTGTGATTACATCATCAGTTATATTTTCAAAATCTACTAACCCTAGACTCGGTACATGGTTACAAGCTACAAATGAATGGGTTGCCCCAGAATCGAATAGAACAAAAGAAGGTTTCAAGTTAACGAGAAAGGTACCCGTGATAACTTGTGTGTCCTTCTGAGCAGCTTGCTTCCCCATAGCAAAGAGTTTCCCAGTATTCTTACTACCTTCAGGCACCCCATTAACAGATGTAGTTGGCCCAGCGGCTGCAGCTGACTGGGTAGTGCTTCCCGACCCCTGATAGTAACTCCCCTGTTCCCGATTCCAGTTCCCCTGTGATCGGTTCCAGTTTCTCTGCTGTGGGTTCCCGTTTCCGTGGTACCGATTTCCCTGGTTAACATTGCTTGAAGTTGCTGAAGCAGCGGAGTAAAAACCCACTTGACTCAAACCCCCATTCTGCTTCGGGGCAAAACATTCATAGGCACGGTGTCCAGCTTTCCCACAATTGTAGCACGTGACGGGTTTTCCATTACAATCCTTACCGGGATGGTTGCGGTCACAGTGCTTGCATTCATATACTCGAGGTTCGTTCCGTCGTCCCTGACCGGACCCTGTTCCCCCATAACTGTTTCCCCCAAAGTATTGGGGTCGCACCATTCCCCGGTTCTGGTTTCCCCTCTTAGGTTCATTCTGAAGTGTGCCTTCAGATTCAGCTTTTCTCTTCTCCCTCTTTTGCTCTCCCAGCTCCTTAATTCGGTCAGCCACTCGTTCTGCGTGTCCGGCCCTCAAGTATACCTCTTTCACATCAGTATTAAGTCCCATGGGTAGCCTTTCCAGGATTCTGATGGACAAGCCCCTCTCGAAGCGGGAAGCCAGTAGTTCAGAACTTAAATTGAGGTCAGCAGAATAAGTGGCCAGCTCCATAAACTTGTCATAATAGTCCTCGACGGTCATGTCGTCCGCCATGGTGAAACGATCAAATTCAGCTCTTTTTGCACTGCGGATATGTTCCGGAAAGAACTCCGCCCTCAGCTCCTCCTGAAGACTCTTCCACCTAAAGGTATACTCTCCATAATCTCCCTCCTCATGCTGTGCAATAAGGTTGACATAGTTAAGGTGCCACCATAAATCGGCCTTGCCACTCAAATAGAACGCAACTTGATTCAGCTCCATATGCTCCGGGCATTTCACGGTCTGGAACACCTTCTTCATTTCTCTCACCCAGTTCTCCAGCCGCGACGGCCCACCAGTCCCGTCATACTTACTGGGATGAAGGCGTGCTATCGCAACGCTGATGGTGGCCGCATCAGTCACTGGTGGTTTCGGGGCGTGGATGTTTCTCAGAGCTTCCAAAAGCGCATCGTTGGTTGCCTGTAAGCGCGCCATTTCCTCATCACGCGGAGTGGCTGGGGTAGAACCGGTGGCTGCTTCCTTTGACATGATTACTTCAAAATACCAATAACATACACATGAGCCTTAAATGCTCATACATCATAACAATACATTACTATTAACGTTGTAATTACTCATATTATTGAAAACATCACACCCATAACTACACATAAAAATTATGTAATTCAAAGAGATTCATATCATCATCGCGGACCCATCCTATTCTACCCTCTCTCGGTCTCACACGTGGTTACCGGGTCTAAACCAAAAGGGCCCGGAGGTTGGTATGAGGACGTCTCCTCAACCAGAGATTTTAAGTGGGCTCCTAATGGTCTATCACCGGGGTTCATTTTAATTCCTATGTTCATTTATTCAGGCTCCAGAAGCGATCGCTCTGATACCACTTTGTAACACCCTCATTTGTTCAGGAGACTTAACAAGTCATCCTAAACAAATACGAGTGTTCCCATCTCGGTAAACCGAGGTAGCAGACATCATTACTCACAACAATAGAGTGTCTAAACGTTAAAACTTAATATTAGATTTTAGAAATTCAGTCTACAAACCAAATAATAAAAAGTATTCATGATGGTCTAATAAATAAGATAAAATAGGAACGATCAGGGGCTATACTACTCTGTTGATTTCGCACTCTGCCCATCCCGTAATTAGCATCCCGAGTCAAAAGTACATTCCATCAAGCACTTGAATACATCCTTGCTCCCCAAATGACCATAACCGTCAAGTGGATCATCACAGACACCAGAAATACACACACAAGATCAGTTTACGATAACATTAAACAATATTAGTACAATCCATATCACAAATATCATCATCAATATCATCATTCTTATCATCATTATAGCAACTGCAGTCACGCCCCGTCAGTCCGAGTGTGCACACCCCTCCTAGGCTCTCCTAGGAGGAAACATTAGGGAAGGTCCCGAGATCAACCGGGTCTAGCTAGTCCTAGCTAGCTTCTCTCAATCGGCACACAGCCGCAATCTCAATAGGCACACAGCCGCAATATCAATAGGCACACAGCCGAAATCTCAATAGGCACACAGCCGCAAACTCAATATAACCATTATACCATTACATATCATACAAAATGCATACATACAACGTAAACTGAGTAAGAATAACCTTACTTAATCAGCAGGTCACGATCACGTCGTTAGTACAATTCACCACGGAATTTCTACGAAGTCCGAACCTAATAAGATATTATATACATAAATTAATATCGATCGTAACGTACTTGATTACTAAAACGAACCGGTATTGAAAGACCAATATAGCCTACAGCCGTTCACTCATCCTTATCATGCTATAGCCACTTACAATACTATCTTACTTTGCTAGCAGAATAGTAACCCACAGCTACCACGTACTATTACTATTATTATTATTAAAATCATACAACAACTCTCTTTACTATAAACATATATATATATATATATATATATATATATATATATACACTACAGCGTGGGGGACTAAGAGTATTCTTAATATTATTATTATTATTATTAGTAGTAGTAGTAGTAGTAGTAGTAGTAGTAGTATATCTCTACCACAATAATGATCCCAACAATACTATTACCACACAATACTACCGCAGTAATTACTCCGTATATCCTAAGGTACAACAATGGCAGCAACCTCGACGAATCATCCCCATTTACAACCATGACATCCAACAATACTACCCCACAATCCGATCTCTCGGTCCTCCCATGATACCATAGCAATACAGCGTAGTCAGTACAACGTAACAAAGGAAAATAACGACTATAGCAATCCAACGTTAGCCCAACATGATACCCGACAATACTAGTACTTTACAGATGCAACAATGACATGACGATCTGACAAAATACCATAACAACAATAATGCACTTCACCGACTAACCCGACATATCGATCCCGACTTTGCTAATTCGACACGAATGTTCATTAATATGCAATAAAAACGTCAAAGGCATCATAACATACCCGAGTGGCGTGTATAGTCGAGGTCTAGCCTACTCTTCTTCTTGTTTTCGTGTATAGGCCCTACTCTTCTTCTTCTTGATGTGTACATACGGTTGTGTGCGGTTATGTGTGCAGTTGTGTGTGAAGTTATGAGTGGTATGCTTTGCGTTGTTATGATTGATGTTTGGTGGCATTTAAAGGTGTACGTGGGGTGGGCTTTGGCTTGTGAGTGACCCACATATATAATTTGACCCAGGTCCGATATATGCTGAGATCGATTAACTAATATTTACGTATTGTTCGGGTTTTTAATCGGTTAACGAGTTATTGCTACATTACTGACTCACTTTGACCCACTATAAAACACGGGTATTACATGTAGGGTACGGATGTGGAATCACTCTATTTGAGATATTTATCGGGAATCTAAAGGCTTGAAATGCCATCTTTGGCTCGGGATCGAATCGAAAAGTTGATAACCTATTCAACACACTCAAATAGAAAGTGAGTCTCCTAGAACCAAGAGGCACTAGGGTAGAGGGAGAACAATAACCAAACACGAAAAGACTAAAACTCAACTAACTAATCGCCATCCCCGGCAACGGCGCCATTTTGATGCGCGTCAGATTGTCGCCTATCTAACACGATCAAACAATATTTATAAACTCTAACTAACTACTACGTAGTAGCGGCAAGTCGGGGATCGATCCTCAGGGACGGTCTAGGTAAAGTCGGTCGAGTCAAAGTCTATGCATGTTCGGACGTTCGGGTCTATTTTTGGGGTTTTCGGGTTAAGTCTACACTAAGAAGCTATAAACTACGAGAAGCTAGTCTAATATGGAGAAGGTGTTAGGGGGAGTCGGGAATCGGAAATTGGGTTTTATGAGTCTCAGAATCGGGTTTTAGTCACAAAGTCAATAGAGGGAGAATGCCACCTTTCGGTTTCTTCACCCAACTTATCTAGATCCCGCTTTCGCAGTGAAAAAGGGTAAGTCTCAAGTCAAGGTAACTCCTACCTCGAGTTTCCCCATATTGATAGGAGTGAGTCAAGGTCGATCTAGCCGGCCGGTCTAAGTCGACAAAGACACAAAAACTCAAACTTGATAAATCAACAAGCAAGCAACCCACCAACATCCCTCAATTCAAATTACCCAAGATCTTCCTCCCTAAACCCCTAACGAGAAATCTACTCAGTATTCATAATGGGAACTAATAAAACAATAACTAAGGAGAAATCAACTAAACAACCCTAATAATTAAATCTAGAGAAAAACAATAACTAAATTAAATCTAGAGCGAAATTAAATCTAACTAGAGATTAGGGAGAGGAAGAGAAATATACCGACTATGGAGGAAGATCAACAATAAGGAAGAAAATTGCATAAATAAAAGATGAAGCTTGATGAAGATGACAAGGAATTTGTCACTAATTCCTTGATAACCCTCAAGAATCTTCAATAAAAGTTGCAAGAGGAAGAAAGATTAAAACTTGATTACACTAAAGATGTAGTCTTTTACACTAATAGAGAAAGAAATTACTAATTAGATCTATAATAAATGGAGATTTTTGGATTGTCACCCTCCAAAAATCACCCTACCAATTAATCTACTAAGAAACTAATAATAATCTACTAACTATCTACTAATAATCTACTAATGGCTTAGGTAGTGTTGTGGTGTTGTTGTGGAATGGTGCCTCCTTCTCAAATGAGGAGTTACATATATATAGTGAGGAGAGAAAAGAGGGTGTCAAAACCCTAATCTTCTAAGCCCAATATGTGGCAGCCCAATACTTCAATACCCACATCCTTCATTTCACCCTATGAAACCCATCCGGCGAAACTTCGCCCTACGGTTTTGCAAAACTAACCACCGGGCAAAACTTTGCCTTGCGGTTTTCCCAATTTCGCCCGGTCATTTTAATTTTGCCCGATCACTTCGTAGCCCCACGCACTTACGGTTTCACCCATTCCAATTCAATTGCATCTCGATCCAAATTAGATCTCACCCCACACATCAACAACAAAACTCACCCCAAATATTTCAATTCAATGTTGACACCGGAGCTGGTGTCGACGCCGCCGATACTCGCCGGAGCTGTCGCTGCTGCGTTGCTGTTGTTTGATGTGGGGTTGCCGCGCGTGCCGCTGCTGTTGTTCTGGTCCGACACCGGCGGTTATCTGCCGGCGCTGCTGTTGTTGGTCGTCGTTGTTGGTCCTCGTTGGATCTGGGCCGCTGCTTGGACGGTGGTTCTGATGGCGTCGCAGTTGCTACGCTGCTGGGTTCGTCAGAGAACGGAGGTGGAGGGCGAACGGAGGTCGAAGTGGTGGTGTTGGGTTCGCCGCTGCTGCTGCCATGGACGGAGGAAGGGAGGTCGAGTAGGGTGGAGGTGATTGATGGAGGGTGGCGATGGTGGGTGGTGGTTAGAGGTGAAGGTGGTAATGGAGGTCGGGTTTAGTGGTGGAGGACGAAAGGGAGTTGGTTTGGTGGTGATGTTCAGAGGTTGAGGGGTGGCTCGCCGGAGCTGGTGGGTTAAGGTGGTGGATGGAGGTTGACGGCGAGGTGCGTGGTTGTGGGTTGCCGGAGGTCAGGCCGGAGGTCGTCGGGTGGAGGAAGGAGATGAAGGTGGAGATGGGTCAAGGGTCAAGGTCAAGTTTGACCTTGACTTGGGTTGATGGGTTGATATGGGTAATTGGATTGGTTTGTTTGAGTGGGTCATATGGTTTGGGTTTGGGGAATATGGGTTGACTGAAAGATGGGTGGAGTGGAATTGGCTTAATGAGTTATAGTGAATGGGTGAGATGGGTTATTGAAGTGGGTTAAAGTGAGATGGAAAATGTAATTGGGTTATAGTAATTGATATGGGTTAGGTGAATCGGGTTTGACTTGGGGTTTGACTCGATCTCTTGACTTGCTCCTCTAGCTTCAATTCGCCTCTTTATTCACGAACACGTACCTAAAAGAGAAAAACACACAAAAGCAGTACGAAATTCTACGAAAAAGACGATAAATACGAAAAAACCAAATTCAAACTAGAAAATACGAAATATAGTCGAAAATGAGTTATATTGACGTTAAAGCACACAAAATTGAGTCAAATTCGAGTGAAAATAGGGGGTAAAACGGTCCAAATTTGCGTGTTATCAGCCACCCACTACGGTGGGTCTCAGTCGATGCACCAGCGGGCTATGAATGTTAGTATTTCCTTTTCTTTGATTTTTATTTTCGATTCTTAATTAATGTTTTCACACTACTACACAAATGGGCTATTGCAACAACTGAAAAGTATTGCCTAATGGGTTAAAAGTGTTGCTAAAGGCTTTTGCAACACTTTTGGGTGTGTTGCTTAAAGTTGTGTTGCAATAGCTTAATGCGACACTTTCTGCAACACTTTCTTAGCAAATGCAACAATTTTTTAAAAGTGTTGCATCTAATTAGAATATGCAACACTTTTTTACAACACATATGATTGTCTAATGCAACACTTTTGAGGGACAAAATCAACACTCTATCTTGTTTTTGGCAACACTTGTAATTGGCTAAAGCAATATGTTATAAAAGCAACTGCAACACTTTTAATCATTGTTTGCAACACGTTTTTTACTGAATGCTACAACCCCGCAAATTTTGAATAAATTATTGTTAAATCACAAGAAATTTGATTTTTATTGTCGATGTAACTAAAATTATACATAATAGTTCAAATAAATATTGTCTTGCATAATACATGTCCGGAAATATTAGTAAGCACAATATTATTTAAATTGTCCGACAACTTGTCTCCCTCGAGAGCTTAGTTTCCATGATATCCTCATCGTCGCCATAGTCGTGATTATCGTACTCGTACTCATTATCCTGATAAGGTAGATTGATTTCTTTTCCTTTCTTTAAATTCTTTTCCTGCAAAAGTAAGTCACCCATGAGCCATCGTCAATCTACCTCTAGTATTTTTTTGCCTTAAGCATTTTCCTTGTGAACTATTGTGCTCAATCTCCATGACTTCATCAAATTCTAAGTCAGCCTGAGACTCCATCCTCCGATTTAAATCCCAAGTATTACAGAGAAGCCTTTGTTTGCTATGATCAGACCTAGTTCTCATCGAACTAGGTGAAATATAGCGAACATTACGCCAACCACCGAAGTGGGTAACCTGCACACAAATAATTGAGTACATAAGGATACAAATACCCTGACATTGCAAAAATAATTGAGTATTTTCCCATGGATGCCGATATACATCTGTAACCTTAATTATATGATACTTCAAACTGATTCAATTTTCTCTAATTGATAGCTTAGAAATCATGGGAAGTTCAGTTGTTTTCTTTTTTGCAATCCTTAGTTTCCCCTTGTAAAGTTTCTAGTTAGCTAATGTGATACAACTCAGCCTGATTAGATTGCATTCAGCAGACAACTCAGCCTGATTGAATTGCATTCAGGAGCAACTGATACTTCAAACTAATGCACGACCTAATTTTGTTTAAAAAGTGCAGTCTGATTGACGAGATTGAACTGAATAACCAACCCCAAGTACCAAAAGCACACAAAAGTCAAAATACAGAAAATATAGAATCTAGACTAGAGTACTCTACTAGAGACAAAGCATGTTCTAATGACAGGTTCAAAGAAATTGTTACAGCAGTCATGCACAATTTGATACAGCAAAGATGTCACAGTCATGCAACAACAGAGATGAAAGTACATGAATTTGATACAACGGATCTGATTTGCAACTTACTGCAGCCTGGAAACAGTTGAGAAGGTAACAACATTCGATTCAAATACAGTCTCATTTGCACACACAAAAACCATTCCTCAAGACTCAAGCAGGATGCTTAACAAAACAAGGAGTTTGGAAATAGTTAAGTAAATCATATTTCGTAGAAAAAGAACTACAAAAACAATAAAAATAATGAATTGTAAAATAATACTCCGAATTAACCTGTTTCTGAATCAGAAATGTTAAAGACATATTGTCTTTATTGCTTCCACTAGCAATGTCAGGCTCATAGTCCACATCTTTCCGTGCAGCACGGGCTGAATTAGTCTTCTTATTTATTTTGCTTTCACCTCTTTTAGCAAAACTCGTAAACGAGTTTGCCGATTCCCGGAACTCCCAACTCCTGAAGCCTTGTTCTATTCTGGGTGACCCTTGCATTTCTAATTCGCTCATACTCATTCAATTTTCCACAGGTTCCATCTAGATGCTGAAACTATATAGTAAAGTACGTAAAATTTTAACAATTTAGTGCACAAGAAGGAATTACATCAGAAATAGGTTGTAAGATTAGACCGAATACAAGGAAAATTTAATGCAATGTACACTTGAAATAGAAATTAAAATAGTCTGAACAAACCTAAAAGTGTGTCACACACAATAACATCCAAAAATAGACAGGAATGGATTAAAATGATATCAAACTACAGAGTTAAAGTTGATGAAGGATCTAAAAAACGTCCACCCTGACGTCTCTCGACCAATACTCGTCATTCATCACCCACTTCCTCTGCTTGCACAATTGCATTCAATCCTATAACGTCTCATCACAATTTGAGTTCTCATCAATTGTATCAACAAAGTCAGTACGATTTGTCATTGCGGTGTTTGGTTCAATACTCTAGATCAAAATCATATATATACACATTAATCTGATCCTAAAGAACAGAAGGCAGTTCACATTAATCTAATCTTACACAACACCTCTGACTTTGATTCTAATCCTTAGGAACAAAAAATAACTTGCTAGAACAAAAACAATTAGCAATTTAAACTAACAGGGCAATGCAATTTAACAAAAACCATCAAATTTCTCTCATAAAATCTGTCTATATTGTCACATGATTCAACCATATATTCATAAATATATCAAGACACAAACAAAGTCCACAGATTCAGGATTAGGCAATAGAATTGAATTAAAAAAAGGGAATTACTAAACAATTCACACTATAAGCATATTAATTCAATCATTATATCATGTACTGCTTCAATGAATCAAAAATATTCATTCAATAGCTGTTCATTCGGTGTAAAGATTTAGGGCCTAATTTATGTAGAGTAGCTATTGCTGGTTTATTGTACAAACTTTTGGCAACAGAGACTAAAGCAAGTGGAAATTATACACCTCTTCATCGGTAGTGAGGTCAAGTTTCTTCATAAGATATTTCAAAATAAATGAAACAAGTGACAAATAATCAAAGACGATGAGTTATGTAACAAGGAAACAACAGAAAGAAGAAAACTGAGTTGAAACTGCTCATGTTAATAGAGTTTAATTAAACGCTCACTTGACTCACAAGAAGCAGCGGATACTTGATCGAACAGAAAAGCGGATAAGTTACATACCTTGAGTCGGACGAATTGAGGATCTATGAAGATGGAAAATCGATGGAGAGGTGAAACCCTAGAAATTGGGGGATGTTTATCAAAGAGAGTTGTTTGAATTCAGACTTTAGAGGGGATGAAGAGGAGGAGGATTTAGCGAGGGATGAGAAGACGCGTGAAAACGAAGTGATGAGACGGAAATGCGTGAAGGCGGATGATGCAGACCAAGTGTTGAAGATGGAGGTAGGTTTGGAAAGTTTTGCCAGGGTTCACAAATAGAAAACGTGTATCCATTGTATTGGTACAAGTAAATCTGACCAAAAAAAATGAAAATAATAAACCTAAACTGACCCACAATCAACATGGTTTTTCCAACTCGAAAGTTCCCCCACCCGAAGCTGACCTACCCGAACTCGACCCAATCGACCCGTTTGTAAGGTCTTGGCAAGCATCATCTCACCCGGGTGATCTGATCCAAAACTCGAGTGAACCTAATTCAACTGGGCCCGAAATTAAAGTATAGTGACCCAAAATGAACACCACAAATCGAACCGGTTATATACAAACCGTACCCGGCGTAGGGTTGATAGATACCTTGATGGAGTGTTTAATATGTTAATTAATTAGATTAGAGAAGAGAGCGGTAAACTACAATACACATCCCGCATTCCCGCCTACTTTTCTTTGAAAAAAATGTTAATTAATCTAATTATTAGTTTATTTAATCAATTCTTAAAATCATTTTGAGAAGTGTTGCAAATAGTGTTGCAATTGGATAAACTAATGCAACATTTTTTTTAAAATGTTGCATCTGTTTAGTATAAGCAACATTCTCATTAAAAGTGTTGCAGATTACTTATTTCTGCAACACAGAGTAAAAGTGTTGCACGTAAAGTGTTGCAATAGCCCATTTGTGTAGTAGTGTCATTGTAAATATAAAGGAGAAATCTACATGTACTGTCAATAGTTGAAGAAGCAAACAGGAGAACTCCCCCGGCCTGTGCAGCTATTTCTCGACACGAAGAGCAAGGGGGGCGACACCAGTCGAACCTTCGTTACGAAGAGGGATGCCGCCAATTGGGTAAGTTTCAAACATAATGCTTCTTTACTTTTTTTTCTATATATCTCACCTAATCATCACCACAATTTCTTTCAGAGCTCGTATTTGGAGGCCAATAGAGCGCCCGAGGCTGAAGGTGAGGACCCGATCGAGATTTGGTTCAGAGTCGTGCAAGGGTACCGCAAGGGAGCGGTGTACGGTACGGGGAACGCTCACACCCTGTACTGAACACCACCCAACGCTCGGAGGGGGGGCATGCGACCTCGACGGAGTATGTACCGTCCGTTGTTGCTGATATGAGGTCGGAACTGCGAGAGGAGAGGGCGCTACGGGCTGCTATGGCTGAGAAGATGAAGGAGCAGGATGAGCGTATCCAGCGACAGGATGTTGTTAGCCTGCAAATTCTAGAAGAGCTAAACCGCTTGAGGAGCATGCAGCAGCAGAACTGTAACTCCAGCCCCACTCCCCGACCCCGAGATTATAGAGACCCCTTCGGTGATGGTGGTAGTGGTGCGTCAGCTAGTTTCACTGTTAGGTGAGTAGATTGAAAGCAGTTTGTAGTTTGTGACTGTTTGTTAAAAACAATTTGTAACAACACTTTTAATTTCGTGTATTCACGACGTTTGCTTACTTGGTTGCCAATTCTGGAGTGTGAAGCTGGCGTAACGTTTGGAATGTTTGGAAAGATGTTTGGGACGTATTGTGGTTGTTGGTTTGTTTTATTGTGCAGATTTTGGCTAGAAAAGAAACAAATAAAATTGGCCTATTTCAGCCAAGGCAACGACTGATATCAGTCGTTAAATTATTCCTTTAGCGACCGACATCAGTCGCTGTAAGACGCTTAGAGAACGCCACATCACACCCCTTAGTGACCGATGTCGGTCGCTAATCTTATGCTCTCAGCGACTGACATCGGTCGCTAAAGGGATGTCATAGCGACTGATTTCGGTCGCTAAATTAGCGACTGAAATCGGTCGCGCGTATAATTTAGCGCTCGATTTCAGTCACTAGATGCGACTATCTGTTGCGACTGTTTCTTAGCGACTCTCATCTGTCGCGCGTCTCTTTTAGCGACAGATAACGGTGGCTAAGATCAGTCGCCCCAGACTTAAATTCTTGTAGTGTCGTGCCTCAACGCAACAACAACATGAAGGAATGATTGTTCTGATGACTAAATTCCGGAAAATATGGTGGTGACCTGCAATTAATCAAGAGAATTCACTTTTCAACCCCATCACAGTTCTCAACTCAGTTCAAACCCCATCAAATCTGGCGTCACTTATCCTCTCAAAATACACACAACTCATCAAACCCAACATTTCCAATACAAAATCCATCAAATCTACACATCAAAACTAAACCCTAGGTAACACCCAACCACAGATTAACCAATACAAACATGATCAAACCAAAAGATCGGAACTTTTAAACCACAAAACACAATAAAATGAGAGTGAGAAGTGATGGTTAATCAAAAGATTGGAACACATACCTGTAGACACCCACATTTTGACCGCCAGGTGTCTATAGCAGTCTCCAAAGAACACCCGATGATGATCGGCCGTAAACATGACTTAATACGCTCGATTTTGGACTCGGAATCAATAGTAATTGGCGCGAGCTTTTAACGGAGTAAAATTCTCACCAAACCGACCTCGAATTCAGGCCTAGTGGCTCGTTTCCAGTCAAATGAGACTAATTCGGGTCAAAACCGAGACCGAGGGCAAAACCGTCTTTTAGCGACCGGGTCAAACCCCGGTCAAAGACATTTCTGAGACAGAAAATCTGTCACGCGACATTCGAGAATCCAATTGGAAGTCCAATTCTTCACAAAAATCAGCCACGGAGAAAGATTAAACAACCAAAACTCTTCCTTGAAGATAAAAATCGATCTCCAAAAGGAGACTTCTACCCGGCTCAGACTCACTCGATCGAGTGAGCCCATAAAAACGCCAAATCTGGCATTAGACCGGGCACTCAATCGAGTGTTGTGCACTACCCGATCGAGTGACCCTTATTCCATCTGAAAACCGGGTCCTTGGACGGAATCCCACTTCACCTCAACCGTTGCTTTCTTCCTTTGCAAGCAATCCTTTTTCTATCCAAATGCCGGGTTTTTCCTATCCCGAATGGAGATGTTTCATCCTATAAATACCCCCACATACACATCAATAATACACAACATTCATAACTCACACATCCAACATCCAACATCAAATTACAACCCGAATCTCTAGCAAACTTTAGGCAAACCATACCAAAAAATACAACACCTTAACTCCTCCTATATTCTCGTTACTTCTACGCAAGCGCCGTTACTACGAGTTCCTAATCGAGACTGAATTTAGCATGTAGGTTGAGGGTTTTTCAAATCCCGATCTCTCTCTTTTTTCTCATCCCTCCTCACATCTTTTTTTTTCTTTCTTCTTCTCTCGTCCGTTGTCTATTGTCGTCTTCCATCGTCGTTTTTTATTTCTAATATTATCATTACTATCGTAATTAGCAATAATGAGTCGTCCCTAAGGATTTGATATCGACTCTATAGTCGAATACCGGATCTAAAGGAATCAATCAAACAAAAAGTTTTCAAAAACTTTTCTCGTTGATGCCGAAGTAACTGTCACATGGTCCTAAAAAGACTAATACGACATTACAACGCGGAGGGGTCTATTTTGATTCAAAAATTTCTAAAAACATCTCTTTTTCTAACAATTACTCTAAGTATCGGGTATCGATTTCATAGTTGAATATCAAATATTTACGAGTTTTGAAAATTTTAAGTCGGGTATAAATTATACCATAATTTTACACGACTTAACGAAATTATCGATTTTCAAAAATCAAAAGCAATTTCGAGAATTACAAATCGAGTCATCCCTCGAACAGGGGGCACTCGATCGAGTGCCATAGCCACTCGATCGAGTAACACCCCTAAAATTGGGCAAAATGCTTTTTTTCGAGACCACTCGATCGAGTCCCTCAATGACTCGATCGAGTGGCTTGTGGTTCGTCAAAACCGTGAGTCTTTAAGCATCCTTCGAGCCCCGATAAAATATTTTTTACGACTTCGGTCAACATGTGTCAAGTCCATCACGTGAGTCTAACCTTTTCAAAACCATGCATCATATCATTTGTGTCATTCTAATCGTTTTACAAACCATTATACCGTTACTAACTCGTGTGTTTCTATTCTGAAGCTTTATTTTCATTGTTTGTTTTATTATACTAAAACGAATCTCACATGCTAAAACAACTTTGACTTAGTTCAAGAATGCATTAAATGACATGGTAAAACATAATTCACATGTTTAGTCAAAACGCTGTTTGCATATCATTTTATCATCAAACTAACACACGTACACCAAAAACGAACGAAATCTTAGTAAAAGCCGCTAAGTGCGGGCGGGGTTGGGTGTTCTTTGTGAACTTTCCAACACGTACCCTCACCCCTTACTCAGAACCATGGTTTCCGGATGTCCGAATCCATTGGCATACGAGAGTCATTCAATACCCGATTACCAATAATGTCGGAATCGGTATCGCAATGCAAAGAGACGAACCCAATAAACTCTGAAATCGAAATGGGCCGTACTTTGTGCACGGCCCACTAGGACATAGAGTAGGTTCGAATAGGCTCGAACTCCCACAAAGTTCGGTGGCGACTCCAACTTCGATTTAAATTTCAATTCGAGATCCATCTCACATGAGATTCATTCGCCTCCCCAAACCCGCGCGTGGCCGCGTCGGGGTGGACCTATGTCATGTCCACAATTTGGCGACTCTGCTAGGGATTCCTGATGTACCACTAGTCATCGGGGTTCCCAGGGTGAGACTCGAAAAGAAATCATTCGATTAGTAATGTACGCGTTTTAGTTCGATGGTTCATGCATAATCTAAATCTTTCCTGGGCCGGTTACTTGTGACCGACGTCCCACTACACCGCGGTGCATTCCTAAATGGGTGCGCTAAAGACTTCTATGGCCGAACTCGCATGGGTCCCACGGCATGTACTAAGTTCAATTCGGCTTAGGAAGTCCGTCTTGATTTGCGAGAAAGACGTCGTTGTTGGTATATACCCTACTTCGACCGACCGAGACTTAGTTTAAGAGCATACACGGTGTCATTATACTGCTTCCATGACTACGTGCTGCTTGATCTACATGTCATCTTTTTCAAAAACCGTTATTTCAAAAAACTTGCATCTTTTCAAAATTATCCATTTTTCAAAACCCGGGAAGCTACCAAATTTAGGACTTACGATTTTATTCAAAATAGCCTATTTCTAGCTGGTATGCTCCCCGAACACTTTCAAAACCTTCAAAAATCGGCCTGACGACTCGTTTTTCGATTTTCAAAAAAAAATCGGGCCGTCCATCCGACTTTCTCGGATTTTTCTAAAAATTCAAATTTCCCTTTTCAAAGCTTTCCTCTTCTTACTACTTCCCGTATTTAGTAGTGTCGGGTCCTGTCATAAGTTGTCAAAGTCTCTAGCATCAAAACTCCGTCGATCTTACATCACGAGTTTCCTCCCTATCCATGTCCGCCTTACTTGTCAAGGCACGGCCCACCTACGTAGGACGTACTCCTACAAAGGCGGGCCCGTTTACACTTTTGAGTCCAAAGCCTGGGGATAATCTCACATAGACCTTCCTTCGAACAGGACTAGGCCCACTCAGCCGAATCCTAAGGAAGGCCCACCACCCATGAGTCACCCGTCTAGGTGTCGGTCTCGAGTCATTTTCTCGTCTAAGTCTTTTCTTTACTCGGGATGTACTGTTTTGATTCTAGGATCTGGGTCAGTTTCTGATTACGGGGTATTCTTACAGACAGACCACCCTTCACCAGATCCAAGATGCAAGAAGCCGTAGACCAGTTGGCAACCTCATTGGCTAAAATTAAGACCTAAATGATGAAAATGAGGGAAGACCAAATAGCTCTCATTACCCGTGTAAGCGCTGTGAAACAAGGAACTCCTGGAGGTGGGACCAAGACTACTGGGCCTTTAGCTGAATTGGCTGGGGCAGTCCGCAAGCTGCAAGAACAGGTCCATTTATCAACCAACAACTCGATCCACACGGAGAATGCTCGCACTTACTCACCCTTGAATGACGAACTGCCCGCCAACCTCAACCTTACGGGCATCCCAATGTTCGAGGGTACTGAAGACCCGGTGCATCACATTCGGGCTTTTAAGGAATTCATGGCGGTTAAGGGGGTAAAATCGACCATGTTCAAACACCTTTTTGCTTCCTCTCTCGAGAAGCATCCAAAAGCCTGGTACTACAGGCTTGATCCCAAGAAATACAAAACTTGGGATGACGTGGCGACGGAATTTGCTCGGAACTATGCCGACAACACTGAAATCCAGACCACGATGCGCACCCTGGAGGTTATGGCCCAAGAACCTAAGGAAGGATTCACAAAATACCTTCAACGATGGAGGGCTAAGAGTGTAAAGCTGGTCGATAAGCCCAGCGAAAAAGTCTTAGTGAAGGCCTTTGTGAAAAATCTCCTCCCCTCTTACCGGGTCCATCTCCGGTACGCGATCATACCCAACTTCGCCACCTTAACCGAAATGGGGACGAGGATTGAGGATGATTTGAGATTAGAGAGCCTTACTAAGGCCTCTACCAAAGGTTATCAAGGGGCCAGCTCATCCACAAGCAAGCCCACAACCGCAGCTGCTACTCGCAGCATCTTCGACGAGGTCAATCTACTTGATACCCCGTCCAAGAGGAATACCACACCGCGGGCATTCACCGATATAGGTACTACCTATACATGTTGTGTGCTAAAGTTAGACCGTTTTTCCCCTCATTTAGATGAAACACCCCATATTGATTGAAGATGTCCTATTTATGAGCTTTGCTTAAAGGGATTTGAAGTACTACTCATATCAACAAAGTGCACTTTCTTTTCTGGTTTGCCCATGATAAGAACTCTGCAGTTAAGCGTGCTTGACTGGGAGCAATCTTAGGATGGGTGACCTCCTGGGAAGGTTTCCGGGATGCGCATGAGTGAGGACAAAATGTGCTGGAAAGGACTCGTGTTGGTCTGTGGGACCAGTACAAAGCCTGGCGGGCTACCGCAGTTAACATTTCCAGTCCTAGGATTGGGCCGGGGTGTTACAAATGGTATCAGAGCAACCCTGCGACCGTGCATTTGGCACCTAGCGGGGGTGGATTCTGGGTCAGCGGTTATGCTGCCAGGCGCAACGAGGACGTTGCGTTCTTCAAGTCGGAGTGATTGAAACACCCCATATTGATTGAAGATGTCCTATTTATGAGCTTCCCTTAAAGGGATTTGAAGTACTACTCATATCAACAAAGTGCACTTTCTTTTCTGGTTTGCCCATGATAAGAACTCTGCAGTTAAGCGTGCTTGACTGGGAGCAATCTTAGGATGGGTGACCTCCTGGGAAGGTTTCCGGGATGCGCATGAGTGAGGACAAAATGTGCTGGAAAGGACTCGTGTTGGTCTGTGGGACCAGTACAAAGCCTGGCGGGCTACCGCAGTTAACATTTCCAGTCCTAGGATTGGGCCGGGGTGTTACATTAGACCCGTTTTTCCCTCGTTTTGCGAGTTTAGAGTGCGATTATCGCCATATTTTGTGAACTTCTCGCATTAGCGTCCCTCTTGTGCATTTTACGTGTTTTTGGTAGTTTTTCTTTCGATTTTGATAGGATTTGGCACCGAAATCACGATCGAGCTTCCACGAGCTCAAGAGAAGGGAATACCGTCCCAAGAGTAAAGCACACAACTTAAAGTTTAAAGCCATCCAATCAATTAACGAAGAATGAGACAAGAAAAGAGGCCACCAGAATGATCGGGCGAAATTTCACCCGGTGAGACACCACCGGGCGAAATTTCACCCGACGGTAAAAATGCCTCCCCGAAGATTTTTCCGAGACTTCCCACCGGGCGAAACTGACCGGGCGAAATTTCGCCCACCGGGTGAAATTTCGCCCGATGGAAAGTTGTGCCGAAAACGCTAAAAATGAAGAAAATCTCACCGGGCGAAAATTTCACCCGGTGGTATTATTACGCAAGACCGCAGGGCGAAGTTTCACCCTATGAAGATGCTAAGGGTGATTTTCTCACTAATGGAGCATAAAGTGGATTTGGGCTTTAGGTTAAATACCCATTAAGAGATTACTATATATATGTTACCCTAGTTTGTTGCCCAAGGTATCCATCATTAGAGTAAGTAAGTAGTAGTAGGCCTCCATTAGTGTAATTACACATCCATTTAGTAGAACAATCTAGTAATATTCCTAGTAATTCTCTAAAAATCTAGTAGTTTATTTACATTAGTAATTAGTAGTAGATCTACTTAATTTTCATCATCAATTCTCTAGATTTCAAGTTTGTAGAAGATTATTTCAAGTTTTATTTGAAGATTTGTTGGGTTTATTGAAGGATTAGTGACAAGTTCTTCATCTTCTCCATCAAAGATTCAACCTTTATTTTATGCAATCTTCTTATTTCTTCTAGATCTTCATAGTTGGTACATTTCTTTCCACTCTCTTATCTCTAGTTTAGATTTAATGTTATTTCCTTGTTATTATCTTGTTTAGATCATCTTAGTGTTGTTAGTTTCTCTAGATTTCATTCATGTTGTTCTAGATATTTCTCTATAGTATTTTGTTAGATCTTGTCCTTTTCATAATTTAGTGGGTAATTGTTAGATTGTAGTTTTCACATCATATTGTTGTTAGTTTCCTTAGATATAATCAATATGCATGTTGTAGTTAGTTTCTCCATAGTTAATGTTTTATTGTCTTTCATTATGATTAGTGAGTAGATTTCTTGTTGGAGAGTTTAGGGATGAAGACTTGGATTATTTGAATTTAGAGGTATTGGTGGGTTGCTTGCATGTTGGTTTATCTTGCTTGTGGTTGTTGTGTCATTGTTGTTTTAGTCCGGCCAACTAGACCGACCTTGACTCGTTTCTATCAATATGGGGAAACTCGGGATAGAAATTACCATAACAAGAGACTTACCCTTCTTCGCCGCGAAAGCGGGTTTTTAGGTGGGTTAGGTGAAGAAACCGAAAGGTGGCATTCTCCCTTTATCAACGTTGCAACAAAAACTCGATCCCGACCTTCTTAGACTCCATGTTCCGAATCCCGACTTCTCCCTAACGCCTTTCCCTAGATTAATTATCCCTAGCTATTCTCGTAGTTATTTCTCTAGCATAGACTCGACCCATAGACTCGACCCTTAGAAACCCCCCTCTAGATATCAAACACATCGCTTTAAACTCGTCAATACATCCGTTCCCTGTGGACCGACCTCGACTTACCACGAATACTTGCTTGTTTGTTTTTGTGTAATCTCGAGTCTTATAAATATCGTTTGATCCTCCGTCCTTCGTTAACGACCGATCCGATTGGGAGGAGATCAATACACATGCCTTACAAAGGCTATCGTCAAAAGGCCTGATCCAACCGATAGGCCCAACGCCCGAAGTCCCAGTCGAGCGTCGCTCTAAGGCTTACGACATCCAGGCCTATTGCCAATACCACCGGGGCAATGGGCACGACACCGAGAAATGTTGGAAGCTTAAGCATTTAATCCAGGATCTCATCGAAAACGGTAAGATCCCCTTACCCGGAGGCAAGCCCAGTAATAAGGACAATCCCTTAGCTACTCACGCCATTTTCTATGGAGAAGTAATTGATTGCTCACACCTCATCTCTCCCTTTATCCCACAAATAAACGGGATTTGGTGCGACGATGAAGACGACGTCTACCTCACCAAAGGGGAAACTGTCCCCATCACTCCCGAGGAGATCCAAAAGGTTAAGTCCAAGGCCTTAGGCACTAACCACCTTAGGGACATTCCTATCATCACTGAACCAGTTAGGGTGGAGGCCGTCCCGGAAGAGCCGACCACCGAAAAGACTCTCGTGAAGCAACTAAAGAAGACTCGAATTGACCTCTCTATATGGCAACTTTTAGTCAGCACACAAGAACATCGAGAGGCACTCACTAAGGCCCTCGAGCAAGTCCGGATCGACTCCTCGGCTACTCCTGCTGAAATGGTAGCCATGGTCCTACCCCACTTAAAGGGGAAAGCTAAGGAAGAAGGCCCACTAATTACCTTCTCCAATACTGATTTGCCATCATTCAGGCCTACCCACACCATGGCCCTCTATATCACGGTGATCTACCGTGGAAAGTACCTCCCGATGACCCTGATCGACGATGGGTCCGCAGTCAACGTCCTCCCCTTGAGGACCGCTAAAGCCCTCGGCATTACCGAGGCCGACTACATTCCAACAGCTCAGACCATCCAGGCTTTCGACGGAAGCCCAAGATCGGTAGCTAGGGCCGTGAAACTAATCATCATAACCGGCCCAGTAGAAAAAGAGATGGAATTTCAGGTGATTGATGTCACCTCTTCCTTCAACCTGCTCCTAGGGAGACCATGGATCCATGCCGTCAAGGCGGTATCCTCCACCCTACACCGGAAAATCAAGTTGCCTTTACACGATAGTATCATCACCTTGGAGGCAACACCTATGACTGTGGCTAACTGTAACACCTCGGGCCGCACAGATCTCTGAGGATTCGATTTCATAGGAATGATTAAAGACGAGTATCTCTTCCGACCCTACTTCACAACTGGCATCGATAAGATGCTACAAAATCTATGGTATCTACCGGGGGATACTTCGAGGCCAAATCTTCCCGCAGGAAAAATTATCGAAGTCCTAAATGACGGGAGGTCTCAATTTGGTCTAGGGTACACCATGACCCCAGAAAATGTGGGCCAAACAGGAACTAACATTGTTACCTTTGTTACTCCAGTATTTGGGCCTATCCAAATGGGTCTATACCGGCCCAATGCCACGCACTCTCGGACCCACTTGGCCCAGGACTGCAACTTCATACGAGATGATATCTTCGCCCTTATCCAGTCTGAAGATGCTAGCAATGCTGAACCCGCGCTGGGACTACTTTTTGGAGAAGAAGTCGCGGCCCCAACACCAAAGGAAGACCTGGTCAACCTCATTCTTCACAGCAATAGGTTTGACCCGACAAAGCTAATCTCGGACGTAGGATTCGAGACTGGAAAAAGAGCTTGGAGAAAGACTGTCTAATGGACTGACAGTAAAGAAAGGACTTACAAGCTGATCAATGGAGAAGGAGAAATGCCCGAGTTTGAGTCTGAGTCCGAGTCGGAGTCCGAGTCTGAGTCTGAGATCGAGTCTAGTGAGTCTAGTGCTAGAGTCCCTCCTGTAACTCCCCCTCTCCCTTTAGTTATTCCTGGTGTTTCGGGGTCTGTCCCGAGCACCTTACCTATCCCGCCACTGACCAATGATCAGATGGCAGCTCTTTTCGAGCTATTTTCTAAATTCTCAATCAATAATAACAACCGTTCTGCTTACGACTTGTCTCATTTTCAAAATACTTTCAATTTCAAAAATGTTTTGTGCAATGACATTGAGAAACCCGACGAACAGGTACTCCTGCCTCCACATCTGATCAAACAATTAGAGCAAAGAGAGTCCCGGAACCCGGTAATCGACGAAACCGAGTCCATTAATGTGAGAACTACCTTAGGACCTCAGATACTTAAGATAGGGTTATCCTTAGATCCCGAGGAGAAACAGCAATTCACGGACCTCCTCCAAGAATTCAAAGACGTCTTCGCATGGTCCTACAAGGACATGCCAGGGATAGACTGGGAAATAGCCGAACATCATATACCGATCAAGGATGGATTCAAGCCGGTTAAGCAGAAACTCCGCCGCATGAGGCCCGAATGGTCCCTTAAGGTCAAGGAGGAAGTCGACAAACAATTCAAAGCTGGCTTCATACAAGTGTCCGAATATCCGAACTGGGTTGCAAACATCGTGCCGGTTCCTAAAAAGGACGGTAAGGTGCGTGTCTGTGTAGATTTTCGGGATCTTAACAAGGCGAGCCCGAAAGACGATTTCCCATTACCACACATCGATATACTGGTGGATAACACAGCTGATCATGCCCTTCTATCATTTATGGATGGATATGCCGGGTATAATCAGATAAAAATGGCAGAAGAAGATATGAGTAAGACCACCTTCATTACACCTTGGGGTACTTACTGCTATACCGTCATGCCATTCGGTCTTATAAACGCCGGTGCCACGTATCAACGAACCGCCACAACTTTATTACATGACATGATGTGCATAAAGAAGTGGAAGTTTACGTGGACGACATGATCGTCAAATCTAAAAAAAGGGACGGTCACATCACCGCCCTAAGAAAATTCTTCACCCGATTACGCAAGTACAACATGAGGTTAAATCCTCAAAAGTGCAGTTTCGGGGTAACATCTGGCAAATTACTGGGTCATATCGTTAGCCAACGTGGCATCGAGGTCGATCCAGCTAAAATCAAAGCCATAACCGAGATGCAACCTCCTAAAACCTAAAAAGAAATAAGAGGATTTCTCGGGAAGGTCCAGTACATCAGCAGATTCATTTCAAAATTAACCATGGTATGTGAACCGATTTTCAAGAAACTGAAGATAGGGGAACGAATAATGTGAGACGACAAATGTCAAATGGCATTCGATAGAATCAAGGAAATCTTATCTGCACCACCAGTTTTGATGCCACCTCAACCGGTTTGCCTCTGTCGTTATACCTCACAACGACCGAGACGGCCATGGGGGCTATGCTAGCTTAGACGGTCAGCTCCGAAGAACGAGCTATCCACTACATCAGCAAGAAGTTTTTAGAGTATGAATGCAAATACACCATGCTCGAAAAGACATGTTTAGCCCTGGTTTGGGCCACAAACAAGCTTCGACATTATATGCTCAGCTATGAGGTGCATGTATTATCTAAGATGGTTCCAATCAAGTACCTCTTCGAAAAGCCCATTCTCAATGGAAGAATGTCAAGATGGACCCTAATGTTAGCAGAATTCGACCAAAAGTTTGTACCGTTAAAAGCCATTAAAGGCCGGATAGTAGCCGAGTTTCTCGTCGACAGTCCCTTGATTGAAGAAGGACACACCGACACTTGGTCCTTCCCAGATGAAGATATTTTCCATACCGATACCGAAACATGGGACTTATACTTCGACGGGGCATCCAATTTTCGAGGATTCGGAGTTGGGATTCTTTTAATCTCACCAAAAGGGGAACATACTCCCGTTTCCATCAAATTAGACTTTGACGTTACTAATAATGTTGCTGAGTATGAAGCATGTATCCACGGGCTACAATTCGCCGCCGACTTAGGGATCACAAACCTCCGAGTACACGGTGATTCGTCTCTGGTCATTAATCAAGCGCTCCAAAAATGGAAAACTCGGAATGCTAATCTCGTGGCCTACCAGGCACGAGTAAGGGATCTCGAGAAACAATTCCAAAAGGTAGAGTATATACACTTACCTCGGGAAGAAAATCAATTTGCAGATGCACTCTCAAAACTGGCATCCTTACTAAACATTCCCAATCATGTGACCAGTATGCCAATTTGTGTCGAGAGATGGTCTGAGTCGGCGTACATCCACGACATTGAAGATATCGAGATATCTGATCCCGAGCCATGGTATAAAGCTATCCTAGCATACTTAACAACCGGGGGATATCCACCCGGAGCCGAAAATTGAGCTAGGAAGGCCTTACGAAGGCTGACAACCCAGTTCATCCGTACCGACGACGGACAACTTTACAAAAAGACAGCACAAGGGGCTCTTCTCCTATGTGTCGATAAAACTAAAGCTGAAAAGGTTATGGCCGAAGTACACGATGGCGAGTGAGGCCCTCACATGAATGCCCAGATGCTAGTCCGGAAAATCATGAGACTCGGATATTACTGGAATAGCATGGAAACCGACTGCCAGCTTTATGTCAAGCATTGTCATAACTGTCAAATCTTTGCTAATGTGCAACATATGCCGCCGTCCTTGTTATATACCATGACGTTGCCTTGGCCATTTTCAACATGGGGAATCGACATAATCGGGAAGATAAATCCTTCGGGAACTGGTGGACGCTGCTTCATTTTGGTAGCTATCGACTATTTCACCAAATGGGTCAAAGCTGAGTCTTATCGTATTCTCAATGCCAAGCATGTCGCCAAGTTTATCCAAAATAAGATAATATGCCGGTACGGGATCCTGCACGAATTTATCAGTGACCACGGGACCCACTTTCAAGCCGAGACAGCAGCCCTGCTAACTAAGTATAAGATCCAAAAACATACATCTTCTCCCTACCAACCCCAAACAAATGGAGCGGTAGAAGCGGCTAATAAGACGATTGTCACTATACTAAAAAAAATGCTGACAATTACCGGGACTGGCCCGATAAAATACCCTTTGCACTATGGGGATACCGAACGTCAATCCGTACAGCAACCGGCGCAACACCATATTACCTAACATACGGAATTTGAAGCGGTCCATCCGGTCGAGTTGGAAGTGTCGTCTCTCCGGATTCTACTAGAAAGTCAAGTACCTAAAGCTGATTGGGTTCAAGCACGATATGACTCGCTAGTCCTGTTAGACGAACGACGATCTCGTGCCCTCAATAACATACAAATATATCAAAAGAGGATTCAACGGGCCTTCAACAAAAGGGTGAGGCCCAGAAACATTAAAGAAGGGGATTTGGTTCTCAAGTCTGTTCGAGCCTTATTACCAGTAGACCCAAGGGGAAAATTCAAACCCAATTGGGCCGGGCCATATTTGGTGAAAAAGATTCTATCAAACGGAGCTGTAATGCTGACAGACCTGGACGGGAACGAGTTTGTCAACCCAACTAACCTGGACCAGCTAAAGTGTTACTACCCTTAAGTCCTTTCTCAATGTCATTTGCAAAAAGTTTATTAAAATCATTTCTTAAAATGAACTTTCAAAAGCAAGTCAAAAGCTAGAATTATTTATTCTACTGTTGTAAACATCTTGAACCAGTAGTCTTGGTGTATTTTAAGATTGCAAATCTATGAAAAAAATATGAACTACGTTTGGTTTGATTCCATTAATTGTGGATACGTAGGCAGCCCCTCAAAAGAGCACAACCACGGCAATCGAGAAAAAAGAAACAGGAACGGTTTTTAATAGACTTCCTTTATTTATTTCAAAAAAAATCCGATAAACTCGGAAAATTACAAATTGCAAAAAAAAATCAAAAAAAAGCACACGACACTAAAGTAAATAGTAATAATACTTAAATAATAAAAAAACTAGGGGCTTGGCATCTAGGGCATCTTGCCCTTTTCCTTGTCTTTAGCTTCTTTTTCCGTCCACTGGCGACGATGTGGAGGTGAGCGCTTCCGAATCACCACGGGAACCTCCTTAGCCCGGACTCGTTTCTTCGAACTTGAGTCCTCAGTCGCCTCAGTCGGTCCTAGTCGGGCTCTCACCTTTTCTGGTAACCGGTCTCGTGGGCCCAATCTGTCTCGGGCTGCTAGTCTCGGTCCAAGTCTTTTCTCCAAGTCAGTCTGGGGGCTTAGCCGTCCCCGTGAGTCACTAGCACCGGTCTCTTTACCTCAAGTCTTAGTTTTTGACTTAAGACCCGACTCCAGTTAGATAAGGGTAGCAGGGGTTTCTCCTTCATCAAAGAATCCCCTATTATCTTTCACCGTTTCCCGACGAACCAAGTCAAAAGCCTCGTCAATCTTCAAAGCTTTACGGGCCTCTTCAGACTCCTCGGAAGCCCATTTTCGATATGACTCCAAACCCAAACGGTTCGGCAAGGATGAGGTATAGTCCATATGGCACGGGTGAACCAACGTTGTAGCCACGTGTCACACATAGCGTCCGTCAATTGGAGCGAAACGCTAATGATTGCTTCAGTCTCAGGGATCTACTGAAACGAACCGAACTGCCTCAGGATGCGGTGTAGGTAGATATGAACGGTCCAATCCAAAGACAGGATCACCAAATAGCGGGCTTTGTCTCTCTTAGCTAGCCCCGTCAGTTTCGAGATGAACCACCAAATAACGGTCCATCTAATCAAGGGCCCACCATGGAATTTTAATTCTTCATCCCAATAAGTTTGGTTTATGTGATGACTCGAGCTTATTCGCCGTTTCCTTGAACTAATCTGGCAACTACGATATTTGGATATGCTCACCGGGGGCTCTATGATCGACTAGCGCTCGGATAACCATATCTAAAAAAAATGCAAATTTTCGTAAGCAAAATCAGGTACCGTTGGCAGGCACTCGATCGAGTGTCACAACTGACTCGATCGAGTGGGCTAGCTGAAAACGGGCAGACGGGTTTTACCGAGGTCACTCGATCGAGTGGACCTGTCACTCGATCGAGTAGCCCCTGTACGTCAAAATTCAAAAAAAAAAAGAGAAAAAAAACGCGAGACAATACCTGCAAAAAACGGGTACTTTCCGTCAATTGTCGGTCCGGGTCAAGTCTTCTAGCATCAAGGCCTGTAATAATCTCCCCAGTTGTCAGCCAAGCTGGGCTGTGACCCGTCTCCATCTGATCAACTATGCCTATCAACCTAATCTGACCCAAACACGAGTCAGCATCCATTCTTCCTTCAAAGACATATCGGTCTAGCATGCAAAAAGCGAAAGCCCTGCGCCTATGGGTGGGAGTACCTCTTACGCCGCTAGAATTCATGAATTTATCGGCTAGGTCAAATAAGGAAACAGAATCTCCCTTCACCATACGGTCTGTCTCAGCATGTGACACACCGAGAAAATCCCTTAATCTCCTCCTTGGGTCAGAATAAAACGGGGGAATAGTAGGACGAGCGTTAGGACACCAGCCACCGATGGCTGCAATTTCTTCGGGAAGGGGACATATTTCTTCTCGAGGAAATGCGAAAAAATGATGGGTAGTATCCCAAAAGGATAGGCAAGCATCCAGAAAGTGTGAATCTACCCTAAGTCGTTGGAGCGGAAATAAGGCAGTAATTTCCATCTGAGTCAGCTGAACTTTGTCTTCATCTCGGAAATACTGCGACCATGTCTGAAGCATTGCGGTCAGATGTTCGATACCCATAGCAAGAACTTTTTCTTAAAAGTCTAAAAGATTTTGAGAAAAGAGAAGAAGATTCGAATTGAGATATGAAAACTAAAAGCAAGGAACTCTCTATTTATAATAGAAAATCCTTTCCTAGTTGTCTTAGGAATAAGGATTCTCATCATGTCTCCTAATTCGCATGGGTGTAGGCTCAACCCAAAAAGCTTTAGGAATCCTTCTCAAAATCTGATACAAGAATCAAGTCATCCCGAGCATTTCCATTTTCGACAAATTTCAAAATTTTCAAACATTTTCAAAAAAAATCAATCAGCATTTTTACGAATTTTCTCAAAAAAAAACAAATTTTTACTTCCCCAGCGTGAGTCGGTGTTTCGCCTAAATGTTACATACGAATTGCTATGTATCAGCATACAGGTACATCCAAGACTTCGGAAGCAAGCTCATGCAACTCTCCCCAGCGAAAAACACGGGATGTGTCTGCAAACGGACACACCCGCAGCTTTAAAGGCAAGCTCCCGCACAGCTCCAAGATGGGATATGTCCGCAAACGGGCACACCCAGGGCTTCTTAGGCAAGTCCCCCACGGAATTTTTAGCATCCACTCAGGTATGATTTATATCTTTTGGTTGGCGAGCCCTTTTATGCAGGTCTAATGCACTATAAACGACCCGACCGGAAGTCTGCCAGGTCTTAATCCTCGATTGGCTTGGTAGCTACTCTGACTTTCGCCTTGTCCAAGCCTCAGTCAGAGTGGGGGCTCTGTAGACACCCACATTTTGACCGCCACGTGTCTATAGTAGTCTCCAAAGAATACCCGATGATGATCAGACGTAAACATGACTTAATACGCTTGATTTTGGACTCGGAATCAATAGTAATTGGCGCGAGCTTTTAACGGAGTAAAAATCTCACCAAACCGACCTCAAATTCAGGCCCAGTGGGTCGTTTCCAGTCAAATGAGACTAATTTGGGTCAAAACCGAGACCGAGGGCAAAACCGTCTTTCAGCGACCGGGTTAAATCCCCGTCAAAGACATTTCCGAGATAGAAAATCTGTCACGCAACATTCGAAAATCGAGTTGGAAGTCCAATTCTTCACAAAAATCAGCCACGGAGGAGGATTAAACAACCAAAACTCTTCCTTGAAGATAAAAATCGATCTCCAAAAGGAGACTTCTACCCGGCTCAGACCCACTCGATCGAGTGGACCGGCCACTCGGTCGAGTGAGCCCATAAAAACGCCAAATCTGGCATTAGACCAGGCACTCGATCGAATGTTGTGCACTACTCGATCGAGTGACCCTTATTCCAGCTGAAAACCGGATCCTTGGACGGAATCCCACTTCACCTCAACCGTTGCTTTCTTCCTTTGCAAGCAATCCTTTTTCTATCCAAATGCCGGGTTTTTCCTATCCCGAATGGAGATGTTTCTTCCTATAAATACCCCCACATACACATCAATAATACATAACATTCATAACTCACACATCCAACATCCAACGTCAAATTACAACCCGAATCTCTAGCAAACTTTAGGCAAACCATACCAAAAAATACAATACCTTAACTCCTCCTATATTCTCGTTGCTCCTACGCAAGCGCCGTTACTAGGAGTTCCTAATCAAGACCGAATTTAGCATGTAGGTTGAGGGTGTTTCAAATCCCGATCTCTCTTTTTTCTCATCCCTCCTCACTTTTTTTTTCTTTCTTCTTCTCTCGTCCGTTGTCTATTGTCGTCTTTCATCGTCGTTTTTTTATTTCTAATATTATCAATACTATCGTAATTAGCAATAACGAGTCATCCCTAAGGATTCGATATTGACTCTATAGTCGAATACCGGATCTAAAAGAATCAATCAAACAAAACGTTTTCAAAAACTTTTCTCGTTGATGCCGAAGTAATTGTCACATGGTCCTAAAAAGACTAATACGACATTAGAACGTGGAGGGGTCTATTTTGATTCAAACAATTTCTAAAAACATCTCCTTTTCTAACAATCACTCTAAGTATCGGGTATCGATTTCATAGTTGAATATCAAATGTTTACGAGTTTTGAAAATTTTAAGTCGGGTATAAATTATACCATATTTTTACACGACTTAACGAAATTATCGGTTTTCAAAAATCAAAAGCAATTTCGAGAATTGCAAATCGAGTCATCCCTCGAACAGGGGGCACTCAATCGAGTGCCATAGCCACTCGATCGAGTAACACCCCTAAAATCGGGCAGAATGTTTTTTTTCGAGACCACTCGATCGAGTCCCTCAATGACTCGGTCGAGTGGCTCCTGGTTCGTCAAAACCGTGAGTCTTTAAGCATCCTTCGAGCCCTGATAAAATATTTTTTACGACTTCGGTCAACACGTGTCAAGTCTATCACGTGAGTCTAACCTTTTCAAAACCATGCATCATATCATTTATGTCATTCTAATCTTTATACAAACCGTTATACCGTTACTAACTCGTGTGTTTCTATTTTGAAGCTTTATTTTCATTGTTTGTTTTATTATACTAAAACGAATCTCACATGCTAAAACAACTTTGACTTAGTTCAAGAATGCATTAAATGACATAGTAAAACATAATTCCATGTTTAGTCAAAACGCTGTTTGCATATCATTTTATCATCAAACTAACACGCGTACACCAAAAACGAACGATATCTTAGTAAAGGCCGCTAAGTGCGGGCGGGGTTGGGTGTTCTTTGTGAATTTCCCAACACATACCCTCACCCCTTACTCAGAACCATGGTTTCCGGATATCCGAATCCATTGGCATACGATAGTCATTCAATACCCAATTACCGATAATGTCAGTATCGGTATCGCAATGCAAAGGGACGAACCCAATAAACTCTGAAATCGGAATGGGCCGTACTTTGTGCACGGCCCACTACGACATAGAGTGGGTTCGAATGGGCCCGAACTCCCACAAAGTTCGGTGGCGACTCCAACTTCGATTTAAATTTCAATTCGAGATCCATCTCACATGAGATTCATTCGTCTCCCCAAACCTGCGCGTGGCCGCGTCGGGGTGGACCTATGTCATGTCCACAATACTCAAAAACAAAAAACCGAAGTCCACATAAACCAAATTCCCCAGAAATTTCCCAAACCAACTGCAAATTCTGATTCCAAAGCCTCAAAAATCAAAAGCTACAATCGAAATTCAACCTAACTAACTTCACAAGTCTCCAAACTTACTTTAAATTCTGATTCCTTTTAGGAGAAAACAAACAGATAATTCACGGAAACAAACAAAACCTCAAAAACGAAACAATCGAAATTCTTCCTAATTAACTTCAAACTCACCAGAAATTTTCCAAACCAATTCGATTCCAAACCCTCAAAAATCGAAAGCTAGAATCGAAATTCAATCTAATTAACTTCAAATTCACTAACAATTCTCCAAGCTAACTTAAAATTTCGACTCCTATTAGGAGAAACCAAACAAAAAATCCACGGAAACAAACCCTCAGAGATCGAAACAATCCAAGCTCTTCCTGATTAACTTCAAATTCACCAACAATTCCCCAAACTAACTTCAAATTTCAATTCTTTTTCGTAGAAAACAAACCAACAATCCATGAAACAAACCTCAAAAATCGAAAACTACAAGCCTACAATCGAAATTCTTCCTGACTAACTTCAAATTCACCAACAGTTTCCCAAACTAACTTTAAATCCCAACTCCTTTCAGCAGAAAACAAACAAATAACCCATGAAACGAACACATCTCTAAAATTGAAAGCTACAAGCCTACAGTCGAAATTCTTCCTGATAAACTTCAAATCCAGCAGCAATACCCCAAACTTCCAATTCTAATTCCAATTTTTTTTAGCGGAAACCAACCAAATAACCATGAAAACAAACAAACCTCAAAAATCGAATGCTACAAGCCCAAAATCAAAATTCTTCCTCATTAACTTCGAACTCACCAGAAATACCCCAAACTAAGTTCACATTCTGATTCCTATTAGCAGAAAATAAACATCGGAAGCTACAATCAAAATTATTCCTAATTAACTTCAAATTCACCAGCCATTCCCCAAACTTTCTTCAATTTCCAATTTCTTTTAACCGAAACAAACAACCCTCAAATATTAAAAGCTACAATCAAAATTCTTCCTAATCAACTTCAAAATCACCAAATCGTTCCAAACTGCTACAATCGTGGTAAAGCAGCACAAATTTTCTTTACGCCTGTTGATCATTTGTGTAACCACAGAAGCAGCTCCAATTGTAGTAAAGCCCCGTGTTTGAGGGTTTATAAGCTGATTCATTCCAGAAAGTGTCATCACGACCCAATCAATAAACCAACTGATTTTCCTACAACTGTTTTATAAGCTGATTCATAAAAAATTAAGACAAACAAATTAGGGTTGATAATAATAGACGAAAATAAAGATAAGTGAAGAACTTACCGTTTCGACATTGGTGTAGAGAGAGTTGATCTCGTCGTCGATGTTGTTGTAGAGTCCCGTGTCCGCCATTGTCGAGATCCTGGGAAATTAAATCAAATCTGGTTATTACCTAACAATTAATGAAAAATTCAGCAAAAAATGGAGGAAAAATCTGACCTTCGTTGAATTAAGTCGGGTTATGTGTTGAATGAATGGAGAGGATGGATCAAGAAGAATGATGAGTTTGATCTTTATGTGTTGAATTAACAGAGAGGATGGAAGATCGTGGAGGAAAGGATGAGGAAGCAAGCAGAGAAGAAGCAGAAAATAGAGAGGAAAATGGCATTGTTCATAAGAAAAGCACTGTTAATAAGGATGTTACTGCTCCTAAGGATGAATTGTTGGGTGAATTTTCTTTTTAAGAAGTAAGGATTTCAAAGAAGAACAAAAAACAATCGGAGAAAGTATTATTTTTTAGGGTTATTTAATAGCAATAATACTGACTATTGGGCGTATTCCATTAGTAATACAAATTACAGTTAATCTCAGAATAATACAGAGTGTTGGAGTAGTCTAATGAGAATGGTACAGTTTCATTTGTTACCTACAACAGTAGGTAATCTTCTTGAAAAACAACCGGCAACTTCATTACATTAAATCCACACCCACCCTCCTCCTTCTTTACCCTCTTTCTCCATCTCTCTCATACTTAATTTCAGGTCTAATGGCAACTTTGCAAGAAAATTAAAAAAGTTTCATTTCCATTAAATCTAATAATGGGCTCTCCATCAAATGCAAGCTCTTCAAATTCTTGGGGTTCAAAATTGTCGAATGAAGTTTTGTGCAATCACAAATTGCAAGCAGTCGTGAGGACCATTAAGAAGGGGGAAAACTTCGGGAAGAAATTTTATGGTTGTCCCCTTTGGCCGGTATGTTGATTAATTTTGCATCGGTTATTTCAATTTTGATGTTAATCTTGCCTATTAAATTCTGAAATCCACACGTTTAATTGATGCTCTTTGAAGAACAATGGGTATAGATACTTCACGATGGTGGAAGATGTGAAATCAAGGTTTGAGTATGAAGACAAGGATTATGAATTGGTTGCATTCCAGAAACAGTTGTTGGAAGAAAAAATTGTGAAGTTGTTGATGAAGAAACAAAGTTTGAAGAAGGAGGTTGGGGAATTAAGGGTCGAATTGCTTATACACGTGAAAAGGGAGAAAAAAGCTATGATTGGTTTGATTTTGTCGTGGGTTTTTTTTCGCTGTTTGCTGGCTGTTTAAGAAGCACTAGTTCGAGGTTGATTAAGAAACTCGAGTAGATGTTTAAGAAACAGTAGATTAGTAATGTTTAAGAAGTCGTAGATTTGTAGTAGTGGACGTAGCAATAGCTTATGAAATGGAGTCGGTAATTTAGTTTGTTAAACATGGCTTATGTAATGTTCAACATTCCTAATTAATGAAAGTTTGAAGTTGACATTATTTTCAACAGGGAATTCATTACAGTAGCAGCAACTTTCTGTAATATTTTCAATTTTGCGTAACTAGGCAACGACATAGTAGCAGTAGCAGCGACATGTGAAAACTTTAATTTACATTCGAAAGCGTAGAGACAGAAAGTTTACATTCCAAACCATAAACATACTTCGGATACATTCCATAAAGTTTAACAAAAAGTGTGCACAAAACACACGACAATTGTTTGGAAACTAAGTTCACACATAAAACAGAAACGCATCGGTCATAATCATAAACAGAAAGTTCATCATTCAGTAACCAAAAACTTAACAAAATTCACGACACTAATTCATTGCCATAATCATCAACTGTGGAGATTGTTAGAAGCTTGGGTAGATGCTTCAACTGACTGAATGCATCTCGGCCCACCAGAACTTCCAGGCAGATTGGTATATGTATTCCCGGACTCATCGAACAGCACCCCCATCCCTTGTGGTGGCCTGCTTCTGCCTCCAATTGGCCCTCTCCCTCCCCTGCTAGTTCTACCTCATCTTGCTCCTCTCCCTCCCCTTATGACTCTCCCTCCTCTGCCTTGTCGAGTTGGTTGTGCAGTGGCTTCATGGTGGTTCTTAGCGTTAGACGGCTGCACTGAATCAGAAGCATCAGTTCTAGGATGCTTTCTAGGTCTTCCTCTACCTCTTTTTGGTCCCTCTTGTACAGCAGTGGCTTGGTCCTTTTGAGGACATGTTCTCCTGTTGTGAGTCTTACACTTGCAAATAGTGCATGTTAGCTCAACACCATGCCTTGTCAGCTTACCGGTTCTCTTTGGATCCTCAAAAGGATCCCTCCTCCTATTCTTCCTTGGCCTGCAAGGTCCAACCTTGATTGGTGGGGGGTTTAATGGTAGCTCAACGACAGGCCAATGTCTCTGACCTGCAAGAGGAGAAATGGAGCGACTATATGCCCTAATGTAAGTGTCTCTTTTATAGCAGTCGGAAACATACTCTTCCGGGTGGGCATGCAGTGCAAATATGGCAGCTACTCCATGGGAACATGGAATACTGGTCATGTCCCACTTCCTACAAGTGCAAGTCCTAGCCTCCAAATTAACATCCATAGAGTCTATGCCATGTAGTACTTGAAAAACTGTAGGACTTGATGGAATGACATCACAAAATGCTGCAAGTTCTTTTTCGATATCTAACCTTTGTTGAATCCTTGGGCATAGTAAAGAGGTTTTCTTCTCCATTTCTTCCTTCTTGCTGGTCAACCTTCGCATCAACGCAACCCTAATGTCCTCCAACATGTATATGACATGTTTAGATCTTGCATTAATGATGTAGGCATTAAAAGTCTTCACCGTGTTACTCACTATCACATCCGCCTTTGTGTTAGTCTTCAGAAATGCCCTACAAAATAGTTCTGGTTTACATGCTAGAAAGGCATCCGCAGCCTTGGGATCTACCTCCTTCATTGCATCAACAATATCCTTGTAGTCTGCTTTGTTGTAGGCTTTCGCACATCTCAAGAATAGGAGCTTCATTTCGTCCCCCTTGTAGCTTTTGTGCCAATTAGCGAAGATGTGTCTAGCGCAGTGCCTGTGTTCCGCCTTGGGGAACTCCTGCGCCACCATTGTCACAATGCTCTACAAGGGAAATGAAGAATAGAACAAATGCAGTTAAAGTATGCAAAAGAGTACGTAATGTTGATGCAACAAAGAAAAATATACCAGCGAATAAAGAAACGAACAACAGAAATCAAATAGGCAACCAAATATGCAAACAAGTACCTAATGTTTTGTCTTTGCTAAGTAAAACTAGTATACAAGTAATCCAGATACTAAGGCAACCAAAATAATGCAGAAATAGATGATGAGACCATTAACAATTGGCGAATTATGTCGAAAAACTGAATAGATTCCTAAATTTGATTAACTTCTAATAACAATCACCAGATCACGTTACAGTAAGCAATCGTAATTCGTACGCATTCGCAATCATCAAATTTCCCCAAATTTCCACCAACGCTACGCAAATTCGGTCAACAACTGAATAATTTCCTCAAATTGATTAACTTTTCTAAACACAATCACCGGATCACGCTTGTCCTTACTCAGATACTCCATATGAATGAATACGTTTAACAACAAACTATTAGTAGTAGTTTAGTAGTAGACCGGACAGTCGAGTTCATAAATTGGTTAGTAACGGACGCAGAAATCGACGTCAACACGGCTCAATTACGGGAAGAGTATTATCGACAGTCATAATCGACAGTTGCAACAATTTAACTAAACATTCATAACCCTTTTCACGCAGGCAAATGATCCGTACAACATCGATTACTACATACAGTCATACAACATACTATTTTCGACAACATTAGGCAATTAATTAGGGAAATAATATTTGATGCTCATCTGATTACTCGAGGATTCGATTACTAATTAAGGAATTAATATTTGAAAATCAATTAGGAAAATCAAGGATTCGATTACTAATATTTGAAAAATCACAAGATTATACAAAGTAGGGAACTTACTTGATGCTCATCTGATATCAATGTCCAACCTTCACCTTGCGTCTCATCTAAGGTTCTCTTCAATTCCTTGAAAAACCACTCGTAGCTTTCATTGTTTTCACCTTCAACCACAGCCCACGCCAATGGGTACATCTGGTCATTAGCATCCATCCCCACAGCACTTATTAGCTAACCACCTAGGAAAGTTTTTCAGGAAACAAGCATCGACACACAAAACTTTCCTGCAACCATTCATCCAGCCATCTTTTAGTGCATCAAAACACACAAAAAAGCTCTGGAAAACCGACGGATTGGACCTCGGACTGGGGTTATTGAATAGGGTGATCAATACACCTGATGGGTCTTCTTCTTCAAGAGCTGCTATGTACGACCCAATCTTGCTGTAGTGGTCTTTTATTGACCCATGAAGCAGTCTGTGAGCGTGATACTGATTTTGTAAGCAAGACCCCTTTTGATTAAAACCCTATATATACGCCCGTCTTACAGTCTCCATTATCTCTGCAGTTGGCCAATGAGGCCTTGCTTTTAAAAACCTCATGGAATTGTTTTGCTAACCAGCTTGACTTGAGTTGTATGTTCTCCTCCATTGTCCTCTGGTAACTGTGCTCTGGTCCAACTCTCTTCACCACAAAACAGCCTCTTCTCCGATCCCAACTCCCATACAATGCAAATGGACAACCTTTCACACACCTAACCCCTACTTTTCTACCCCTGATTTTGTCACTTACATCCACTCTAAGATTTCTCCCCTGTGCAACTGCGTATCTAGTGACGCAATCCCTGAAGATTTCTCTATTAGGAAATCTAATACCAACAGTCCACCTAAGTTTTGTGAAATCTGTTTTGTCATTCACAATTGTTGTACCAGATTTCTTCCTCCTACCGGGTCTAGATTCATCCTCACTTTCACCAGTAGTGTCCTCCCCTTCACCACTTTCATCATATCCACTCTCATTACCGCCCACTCTTGCATTAACCTCACCAGCAACCCCTCCTGCAGATGAACAACCAGCCCCTTCTTCAGATGACAACTGACCAGGTAAAGAGTTAGCAATTGCTTCTAATTCCAACTGCTTTGCAATCTTCAATGCTTTTGCATTCCAAGCCTTCACTTTCTCTCTAACCTCTACCCACTCCTCATCAGAGTTATCATCAAGCTGTACTTCCTCCTCAACTATACTTTCAAGAACCTCCTTATCTCCTTGACTATCAGACAAATCTTCATCTGACTCCTCTTCACCCTCAGGGTTGTATTCATTGTCGCCTTCAGTTAATGAATCTGCACCAGAATCCACACCCCCTCCAAAAAAACTTATTTCTTTTTGGACAAATTTACTTCCAAGAACCTCTCCTTCAACATCAGACAACTCTACCCCTGACAACTCAAGATCTGTTAAACCCTTGTCATCACCTGACCGATCTTCTTCCTCAATAGGGTCATATTCATAGTCATCCTCGCTTAAAGTATCATACCCCCCCCCCCCACACACCTCCTTCTGAAATTGCACTCTTTGGGTTATGTTCAGACTGAATTAGTACATCAGACAAACTAATTTCAATGCAGTTAAACCCTAGACCAGACTCAAGGTTGCTAGGCTGAAATCTGGGTGAGGACCTCAAAATTTGTTGTTGAGAAGGTGGCTGGTTTATTTTGGATTTTTTGGATTCCTTTAGGGTTACTGACTTTGTTTGTTCTCCACAAGCCTTTTGTGGACTACATGTGATAGAGGAATCTTTTGGCTTTGGTGGACCCCTATCCTTTTTTGTGTTTTTTGGAGGGATGACACTGTCATCTTTATGGTTGTCATTAATGGGAGAAGAGGCAGATGGACCCCTCCTGGGGGTCAATTTTTTGGGACCAGAACGGGGGGGGGGGGGGGGGGGGGGGAGGTGTTGCAGGGGGGCCTTTCTTCAGCTTCATCGGGGTTACCTTCTGTACTGCTATCCTCATTCAATGCCTCAATCAACTTCAACACCTTCCCCACCTTCCCCACTTCCTTCTCACCCACTAAATAACACTCCACCATTCTATCTCTAAGTGCTATTTTAGTCATGACCCCAGTATCATTGTCATTTTTATCTTCTTTCAATCTGACAGTAGGATCCCTATAAAAAAATCCCATCTTTCAACCTACCAAAGCCACATTTCTCAGCTTCTTCGACCACAGTAAACCAACACAACTCATCCGGGTCAACTGAGATTGTCCTGGTTTGCTTAACAGTGTAACACAACTCTTAATCTTTCCTAACAAATGTACCCCCAAATAAGAATTTCACCGTCACACTACTCCAAGGGTCAACCTACACAATATGTCAGGTAAGTGAATGAAAAACACTAATTTTACCTAACAATTTGTTTGATTCAGATTGAATTAGGTGGTCAAATGATCAAAAACACAAAAATAACATAAACCCTAAATATGAATTGAATTCAGATAATCGACTAACTTACTGGCCTCTGCCATTGTCGTCGAAATACTCTAAAGCGAATGAACTTCAACCCAACATCTGTCAGTGTCGATTAAACCAACTTCAACTCGCAGAATTCGAAAAAAAAATGAAGAACAGGCACGAATTTACTTACGAAATTGCGAACGAGATTAGAAGATTAGGGTTCGAGAGGTTTAATGAAGGTTGAAGATGTGGTGATGGAGAGAGTAATGGTTGCATGAAGAGGAGGGGAGAGGGAGAAGTAAAGTGAAGTAAATGATGATTGTGACAGTTGGATTTCAAAGTAACGAAAATTTAAAACTGAAGTAAATGACGCGCTTAAGGGAGGTGGACGGGTTGTTCAGGTAACCCGTCCACCGTACTATTCTCGTTAGAATACTCTAATTCGATGTATTATTCTGGGATTAAATGTAATCTGTATTATTATTGGAATACGCTCAATAGTCAGTATTATTGCTATTAAATAACGGATATTTCCCATGGTACCCTCAAACTTTGACACATTACACATGGTACCCCTCATTTTAAGTTTATTCCTATGGTAACCTTGTGGTTTGTATTTAGTGCCCATGGTACCCCTGATCAATTTTCTGTAATAACGGCGTTAAAAGTTAGTTTAGTTAAAGTGATTAATTTGTTTCGGAGCAAAAATTAGTTAGAACAATTAACGAACTTCTAATTAAAATAATTGAAAATTGTGGGAATGTCCATGGTACCCCCGTGTTTTCAATGTTTTAGCCATGGTACCCTTATATTTTAAATTCTTTGCCCATGGTACCCTTGTGGTTACAATTCATTCAGGGGTACCATGGACAAATAATTGAAACCACAAGGGTACCATGGACAAAAAATTGAAAATACAATGGTACCATGGTTAAAATATTGAAAACATGGGGTACCATGGACATTTCCTCAATTTTCAACTATTTTAATTTGAATTTCATTAATTTTAACTAATTTCAAAAAAAATATTAAAATTAATCACTTTAGCTAAACTAACTTTTAACGCCATTATGACGGAAAATTGATCAGGGGTACCATGGTTACGGGAACAAACTTAAAATGAGGGTCAAAGTTGAAATATCCCATTAAATAACCCTATTTTTTTTATCCAATTTCTTTCTACCCAAGAAAGGAAGCCAAGCTAACCCATACCTCTATAAATATCTCAACCCTCCGCATCTCACCTCCTATCTCTCCCAATTTAACACTTCTTCACCTCTCCTTCTCTTTCCAAACTTCCATCAGTTTGTCCTCAGATTTCTTACCCACTAAGCGATCATGGCAGATCACGCTGAATCTTCAGATTCGTAAGTCATCATCTTTTTTTTATCTCCAGATCTCAAGTTTTTTTGTATTTATGATTGATTGATATCTGATGTTTTTTTGGGTGTTTCTGATGCAGTAAGGGTGCTAAGAAAGACTTTAGCACGGCGATTCTAGAGCGCAAGAAGGCAGTGAATCGGCTTGTTGTAGATGAGGCCGTTAATGACGATAATTCTGTAGTTTCAATGCACCCGGATACCATGGAAAAGCTTCAGATTTTCCGTGGTGATACCATCTTGCTTAAGGTTGGTATTGTTGATGTTACTTGTGAGTTTGTTGGTTAATTTTGCAATTAGGGTTTTCTGCGAATTCTGCAATTTAGGGCTTTGAGTTACTATTGGTGCTTTTGGATTTGGTGTTGGCTTGTTGAATCTTGTAGAAGCAGAATATTCGTGGGTGAACTGTTCAAGAGTGTTGTATATGTGTGAAAGATGTATTGATATCAAAATGTTTTGTTTTACCCTTGTAGGGGATCAGGTGGCTCATAACGAGAATTGTTTTTATTGTGATTGTGATATAACTTAGCCTTGCTCTCAATTTTATTCATATGAATCTTTTTAATATGACTGCTGATTTTACTGAATGGTGTAAGTGTTGTCAAACTACAGGGTTTTCTACAAGTGATCAGTTGAAGTATTACTAGTATTGGGCATACTTCTTAAGAGTATCATATTTTCTTCTTTTAGTCGAATCATCTCAAGGATTATTTATCACCAGCTCTCCTATGAGACTCTCATGGTCATTAGAGGGCTCATGATAAAATTATGATAAAATTATCGTAAGAATGTCTCGGAGAAGATTTGCCGCCTGTTCTATGCCTTGTTCTATGGTTAACAATCCCCTTAGTCTACAATTTGCAGGAGCCTCTGCGGGCGGCACTAAAGCTGCTATCATTGTAGCCCGTGGGACATAGACTTCCTCATTCAAGATGCCAAGTTACTCTCAAAAGATTATAGTAACCAAATATCTTTTCTTATCCCTGCTGAAAAAGAATTCAGTTAACCACTGGAAAAGATGTCTGATTACCGTTGTTAGACTGAGACTTGACCTCATATAATTAGCTTCCTTAGGTGGTATATTATTTAGTCTTCTCATCGTCTCGTTGATTTATTTGGTTTTAGGGAAAGAAAAGAAAAGATACAATCTGCATTGCACTTGCTGATGAAACATGTGAAGAACCTAAAATTAGGATGAACAAGGTTGTGAGGTCAAATTTAAGGGTTAGACTTGGCGACGTGGTTTCGGTACACCAGTGTCCTGATGTGAAGTATGGAAAGCGTGTGCACATTCTTCCTATTGATGATACAATTGAAGGAGTTACTGGAAATTTGTTTGATGCCTACTTGAAACGTGAGTAAATTTTTATTTCTCTTTTCTCTGTCTTTCTAAGCTAATATGCTGTTTGTTGGAGTGTCTTATCTTGAATCTAAGACATGGTCTTCGTTCATGTGGTATAAAGAAACGTGCGTAAGACATCAAAGTTGTAGCCAAGTAAATTGATTTGAGTTTTGGTTAAGCATGCAACGGCCGGAACCCTTGTTGGTGACATGGTGATATTATTGGAATGTTAATATCTTACTTTTGTATGCATAATAGGCGGAATCCGTGCTTATTTTTGGGACAAGGTGTCCTGCATGAGGCATTGGATTCTGTTATTGGAGAATTCTTCTATTACCCGGAGCAAGGCTATCTTCGTGGTGTTCTGTACCATCTTATTATAATGTCCATCTTGTTTGTTGCTTCTGTATCTGCAGTTAGTGTTTCAATGCTTTATCAGATGTTTAACTAAGTTTATCACCTCCATAATATTTGGTTTTTGAACATTCTTTCTAATGCCTATTTTGTGGTAGAACTGTTGTCATTTTCTAAACAGATGATTGTGAAGTGCTTACTGCCAAATGCTTTACTTGTTGTTAGGATCATATATTAATAATCCAAATATGCTCAGCAACAAATATCTTTTGTACCTATTTGCGTTCTTACTGTAAAAGTTGGATGTGTCTTTTCCATTTTGTTTTCTGATTTCTCTTTTCTTGCTTTCGTGCAGCTTACTTCCTAGAAGCTTACCGTCCTGTAAGAAAAGGTGATTTTTTTCTTGTTAGAGGGGGTATGAGGAGTGTCGAGTTCAAAGTCATTGAGACTGACCCTGCTGAGTATTGTGTCGTTGCCCCTGACACTGAGATCTTTTGTGAGGGAGAGCCCGTAAAAAGAGAGGATGAAAACAGATTAGATGAGGTTGGCTATGATGACGTTGGTGGAGTTCGTAAGCAAATGGCCCAAATTAGGGAGTTGGTTGAACTCCCACTTAGGCACCCACAGTTATTTAAATCAATTGGTGTGAAACCACCAAAGGGAATTTTGCTTTATGGGCCTCCAGGTTCTGGTAAGACCTTAATAGCCCGTGCGGTTGCTAATGAAACGGGGGCTTTCTTCTTCTGTATTAATGGGCCTGAGATCATGTCCAAATTGGCTGGAGAGAGCGAAAGCAATCTCAGAAAAGCTTTTGAGGAGGCTGAAAAGAATGCTCCATCTATTATCTTTATTGATGAAATTGATTCAATTGCTCCTAAAAGAGAGAAGACCAATGGAGAGGTTGAGAGACGAATTGTTTCGCAGTTGCTCACCCTTATGGATGGACTCAAGTCACGGGCCCATGTTATCGTCATGGGAGCTACTAATCGTCCAAATAGTATTGATCCTGCATTGAGAAGGTTTGGTAGGTTTGACAGGGAAATAGATATTGGTGTGCCTGATGAAGTTGGACGACTTGAAGTTCTCCGGATTCACACAAAGAACATGAAGCTTGCTGAAGATGTATGTAGACGTGTTCATTTATGATTTATATATCTCAAAGAATTTGTTGCAACTATCACATTCACTAAATCAATTGATGGAGAACTTTTTCTTACCTTTTAATTTTTTTTTACTTAAAAGTCCTTCCATATTTTATGATTTGTTTTAGAGGGTTATGAAATGGCGCTTGTTCCTGTGCAGCATATTTTTTCCTGTATATGCAACGTGGAAATCTTGATGATGCTTGATCAACATACCTTTTTTTATACAAATATCTTTATTAATGTTTATGCAGGTGGATCTGGAAAAAATCTCCAAAGAAACACATGGTTACGTTGGTGCTGACCTGGCTGCTCTATGCACTGAAGCCGCTCTTCAGTGTATCAGAGAGAAGATGGATGTGATTGATCTAGAGGATGATACGATTGATGCAGAGATCCTCAATTCGATGGCTGTTACAAATGAACACTACCAAACTGCTCTTGGACAGAGCAATCCATCTGCTTTGCGTGAAACAGTAAGTCTTGTATGGTTTTTGTGCTTTCTTATAGTTCTCATTGATATTATTTGTTTAGGAGTAGCTGACACTGTTTCAACTTTTTAGGTTGTTGAAGTTCCTAATGTTAGTTGGGAAGATATTGGTGGCCTTGAAAATGTCAAAAGAGAGCTCCAAGAGGTATAATAACATTTTCAATTTTCAGCCTTATTCGCCCCTCCATCAAGCATTTTTTGGGTTTCCTGTGTTTCTGACTAGAAAATGGTGGGTGATGCCTTTATTGATATAGACGGTTCAATATCCTGTGGAGCATCCAGAAAAATTTGAAAAATTTGGAATGTCACCTTCAAAGGGAGTCCTATTCTACGGCCCTCCTGGATGTGGAAAGACTTTGCTAGCCAAGGCTATTGCGAATGAATGTCAGGCCAACTTTATCAGTGTGAAAGGTCCTGAATTGCTGACCATGTGGTTTGGGGAGAGTGAGGCTAATGTTCGTGAGATTTTTGACAAGGCTCGGCAAGCAGCTCCCTGCGTTCTGTTCTTTGACGAGCTTGATTCAATTGCCACACAGGTTTGCTCAATTTCTAAATGGGCTTGTTCTTAAACTTTTTAGCCGACCGTTAATATTTGTCCATTTTTCTTACTATAGTGTATGCAGTTGGGTACAGCTGCTGTTTTTGGCTTAGTGGCTCTTATCCTCACTGCGATATTCTCTTTGATTATCAGTAGCTAATTTCATAAGGATAATTTAGTTGGAACAAAAATAACTTTAATTTGGCTTTGTTCCTCTGCTTTTATCCGTGTTTTACTTGCATTGGGTATTTAGTGTTCAACTTTATTCTTTAATCTCTAGCTAGTGAGTCTAAATTTCATAATATTGATGATTTACTCAACTGACCTGTTTGTCGCATTCCAACTGAATCACGTGCTGACGTCTTGTCACCATTGCCATGGTGCAATTTGTCCCTTTGGAATGTTGTCATGATTTTCACTTGAAGCAATATAATCAACCTTCTCACTCCAACCTCCTTCTCACGCACCCTTGAAATACTATAATGCTGTTTCAGTTAATAGTGTTTGTAACATCTAACCTATGATGCACATCTGTCGTTAAACATAATAAACTTCATTAAAATAGCCAATGGAAAGCAAACATGTTCTCTTTTGCTGATGTTCTAATTTGTTTATACAGAGGGGAGGCGGTGGTGGAGATGCGGGGGGTGCTGCTGACAGAGTTTTGAACCAACTTTTGACTGAGATGGATGGCATGTCTGCCAAGAAGACAGTTTTCATTATCGGGGCGACTAACAGGCCTGATATTATCGATTCTGCTCTTCTGCGGCCGGGTCGTCTTGACCAGCTTATTTATATCCCGCTGCCTGATGATGAGTCTCGCCTCCAAATTTTCAAGGCTGCCTTGAGGAAGTCGCCTATTGCCAAGGATGTTGATATCAGGGCCCTTGCCCAGTATACTCAGGGATTTAGTGGCGCCGATATCACTGAAATATGCCAGCGTGCTTGCAAGTACGCCATCCGGGAGAACATTGAGAAGGCAAGTGTCTTTACTTCAATTGGATTTTAACGAACTAAAAGTATAGTAGAAGTAGTTTAATTATGGTACTTTTTTTTAATTGGTGGCGATAACTTTTAGATTTCAGTTTTAGCAACTTCTACATCTTAACATGCTTTTTTGGGTTTATCCACTTTCTTGTTTGTAATGCTTAGATATGAGGCCATTTGCAGCTATATTTTGCAGGGAATGTATGTTGTATCCAATTAGGGGGCCTTTGGTACATCAGAGGGTAGGAGAATGATATCAACAAAGGGAAACGGGGGAAAGAAATTTAGGTTGTTTGGTTTTCAATGAAAGGGAATATATTTCAACCAACCTTCACTCAAACTTCAATTAGTGGTGTGTCAGCATAATATTTATACATTATATTTGAAATAAAAATTGAACAATATTAATTTTAATATTTAAATTATAAAAATAATAAAAACTAAATTGTGTAACTTTTATCTTTTAATAATAAAATACTTGTAAAATAATGTAATTGTTACAATTTTTTAATTGTAAATACGTAAGCTATAATAAATTTTACAATATGATAAAAATTTTTAAAAAATGGTTTTTCTTTTTAATTGATAAAATTAAGGCATCAAAATTTATTTTGACCCATATTTCGACCCAAATTCGACCCATATTTAACCTGACTCAATAGTGTGGTGGTGGTTGTAATAGTGGTGGGTGGACCTTGGTGGAGCTGGTGCTGGTGATGGTTGTGGTTGATAGTGACGGTGATGACCCGGTGGATTAATGGGGAAAGAGAATCCTATCACCTAGGGGTTGTGAGGAAAGAAGCTAGAGGGGTTTGAGGGAAAGGGAAGGGGGAAAGGAAATTATTGAATCGATTAAACAAACACAAACAAAGGGAATCATTAACTTTGATTCCTTAACCCTTTCCTGAATACCTCAATCCAAACGTCCTCTTTGTCTTTTGAATGGTTGTCAAATGGGAAACATTTAACGGTCTTATCGAACTGTCTTGAGCTTGTATCTGAGATGGTCCTAGTGTACGTGAGGTTGCGAAATTGAATCTCCCTATATGGTACTAAGCTTGTGTCTTCTCTTGCATGCCTAAAGAGTCCCACCAAGTCAGTTTGCTAAAAAAATAACTTGCCTAATGTAATAGGAAAACAAGAGTAGTTCTTATAATTATTTATTGATCACATTATTTAAGAAATTGTGTTCACGAGACATTATCAATGATGTATTCTCCATTTACTTGCATTATTATATCATATCATACTTTGTAGCTACGAGTATATATTTGTTTTTCTTATGTGTGCCAAGATAAGGTTTTATCCTAAGCATAGGTAGACTTACTACTGATGTTGTGATTTGCAGGATATTGAGAGGGAGAGAAGAAGAAATGAGAATCCTGAGGCAATGGAGGAGGATGTTGATGAAGTGGCTGAAATCAAGGCAGCCCACTTTGAGGAATCAATGAAGTATGCTCGAAGGAGCGTTAGCGATGCCGATATCCGCAAATACCAGGCATTTGCTCAGACCTTGCAGCAGTCTCGAGGCTTTGGCTCTGAATTTCGTTTCGCGAACACTAGTGCAGGCGGTCCTACCAGCACCACCGATGCATTTGCCGCCTCTGCTGGTGCCGCTGATGAAGACGACCTCTACAATTAAACTCCCTTCCGTTATGTTTCCCATTTTGGATTGTAACATAAATTATGAATCTTTCAGGCAGATTTAGACTTGGTTTGTTCAATCCTTTGATCCATACAAGTTTTTTTCTATGTTAATTGTTGAATTTATAGCCTTTCAGGTCGAATACCACTTAATTGAAAGTTGGAAACAAATTAATCTTTTTTTTCTGTGATACCCATGAAAAATACATTTTATGGGTTGTAGTTTTTTAATTGATACGGAGTATTCCCTAATGAAGCAAGGCAAATTGGAAGAAGTAATAGTGGGCCAGGGTCGCCTGTTAAATTTGGAGTCCTTGTTCCAATTTAAATATGAGTACTCTTAGTATAGTACAGTAGTATAAAATTCTCAACTTAAATAAAAAATTACACTAAGAAGATTTGAACTCACGATCACTATGTCAATAATATGTATCTTATCTACTCCACCATATTGATTTTTCTTGTTAATATTGTATGAACAATGTACATATTGAGGTCCTCACTTGTTTGGGCCTCGGTTCACAAGGGCCGGTCTTGTAGTGGGTTAATGTGTAAAACTATGATCGAACCTCGTAAGGGCCGGTCCTGTAGTGGGTTAATGTGTAAAATTATGTTTATCCACAGACTCATCCTTTTTTTCTCAGGCTTTGCCACCTCAACTTTCCACTTCAGACTCAAGAGTATCCACACTCATCTCAGACTTTCTCACCTCACATATCTTATTTTATACTCCCTCCGATTACCTATTTTCTTCCCTCTTTTCTTATTGGGCTGAGTTTGATTTTATTCTCTCTTTCCATTTAAGGAAAGTTTTACCCTCTTCATTAATTAATATAATATTCATCTCTCCTACTTTTTCATTCTACTTTTTCTCTTTTAATTAATATAATATTTCTCTCTCTTACTTTTTCATTCCACATTCCATTATTCTACTAATATAATTACTTCTCCTTATTTTCTTCCCCAAAAAGAAAGGGGAAGAAAATAGGTAATCGGAGGGAGTATTATTTTTTATTCATCTCACCTCAACTTTTTATCTACATTATTTTATTATTTTATTTTTTGATTTACCTCATCTCCCCTCAACTTTCTACCTACCTTATTTTATTTTTTATCAAAAATTTCTTATGGTACCCTCGAACTATGTCACATTACACATGGTACCCCTGCTTTTAAGTTTATTCACATGATAACCTTGAGTTTTATAGTTTAGTTCCCGATTTGCCCTTACCCAAATTTCTGTCAAGACGTCGTTAAATTATGACCAAGATTAATTACATCACTCAACAACTACTTTTCTTCAAAAGGTGTTCTCATGGTAACCCTAAGTTTTCATAGTTGTTCCCATGGTACCCTTAAGTTTTCATAGTTGTTCCCATGGTACCTTTAACTTTTCGTAGTTGTTCTCATGGTACCCCTAAAAGGAAAGCAACGACTCATTGAAGCAAAGCAGTGACTAGTTTACTGAACTAGCCGTTATACAAGTGCTTATAAATTCATTCCCCTTTCTATTTTGGCAGAAGAAGATCAAACAATCCACACTTACTCACTCAACCTTTTCACCTCCTTCTTCACTTGTACAAAAAAAATGGAAAACTTCATCGCCATAATCTTGAAGCTCGATCATCCAAAAACATCAAATTTTTCCATTTTTTTTGTACAAGTGAAGAAGGAGGTGAAAAGGTTGGGTGAATAAGTGTGGATCGTTTGATCTTCTTCTGCCAAAATAGAAAGTAGAGTGAATTTATAAGCACTTGTGTAACGGCTAGTTCAGTAAACTAGTCGTTGTTTTGCTTCAATAAGTCGTTGCTTTCCTTTCAGGGGTACCGTGGGAACAACTATGAAAAACTTAAGGGTACCATGAGAACAACTATGAAAATTTAAGGGTACCATGAGAACAACTATGAAAACTTAGGGATACCATGAGAACCTGTAGACACCCACATTTGGCTGCTAGGTGTCTATTGCAGTTTCCAAAAAAAATATCCGATGATGATCGGACGCAAACGTGCTTCTACGCGCTCGGATATGGGCTCAAAACCGTTAGTTTCTGGCTTGATTGGACTTTTTACGGAGTACAAATCTCACAAAACCATTCTCAAATTTAAGCCCAGCGGGTCATTTCCAATCAAATAAGACTAATTTGGGTCAAAATCGACACCGAAAATAAAACCGACTTTTAGCGACCTGGTCAAACCCCGGTCAAAGCCGTTTTCGATAACACAAAACAGCCATGCAAATATCAAGAATCCAACCCAAACACAAAATCCTCAGAAATATCTAGCCCGCCTCATCCACTCGATCGAGTGTCATCCCACTCGATCGAGTGGGCGTCCAACATGCCCATTTTACATCTGCTGTGGGCCACTCGATCGAGTGACCCTAGGTCGTGGGGACTGGGATTTCTTATAAATACCCCCTTTGCATGTAACTTAAACACACTTTTGAAAACCCTAATCCTTACCTTTTTTCAAGCATACTTCTTCAACCTAAACCCCAGCATCTAGGAAACCTCATATCCTAAACCACCATAACTCCATCTACATAAATCTCGATACTCCCGTACTCAAACACAACTAGACGAGTTACATACCGAGAATACGAAACATGTAGGTTGAGGGTGCATACAAACCCAATTTCTTCCCTTTTCTCTCTTCTTTTTTCTCGTCCATCTTCGTCGTCTTTTTTTTTTGTTCTTTATTTTTTTTTTGTTTCTAATATCGCTAATAATACTAGTATTAAGATATTAAAATACTCGCTAATTTGTGTCGAGTACAAAAGGATGACGGAATAAGAAAATCCGAATACAAAGGTGTTTCACCCGACGTGGCCGGTCGCTTATCCCGACACCTCGAGTATTTGATTGTTGAAGCGAGTCAACATCAACAATAACGTTTTTTTTATTTTGTCGCGTCGTCATTGTCATCATCGTTAATATCGCATATGCATCAATTTTCAAAAACTATTTCGAATCAAACACTTTTATTTAAGTTAAGTTGAAACCTGTTGATGCGGATCCGACATCACATGGTCCGCAAGGATTCGTTACGATGTCGAGATGCGGAGGGAATCAAGTCCCTTTTTAATTCAAGCAAATATAGATCGCCATTCTTTAGATTCGATACCAACTCAATAGTCGGATATCGTATCTAAACGAATTAGTCAACAAATTTAACTAATATGAATTCGTTGATGCTAAAATAGTTGTCACATAATTCTAAAGAATTAATTATGACACTATAACGCAGAGATAATTCATTTTGTTTTACTTCAATTAAAAAATGACTCACAACATCTTTTTCTAGATTTTACTCTAAGTATTCGATATTGATTCTATAATCAAATCTCGGATACGACGAGTATCAAAATCCGAATCGAGACTGGTTTGACAAAATTAGCGATTTACCAAAATCAAAAAGCAATTTTGAAATCTATAATAAATTGCGAAACGAACCCTAGTTCGTACAGGGGGCACTCGATCGAGTGCCTAGCCCACTCGATCGAGTGGCACCCCAAAAGAACGGCATAATGACCTTTTGAGGACTACCCAATCGAGTCCCGTAATGACTCGATCGAGTCCCTCAATGACTTAATCGAGTGGCATCTCAAATTCTGGGCAGAAGCGTTTTCCGAGGCACACTCGGTCGAGTCCCTCAATGACTCGATCGAGTGGCCTTTATCACGTCAAAACCGTGAGTCCCACAACGTCTTTCGAGCCCCGATAATATTTTTCATGACTTCGGTCAACTCGATCGAGTGGCCGTTACCAACACGTTTGTTCCTATTTTGGTATTTTATTTCCGTTATTCGTTTTATTATACCAAAACAAATCTCGCATGCTAAATACAACATTGACGTTAATTTTAGATGCATTAAATCGATGTAGCAACTTATTCGAATTTTCGCATGTTTAGTCAAAACATTGTTTGCATATCATCTCATCGTATTACTAACGCGCGTGTTCAAAAGTCAAACGATATCTTAGTAGAGACCGCTAAGTGTGGGCGGGGTTGGGTGTTCTTTGTGAACTTCCCAACACGTACCCTCACCCCGTACTCAGAACCATGGTTTCCGGATATCCGAATCCATTGGCACACGAGAGTCATTCAATACACGGTATCCGATAATGTCGGTATCGGTATCGCAATGCAAAGGGACGAACCCAATAAACTCTGACATCCGAATGGGCCGTACTCTGTCCGCGGTCCACTAAGATATAGAGTGGGTTCGAACGGGCCCAAACACCCACAAAGTTCGGCGGCGACTCCACTTCGATTTAAATTTCAATTCGACCCATCTCACATGAGATTCATTCGCCTCCCGAAACCCGTGCGTGGCCGTGTCGGGGTGGACCTATGTCATGTCCACAGAACCCCTCTCCTTTTGAAGAAAAGTAGTTGTTGAGTAATGTAATTAATTTTGGTCATAATTTAACGCCGTCATGACAGAAATTTGGATAAGGTCAAATCAGGAACTAAACTATAAAACTCAAGGTTACCATGGGAACAAACTTAAAAGTAGGGATACCATGTGTAATGTGACATAGTTCGAGGGTACCATGAGACTTTTCTCTTTTTTTATTTACCTCAATATCTACATTTATTTTATAACTCGAATAATTTCAATTAAATAATTAATTGATAAATAAATCTTGTGACATACGAATAATTTTATTTCCATGTGGTCATTTTTAAAGGTGGCAATCAGGCAGGTGGGTCGAGCTCGGGTTGGGTTGTCAATAGAACTGGCAAATAAGTTAACCGGGTCGGGTTTGGGTCAGGTGAGTTTCAGGTTGACTTTGGTCGGGCCAGATCATTTCGGGTTTGCTATTTTCATCTTTTTTAGGGATATTGACTCGTTTTTTTATAATAATAGTCGGGTCAATTCAGGTTAGCTCGGGTCAATTCAGGTTACGAGTCAACCTCGAATATTTAGTTTGGGTATCAGATCGGGTTTGAGTTGACTTATTCGGGTCGAATCTTTCTGGTCGAGTCAGTTTTGTCAACTCTAGTTGTCGGGTCTGGATTAGATGCGGATCATTTCCTGGTCGGATCGTTGGTGTGGGTCGGGGTTGGTCATGTTCAGGTCGAACTAGGTTTTGTTTGGTTTGGTCGGGTATGACCGTCAATTCATTATCCGTTTTTATTACTACGTGCAATATTATTTATCATTTATTATATGAATTTCATTTTTATCTTCTATACAACTATATCACCTAACACAAATTATTTTGGTCATGTCCTTTTGTACTGAAGTGAATTGAGCTAAAGTAGAATGGGTTGAACTGAGTTGAGCCGAGCCGAGCCGAACTGAACTAAAAAAACCTGAAATACAGAAATAATAATAATAATAATAATAATAATAATAATAATAATAATAATAAATCATATATAAATATATACTTGAAGTTTTTTCGAGCGACGTGAAAGAATATAACTTTTTTAAAATACTCAATTGAAAAAATAAATAGCTATTCAATCTTAACAGGAATAGAAAAAATATATTAAATCAAGCGAAATTAACACTTTTAATATATATTTTTAATTTAAATAAATAATACAAAACTTTGTATAGGAAAAAAACAATCCATCTACACCTAGGAATCAAGCGATATTAGATTTGTGTAAAAAAATTATCCTACTATAACTCTGACTCAAAAAAGTAACACTATATAAACAGTCAATTATCACCTTAAAACACCACAAAATTTGAAGTAAGACAGCGTGAAATACGTAGACTATTCTGTTTAATAACAAGTTGATTTTTCTTTACATCGCACGGTGCTAGAACTTCGTGCATCTAAGTTGATTATTATTATTATTATTATTAGAGTTATTAGAGAGTAATTTTTTTTAAATAATTAATAATAAAAACAATTTTTTTTTGCAAGAAAAGTATGCCTTATATTAAAAATAAGACGAGGTTCTTACAAAATAATAACCACTACGAGATATTAAATCTCCCTCAAACCAAATCCAAATACTTAACAAGAATAATAAATAACAACAACAACAAGTTTACTTGTTACAAAAAAAATATTAATTATTATTGTAACAAATAATAATAATAATAATAATAATAATAACAACGAATAATAATGTTAATTATTGTATCAAAAATATTAATTATTATTATATTAATTTTAATTTTAATGAAAATATTTCATAATAATAATATTTATAACAATAACAACAACAATAACAATAACAATAGTAATAATAATAATAATTAATAATAATAATAATAATAATAATAATTATTATTATTAATAATATTATAATAATACAAATATTAATATTAATAATCAATATTGATATTTAATAGTAATAATATTAATAAAAATAACAATAAAAATAATATTAATTTTTATTATTATATTAATATTAATTATTAGAAAAACGTCATTAACATTAATATTTAATAATAATTATTGTTATAATATTAGTATATATAAAGTATATTCTTTTCAAAATGATACGTAGCTACATGAAGTATATAATTTTTTAAATTAAGTTGTAAGTTAGTATATACGATAATGCATTGGATATGGAAAAATAATTAAGAGTTTGATGTCCTAATGTTTAACTTGTAGGAAAAAGAGACTCAAGAAGTTCCAACGGCCATTGAGGTGCTGGAGAAAGTGAAGAAACATCCCAAAAAGGGTTGGGTGAGCAAAAGAGCGAGCCAAGTAGTTGTAAGTATAAATAAGAAATATAAAAATTCTTATTTCATTCAATGATCTAATAAAAAAAATAATAGATCATATAATATATTTCTCGTATAGGACTTATTCCATAAAAAGAGGCTGAAGTAGAGGGTAAGGCGGCTACGGTCATCCTAGATGACTTGTTCTTTGAAGTTCAAGATAGGTTTGATAAGAAAGGGAGGGTATACGGGCTTGGAGATGCTACACGTCACATATACGTGTGGACGTCCGTCCGCACCTCCCGGCGCCCCGCGCGGGATCGACCCGGTTTTTCAACGTGTGGCGGCGGCCACCCACGCGGCCCCCTCCCTGTCGGGGGCCGGTCCGATCTCGCGTATGGGGCGATGTTTCGGACCTCGATTCGGATGACGATTCGGACTTGTACCAGACGGTGCGGGCACCCGTGTTTCCGTTTGGGAATCGATCGAGTCGTGGTAGTAAATGTTTAAAGGCCGATTTGTTTGGTAAGGCGACCTTTTTAGTGAACTGAATTCATTGCCGATTTGTGGAGTCGTCACCGAGTCAATTATGGGACTCGGAAACCGTTCAAGTCAACTTTGATCCCTTGCCGACTCAAAGTTGAGTCGCACGAGACCTAAAGATAAAGACTTGTACCCTTAAGCACTTCATGCCTGGAATGACTCTCATTGCCAATGGTTTCGGACATCCGGAAACCGTCGATTCTGAGTAAGGGGTGAGGGTACGTATTGGGAAGCCAACATCCGATAGATGTCAACACCCAATCCCGCCCGCACTATAGCCGCCTCTACTAATCAATCGGTGGGCTGATAACCTAGTTCCTTTGTTGTGGCGGAAGTATTGTAACATCCGTTGTTTTAACCCTCTGCCTTTTGCTACGTCGGTTGCTTAAAGACAAGTAAGTATTGTCGTCAAAGTAGTTGTGTTTACATTCTTTGCATGCGATTTCACGTGACAAGCAGGCCATGAAAAGATGCACGTAGGAGAGTAGAGAGTACTAATATTATACGTATTAGCAAATCAGTTTTAACGTGATAATACGGATATTAGTCGTTCTCGTGGTATACCTTACCTGGTATTCTGCTTAAGATGCGTTGGCTCGGTATTAATAGAGATGCGTCGAACCTAGTAAGGCGAGCACCTGGGCTAATACGGAACCCGACCATCACTTTTTCAGTTTTAGTTATTTTACGTTTCGAATTCCGTGTTAGGTGATTTAGCATGCGATTATAAGGTCATAAAAGCAATAAATCATACGAAAAACTGTAAATGCGAATGAAAGTAAATCACATTGTGAAGAGTTGCACCCTCGGAGTATACACTAAACGGGACTCGATGCATAGATAGTTGAGAACGGATCTCGGAATTACTCAGGTCTATTTAGTGTGTTTTAGTATTTCTGATTGAAGATGGGACGTTACGTGTTTTAGTAGATGTTTGTGGGCCTAGCGTCCACATCTAGTGTTATCGTAGTGCATAATAAAAGAAAGTGCAAATATGGAAAGCTTTGTTTAGATGAAAACCTAGTGACGACTCGGTTTCAACAGGCGGATCCTCCTAGCTTGACCAGTGACTCCGGCAGAGCTCCGTTACTGTTTACCCTTCCTGCGGCGACTACGGCAGAGCTTCGTTACTATGGACTAGTTCTGCGGCTAATCCGGGAGAGCTTCGCTACTGGACTTGAGCTAGTCGATCACAGGCACCTCAGTATCGAGTGGGGTGCTCGAAGGTGAGGAGTAGCGTCGATGTCGCTTTTATTGGAACTACGATCGAGTGGATCGTTTGCCTCGGGTGTCGGAGTGCGAGCCCTTAGCAAAAGAGTTAGAAGGAGAAGAGAAGATGAGAATTGTGTGTCGAATGAATGAGACGGAGGGGGGGTATTTATAGGTGTTTTCGGCCCTCGTCGCCCATATGGACGCCTGAGCTGGGGCGCACCAAGACTCAGGCGCCTGGGCTAAGGCGCGGGGATATTAAGGCGCGTGAGGTGGGGCAGTCGGGATTTTGAAGATACGATTTTGATAGTTTCCAAAACCGAGAGAGAGGAGGATAATATGATACTTGGGGATTAAGGTTCCCGTGTGTTACCCTAGCGCCGTGAACATTAGTGGGCCTCGGGTGTGCTTCCCGAGGTTCGCTTGGCACGGTGCTGACTCGGTTTGAGTTTCGGGACCTACTCGGGGTTCCGGTGTGGGAATTGACTCTAATTAGTGTCTATATGTTGTGTGCTAAATTTAGACCGTTTTCCCCCTCATTTAGACCCGTTTTTCCCTCGTTTTGCGAGTTTAAAGTGCCATTATCGCCATACTTTGTGTACTTCTCGCATTAGCGTCCCTCTTGTGCGTTTTACGTGTTTTTGGTAGTTTTTCTATCAATTTTGATAGGATTTGGCACCGAAATCACGATCGAGCTTCCACGAGCACAAGAGAAGGGAATACTGTCCTAAGAGTAAAGCACACAACTTAAAGTTTAAAGCCATCCAATCAATTAACGAAGAATGAGACAAGAAAAGAGGACAGCAAAATGACCGGGCGAAATTTCACCCGGTGAGACACCACCGGGCGAAATTTCACCCGACGGAAAAAAATGCCTCCTCGAAGATTTTCCGAGACTCTCCACCGGGCGAAACTGATCGGGCGAAATTTCGCCCACCGGGTGAAATTTCGCCCGATGGAAAGAAGAGCCAAAAACGCAAAAAAAGGAAGAAAATATGACCGGGTGAAATTTCACCCGGCGGGAATATCGTCAAGACCGCAGGGCAAAGTTTCACCCCATGAAGATGCTAAGGGTGATTGTCTCATTAATGGAGCATGAAGTGGATTTGGGCTTTGGGTTAAAAACTCATTGTTGTGTGCCAAATTTGGACCATTTTTCCTCCCATTTAGACCCGTTTTTCCTTTGTTTTGCGAGAATAAAGTGCGATTATTGCCGTATTTTGAGTAATTCTCGCATTAGAGTCTCTCTTTTGCATTTTTCGTGTTTTTGGTAGTTTTTTGTTTATTTTGATAGGATTTTCGACCAAAAACGTGTCCGAGCTTCTATGAGCATGAGAGAGAGGGAAATCGTCCGAAAAGCAAAGCACAGAACTTAAAATCCAAAGTCCAAACCCAAGAGGTGAAACCTTGAGCGAGAAGGAAAAACTATAAGTCCATTGGGCATCTTCACCGAAGAGGTCGAACTTCAAATGGATATATATAGACTTATAGACATCGGATCGAAGCGATTCTAGTTGAAGGTGAAAGCTTATCTTCTTAGCTTTCGAACGACATATCACACGCCCCAAACGGAGTTCGAACGAGAGAGTTATGGCCCTCTGAAGTCACAGGGCAAAATTTCACCCGATGAGAATTTGACCAGGCAAAATTTCGCCCGATGGTGTCCCTCCCCAGATTGCCATTTTGGACAAAAAGTTCATAGGGTGAAATTTCAGTCTATGAGTTGACTGGGCGAAACGACCGGGCGAAATTTCGCCCACAGGGTGAAATTTCGCCCGATGGAGAAAAACGTCAAAAATGGCGATTCGAGAAGAAAATCTCACCGGGTGAAATTTCACCCGGTGGTGCTAATGTCGTCAACCGCAGGGTGAAGTTTTGCCCCATGAAGATGCAAATGGTGAAGGTCTAGCTTAAATAAGAGGAATTGGATTATGGGCCTTAAGCTTGTGTGACCCATTAAGAAACTCTGTAAATATTTAACCTAGGGTTTTGTGCCACTCTTGTGCCTTGAGTGAGCCTTTAGGAGTAGGAGTAGTTTAGAGGATTTCTAGTAGTAGTAGTAGTTGTAGTAAGCTTACATAGTAAAAATCTCTACAAAATTACTAGATCTTATTAGTATTAGATAATTTATATTCAAACATTCATCATCAAGTTATCATCTTTGTTGAAGATTTGGGTTTTTATTGAAGATTTAAGGGTTTTGCAGGGGTTTAAGTGACAAGATCCTTGCATTATTTCTTGAAGCTTCTCTTTTATATTAGTCTTTATCTTCCTCTCTAATCTTCTCCATGAATTGGTAGTTTTCTCTCCTCTCCCTCTTCTCCATTAGTTAATTAGTTTTGTTATTGTAGTTTTCCAATAGTTAGTTTATGTCTTACTCTCACCATGCTTAGTTTCTCTTCTAGTCTCCTTAGTGTTAGTTTTATCATGGGTAGTGAATAGATTTTAGTTAGGGGGCTAGGGGAGGAGGAATTCTAGATAAAGGTTTCATTTTGTGAGATTATTGCATTTGAGGGTGATATTGTCTTGATGGGATTGTTGTGTCTTGATTAACTTAGCTTGATCACCTAGGTTGACTTGACTCACCCGGACCAATATGGGGAAACTCGGGGTTTGCGTAATTCCTTCTAGAGACCTTAGTTTATTCGTCGCGAAAGCGGGCTTAAGCTTGGTTGGTAGGAAAACCGAAAGGTGGAACCTCCCTTATACATCTTGTGATAATTCTTGCAATCCGTATCTTTACCTTAATCTCCAACTCCCCGACTCTCCCTAACACCTTTCCCATTAATAGTTTCTCGCCTTAGTTCCATAGCTCGTTTAGTTAGTCTAGTTCAATTCGTCCAAAACCCCCCTTCTCGACCCAATCACTCCTAGACTTTCACTTGACCGACTTCACATAGACCGTGCCTGTGGATCGATCCCGACTTGCCGCTACTACGTAGTAGTATTTCGGAGTTTATAAATATTGTCTGATCGTGCGGGTCGCGACGCTCGCGCATCAAAATGGCGCCGTTGCCGGGGACGGCGATAGTTAATTGAGTTTTAGTCATTGTGTTTGGGTAAAAAACAAAAAAAAAACAAAAAAATAAATAAAGAAGGTTAATCTTTTTGTTTGCTTCTTGGTGTTCATGTTGCTTGTCTCTTGCATTCATCTCATTCGTTGACCAATCCCTTTTATGCCTCTCATGATGACCTTAGCCGACCATAGTAGACTCTATGACCACATGGTTACCTCACCTATTACCATTAGAGATGAGGATAGAGCAAAATTTGAAGTAAATCAAGTATTTATCACGGTGCTTCAAAGAGATATGTTTTGGGGATTGCCTAATGAAAATGTGCTTGACCACCTTACGGAATTTCATACAAATTGTTTAGTTGCGAGGAAGAATGGTTTGCCGATCAACACCTTTAAACTCTTAGTTTTTCCTTTCACCCTTGGAGGTAAAGCCAAGAAATGGCTATGTTCTTATCCACCTAACACATTTTGTGCTTGGGATGAACTTGTTCAAGCCTTTCTAAACCACTTCTTCCCATATCACAAGACCAAAAAACTTAGACGAGAGATTCTTACCTTTGAACAAGGTGAGTTTGAGTGTTTAAGTGATGCTTGGGATAGATTTTGAGATTTATTGACATATTGCCCATGCCATGGGATTCCGGTTTGGCTAACCACCATAATATTCTTTGACAACTTGCTTGAACACGTTAGAGACTTGATTCATGCTTCGGCCGGTGGTAACTTTTATGAATTGGGTGATGATGAGGCAAGATTATTGCTTGAGAAAGTGGCTAGAACCGATGCCCGTGAGGGATATGGGAGAGTGACACCTTTGAGAGAACCACCGAGATTTGAATTTTCCTCTCTTGTTTGTAATGTTCAATCCTCTCTTGTTAACTCTTCTCCAATTTTTGTGAATAATTTGCATGATTCTTCACCTTATGCCATTTGTGATGATGTGAAACACGAATTTAATGCTTCCTCTTCACCTCTACCCTTTTCTTATTTGGATATAATATACGAACAAGAAGAAGATGAAGAAGATGATGTGCATATTGTTCAATCCCAACATGCTCCACCACTCCCTTTGAATACATGTATTGTGCATGATTCTCCATTGCATTTGATTGATAATGATGCTCTTGATAATGATTTTATGGAGTCATGTAAGAATTGTGATGATTGTAGACACCTGCATTTTGCCTGCTAGTGTCTATAGCAGTTCCCGACAAAACACCCGATGATGATCGGACGCAAACGTGACTTAGTATACTCAAATATGGGCTCAGAATCAACAATATCCGACGTGGACATTTAGCGGAGTACAAATCTCTCAAAACCAACCTCGAATTCAGGCCCAGTGGGTCGTTCCGAGTAAATTAAGACTAATTTGGGCAAAAACCGACACCGAAAATAAAAACCGTCTTTTGGCGACCGGGTCAAAACCCGGTCAAAGACGAATCCGTCACATAAATCAGCCTGATGCGTTTCTAGAAGATTGCGCTCAAATACAAAATTAAAAAAACAATCAAAAGTCAACCATTTCCTAAATTATCTCGCCACCCTTATCCACTCGATCGAGTGGATTGACCCACTCGGTCGAGTGGAGCCTCATAAAACGGAACAGACTCATTTTCAAAGGCACTCGATCGAGTGCACTAGGGCCACTCGATCGAGTAACTCTAGGTCGTGAGGTATTCTCTATAAATACCCCCTCAAACCCTTTGCATTTTCAGTTTTTTACCTAATGCAATTCTACCCTACATTTCTACCCTAATCCACCTTCATCACTTCCATACTACAAACCCTAAGCAACCTTAGTCAAAAAACCGAGTTAGTATCCCTCGTAAAACCGATACACACACATACATACACACCATAACTTGCATACATCCTCGATACTCCCGCGTTCGCGCCGCTATTACGAGTCCATTTCCGAGGCCATTACTAAGCATGTATGTTGAGGGTGTCATAAACCCCGTCTCAATCCTTATTACTTCATTTTTTATTTACATTTTCGCATTTTTTATATCATAGTCGAATTAGTATACTAACACTAACTTTAACATTATATTAACATTTCCATCATTTACTCACTTTCATTTTTCCGTCTCAAACACATTATATACCGCGTATATTTATAATAGAATTAAAATTCGGATCTTAATGCGTTTGACTATGACGATCGCCTAAAGTCCGTCTAATCCCTTTACGAGCAACGACGGAGGTGGCACCCTTTCGAGGAGCGCCGTCCCAATGTACTCAAGGGTATGATGTGATCGTGGTCGATCATAGTTGAACGTATTTGACTCCATTTCTAAGATTAATGCGAGATCCGTTGAGGCGAAAACCGACATCACATAATCCGTTAGGATTAGTATCGATGTCGTGACGCGGAGGACTACAATCTTGTCACTAATAAAACTTTTCGCTAAACAATAACATTTTTTTTACAAAATTCCGATAACGGTATTATAATTGTATAATACACGATTATAATACCGGAAGCCGTGTTAAATTTAAATCATACGATATTTTTATTTAACTCGGCCAATCATCGATTTTAAACAAATAAAAACGAAACGAGCCAGGCCTCGTACAGGGGGCACTCGACCGAGTACCATAGGCTACTCGATCGAGTAGCACCCCAAAAACTGGGCAGTAGCTACTTCGAAGACGCACTCGACCGAGTCCATGCCCTGACTCGATCGAGTGGGTCCTGTAACCCAGAAATCTGAGAGCTTTAATGCAACATTCGAGCCTCGTCTTTTTTTACGACTTAGTTGTAACGTGCAAAGTCGATCACGTAATTCTAATTTTCAAAACCCATGCATATCACCTCACTATTGCGACTTTGATCGATTTTTCGACGTGATAAGTCGGGACAAGGCATCGAGGCATGGGATCGGGCTAGCATCACGCCTAGCTCCTATGTCTCTGTCCTTCGTTTAAAACACAACATAATGTGTATTTAATCGGAGTTCGTCCATCTACATAATTCACGGTCTAGTTTATACACGGGTCCGTTTCTATCTTTTTTATCGTTTTTATTCCGTTTGTTATATTATTTGTAATTTTTGTATTGACCGCGTTGTATTTCCGCCCGTGTATTTTGTACGTTATTTATTTTCGAGCTTTGTTTATTTTGATGTTTATCGCCTTATAAATGAACCTTGCATGCTAAATAACTTCGACAATAGTTAGATGCATTAAATGACGTAGCTAACCCATAATTCGCATGTTTAGCCCGAAAACGCCGTTTGCATATCATTTAGTCGTTTTACTAGCGTGCGTACACGAACACGAACGATGTCTCAGTAGAGGCCGCCATTGTGCGGGCGGGGTTGGGTGTCCTTAGTGGGCTTCCCAACACGTACCCTCACCCCTTACTCAGAACCTCGGTTTCCGGATGCCCGAAACTGTTGGCGCACGAGAGTCATTCTTTACACGATACCGGTGTAGATGGTATCGGTATCGCAATGCAAAGGGACGGGCCCCATAAACTCTGAAATCGAAGTGGGCCGTACTTTGTGTATAGCCCATGACGACATAGAGTGGGCTCGAATGGTTCCGAATTACCATAAATTTGGTGGCGACTCCAACTTTGACTTAAAATTTGAACCCGAGAACAATCTTACCACGAGATTCATTCGCCTACCCAAACCCGCGCGTGGCCGCGTCGGGGTGGACCTACGTCATGTCCACAATTTGGCAACTCCGCTGGGGATACCTGATGTACCACATGTCATCGGGGTTACTAGGGTGAGACTCGAAGAGAAATTGTTCGTATATTAGTGTGCGCGCATTAGTTTAATGATTCATGCATAACACAAATTTTTGCCCGGGCCGGTTACTTGTGACCGACGTCCCACTATACCACGGTGCATTCCTACATGGGTGTGCTAAAGACTTCGATGGCGGAACTCGTATGGGTTTTGCGGTATGTCCTAAGACCAACTCGGCTTAGGGAGTCCGTCCTGATTTACGAGAATGCCATCGTTGTTGGTATAGACCCAATTTTGACCGACCGAGACTTAGCGTAATGCATATATAAGCGTCGTTATACTGCTTGTTTGACTACGTGCTACTTTGTTTCCGTGTCATTTATCAAAAACCGTCATTTAAAAAAATGCATATTTCCAAAAACACCAAATTTTGAAAAACCCAAAATACTGTCCGTTTTGGGACCCGTCTTTTCAAAAATATCCAACTTTCAAAATTCGGAATGCTGCCGAAATTTAGGATCAACGATTTGACTCAAAATATCCTTTTTCTCTAACCGGCATGCTGCCCGTTTTAATTTTCGAATTTCCGACACCATTCCGATTTTCTGAATTTTCAAAATTCTAATCTTGGTTTTCGAAATTCCGTTTTCAATTTTCGAACTTTCGGAAATTCGCTCATTTTATATTCAAATTTAAAAACTTCAAAACATCCAACTTTCCTAGTGAATCCTCCTTATTATAGGACCTACCGTTTATCCGTGTGTCGGGTCTTTTCATAGTATGTCGAAGGTTTATAGCGTCGAAACTCCGTTGATCCTATATCACGAGTTTCCCCCCTTTCTCGAGTCCGCCTTATTCGTCAAGGCACGACCAACCCGCGTAGGGCATACCCCTACAACGGAAGGTCCGTCCATACACTCGAGTCAAAAGTCTGGGGAAAAGTCTCACGTGGACCTTCCTTCGAACGGGATTAGGCCCGCAAAGCCAAAGTCCTAAGGAAGTTATACCACCCACGAGTCATCCGTCTAGGAGTCTTTCTCGAGTCTTTAGTCCTTTTTCTTTGTATCGCTCGGGATGTGCTCTTTCTTTTTGATTCCAAGATCTGGGTTCGGTTTCTGATTACGCGGTGTTCTTACAGACAGGCCACCGTCCACCAGACACAACCGCAAAATGGAAGCAGCTCTGAACAACCTGAAGGCCTCCGTGGATGCCATGGCCCCCAAACAAACCGACATTGATGCCCAACTGACTGAAATGAGGGCTGGTCAAGTGGCCATCGTTGCTCGTATGGCTGCGGTGGAGCAAAGGGCTCCTAATGCCGAGGCTACTGGGCCTCTAGCTGAACTAGTCAGCGTAGCCGATTGGAAGAACAAGTCCATTTGGTTGGGAGTAACAATATTCATTGGGAGAATAGCCGAGAGTACTCACCGGTGAGTGACAAGTTGCCCGCAAACCTGAATCTCACGGGTTTACCCATGTTTGAGGGAACCGAGGACCCGTTACTACATGTACAGGCCTTCAAAGAATTCATGGCTATCAAAGGGGTAGATTCTTCAATGTTCAAGAATCTTTTTGCTGCGTCCCTTGAAAAGCACCCACGAGCCTGGTACTATAGGCTAGACCCGAAAAAATACCCTACTTGGGATGATGTGGCTACCGAGTTTGCTCGGAACTATGCTGACAACACCGAGATCCAAACCACAATGCGGTCTTTGGAGGTTATGGACCAAGATCCAAAAGAGGGTTTTACTAAGTACCTTCAACGCTGGAGGGTCGAGAGTGTGAAACTGGTCGATAAGCCCAGTGAGAAGACTTTGGTGGAGGCTTTTGTCAAGAACCTCCTCCCCTCCTACCGGGTTCATCTCCGGTACACTGTCATACCCAATTTCACCACCCTTATTGAAATGGGTATGAGAATTGAGGACAACCTAAGGCTGGAGGGCCTCAACAAGGCCTCTAGCAAGGGATACCAAGAGGTTTCTTCTTCCACTACCAAACCCCAAGCTGCAACCCGGAGCATTTTTGACGCGGTTAATCTACTAGATACCCCGTCCAAGAAGAACACCTCGCCTCGGGTTTTCGCTGATATAGGTACCACCTATACCTACGCCTTACAAAGGCTGTCCTCGAAGGGCCTAATCCAGCCGATAGGCCCAACTCCTGAGGTCCCGGTCGAGCGACGCTCCAAGAACTACAACGCCCAAGCTTATTGCCAATATCACCGAGGCAATGGGCATGATACCGAAAAGTGTTGGAAGCTGAAACACTTGATCTAGGACCTGATTGAGAGCGGTGAAATCCCGCTACCCGGAGATAAACCAAGCAACAAAGAGAACCCTTTCAGCTCCCATGCCATCTTTGTCGGGGAGGTGATTGATTGCTCTCACCTTATCTCTCCATTTATCCCGCAAGTGAACGGGATCTGGTTTGACGACGAGGATGATGTCTACCTCGTTAAAGGGGAAACCGTTCCCAGCACCCCTGAATAGATTCACGAGGCCAAATCCCGAGTCTTAGCCAGTAACCACCTTGGCCGTCCCTATCAAGCCACTAGCTCTAGGGACACCCCCATCCTGACAACCGTCACCGATCCACTCGGGATGGAAGTCGCCCCTGAGGAGCCGACTGCTGAAACGGTATCGTGAAGCAACTAAAGAAGACCCGAGTTGACCTCACTATATGGCAACTCTTGGTTAGCTCATAAGAACATCGAGAAGCACTCACTAAGGCTCTCGATCAAAATAAGATCGACTCTTTGGCTACCCCTGCTGAAATGGTAGCCACGGTCCTGCCCCACTTGAAGGGCAAAACCAAGGAAGGAGGCCCAATGATCACTTTCTCTGAAGCCGACCTGCCACCGTTCGGGGCCTCTCATAATCTGGCCCTCTACATTACGGTGATCTGCCGAGGGAAATACCTCCCGATGACCCTAGTCGATGACGGGTCCGCTGTGAGCGTCCTTCCCTTATGGACCGCCAAAGCCCTCGGTATTACCGAGGCCGATTATGTTCCGACGGCTCAAACCATCCAAGCCTTTGATGGGAGCCCAAAGTCGGTATCTGGGGCCGTAAAGCTGACCATTGTAACGGGCCCAATAGAAAAAGAGCTTGAATTCCAGGTGATCAATGTCACCTCATCCTTCAACTTGCTCCTAGGGAGGCCATGGATTCACGCGCTCAAAGCCGTGTCCTCCACCCTCCACCGTAAGATCAAGATGCCTTTGCTCGACAATGTTATTATTTTGGAGGCAACTCCAATGACCGTGGCTAGCTGTAACGCCACGGGCCGCACAGACCTCTGGGGGTTCGACTTTGTGGGGATGATCGAGGAAGAGTACCTTTTTAGGCCTTACTTCACTACGAGCATTGACACAATGCTCCAAAACCTAGGGTACCTTCCGGGGGCTACCTCTCGTCCCGATCTTCCAGTTGGGAAGATTATCGAGGTCCTTAAGGACGAAGAAACTCACTTCGACCTTGGTTATGCCACCACCCCGGGCAACGTTGTCCGAGCAGGAATCGAAAAGGCCTGCAACATCATTAAGGGTATCCACTTGAGCCCTTACAGCCAACGGTTGACTGACTACTTTGTCACACCCGTATTTGGGGCTACTCAGGTTGGTCTATACCAACCCAATGCTGCACACCTCGGGACCCAATTGGCCCGGGACTGCAACTACATCCCGGATGATGTGTTCGCCCTCATCCAGGCTGATGGAGCTGACGATGCTAAGCCTGCACTGGGGCTGCTATTCGGGGAAGACATCATAGCCCCGACTCCAAAGGAAGACCTGGTCAACCTGATTCTTTGCAGCAACAAGTTTGACCCGACCAAGCTGATCTCGGATGTTGGTTCCGAGACGGGAAACAGGGCCTGGAGGAAGACTGTCAAGTGGACTGACAGTCAAGGAAAGATCTACAAGCTGGTCACTGGAGAGGGAGACATGCCTGAGTCTGAGTCCGAGTCTGAGTCAGAGTCTGAGTCAGAGTCTGAGGTCGAGTCTAGGGAAGTCGGTGCTAGAGTTACTCCTGTAACCCCTCTCCCTCTTGTCGTTTCTGCTGCTGGCACTTCGGGGTCTGTCCCAAGTGCCTTACCAATCCCGCCACTGACTAATGATCAGATGGCTGCTCTTTTTGAGCTGTTCTCCAAATTTTCAATTAATAATAACAACCGTTCTGCTTACGATTTGTCTCTTTTAAATTCTGCTTTCAAAATTTTTTTATGCAATGACATTGAGAAACCCGACGAACAGGTACCGTTACCTCCACATCTGATCGAGCAACTAGAGCAAAGGGAATCCCGGAATCCGGTAATCGAAGAAACCGAGTCCATCAATCTGGGAACAACCTTAGAGCCTCAGATGCTTAAGATAGGGTTATCTCTAGGTCCCGAGGAGAAACAACAATTCATGAACCTCCTCCAAGAATTCAAAGATGTCTTTGCATGGTCCTACAAGGACATGCCGGGGATAGACCGGGAAATAGCCGAGCACCACATACCGATCAAAGACGGGTGCAAACCGGTTAAGCAGAAGCTCCGTCGAATGAGGCCCGAGTCGTCTCTCAAGTAAAAGAAGAAGTCGATAAACAGTTCAAAGCCGACTTCATACAAGTGTCCGAGTATCCGGACTGGGTTGCAAACATCGTGCCGGTTCCTAAAAAGGACGGTAAGGTGCGGGTATGCGTAGATTTTCGGGATCTTAACAAAGCAAGCCCGAAGGATGATTTTCCGTTACCACACATCGACATACTGGTGGATAACACGGCCGATCATGCCCTTCTATCATTTATGGACGGATATGCCGGGTATAATCAGATCAAGATGGCGGAAGAAGATATGAGTAAGATTACCTTCACTACACCTTGGGGTACTTACTGCTACACCGTCATGCCATTTGGCCTCATTAATGCCGGGGCCACCTACCAAAGGACCACTACCACCTTATTGCATGACATGATGCATAAAGAAGTAGAAGTTTATGTAGATGACATGATCGTCAAATCCAAAGAACGGGACGGTCACATCACCGCCCTAAGAAAATTCTTCACCCGATTGCGCAAGTACAACATGAGGCTAAACCCTCAAAAGTGCAGTTTTGGGGTAACATTAGGCAAATTACTGGGTCATATCGTTAGCCAACGAGGTATCGAGGTCGACCCAACTAAAATCAAAGCCATTACCGAGATGCAACCTCCTAAAACCGAAAAAGAAATAAGGGGATTCCTCGGGAAAGTTCAGTATATCAGCCGGTTCATTTCCAAACTAACCATGGTATGTGAACCAATTTTCAAAAAACTAAAAATAGGAGAACGGGTACTATGGGATGACAAGTGCCAAACCGCCTTCGACAAAATCAAGGAAATTCTATCTGCTTCGCCAGTCTTGATGCCACCTCAACCCGGCTTGCCTCTGTCATTATACCTAACGACGACCGAGACAGCCCTTGGGGCTATGCTGGCTCAGACAGTCGACTCCGAAGAACGAGCCATTTATTATATCAGCAAAAAGTTTTTAGAATATGAGTGCAAATATACCATGCTCGAAAAGACGTGCTTGGCCCTGGTTTGGGCCACTAAAAAGCTCCGATACTATATGCTCAGCTATGAGGTCCATGTTCTATCCAAGATGGATCCGATCAAATACCTCTTCGAAAAGCCCATTCTCAATGGCCGAATTTCCAGATGGACTCTAATGCTGGCAGAATTCGACCTGAAATTTGTGCCTTTAAAGGCTATTAAGGGGCGAGCAGTAGCTGAATTTCTCGCCGATAGCCCGGTAGCCGAGGAAGGACACACCGACACCTGGTCATTCCCAGATGAAGATATCTTCCATACTGATACCGAAACATGGGAGCTATACTTCGACGGAGCATCCAATTTTCGAGGGTTCGGAGTCAGGATCCTCCTAATTTCACCAAAAGGAGAGCATACTCCCGTGTCCATCAAACTGGACTTCGATGTTACCAACAATGCAGCCGAATACGAAGCATGCATTTATGGGCTACAAGCCGCCGCCAATCTGGGGATCACAAATCTTCGGGTACATGGCGATTCGTCCTTGGTCATTAACCAAGCACTTCAAAAATAGAAGACTCGGAATGCTAATCTCATGGCCTACCAGGCACGAGTAAGGGATATCGAGAAACAATTCCAAAAGGTGGAGTACATATACCTGCCCCGGGAAGAAAATCAGTTTGCAGATGCACTCTCAAAATTGGCATCTTTACTGAATATTCCCGACCACGTGACCAGTATGCCAATTTGTGTCGAAAGACGGTCCGAGCCGGCATACATTCATGACATTGAAGACATCGAGATAACTGATCCTGAACCTTGGTACCAGGCCATATTGACGTACCTGACAAACGGAGAATGTCCTCCCGGGACTGAAGGACGAGCCAAGAGAGCCTTACGGAGGCTAGCCACCCAGTTCATCCGTACCGATGACGGACAATTGTACAAAAAGACGGCACAGGGGGCTCTTCTCCTTTGTGTTGATAAATATAAGGCCGAAAAAGTTATGGCCGAAGTACATGATGGCGAAAACGGCCTACATATGAATGCTCACATGCTGGTCCGAAAAATCATGAGGCTCGGGTATTACTGGAACACCATGGAAGCCGACTGCCAGTTATATGTCAAACATTGTCTTAACTGTCAAATCTTCGCCAATGTGCAACATCTGCCGTCATCTCTGCTTTATACCATGACGTCGCCTTGGCCGTTCTCGACATGGGGTATCGACATAATCGGGAAAATAAATCCCTCCGGTACTGGCGGACACTGTTTCATCTTAGTAGCTATCGACTACTTCACCAAATGGGTCGAAGCTGAATCATATCGCATTCTCAACGCTAAACATGTCGCCAAGTTTATCCAGAACAAGATAATATGTCGGTATGGAATCCCACATGAATTTATCAGTGATCACGGGACTCATTTTCAAACTGAAACCGCAGCCCTGCTGACCAAATATAAAATTCAAAGGCACACGTCCTCGCCCTATCGTCCCCAAACGAATGGAGCAGTAGAGGCGGCCAATAAAACATTTGTCACCATACTAAAAAAGATGGCCGATAATTACCGGGACTGGCCCGACAAAATACCTTTTGCCCTGTGGGGATACCGGACGTCAATTCGCACCGCAACCGGGACAACGCCATATTACCTAACTTATGGGATGGTGGCAGTCCAACCAGTTGAATTGGAAGTACCGTCCCTCAGAATTCTGCTAGAAAGTCAAGTACCCGAAGCTGATTGGGTTCGAGCACGGTATGACTCTTCAGTCCTATTAGACGAACGACGGTCTCGTGCCCTCAACAACATCCAAATTTATCAGAAAAGGATCCAACGGGCCTTCAACAAAAGGGTAAGGCCCAGGAACACTAAGGAAGGGGATCTGGTTCTTAAGTCTGTCCGAGCCTTACTACCGGTTGACCCAAGGGGAAAATTCAAACCTAATTGGGCTGGGCCATATTTGGTAAAAAAGATCCTATCGGGAGGAGCAGTGATGCTGACGGACCTGGACGGGAACGAGTTCGTCAACCCGACCAACCTGGACCAGCTGAAGCGTTACTACCCTTAAGCCTTTTCTCAATGTCATTAGCAAATTTTTAAAATTATTTTACGAAAAACAAGTCAATAAGCTGGAATCACTTATTCTACTGTCACAAGCACATTGAACCAATAGTCTTGGTGTAATTCAAGACTGCAAATTTACCAAGCTTGAACTACGTTTAGTTTGATTCTGCTAATTGCGGATACGTAGGCAGCCCCTCAAAAGGGCACAACCAGTGCAATCGAGAAAAGACAGGAACGGTTTAATAATAAAATTTCTTTTATTAATTATCACAAAAAAAACCCCCGATAAACTCGGGAAAATTACAAAATGCAGGAATTCCAAAAAATTACAAAAACAAAAGACGACACTCCAAAATAAATAATAATAATAATATTTAATAATAAAAAGGACTCGATATTTAGGGCATCTTGCCCTTCCCCTTGTCCTTGGCCCCCTTGGCCGTCCACTGACGACGACGCGGAGGAGAGCGTTCCCGGATCACCACAGGAACCTCCTTAGCCCGAACTCGTTTCTTTGAGCTAGAGTCCCCGATCACATCTACTGGCCCGAGTCGGGCCCTCACAGGCTCTGGCAGTCGTTCGCGTAGACCAAGTCGGTCCCTAGCCGCCAATCTTGGCCCAAGTCGTCTCTCCAAATCAGTCTGGGGGCTTAGCTGCTCCCGCGTGCTGCTAGCACCGGCATCCTTAGCTCGAGTCTTAGTATGTGACTTAAGACCCGATTCTAGTCGGACTAAAGTAGCAGGGGTGTCTCCCTCATCGAAGAAGCCCTTGTTGTCCTTTACCGTCTCCCGACGGACTAGTTCGAAGGCCTCATCGACCTTCAGAGCTTTATGAGCTTCCTCGGATTCCTCGGAGGCCCATTTCTCGTAAGCCCGCGAAACCCAAGCAGATTGGCAAGGGTTGGGAATAGTCCATATAGGACGGGTGAACCATCTCTGCAACCAGGTGTCGCACATAGCGTCTGTCAATTGAAGCGAGACGCTGATAATGGCTTCAGTCTCAGGAATACGCTGAGACGAACCGAACTGCCTCAATGCGGTCCGGGTAAATGTGAACTGTCCAGGCAAGGGACAGGATTACCAAGTAACGGGCTTGGTCTCTCTTGGCCAGTCCCGTCAGCTTGGAAAGGAACCACCAAGCGACAGTCCACCTGATTAAGGGACCACCATGGAACACCAGCTCCTCGTCCCAGTAAGCTCGGTTTATATGGTGACTTGAGCTTATCCGATGCCTCCTCGAACTAATTTGGCTGCCGCAGTAGTTGGGAATGCTCGGAGGGGGCTCTATGATTGATAACCGTTCCGACAACCAAATCTGAAAAGCATACACCAATTCCGTAAGCGACAGAGTGGTCCGCTATAGCTCACTCGATCGAGTACAACATCTGACTCGATCGAGTAAGTCCTCTAAAAACAGGCAGTAGCTCGCTAAGAATGTCACTCGATCGAGTGACGGGTCCACTCGATCGAGTGACTTACGGACATCAAGAAATTCGCGCGAAACAAAAAAAAAGAGAGAAATCGCAAGATGTATACCTGCAGAATACGAGTACTCCCCGTCAGATGTCGGTCCGGGTCAAGTCGTCTGGCATCCAGACCCATGATGATCTCCCCAGTGGCTAGCGAAGCAGGACTATGACCAGTCTCCATCTGGTCAACCACTCCAATCAGCCTGATTTGACCCAAGCATGAGTCAACATCCATCATCCCTTCGAAAACGTAGCGGTGCAGCATGCAAAAGGCGAAAGCCCTACGCCTGTGAGAAGGGGTAGCCCTTACATCCTGACTGTTCATAAACTTGTCAGCCAGGTCAAAGAGGGAAACAGTATTTCCCCGCACCATTCGATCTGTCTCAGCGTGAGACAGACCCAAGAAATCCCTCAGCCTCCTTCTCGGATCCGGGTAGAACGGAGGGATAGCGGGACAAGCGATAGGGCTCCAACCCCCAATAGCTGCGATTTCCTCGGGAAGAGGGCATATTTCTCCTCGCGGGAACGCGAAGACGTGATGGGTAGTATCCCAAAACGTCAGGCAGGCGTCCAAAAAGTGTGAATCAATTATCAGACGTTGAAGAGGAAATAGACCGACAATCCCCATTTGGGTCAATTGAACTTTGTCATCATCCCGAAAATATTGGGACCAGGTAAAAAGCATCGAAGTAAGATGATCGATACCCATGGCAGGGGTTTGGATCTTCTCGAAAGTCTAAAGGAATTTGAGGAGAAGTAGGAGTTTTTTGATTCGAGATACAGTAAGCTGAAGCAGGGAGACCTATATTTATAATAGGAAACCCTAACTGTAACCCTAACTACCATGCCTCCTCAGCAAACCTGGGCCCTATGCATGCGTAGGCCTGATTTCAGACAAGAACCCAGAATAGGAATCAAGTCGTCCCGAGCTTTCCTAAGAATTTCTAAAAATTTTGTGATAAAAAATTGTGATAAAAAAAATCTTTCAAATTTTATTTTGGCCTTTCAAAAATCAATTTTTATTTTATTTCCCCAGCATGAGTCGGTGTTTTGCCTATGTGTTACATGCAAGTTGTTATGTGTCAGCATATAGGTACACCCCAGACTTCAGAAACAAGTCTCCACGCAGCTATTTCACTCCCCAGCGTAAGCTAATGTTTCTCCCAGAATGCTACAATCAGAGCTGTGATGTATCGGCATACGGGTACACCCACACCTTCAGAAGCAAGTTCAACTCCCCCACGGAGCTACCATCGTCAGAACAGGTATGACCCTCCGCTTATGGCTGGCGAGCCCTTCACGCAAGTCCACTGGACTATAAATGACCCGACCGGAGGCTGCCAGGTCGTAATCTGCGATTGGTCTGGTAGCTACTCTGACTTTCGCCTTGTCCAAGCCTCAGTCAGAGTGGGGGCTCTGTAGACACCCGCATTTTGCCTGCTAGTGTCTATATCAGTTCCCGACAAAACACCCGATGATGATCGGACGCAAACGTGACTTAGTATACTCGAATATGGGCTCAGAATAAATAATATCCGACGTGGACATTTAGTGGAGTACAAATCTCTCAAAACCAACCTCGAATTCAGGCCCAGTGGGTCGTTCCGAGTAATCAAGACTAATTTGGGCCAAAATCGACACCGAAAATAAAAACCGTCTTTTGGCAACCGGGTCAAAACCCGGTCAATGACGAATCCGTCACATAAATCAGCCTGATGCGTTTCTAGAAGATTGCACCCAAATACAAAATTCAAAAAACAATCAAAAGTCAACCATTTCCTAAATTATCTCGCCACCCTTATCCACTCGATCGAGTGGATTGACCCACTCGGTCGAGTGGAGCCCCATAAAACGGAACAGACCCATTTTCGAAGGCACTCGATCGAGTGCACTAGGACCACTCGATCGAGTGACCCTAGGTCGTGAGGTATTCTCTATAAATACCCCCTCAAACACTTTGCATTTTCAGTTTTTTACCTAATGCAATTCTACCCTACATTTCTACCCTAATCCACCTTCATCACTTCCATACTACAAACCTTAAGCAACCTTAGTCAAAAAACCGAGTTAGTATCCCTCGTAAAACCGATACACACACACATACATACACACCATAACTTGCATACATCCTCGATACTCCCGCGTTCGCGCCGCTATTACGAGTCCATTTCCGAGGCCATTACTAAGCATGTATGTTGAGGGTGTCCTAAACCCCGTCTCAATCCTTATTACTTTGTTTTTTATTTACATTTTCGCATTTTTTATATCATAGTCGAATTAGTATACTAACACTAACTTTAACATTATATTAACATTTCCATCATTTACTAACTTTCATTTTTCCGTCTCTAACACATTATATACCGCGTATATTTATAATAGTATTAAAATTCGGATCTTAATGCGTTTGACTATGACGATCGCCTAAAGTCCGTCTAATCCCTTTACGAGCAACGACGGAGGTGGCACCCTTTCGAGGAGCGCCGCCCCAATGTACTCAAGGGTATGATGTGATCGTGGTCGATCATAGTTGAACGTATTTGACTCCATTTCTAAGATTAATGCGAGATCCGTTGAGGCGAAAACCGACATCACATAATCCGTTAGGATTAGTATCGATGTCGTGACGCAGAGGACTACAATCTTGTCACTAATCAAACTTTTCGCTAAACAATAACATTTTTTTTACAAAATTCCGATAACGGTATTATAATTGTATAATACACGATTATAATACCGGAAGCCGTGTTAAATTTAAATCATATGATATTTTTATTTAACTCGGCCAATCATCGATTTTAAACAAATAAAAACGAAACGAGCCAGGCCTCGTACAGGGGGCACTCGACCGAGTACCATAGGCTACTCGATCGATTAGCACCCCAAAAACTGGGCAGTAGCTACTTCGAAAACGCACTCGACCGAGTCCATGCCCTGACTCGATCGAATGGGTCCTGTAACCCATAAATCCGAGAGCTTTAATGCAACATTCGAGCCTCGTCTTTTTTTACGACTTAGTCGTAACGTGCAAAGTCGATCACGTAATTCTAATTTTCAAAACCCACGCATATCACCTCACTATTGCGATTTTGATCGATTTTTCGACGTGATAAGTTGGGACATGGCATCGAGGCATGGGATCGGGCTAGCATCACGCCTAGGTCCTATGTCTCCGTCCTTCGTTTAAAACACAACATAATGTGTATTTAATCGGAGTTCGTCAATCTACATAATTCACGGTCTAGTTTATACACGGGTCCATTTCTATCTTTTTTATCGTTTTTATTTCGTTTGTTATATTATTTGTAATTTTGGTATTGACCGGGTTGTATTTCTGCCCGTGTATTTTGTACGTTATTTATTTTCGAGCTTTATTTATTTTGATGTTTATCGCCTTATAAATGAACCTTGCATGCTAAATAACTTCGACAACAGTTAGATGCATTAAATGACGTAGCTAACCCATAATTCGCATGTTTAGCCCGAAAACGCTGTTTGCATATCATTTAGTCGTTTTACTAGCGTGCGTACACGAACACGAACGATGTCTTAGTAGAGGCCGCCATTGTGCGGGCGGGGTTGGGTGTCCTTAGTGGGCTTCCCAACACGTACCCTCACCCCTTACTTAGAACCTCGGTTTCCGGATGCCCAAAACCGTTGGCGCACGAGAGTCATTCTTTACACGATACCGGTGTAGATGGTATCGGTATCACAATGCAAAGGGACGGGCCCCATAAACTCTGAAACCGAAGTGGGCTGTACTTTGTGTATAGCCCATGAAGACATAGAGTGGGCTCGAATGGTTCCAAATTACCATAAATTCGGTGGCGACTCCAACTTTGACTTAAATTTCGAACCCGAGAACAATCTTACCACGAGATTCATTCGCCTACCCAAACCCGCGCGTGGCCGCGTCGGGGTGGACCTACGTCATATCCACAATGATTCAATGTGTCTTGTAATGATGATGTGCTTGAGCTAATAAACTCCTCATCTATGCAATATGATATGAGCTCCAAGCCTTTAAAGGTAACACTTGATGATAATCTTGGGAGTAGGAGATGTGTTGGTGATGAGGTTATTGAGGAGACTCTTGTCGAGGAATTTGAGGGTGTTGATGAGCCTTATAATGAGGAAATTGTGAGTATGTCCTGTGATGTTCTTGACATGAAGAGGGATGATGATTGTGTGTTAATGGAGGTTGAGAACCCCGTTCTTTCCCTTGAAAATGATTGCATCCCCCACTTTGTTGATGATGAGAGTAAATGTGAGGACATACCTACAACTATTTGTGATAAGCCTATTGAGCTTTCCATGACCAACACCTTTGAAAATCCGACAATTGAGAGCTTATGTGAGGTTGTGATGCATAATCCTCTATTTGAGCGCATGATAAAGGGAGTTAGAAGTGAAGAGGGTAAGATGTTTGATGATGGAGCGAATTGTAGAGAAGCTTCTAAGACCCACCTTATTGGGGAGTATGAGACTTTGAGTGATAATGGAAAGGATGAGAAGTACTCTAATATGCTCATTATTGAGGTATTATCTAAGGATGACTTCTTTTACCCTCACCTTCTTGATAAAATGTCTCTCCTTACCTCTTTACAAGCCTCATTTGAGCTAGATTTGAACGGTTCCTACACCATATATCCTCCATCCTCTTTGATATTCTTTCCTCACTCACATAAGGAGTTTAACAATGATTTGAAAGCGCCTTTTGAACATAGAGGCATGATGGATACTCTACTATTTGCTTTGACCTCTTATGTTTATGTGCTATCTTTGTGCATCAATGCTTTCTATTGTCATTTCTTTGAGTTCCATGCAAGATTGTTTGATCTACTTCTAGGAGCATTGAATTGCTCTTTACTTGAAAACTCGAGCGAGTTTTCCCTCGGTAAGTTGAAATCGAAATGGCCGGGTCTATTCGAGGTGACCAGGATACAACCATATGGATCAATTGAAATCTCAAGCCCGAAAACCGGGAAGTTTATGGTTAACGGACAACGCTTAAAGATTTATCATGCCGGTCATGTTCGTGAGACCTTTGTTATCGAGAAACTTGGTGAGCTCCCGTTGGGGAGCATTGGTTAACCTCCTCTCAATTTGATGTAGGTTTGGTGGTATCCTCAACAACCACCTTGTAAATATATCATATTTCTTTGTGTTTGTTAGCTTTGTTAGCTTGAGAAAAATGGATGAACTTGGATTTCGCCATGGAGCCTTTATTTGGATGAAGATCAAGCTTTTGGAGAAGTTATGGAGCTTAATTTGAAGACCACAAGCATGTTTGTGGGAGATATTGATTATGTAATGTGAGTCGTGTCGTCATTTGAAATTTTTAGGTGATTATTGAAGAGCCATAGAATGGCAAGGCGGAAAAACGAAGAAAACAAGACCTCCGGGCGAAACTTCGCCCGGTGAGACTTGACCGGGCAAAATTTCGCCCTACGGAAAAGTTACCAGATTTGCCGGAATTGACGAAGACACCACCGAGCGAAATTTTGCCCGGTGGAAAAAAGTTGGCAAAGTCGATTTTCAGGACGAAATACCGTCAGGTGAAATTTCACCCGATGGTGCTTGACCGGGTGAAATTTCACCCGGCGACATGAGCTTGAACGGATCACCTTTACCCTATTTCCTGACTACAAAATCAATTCCCTTCTTCCCAAATATCCCATATAACTTTCCCTCCAAAACATAAACACCAAATATTTACAATCTACTTTAAAAAAAACTTTCATTTCCCTCCTCAACTACCTTTATTTATATCACCTTCACTTCACATTCATTTCACCTTATCCCTCCTCATAAAATCAAACCACCATACCCCAACCACATTCATACCTCCTCTCCATCTTGGGTGATTATTTTGGGTACTTGAAGAGGTGAAGCTAAAGTTTTTGGGAATATTCTTGCAAATTTATTATTATGGAGACAAGAGCAAGGCGAGCCGCTTGTAAGCAAGGTATGGCTTCGACTCCTACACCTTCTAAATCTTCTAAATCTTCTAAGTCTCCTAAGCCTATAAATTTACCTTGTCTTAATACTTCTCTATCTCGGACCTTCTCTGAAAAGATCTTTCAGAGCACTAGGTGGCCTTGTCCCCACACAATGACCAATCTAGGAATAGTAGACGATATTAAAGAGTTATCGTCGAGGACTGGAACTAGCGAGCTCCTTAGCCTTGCGGCCTTCACCTATAAAGACCTTACTTGCAAGTTCCTAGGAACTTTTGCCATTGACAATCCGACCACACCAAGAGCGGTCAAATTTAGACTATTCGGCAAACCCCACCGTTTGACTATTTCGGAGTTCGGACTTGCGCTAGGCCTACCCTCATCGGGTATCGGAATTAGTGAACCCTCGAGCAATGTACAAGCCTATCTTGGAGAGACCTTTGGAAGCGCATATCACGCTGCAAAGGGGGTTACGAGGCTAATTTATCCTTTCCCTCCGAAATCCGTAACCCCGCAATTCGCTATTTTGCGAGATGCTCTCCCACTGCTTGTTACCCTCGGCCGATAATATTTATACTCTTAATGTGTGTGTCTTGCAATTGATTTGTGACTCTTTGTTGAGTAACCCTAACCCTTTAGACCTACCACTTGTCGTGGCGTTGCACTTTCACCGGATCATTGCCACCCAACGCCCCTCCTTAGATTGTGGAGGTCTTGTGACAGTAATTGCGAACAAATTGGGTTATTCGACCGACCACCTCACCCCACTAGACAATTCCATATGGCTTGACGAGGCCTATTTTCCGACTTGGATTTTTCATGTACCTCATCATCGCCTCGTATACATTAGCCGTGGAAGAGCTTTAATAGTTCCAAACACACACCAAACCACTATCCTTGTTCACCACAATTGGGACCTACCCTTGGGTCCCGGTGAATTCCGACTGACCAAGACTGAGTCGGAAGGACGGGGAGTTTGGGAGTATGCACACTACGAATTACCCGAAGGTCGTACGATCTATGACCTATGTGAGATTGAATCCGACTTTGCCCTCTCGCTTAGCGACGGTCCGGAGGAGTTTTCTCCTGAGCCATCCTCCGAGGGTATACCCGTTTTCTATGGGTCTCCTAGCGCTTCATTTGCGTCGGACAATCACTCAAACTAGACCCTCTCCCGGAGTCGGTGGTGTGTGTGTGTGTGTTGTGTTGTGTGTGGGTTGGGCCGGTGAGTCTTTAATCATCTATAATTGCATGTCCTTTGGTTGATTCCGTTCTTGTTCCTTTTATCCTATTGTCATTGTGATTGATTTATCTATAACATAACTTTGCAAGCTGTCCCATTGTTCGATTGTTGCGGCCAAAGCGGCCTTGGTATTGCTCCCGGTCATTAGGCGATGTGATTACGCCATTGACCTTTTGAAAATCCAAATTCTTCTCATTTTCTCAAATTTTTCTTAATCCGGGCTATGTGATGTGACTACACCTACGCCCCTTTTTATCCTCTCTTTTAATTTCTTTTCTTTTCTTTTATTCTCATTTTCTTAGTCACTTGGCTAGGGTCTAGGTGATGTGATTGCCCCTAGGCCTGCCACCCTTTTATCGTTTTCTTTTGGTTTGTTTTCTTTCTTCAAAAATTTCAAAAAATCCAAAAACATTTGAAAAATTATAAAAATCCAAAAAGATTTTTCTTATTTTTCTTTTTCCGTCTTTTTCGATTTTTTCCCCTACTCGTGCATTAAGGACAATGCACAATTTTAGTGTGGGGGAGGGATCTACTATCCCTTCCAAAAACCATAAAAATTGAAATTTTTTGAAAAACCAAAAACTTTTTCTTTTTATTTTCCTTTTATTTCCCCTTTTTCTTTTCTCGTTTTCGTGTCCCTTGTATAGTCGTGTTCTCTACTCATACAGGTAACCACCACCTTGATAGCACATTTTGAAGAGTTATGGAAGCACCCCGCTAGGTAACTTCCTTCCTTTTCGCTTTCTTCTTTACTTTCGTAGAGGAGTTAGGTTGTTGCTATTGGGAGGCTCTCGAAGAAATGAGCATTTTGGGTGTTGTGGTTGATTTTTGTGCTAGAATGTCGATGGAGTACGAAGTGCATGACTTTACTCGTGTTTTCTTTTATTTGCCTTTTCTTTTTCGTGTGTTTCTTTTGTTCTTGTATAGCGTGTCTAGGACTGAACTTTTCGAAAACCCGATTACAAACTTATTGCAAGAGTTTACATTCCATTGTAGATAACCCATTGTAGATTTTGGACCTTAATCTAGTAGAATGACTCTTAATCAATGAATTTGTTGATCCTTTAGCTTGAGTCCACCTTTTCTACTAGAGGTTTACTTCGGGGTTTGCATTTGACCACCTTGACCACCCATGGAGGAGTTAGGCCTTGGTTCCCGCATCCCGTTTTCTAGGTGACCTTGCTCGAACAACTATTGCACCTTTAGTCCAAATTCTTTCCGCCTTTTTGTGGGTTATCCGGGGATGGCGCGCGCGTTCTCGATCACCTATTTTTCCTCCACATATACATCACCACAATAAGTTTACACAAAAAATAACCTCCAAACTTGGTTTCGAACCACATCAAAAAGCCAAAAAAGGGCAAACCAAAGCAAGAGAAAAGGGCACAAAAATATGAAAAACAAGGGAGAGAAAAGGAGCTTCAAATGAAATCATATCATCAAAAACTTCTCCTTCAAAAAAAAAGAAAAAAAGAAAAAAAAAAGAAAAAAAAGAAAGGAAAGAAATTAAAAAAGAAGAAGAAAAGCCCTTGATCGACTTTTGCCGTGAAGTGCCTACTAGAGGACCGAGTCCTGAGGAAGGAAGATAGCGGTGATTAGTCGATCCATCCCAATAATTGTAAACACTCCACCTTTTTGTTTGGGCTAATTTAGAAAATTCGAGTTTGGAACGACCCTCTTGGCTTAGCCAAAGAGAGCTAGACTGCACCTACCTACAGTGTCGAACGAATCCGTGGTTCACTTTTTCCACTCCGTTATACGCCCCATCGTACCCCTTTAGAAGACTAGGAGGACCTAGGCTAAGTTATCAACATCTATATTTCTTAATTGTCATAGTATTAGGCTTTGATCCTTGTTTACGTGGGTCATTTATCTTGGAAAGTTTATTATTGTTTTAAGTAAGTTTTCGGTGTCTTTCCCCGCCGTCTCGATGAGGGATTCAGTTTTTTATTTTTGCTTTGGATGCGTCTATTCTTTCGTGTTATGTGTTTTTGTGTGTTTAGTCGCATCCACCATTTTGAGCAAGAGCCAACTTGCCTTGCATGAGAGTACTCTACCTAATGGGTATTTCGGTGTGAGTTGAAGGGACGGAGCGGGCCCGTTAATTGCCCCGTATCGGCTTAGCATAGTCTAGCTTAGTAGTAGTAGTACTTAGTTTCTTTTTGGGTCTTTGCTCGAGGACGAGCAACGGTTTAGTGTGGGGGAATTGTTGTGTGCCAAATTTGGACCGTTTTTCCTCCCATTTAGACCCGTTTTTCCTCTGTTTTGCGAGAATAAAGTGCGATTATCGCCGTATTTTGAGTAATTCTCGCATTAGAGTCTCTCTTTTGCATTTTACGTGTTTTTGGTAGTTTTTTTGTTATTTTTGATAGGATTTTCGACCAAAAACGTCTCCGAGCTTCTATGAGCATGAGAGAGAGGGAAACCGTCCAAAAAGCAAAGCACAAAACTTAAAATTCAAAGTCCAAACCCAAGAGGTGAAACCTTGAGCGAGAAGGAAAAACTATAAGTCCATTGGGCATCTTCACCGGAAAGGTCGAACTTCAAATGGATATATCTAGACTTATAAACCTCGGATCGAAGCGATTCTAGTTGGAGGTGAAAGCTTATCTTCTTAGCTTTCAAACGACATATCACACGCCCCAAACGGAGTTCGAACGAGAGAGTTATGGCCCTCTGAAGTCACAGAGCAAAATTTCACCCGGTGAGAATTTGACCCGGCGAAATTTCGCCCGATGATGTCCCTCCCCAGATTGCCATTTTGGAAAAAAGTTCATAGGGTGAAATTTCACTCTATGAGTTGACCGGGCGAAACAACCGGGCGAAATTTCGCCCACCGGGTGAAATTTCGCCAGATGGAGAAAAACGTCAAAAATGGCGATTCGAGAAGAAAATCTCACCGGGTGAAATTTCACCCGGTGGTGCTAATGTCGTCAACCGCAGGGTGAAGTTTTGCCCCATGAAGATGTAAATGGTGAAGGTCTAGCTTAAATAAGAGGAATTGGATTATGGGCCTTAAGCTTGTGTGACCCATTAAGAAACTCTATAAATATTTAACCTAGGGTTTTCTGCCACTCTTGTGCCTTGAGTGAGCCTTTAGGAGTAGGAGTAGTTTAGAGGATTTCTAAAGTAGTTTAGAGGATTTCTAGTAGTAGTAGTAGTTGTAGTAAGCTTACATAGTAAAAATCTCTACAAAATTACTAGATCTTATTAGTATTAGATAATTTATATTCAAACATTCAGCATCAAGTTATCATCTTTGTTGAAGATTTGGGTTTTTATTGAAGATTTAAGGGTTTTGCATGGGTTTAAGTGACAAGATCCTTGCATTATTTCTTGAAGCTTCTCTTTTATATTAGTCTTTATCTTCCTCTCTAATCTTCTCCATGAATTGGTAGTTTTCTCTCCTCTCCCTCTTCTCCATTAGTTAATTAGTTTTGTTATTGTAGTTTTCCAATAGTTAGTTTATGTCTTACTCTCACCATGCTTAGTTTCTCTTCTAGTCTCCTTAGTGTTAGTTTTATCATGGGTAGTGAGTAGATTTTAGTTAGGGGGCTAGGGGAGGAGGAATTCTAGATAAATGTTTCATTTTGTGAGATTATTGCATTTGAGGGTGATATTGTCTTGATGGGATTGTTGTGTCTTGATTAACTTAGCTTGATCACCTAGGTTGACTTGACTCACCCGGACCAATATGGGGAAACTCGGGGTTTGCGTAATTCCTTCTAGAGACCTTAGTTTATTCGTCGCGAAAGCGGGCTTAAGCTTGGTTGGTAGGAAAACCGAAAGGTGGAACCTCCCTTACACATCTTGTGATAATTCTTGCAATCCGTATCTTTACCTTAATCTCCAACTCCCCGACTCTCCCTAACACCTTTCCCATTAATAGTTTCTCGCCTTAGTTCCATAGCTCGTTTAGTTAGTCAAGTTCAATTCGTCCAAAACCCCCCTTCTCGACCCAATCACTCCTACACTTTCACTTGACCGACTTCACATAGACCGTCCCTGTGGATCGATCCCGACTTGCCGCTACTACGCAGTAGTATTTCGGAGTTTATAAATATTGTTTGATCGTGCGGGTCGCGACGCTCACGCATCACCCATTAAGAAGATTACTATATATATGTTACCCTAAATTGTTTCCTAAGTAAGGAGTAGTAGGCCTCCATTAGTGTAGCATCCATCACATTACACCATCCATTAGTAGAGCAATCTAGTAATATTCTAGTAGTAATCCCCTATAAATCTAGTAGTTTACATAGTAATTAGTAGTAGATTTAATTAAGTTACATCGACAATTCTCTAGATTACAAGTTTGTAAGAAGATTATTCAAGTTTTATTTGAAGATTTGTGGGTTTATTGAAGGATTAGTGACAAGTTCTTCATTCTCTCTATCAAAGCTTCAACCTTTATTCATGAAATCTTCTTATTTCTTGTAGATCTTCATAGTTGGTACATTTCTTTCCACTCTCTAATCTCTAGTTTAGCTTTAATTTAGTGTTCTTATTATTATCTTGTTTAGATCATCTTAGTGTAGTTAGTTTCTCTAGGTCTTGTTCATGTTGTTCTAGATTATTCTCTAGATTAATTTGGTAGTTTCATAATTTAGTGGGTAATTGTTAGATCGTAGCTTTCTCATCATATTGTTGTTAGTTTCCTTAGATCTAGTTAATATGCATGCTTTAGATAGTTTCTCCTTAGTTAATGTTATGTTTTATTCCATTATGATTAGTGAGTAGATTTCTTGTTGGGGGGTTTAGGGATGAAGACTTGGATTATTTGAATTTAGGGGTATTGGTGGGTTTCTTGCATGTTGGTTTACCTTGTTCGTGGTTGTTGTGTCATTGTTGTTTTAGTCCGGCCAACTAGACCGACCTTGACTCATTTCTATCAATATGGGGAAACTCGGGGTAGAAATTACCATAACTGGGGACTTACCCTTCTTCGCCGCGAAAGCGGGTTTTTAGGTGGGTTGGGTGAAGAAACCGAAAGGTGGCATTCTCCCTCTATCAACGTTGCAACAAAAACTCGATCCCGACCTTCTTACATTCCATGTTCCGAATCCCGACTTCTCCCCAACGCCAATTACCCTTAGCCATTCTCGTAGTGATTCCTCTAGCATAGACTCGACCATAGACTCGACCCTTAGAAAACCCCCCTCTAGACATCAAACACATCGCTTTAAACCCGTCAACACATCCGTTCCCTGTGGACCGACCTCGACTTACCACGAATACTTGCTTGCTTGTTTTGTGTGATCTCGAGTCTTATAAATATCTTTTGATCCCCCGTCCTTCGTTAACGACCGAACCGATTGGGAGGCGATCAAAGTGGCGCCGTTGCCTGGGAACGGCGAGTAGTTGTTGTGTTGTTTTTAGTTGTTGTGTTTGATTCTTTTCCCTTCTCTCTTTTCCCTAGTGCCGTAAGGTGCTAGGAGTCTTATCGTTTAAATTGAGTTTTATGCCCAGGAACACGTCATCGCCCTTGTGGTTCAATCCAGAGTCGGAAAGGACTTTTAGAGCATTGCGTTTTCGGGGAATTAACTCAACCACTATCATTCCACATATTTCATTATCACCTCCTAACCATAATCCCATCCTACCACATACACCCTCTACACCTTCTGCATCACATAATCCCACTCCAAATAACCCTTCCATATCTTTCACTTCACAAAATTCACCACCATCACCACCATCACCGAAAACTCCACCACAAAATCAAAATCCATCCCCACCAAATCATCCAAATTCAAATCCACCGTCACCACCAATTCATCAAATGGCAACCCTAGGCTCTCATTCCCAACTCACACATGAAGAAACACCTTCTCCCATCGATTTCATAGAGATTCCCGAGAATTATGAACTAAAAGCCTCTTTGACAAACGCGGTTCAACAAGATACTTTTCACGGTTTTTCTCAAGAAGATGCTCAAGAGCACATTGCTTCATTTAAAGAAAAATTAGTAGGAGCCCGTCTCAATGTGTTGACTTCATGCCAATTGCATCGTTTATTATTTCCAAAGACCTTGAGAGATGGAGCTCGTAGATGGCTTCAAGGCCATCCCGCTAATACTTTTACAACATGGGTTCAATTATCTAATGCCTTCTTGGAAAAATATTTTCCGCCGTCAAAAACTAACCAATATCGCATGGAGATACAAGCATTTAAGCAAAATGAATTTGAAAGCCTAAGTGAGGCTTGGGAAAGATTTAGAGATTTATTGCGCAAATGTCCACACCATGGAATACCCGATTGGCTAACTACCCAAACATTTTACAACACCCTTTCATCGAGAACCAAATAAAACCTCAATTCGGCCGCCGGAGGAGATTTCTCTTCTCTCACCGATGAGGCATCTAATAGTCTTATTGAGAAGATGGCAAGGAGTGACTCTAGAATGGGTCAATCGAGGGATTCTAGAAAGAAAGTTGATGTGAATTCATCTACGAGTTCTAATGAATAGAAGCTTCAAGCGGAAGTTGAAGAATTAAAAAAGAGAATGGATGCCATGAGTTCAAGGCCCACTCCTAGAGGTATGTACCAAATTCAAGGGAGTGTTCCACCAAGGCAACCATCTCCTCCAAAGCAATTAACATGGGAAATTCAATGTGATCATTGTGGCAATTATGGCCATGATTCTAGCTCTTGCATTCCTAATGAAGAAGTTTATATTGAAGAGACAAATTAAGTCCAAGCTATACAAGCGTATGGGCAAAGACCCCAATTTGATCCCTTTTCCAATACTTACAATGTCGACACAAGATTTCATCCTAATTTTTCTTATGGCAATCAAAATGTCCAAAATCCGATGCCACGTGCCTAAGGGACTCAATTGAGGCCATTCAATCAAAGTCAACAAAGGCCTTTTAACCAAGGTCCTCCAAGGATGCCCCCATATATGCCTCCTCATCAAAGGAGTAACTTCAATCAACAAAGTAGCAACTTCCATGATCCTAACAATTACAACAATTACCAAAATCAACATAGTAATCATTTTAATCATGGATACAATCAAGGGTTCCAAGGTAATTTTCTAGGAAATCAAGGTTACAATCAACCACCATTTAATTAGCCCTCTCAATCTTACGGCCAACCAAGCAATTTTCAATTCGGTCAAGGAGGAGTCCCATGGGAAAACTATAATGATTTGCAAAGAACCGTTGGGCAACTATGGAATGAACATCAAGACACAAAGGCAAGGCTAAAGGTTTGAGAATCACAAGAAGCAACAAAAGCCTTAGCCGCCCCAATTCATCCACCCCATGGTTTGCCCGGGCAACCCCAAAACCCAAGAGACCCTTCGCACCAAGCAAATGCCGTTATTTTGAGAGGTGGCAAAGAACTTGAGGACCCATATAAGAATTTGAACTTGAACACCAAAAGCACTCCATCTAAAGTCAACCAACCAAGTGCATCACAAGAATCATCTCCCACTTCCTCCAAACAAAACCGGGGAATACAAGCGGAGTTCGATATCCTTCAAAATGCGGAGAATGAACAAAAAGAACGAAGAAAGAAGAAAGAGCAAATGGAAGCGGAAGAAGCAAAAAGAAGAGGCGGAACGATTAGCCGAAGAAGAAGAATCCAACGTTCCACCGCCTCCTACTTTTGTCCCTCCATTGCCTTTTCCCGAACGAGCAAAGCCACGCAAGGAGAATGCTCAATTTAGCCGTTTCGTGGATATGTTGAAAAAGGTAGAGGTAACTTTACCCTTCACCGAGGTAATTTCTCAAATGCCCCTCTATTCTAAGTTTTTGAAAGATGTCTTGACTAAAAAAAGAACAATAGAGGATAAAGAATGTATTTCTCTCACGGAACAATGTAGTGCCATTCTTATGAACCAAATACCAAAGAAATTAGAGGATCCCAGTAGTTTTTCCATCCCTTGTCGGGTTGGAAATGTTGTTGTTAATCAAGCTTTATGTGACCTAGGGGCTAGTGTTAGTTTGTTACCATATTCTATTGCTAAGAGACTTAGTGTGGGGGAGATGAGACCCACTAGCATGTCCATTCAACTTGCGGATAGGTCCGTTAAGTACCCACTTGGGATACTTGAGGTTGTACCCGTTCAAGTTGGTAGATTCTTCATCCCCTCCGACTTTGTTGTCATGGATATGCCCGAAGACACTACTACCCCCATTATTTTAGGTCGACCTTTTATGGCTACCGGAGGTGCTATAGTTGATGTTAAGAATGGAAAGCTATCTTTTAACATAGGGAACGAGTCGGTAGAGTTTTCCCTTTCTCAAGCTCTTAAGCAACCAATGATTGAACAAATGAATTCCATTGAAGTTATTGGCAGTTTGGTTGAGTATAGCTTGATAGATGATGATAAGCAAGAATATGAGCCATTTGACTCTCCATCCCTTGAAGATGAATGTTTGCATGATGAAAAGGTAGAACCACTACCGGTAGGTAAGAGTATGGTATCTTCTCCTCCTAATCTTGAACTTAAACCACTCCCTCTTCCCTCAAATATGCTTTTCTTGAAGGAACCAATTATCCCGTTATCGTCAAGCTACCCTTGATGGACCTCAATTGGAAAAACTTTTGATCGTTTTGAGAAAGCACAAAAAGGCCATCGGGTATAGGATTGCCGACATCCAAGGCATAAGTCCAAATGTTTGTATGCATAGGATCATCCTTGATGACGACCACCGTCCTTCGGTTGAGGGTCAACGTAGGTTGAACCCCACCATGAAAGAGGTTGTCATGAAGGAAGTCCTCAAGTTGTATGAGGCTAATATTATATAACCAATAACCGAAAGTAAATGGGTTAGCCCCGTCCAAGTTGTGCCAAAAAGGGAGGAATGACGGTAGTTAAAGGAGAAAAGGGTGAGTCAATTTCTACTAGGACCATTACCGGTTGGCGCATGTGTATTGACTATCGAAAATTGAACACGGTCACCATAAAAGACCATTTCCCCCTTACCTTTATTGGTCAAATGCTTGAAAGATTGGCGCATCATTCTTATTTTTGTTTCCTTGATGGTCATTCCGGATTTCTTCAAATTCCCATTCATCCCGATGACCAAGAGAAAACCATCTTTACATGTCCCTATGGCACCTATGCTTATAGAAGGATGCCATTCGGACTATGCAATGCGCCGGGAACGTTTCAAAGATGTATGATGGCTATTTTTTCCGCTTTCATTGAAAAATCCATGGAAGTTTTTATGGATGACTTTAGTGTCCATGGTACATATTTTGATTCTTGTCTTGAAAATCTAGATCAAGTGTTAGCTCGATGTGAAGAGTATAGACTTGTTTTAAATTGGGAAAAGTGTCATTTTATGGTTGAACAAGGTGTTGTTCTAGGTCATATTGTTTCTAATAGAGGAGTCGAAGTTGATAAGGCGAAAGTCTCCATGATCGAAAACTTGCCACCACCTACAAATGTTAAAGGAGTGAGGAGTTTTCTAGGTCACGTCGGTTTTTATAGACGACTCATTAAAGACTTTTCCAAAATTGCTAAGCCTTTGATTTCTTTGCTTATGAAAGATGCACCTTTTGTTTTCGATAACTCGTGTCTCGAGGCCTTTTGCAGGATAAAGACCGCTCTTACCACCACTTTGATTATCAAAGCTCCCGATTGGAATCTTCCATTTGAGATCATGTGCGATGCATCCGATTTTGCCGTTGGTGCCGTTCTAGGTCAATGGGTTGATAAGAAGCTATATGTGATATATTATGCAAGCAAAACATTAAATGAAGTCCAATCGAGGTATACAACAACCGAGAAAGAAATGCTTGCCGTTGTCTATGCCATGGAGAAATTCCGAAATTATGTTACCGGTTCCAAAGTCATAATTCATACCGATCATGCGGCGATTCGATACATCATGTATAAGAAGGAGACCAAGTCCCGACTCTTTCGGTGGGTCCCCCTTTTACAAGAATTCGACATCGAGATTAAAGACAAAGCCGGATCGGAGAACTTGGTAGCGGATCATCTTAGTAGACTAACGGTTAGTAAAGAGAACAATGAAGAAGATGGTATCCCCATCAAAGAAGCTATGAGAGATGAGGCCTTGATGGCCATTGATACTATTACACCTTGGTATGCCGATATCGTCAATTTCCTAGTATCTCATTTTATTCCGGACGATTATTCCAAGCAAGAGAGGAAGAAACTACGTCATGAAGCCCGACGCTATTATTGGGACGAGCCATATTTATTCCGCTGTTGTGTAGATGGAATTTACCGACGATGTGTCACGGCCGATGAAGGATATAATATTGTGAAGCACCTTCACTCGACATCTTATGGTGGACACTTGGCCAACCAAAAGACAATTGCCAAGATTCTCCAAAGCGGGTTTTGGTGGCCTTCCATGTTCAAGGACATTCGAGCTTTCATTCTCACGTGCGATGCTTGTCAAAGAAGTGGGAATATTACAAGAAGAAATGAGATGCCCCTTCAACCCATCTTAGAGATTGAATTGTTCGACGTTAGAGGCATTGATTTCATGGGTCCGTTCACATCCTCTTTTGGTAACAAGTATATCTTAGTAGCGGTTGATTATGTCTCGAAATGGATCGAGGCCGTAGCTTCCCCCACCAATGACTCCAAGGTTATAATCAAGCTTTTCAAGAATGTAATTTTCCCGAGATTCGGTATGCCTAGAGCCATAATTAGTGATGGAGGCTCTCATTTTAGAAAAGATACCTTTGAACACCTTCTTAGGAAATATGGTATCACTCACAAGATGTCCCTAGCCTACCACCCTCAATCAAATGGGCAAGCCGAGATCTCCAACCCTCAAATCAAGGGAATTTTAGAGAAAGTTGTAAATACACACCGAAAGGATTGGTCATTGAAGTTAAATGACGCCCTTTGGGCATTAAGGACGGCTTACAAAGCGCCGATTGGAACCACTCCTTATTGTCTTGTGTATGGTAAAGCTTGTCATTTACCGGTGGAAGTAGAACACAAAGCCGAATGGGCAATCAAGGAGCTAAACTTCGATGAGAGTGTTGTAGGAGATAACCGCCTTCTCCAACTACAAGAATTGGAAGAACTAAGACTTGAAGCCTACGAAAATTTGAAGATTTACAAGGAACGAACTCGCCAATGGCACGATTCTCGAATACTTCGTAAGGACTTCTTCGTTGGTGATAAGGTATTACTCTTCAACTCTCGCTTTAAGCTCTTCCCCGGTAAATTGAAATCAAAATGGTCGGGTCCATTCAAAGTGACCAAGGTGCAACCATATGGATCAATAGAGATATCAAGCCCGAAAACTGGGAAGTTTATGGTTAATTGACAACGTTTGAAGATTTATCACCCCGGTCACGTTCGTGAGACCTTCTCTACCATGAAGTTTGGTGAGCTCCCATTGGGGAGCGATGTTTAGCCCCCTCTCAAAATTGAAGTAGGTTTGGTGATATCCTCAACAACCACCTTGTATATATGTACTATATTTCTTTGTGTTGTTAGTTTGTTAGCTTGAGAAGAATGGTTGAACTTGGATTTCGCCATGGATCACTTAATTTGGATAAAGATCACGCATTTGGAGGAGTTATGGAGCTAAATTGAAGACCACAAGCATGTTTGTGGTAGATATTGATTATGTAATGTGAGTCGAGTCAATATTTGAATCTTTAGGTGACTATTGGAAGAGCCATGAAACAGCAAGGCGGAAAAACGAAGAAAACAAGACCGCCGGGCGAAATTTCGCCCGGTGAGACCTGACCGGGCGAAACTTCACCCTACGGAAAGTTGCCAGAATTGAAGAAATCGAAGAAGATACCACCGGGCGAAATTTCGCCCGGTGAGATTTTGACCCGGTGAAATTTCACCCGGTGGGAAAAATGGCAGAAAAAGATTTTCACCACGAAAAGTCCGTCGGGTGAAATTTCACCCGGTGGTGCTTGACCGGGTGAAATTTCACCCAGCGGCATGGACTTGCTCAATCACCTAAAGCACACCTCCTCACTACAATTTCAATTCCCTCCTTCATATTTACCACCAATAACTTTCCCTCCAAAAATTTTTTACACCAAATTTTTACCACCAACTTTAAAACTTTCACTTTCCCTCCCAACCACCCTTATTTGTATCACCCTTTTTCCTCACAATTCACTCCACATTTACACCCATCATAAACTCATTAAACCACCTTTCATATTCATTCACATTCAAACCTCCACTCCATTTCCACTTGGTGATTATATTCTTGGGTCTTTGAAAAGGGAAGAAGCTAAAGTTTCGGGATTTTTCTTGCAATTATTATTATGGAGACAAGAGCTCAACGAGCCGCGCGAAAAAAGGTATGACTTCGACTTCTAAACCTCCTAAATGTTCATCTTCTAGTAAGCCTTCGAAGCCTAAGCTCTCGCCTTGTCCTAATACACCCTTGGCTCAAACCTTTTCTGAAAAAGCTTTTCAGAGTACAAGGTGGCCTTGTCCATTCACAACGGAACTTTTAGGAATTGAGGACGATATTAGAGAGTTATCGTCTAGGATTGGTACTAGTAAGCTACTTAATTTTGTGCCTTGCACAAATAAAGACTTGACATGTGAATTCTTAGGTACCTTTACCATCGATAACCCGACCACACCAAGAGAGTTTAAATTCTTAGGTTCCTTTCTTGTTCTCGTTATGTTTTCGTGTCCCGTGTACGGTCTTGTTCTCTACTCTTACAGGTAACCACCACCTTGAAGCGCGAATTGAAGAGATTATGAAAGCACTCCACTTGGTAACTTCCTTCCTTCTTTCTTTAATTTGTAGAGGAGTTAGGTTGTTGCTTTTGGAGGCTCTCGAAGATTGAGCATTTTGGGTGTGTGATTGATTGTGTTCTTGTATGTTGATGGAGTATGGAGTACATGACTTTACTTCTGTTTTCTTTTATTTGCCTTTTTCCTTTTTCCTGTGTTCCCTTTTGCTTTTGTATAGTGTGTCTAGGACTAAATGTTTTCGAAAACCCGATTACAAGCTTATTACAAGAGTTTACATTCCATTGTAGATAACTCATTGTAGATTTTGGACCTTAATCTAGTAGAATGACTGTTAATCAATGAATTTGTTGATCCTTTAGCTTGAGTCCACCTTTTCTACTAGAGGTTTACTTCGGGGTTTGCATTTGACCACCTTGACCACCCATGGAGGAGTTAGGCCTTGGTTCCCGCATCCCGTTTTCCAGGTGACCTTGCTCGAACAACCATTGCACCTTTAGTCCAAATTCTTTCCGCCTTTTCGTGGGTTATTCGGGAATGATGCGTGTTCTCGTTTACCTAATTTCCTCCACCTATACATCACCACAATAAGTTTACAAAAATAACCTCCAAGCTTGGTTATGAACCACATCAAAATCAAAAGGCCAAAAAAGGGCAAACCAAAGCAAGAGAAAAAGGGCACAAAAATATGAAAAACAAGGAGAGAAAAGGAGCTTCAAATGAAATCATATCATCAAAAATATCTCCTTAAAAAAAAAAAGCCCTTTGATCGATTCATCGCCGTGAAGTGCCAACTAGAGGACCGAGTCCCAAGGTAGGAAGATAGCGGTGATTAGTCGATCCACCCCAATAATTGTAAACACTCCACCTTTTTATTTGGGCTAATTTAGGAAATTCGAGTTTGGAACGACCCTCTTGGCTTGGCCAAAGAGAGCGGGACTGCACATACCTACAGTGTCGAACGAATCCATGGTTCACTTTTTCCACTCCGTTATACGCCCTGTCGTACCCCTTTAGAAGACTAGGAGGACCTAGGCTACGTTATCAACACTTATATTGCTTAATTGTCATAGTATTAGGCTTTGGTCCTTATTTACATGGGTCATTTATCTTGGAAGTTTATTGTTGTTTTAGGTAAGTAATCGGTGTCTTCCCCGCCGTCTCGATGAGGGATTCGGTGTTTTATATTTGCTTTGGATGCGTCTATTCTTTCGTGTTCTATGTTTTTGTGTGTTTAGTCGGATCCACCGTTTTGAGCAAGCCCTAACTTGCCTTGCACGGGAGTACTCTACCTCATGGGTATTCCGATGTGAGTTGAAGGGACGGAGCGGGCTCGTTAATTGCCCCGTATCGGCTTAGCATAGTCTAGCTAATAGTAGTGGTATGTAATTTCTTTTTGGGTCTTTGCTTGAGGACGAGCAACGGTTTAGTGTGGGGGAATTGTTGTGTACTAAATTTAGACCGTTTTCCCCTCATTTAGACCCGTTTTTCCCTCGTTTTGCGAGTTTAAAGTGCGATTATCGCCATATTTTGTGTACTTCTCGCATTAGCGTCCCTCTTGTGCGTTTTACGTGTTTTTGGTAGTTTTTCTATCGATTTTGATAGGATTTGGCACCGAAATCACGATAGAGCTTCCACGAGCACAAGATAAGGGAATACCGTCCTAAGAGTAAAGCACACAACTTAAAGTTTAAAGCCATCCAATCAATTAACGAAGAATGAGACAAGAAAAGAGGCCAGCAAAATGACCGGGCGAAATTTCACCCGGTGAGACACCACCGGGCGAAATTTCACCCGACGGGAAAAAATGCCTCCCCGAAGATTTACTGAGACTCTCCACCGGGCGAAACTGACCGGGCGAAATTTCACCCACCGGGTGAAATTTCGCCCGATGGAAAGAAGTGCCAAAAACGCAAAAAAAGGAAGAAAATCTGACCGGGTGAAATTTCACCCGGTGGGAATTATCGTCAAGACCGCAGGGCAAAGTTTCACCCCATGAAGATGCTAAGGGTGATTGTCTCATTAATGGAGCATGAAGTGAATTTGGGCTTTAGGTTAAAAACCCATTAAGAAGATTACTATATATATGTTACCCTAAATTGTTGCCTAAGTAAGGAGTAGTAGGCCTCCATTAGTGTAGCATCCATTACATTACACCATCCATTAGTAGAGCAATCTAGTAATATTCTAGTAGTAATCCCCTATAAATCTAGTAGTTTACATAGTAATTAGTAGTAGATTTACTTAGTTTACATCAACAATTCTCTAGATTACAAGTTTGTAAGAAGATTATTCAAGTTTTATTTGAAGATTTGTGGGTTTATTGAAGTATTAGTGACAAGTTCTTCATTTTCTCCTGTTGTGTGCCAAATTTGGACCGTTTTTCCTCTCATTTAGACCCTTGTTTCCTCTGTTTTGTGAGAATAAAGTGCGATTATCGCCGTATTTTGAGTAATTCTCGCATTAGTGTCTCTCTTTTGCATTTTACGTGTTTTTGGTAGTTTTCCGTCTATTTTGATAGGATTTTCGACCAAAAACGTGTCTGAGCTCCTATGAGCATGAGAGAGAGGGAAACCGTCCGAAAAGCAAAGAACACAACTTAAAATCCAAAGTCCAAACCCAAGAGGTGAAACCTTGAGCTAGAAGGAAAAACTATAAGTCCATTGGGCATCTTCACCGGAGAGGTTGAACTTCAAATGGATATATCTAGAGTTCTAGACTTCAGATTGAAGCGATTCCTGTTGGAGGTGAAAGCTTATCTTCTTAGCTTTCCAACGAAATATCACACGCCCCAATCGGAGTTCAAACAAGATAGTTATAGCGCTCTGAAGTCACTGAGCGAAATTTCACCCGATGAGATTTGACCGGGCAAAATTTTGCCCGAAGGTGTTCCTCCCCAGATTGCCATTTTGGACAAAAAGTTCATAGGGTGAAATTTCACCCTATGAGATTATGACCGGGCGAAATTTCGCCCGATGGAGAAAAGCGCCAAAAACCGCAAAATTAGTAGAAAATCTCACCGGGTGAAATTTCACACGGTGGGATTAATTCGTTAAGCCGCAGGGCGAAGTTTCACCCCATGAGGACTCATTGGGCAAAGTTGCATCTCAAAGGACAAAGTCTCACTAATGGGCAAGGATTAGATTTGGGCTTTAGGTTAAGAAGACCCATTAAGGCATTACTATGTATATATATATATATATATATCTACCCTAGTTTGTTGCCCAAGGCATCCACTATTACACCACTCCATCCACCATTAGTGTAGTTACACCATCCATTAGTAGAGTAATTTAGTAGTATTCTTAGTAATTCTCTAGTAGTTTCATAGTAATTTAGTAGTAGATCTACATAGTTTTTTTATCAACAATTCTCTAGATTCCAAGTTTGTAGAAGATTACTACATCAAGATTTATTTGAAGATTTGTGGGGTTTATTGAAGAATTGGTGACAAGTTCTTCATTCTCTTCATCAAAGATTCAATCTTTATTTATGCAATCTTCTTATTTCTTGTAGATCTTCATAGTTGGTATATTTCTCTTCCACTCTTTAATCTCTAGTTTAGATTTAATGTTATTTTCTCATTATTGTCTTGTTTAGATCATCTTAGTGTTTTTAGTTTCTCTAGATTTTATTTATGTTGTTCTAGATTATTCTCTAGTTTATTTTGTTAGATCTTATCTCTTCCATAGTTTAGTGGGTAATTGTTAGATCATAGTTCTTTTATTGTTTTGTTGTTAGTTTCTTTATATTTAGTCATTATGCATGTTGTAGTTATTTTCTCCTTAGTTAATGTTTTGTTGTTTACCATGATTAGTGAGTAGATCTTTGTTAGGGGTTAGGGGAGGATGGATTTGGGAAACATAGATTAACGATTCTTGTGATTGAATGCACTTGGGTTGATTTGTCTATTTTGGAATTGTTGTATGCTTGTCGACTTTACTTGATCAATTTAGTTGACTTGTATTCACCCTCGTCAATATGGGGAAACTCGGGGCTTGGGTAATTCCGACTTAGTGACCTAGCTTCTTCGTCGCGAAAGCGAGTCTTAGTGAGGTCGGGTGTAGAGACCGAAAGGTGACCCTTCCCTTATCAATTGTGTATTGTTTGCTTGATTCCTTGTTTTTGTGTCCCGTTTCCAATTCCCCGACTTCCCCTAACACTTTTCCTATATTGACTTTCGTGTTAGCTATTAGACCGACCACCTTAGTTTAGTTCTAATCCTACTCAAACCCCCCTTAGATCCCAAACACTTATCGACTAGACTTGACCGACTTTACGTAGACCGTCCCTTGGATCGATCCCGACCTACCACTACTACATTAGTTAGGTTAGTCGGTGTTATAAATATTGGTCGATCGTGTGGGTCGCGACGCTCGCGCATCAAAATGGCGCCGTTGCCGGGGACGACGATTAGTTGATTGAATTTTTGTCTTTTTCTGTTTGGTTTTGCTTTTTTATTCTCTCTACCCTAGTACCACTTGGTGCTAGGAGACTCACCTTCTACTTGAGTCTTTGCCCGAGCCAAAGATGTTTTCTAAAGCTATGAGATTCCGGGGAAATAACTCAACAATGGTGATTCCACATTCATACCTCACACCACCAAACATTCATCCTATCCTTCCACCTCCTCCAAATCCATTCATATCACCAACTACTACCACTCCCACCACTAATAACCCACCTACACCTTTCACTCCACAAATTTCTCCAACTACATCACCTCTTATCACTCCACAAAAAATTTCTCCACCTTCTACACCTCCCATTTCACCACCACCCCCAAGAAACTTCCAAGAACCCATCATGCCACCTCTTGATTCACAGTCCCAACCCTTGGAAAGCACTTCCATGAACGATGAATCAAAGCTCGAATTAAAACCGGAAGAACTAACCAAGAGGTTTGAAGGTATAACTTCTAATTCTAACTCAAGGAATGTGAACCAAGTTCAATCAAGGCCACCAAGACGGCCTCCACTTCCAAAAATCCTTTGTGAGTGTTGTGGAAACTATGGTCATAAGTCCAACAATTGTCGTCCTTATAAAGGAATGTCCTATCAAGAATGCAATGAAGTCCAAGTGTTTCAAAATATCAATCCAATGCATCAAAATGACCCTTTTCCAAACACATACAATCCCGAAACAAGGAACCATGTGCAACAATACAACTCTTATGCAAATCATGGTGTGCAAAATCCGGGACCAATGTATCAAGGGGACAACAACAAATGCCCTTCAATTCAAACAATCAACAAAGATCTTTCATTCAAAGGCCTCCCAAAGCAACTCCATTTTTGCCACCTCTTCAAGAGGAAAATTTTAACAATCAAGGAGGCGATTATTTCCGAAGCCAAGGTGAATTCCATAATCAACACATGAATCACGGAAACAATTACCAAAATCTTGAAGGTAATTTTCACAATCAAGGGAATAGCCACGGTTTTCAAGGTTATAATCAAGGTATTCAAAGCTTCAATCAAGGGGATTATGTCCGAGGGTATCATCCTAACTTCAATCAAAATTCCCAAGGATACAATCCCGAATATAACCAACCTCCACCTTTCCATGGCGATTACCAACAAGATCAATGGAATGGCCAATGCGAGCTCTCTATACAATTCATGATGAAGGCGATAACATTCTTAGCTTCCGAGATTTCGGATATAAGAAAGGAACTCAAAGCTAGGAAATCACAAGAAGCCACCAAGGCTCCTACCTTTCCGGTACATCCATCACAAGGACTACCCGGACAACCTCAAAATCCTAATTACCCGCAACATCAAGCATATGCCAATGCCGCCACATGGAATGAAGGAAAAGAATTAGTAGACCCTCGCAAAATCATGGGTCTAAATCAAGTGGGAAAAACGAAGATAAAACATGTTGAAAATCAAAGTGTCCCTCATTCTAGCAAGTTGAAAACGCATCCACCAAGAACAACTCGCTGTGAGGAAAATCCTTGTGTAACCAATGTAATCGAGCGCGAAATAAGGGACCCTTCTAAGTACATCAATGGAGATAAGGGTTATGTGATAGAGGAAATTACAAAAAGAGAAAAGCATGCCACCCTCTAAGCCACATGTGCCACTTTTACCAATTACATCTCGAGCTACGATCAATAGGAAGGACATCAAGTCCACCTCATTCTCCGAATTGCTAAAGAAGGATAAGGTAACTCCCCCTCTCACCGAGATAGTTAACCGATGTGATGATGCAATTGTGGTTGCACTCACCTAAGAGTGTAATTCGGCCTTATCGAGCAAGATCCCCACCAAAATGGGTGATCCAGGGAGTTTCTCAATACCTTGCACAATAGGGAATGTTGAAATCGATTATGCTCTATGTGACCTTGGAGCGGCCGTGAGCATTATCCCTCTATCAATCGTGAATGATCTCAATATCTACAACATGAAGCAAACACCGATCAAAATTTGACTGGCCGACGGTTCCATCAAGACTCTGGTTGGTATGATTAAAGACGTGCTAGTTCGAGTTAAAAATCTCTCGATCCCTACCGAGTTTGTGGTAATGGACGTGAAAGTAAAAAAGCATGCCCCCATAATCCTAGGTAGGCCCATTTTGGCCACCGGCGGAGCAATCATAGATGTTAAAAGGGGGAAGCTTTCGTTTAATGTCGGTGAAGAGATCGCGCAATTCAAATTACCTATCACGTTTGAAAATCCAATAGTGAGTGATGTCTTCGGAAATGAAATGTTTGAATACCTTATAGATGCCGAGTCCCTTGTGATAGAAAAGGAGAATGAAGCTAAGTCAAGTAATTTACTCGATAATGTTGAAACAAAGGTGAAGCTTAATGATTCGACCACAGTGCAACTGCCTACGAGTTCATCTTCCAACACTTTTCCAACTTCCCGTAGGGGAGCTATAAAAAAATCCAAAAAGAAGAAATCGAAAAGTGTGGTGAACATGGAACCAAGAGATGGAAAGCTAATGACGCGCAACGAGGGTGTAAGCCCCGTTGATAAAGCAAAGGTCGAAGTTGGCAATCAAAAGTTAAAATGGGACGAAGTATTCCGTCTAGTACAAGAAGTTAAAATCACCCTCCAAAAATTATCAAGGATCATGTGTGTGTCGGAGCCACGGTCAAGTTTCGATGGAGGTGAACTATGGATCGGTCGCTATGATGGCGGCCCGGGTTGAGTTTGTATCACATTTGATGAGGTTTGGTGGTATCCTCAACAACCACCTTGTATATATGTATTATATTTCTTTGTGTTTGTTAGCTTTGTTAGCTTGAGAATAATGGATGAATTTGGATTTCGCCATGGAGCAATTATTTGGATGAAGATCAAGCTTTTGGAGAAGTTATGAAGCTTAAATTCAAGACCACAAGCATGTTTGTGGGAGATATTGATTATGTAATGTGAGTCGTGTCGTTATTTTAGATTTTAGGTGATTATTGAAGAGCCATGAAATGGCAAGGCGGAAAACGAAGAAAACAAGACCGCCGGGCGAAACTTCGCCCGGTGAGACTTGACCGGGCAAAATTTCGGCCTGCGGAAAAGTTGCCAGATTTGCCGGAATTGACGAAGACACCACCGGGCGAAATTTCGCCCGGTGATATTTTCACCGGGTGAAATTTCACCCGGTGGAAAAAAAATGGCAAAATCGATTTTCATGACGAAATACCGTCGGGTGAAATTTCACCGATGGTGCTTGACTAGGTGAAATTTCACCCGGCGACATGAGCTTGAACGGATCACCTATACCCTATTTTTTCACTACAAAATCAATTCCCTCCTTCCCAAATACCCCACATAACTTTGCCTCCAAACAAAAGCACCAAATATTTCACAATCTACCTTTCAATCTTTCCTTTCCCTCCTCAATTACCTTTATTTATATCACCTTTACCTCACCCTCATTTCACCTTATCACTCCTCATAAAATTAAACCACCATACCCCAACCACATTCATACCTCCTCTCCATCTTGGGTGATTATTTTGGGTGCTTGAAGAGGTGAAGCTAAAGTTTTTGGGACCATTCTTGCAAATCTATTATTATGGAGACAAGAGCAAGGCGAGCCACTCGTAAGCAAGGTATGGCTTCGACTTCCAATACTTCTAAATCTTCCAAATCTTCTAAGTCTTCTAAACCTACAAATTTACCTTGTCTTAATGCTTCTTTAGCTCAGACCTTCTCTGAAAAGATCTTTCAGAGCACTAGGTGACCTTGTCCCCACACAATGACCAATCTAGGAATAGTAGACGATATTAAAGAGTTATCGTCAAGGACCAGAACTAGCGAGCTCCTTAGCCTCTCGGCCTTCACCTATAAAGACCTTACTTGCGAGTTCTTAGGAACTTTTGCCATTGACAATCCGACCACACCAAGAGCAGTCAAATTTAGACTATTCGGCAAACCCCACCGTTTGACTATTTCGGAGTTCGGCCTTGCGCTTGGCCTACCCTCATCGGATACCAAAATTAGTGAACCCTCGAGCAACATACAAGCCTGTGTATCTAGGAGAGATCTTTGGAAGCGCATATCACGCTGTAAAGGGGGTTACGAGGCTAATTTATCCTTTGCCTCGGAAATTCGTAACCCCGCAATTCGCTATTTTTGCGAGGTGCTCTCCCACTGCTTGTTACCCTCGGCCGATAATATTTATACTCTTAATGTGTGTGTCCTGCAATTGATTTGTGACTCTTTGTTTGGTAACCCTAACCCTTTAGACCTACCACTTGTCGTGGCGTTGCACTTTCACCGTATCATTGTCACCCAACGCCCCTCCTTAGATTGTGGAGGTCTCGTGACCGTAATTGCAAACAAATTGGGTTATTCGTCCGACCACCTCATCCCACTAGACGATTCCATAAGGCTTGACGAGGCCTATTTTTCGACCTGGATGTTTCATGTAACTCATCAGCGCCTCGTCTACATTAGCCGTGGAAGAGCTTTAATAGTTTCGAACACACACCGAACCACTATCCTTGTTCACCACAATTGGGACCTACCCTTGGGTCCCGGTGAATTCCGACTGACCAAGACTGAGTCGGGAGGAAGGGGAGTTTGGGAGTATGCACACTACGAATTACCCGAAGGTCGTACGATCTATGACCTATGTGAGATTGAATCCGACTTTGCCCTCTCGCTTAGCGACGGTCCGGAGGAGTTTTCTCCTGAGCCATCCTCCGACGGTATACGCTTTTTCTATGGGTCTCCTAGCGCTTCATTTGCGTCGGACAATCACTCAAATTAGACCCTCTCCCGGAGTCGGTGGTGTGTGTGTGTGTGTTGTGTATTTGTATGAGGGTTGGGTCGGTGAGTCCTTAATCATCTATAATTGCATGTCCTTTGGTTGATTCCGTTCTTATTCCTTTTATCCCATTGTCATTGTGATTGTTTTACCTCTAACATAACTTTGCAAGCTGTCCCATTGTTCAATTGCTGTGGCCGAAGCGGCCTTGGTTTTGCTCCCGGTCATTTGGCGATGTTATTACGCCATTGACCTTTTGAAAATCCAAATTCTTCTCATTTTCTCAAAATTTTCTTAATCTGGGTTAGGTGAGGTGACTACACCTACGCCCCTTTTTCATCCTTTCTTTTAATTTCTTTTATTTTATTTTATTCTCATTTTCTTAGTCACTTGGCTAGGGTCTAGGTGATGTGATTGCACCTAGGCCCGCCACCCTTTTATCATTTTCTTTCCTTTTGTTTTCTTTCTTCAAATTTTTTTGAAAAATCCAAAAACATTTGAAAAATTATAAAAATCCAAAAAGATTTTTCTTATTTTTCTTTTTCCGTCTTTTTCGACCTTTTCCCCTATTCGTGCATTGAGGACAATGCACTGTTTTAATGTGGGGGAGGGATCTATTATCCTTTTATTTATCAAAAATCTTTTCAAAATCCATAAAAATTGAAAATTTTCGAAAAACCAAAAACATTTTATTTTTATTTTCCTTTTCCCTTTTCCTTTTCTTGTTTTCGTTATGTTTTTGTGTCCCTTGTATAGTCCTGTTCTCTACTCTTACAGGTAACCACCACCTTGATAGCACGATTTGAAGAGATTATGAAAGCACCCCGCTTGGTAACTTCTTTCCTTCTTTCTTCTTTACGTACTTTTGTAGAGGAGTTAGGTTGTTGCTATTGGGAGGCTCTCGAAGAGATGAGCATTTTGGGTGTTGTTGTTGATTTTTGTGATTGAATGTCGATGGAGTACGAAGTGCATGACTTTACTCGTGTTTTCTTTTATTTGCCTTTTCTTTTTCGTGTGTTTCTTTTGTTCTTGTATAGCGTGTCTAGGACTAAAATTTTCGAAAACCCGATTACAAACTTATTGCAAGAGTTTACATTCCATTGTAGATAACCCATTGTAGATTTTGGACCTTAATCTAGTAGAATGACTCTTAATCAATGAATTTGTTGATCCTTTAGCTTGAGTCCATCTTTTCTTTTAGAGGTTTAATTCGGGGTTTGCATTTGACCACCTTGACCACCCATGGAGGAGTTAGGCCTTGGTTTCCGCATCCCGTTTTCTAGGTGACCTTGCTCGAATGACCATTGCATCTTTAGTCCAAATTTTTTCCGCCTTTTTGTGGGTTATCCGGGGATGGCGCGCGCGTTCTCGGTCACCTATACATCACCACAATAAGTTTACAAAAAAATAACCTCCAAGCTTGGTTTCGAACCACATCAAAAAGCCAAAAAAGGGGCAAACCAAAGCAAGAGAAAAGGGCACAAAAATATGAAAAACAAGGGAGAGAAAACGAGCTTCAAATGAAATCATATCATCAAAATATCTCCTTCAAAAAAAAAAGAAAAAAAGAAAGAAAAAATAGAAGAAGAAAAAAGAAAAGAAAAAGAAAAAGAAAAAGAAAAAGAAAAGAAAAAAAAAACTAAAGCCCTTTGATCGATTCATCGCCGTTAAGTGCCAACTAGAGGACCGAGTCCCGAGGTAGGAAGATAGCGGTGATTAGTCGATCCACCCCAATAATTGTAAACACTTCACCTTTTTGTTTGGGCTAATTTAGGAAAATCGAGTTTGGAACGACCCTCTTGGCTTAGCCAAAGAGAGCGAGACTGCACCTACCTACAGTGTCGAACGAATCCATGGTTCACTTTTTCCACTCCGTTATATGCCCCGTCGCACCCCTTTAGAAGACTAGGAGGACCTAGGCTAAGTTATCAAAATTTATATTGCTTAATTGTCATAGTATTAGGCTTGGTCCTTGTTTACGTGGGTCATTTATCTTGGAAAGTTTATTATTGTTTTGAGTAAGTTTTCGGTGTCTTTCCCCGCCGTCTCGATGAGGGATTCGGTGTTTTATTTTTGATTTGGATGCGTCTATTCTTTCGTGTTATGTGTTTTTGTGTGTTTAGTCGCATCCACCATTTTGAGCAAGCCCCAACTTGCCTTGCATGGGAGTACCTTACCTCATAGGTATTCCGATGTGAGTTGAAGGGACGGAGCGGGCCCGTTAATTCCCCCGTATCGGCTTTGCGTAGTCTAGCTTAGTAGTAGTATGTAATTTCTTTTTGGGTCTTTGCTCGAGGACGAGCAACGGTTTAGTGTGGGGGAATTGTTGTGTGCCAAATTTGGACCGTTTTTCCTCCCATTTAGACCCATTTTTCTTCTGTTTTGTGAGAATAAAGTGCGATTATCGCCGTATTTTGAGTAATTCTCGCATTATTGTCTCTCTTTTGCATTTTACATGTTTTTGGTAGTTTTCTGTCTATTTTGATAGGATTTTCGACCAAAAAAGTGTCTGAGCTCCTATGAGCATGAGAGAGAGAAACCGTCTGAAAAGCAAAGCACACAACTTAAAATCCAAAGTCCATACCCAAGAGGTGAAACCTTGAGCGAGAAGGAAAAACTATAAGTCCATTGGGCATCTTCACCGGAGAGGTCGAACTTCAAATGGATATAACTAGAGTTCTAGACCTCAGATTGAAGCAATTCCAGTTGGAGGTGAAAGCTTATCTTTTTAGCTTTCCAACGACATATCTCACACCCAAATCAGAGTTCAAACGACAGAGTTATGGCCCTCTGAAGTCACAGAGCGAAATTTCACTCGATGAGATTTGACCGGGCGAAATTTTGCCCGACGGTGTTCCTCCCCAGATTGCCATTTTGGACAAAAAGTTCATAGGGTGAAATTTAACCCTATGAGATTATGACCGGGCGAAATTTCGCCCACCGGGTGAAATTTCGCCCGATGGAGAAAAGCCCCAAAAACCGCAAAATAAGAAGAAAATCTCACCGGGTGAAATTTCACACGGTGGGATTAATTCGTCAAGCCGCAGGGCAAAGTTTCACCCCATGAGGACTCATTGGGTAAAGTTGCATCTCAAAGGACAAAGTCTCACTAATGGCCTCATGGGCAAGGATTAGATTTGGGCTTTAGGTTAAGAAGACCCATTAAGGCATTACTATATATATATATATATCTACCCTAGTTTGTTGCCCAAGGCATCCACTGTTACACCACTCCATCCACCATTAGTGTAGTTACACCATCCATTAGTAGAGTAATTTAGTAGTATTCTTAGTAATTCTCTAGTAGTTTCGTAGTAATTTAGTAGTAGATCTACATAGTTTTTTTATCAACAATTCTCTAGATTCCAAGTTTGTAGAAGATTACAACATCAAGATTTATTTGAAGATTTGTGGGATTTATTGAAGAATTAGTGACAAGTTCTTCATTCTCTTCATCAAAGATTCAATCTTTATTTATGCAATCTTCTTATTTCTTGTAGATCTTCATAGTTGGTATATTTCTCTTCCACTCTTTAATTTCTAGTTTAGATTTAATGTTATTTTCTCATTATTGTCTTGTTTAGATCATCTTAGTGTTGTTAGTTTCTCTAGATTTTATTTATGTTGTTTTATATTATTCTCTAGTTTATTTTGTTAGATGTTATCTCTTCCATAGTTTAGTGGGTAATTGTTAGATCATAGTTCTTTTATTGTTTTGCTGTTAGTTTCTTTATATTTAGTCATTATACATGTAGTTATTTTTCCTTAGTTAATGTTTTGTTGTTTACCATGATTAGTGAGTAGATATTTGTTAGGGGTTAGGGGAGGATGGATTTGGGCAACATAGATTAAGGATTCTTGTGATTGAATGCACTTGGGTTGATTTGTCTATTTTGGAATTGTTGTATGCTTGTCGACTTTACTTGATCAATTTAGTTGACTCGTATTCACCCTCGTCAATATGGGGAAACTCGGGGCTTGTGTAATTCTGACTTAGTGACCTAGCTTCTTCGTCGCGAAAGCGAGTCTTAGTGAGGTCGGGTGTAGAGACCGAAAGGTGACCCATCCCTTATCAATTGTGTATTGTTTGCTTGATTCCTTGTTTTTGTGTCCCGTTTCCGATTCCCCGACTTCCCCTAACACTTTTCCTATATTGACTTTCGTGTTAGCTATTAGACCGACCACCTTAGTTTAGTTCTAATCCTACTCAAACCTCCCTTAGATCCCAAACACTTATCGACTAGACTTGACCGACTTTACGTAGACCGTCCCTTGGATCGATTCCGACCTACCACTACTACATTAGTTAGGTTAGTCGGTGTTATAAATATTGGTTGATCGTGCGGGTCTCGGAATTATCGGAGTATACACTAAACAGGACTCGATGCATAGATAGTTTGAGAGCGGATCTCGGAATTATTCGGGCCTATTTAGTGTGTTTTAGTACTTGTGATTTAGGTTGGGACGTTTACGTGTTTTAGTAGATGCTCGTGGACCTAGTGTCCACATCTAGTGTTATCGTAGTGCATACTAAAAGAAAGTGCGAATATGGAAAGTTTTGTTTAGATGACAACCTAGTGACGACTCGGTTTCAACAGGCGGATCCTCTTAGATTGACCAGTGACTCCGGCAGAGCTCCGTTACCGTAACCCTTCCTGCGGCTACTCCGGCAGAGCTTCATTACTAGGGACTAGTTTTGCGGCTAATCCGGCAGAGCTTCGCTACTAGACTTGAGCTAGTCGATCACAGGCACCTCGGTATCGAGTAGGGTGCTCGAAGGTGAGGAGTAGCGTCGATGTCGCTTTTATCGGAACTTCGATCGAGTGGATCGTTTGCCTCGGGTGTCGGAGTGCGAGCCCTTAGCGAGAGTTTAGACGGGGAAGAGAAGAATGAGAATTGTGTGTCGAATGAATGAGGCGGAGAGGGGTATTTATAGGTGTTTTCGGCCCTCGTCGCCCATATGGACGCCTGAGTTGGGGCGCACTATAACTCAGGCGCCTGGGCTAGGGCGCGGTTAATCACACCCTCAACCTCAACCTACATAAATATCGATTAATTAGTATACGTATACATAAATATATATAAAAAAAATGGAGGAGAAAGAAGAGAGAAAGAGATGTCGGCTTCGAATATTACACCCTTAACCTACATGCTTTTGCTTCTCGGAATAGGGCTCATCAAATGGTGGCAAAGTCACGGGAGCGTTGAGATATGTAGGAGAGTTAAGGTGTGTGTGGTTTGTAGAGAGGATTGCTTTTTTGTTTTTACGAGTTTTGATCTCGGTATGTGTGTAAATGTGTGTGTAGGGTTGATGTCGAGATGATGAATGCTTAAAGGTGAAATGATGGCTAAAAATGTGAGGGTTTTTGAAGTAGTAATGACTAAGCTAAAAAATTTGTGTTTATGTTGTGGGGTGACGGAGTATTTATAGAAAAAAAATACCCCGGTTTAGGGTCACTCGATAGAGTGGCGCGGGTGCACTCGATCGAGTGCCCGGTTTGGCCAGTTTATGGCCTTACTCGACCGAGTGGATGTGAACCACTCGATCGAGTGGGTCGAGAAGGAGGGAGTGTAAATAGGGAAAGATTTGTTGACTATTTCGAATTGATCTTGGTTGTTGGGATGCTTCTAGAAGCCTCTTTTGGCTGGTTTATGTACCGGATTCGTCTTTGACCGGGATTTGACCCGGTCGCTAAAAGACGGTTTTATTTTTGGTGCCGGTTTTGACCAAAATTAGTCTCATTTTATTGGAAACGGCCCACTGGGCCTGAATTTGAGGTCGGTTTTGTGAGGTTTGTACTCTGCTAAAAGCCCATGTCAAACATTACTAATTCCGAGCCCATATTCGAGCGCGTTAAAGCACGTTTACGTCCGATCATCATCGGGTGTTTTTTTGGAAACTGCTATAGACACCTAGCGGCCAAATGTGGGTGTCTACAGACGGCGACATGAGCAATATTATCGGAGATAGGGTCATTGATGCAGATGATGCTTCCTTGAGTAAAATCGAGAATTTGTCGACAATGGAGGTTGGCAGGCGGGGATATTTTATATAAGAGTGAATGTGATTTCAGTAATAAGGAAGGTGGGTTTCAATTGGGTTTATTAGAATATTAAGGTTTTGAGGACGTAACCCATCGATTTTTCGGGTTTATTAGCATCGATTGATATTTGTTACAATAAGGGGTCATTCATAAGGAATATAAGTATATTGATCATGTCGATTTTTCAATCGTCACGAAATAATCGCCACAAAAAGGCTTTTTTGTTGTCGTGATTGAGTCTCCTCTATTACCTCGTTCATCTCTTTTATGTCTTCTCTTAGGAGAGCTTACTAGAACCCGTCTCCCCTGAGCCACTCATCCCGTTTACCACCATCCGCAAAGCCTCCACACAAGTTTATATTGTACTTGTAAATCGTAAGTATCATAAAAACATGTTGCTCAACATCGCCAGTGTTACAAGTGCATGATACATTAGACATGAGAATCTGCTACATCGACAAAAGATGATAAGGTGGCCAAAATATAATATGATAGTCAAATATATCGATCACATTAGAATGCTAATGTTTTTTATTACATTGTGGGTGTTGCAGCAAGACTTTCATCAACTCTTGAGCCAAAAGAATGCAGAATTTAGCTGAATTTCAAGTCCTTTACCATAAGGGATATAGAATCATACTCCCTCTGATTCATTTGTTTCTTTACGTTTACTTTTTGGCACTATTCATGGGTGGAGAGAATCTTCTATTATAACTTCAAGTGTATAACTTAAAACATAGTCATGTGGGATCTTGTTTTAATCGTCTTAATGAGTACATTAAGAATATCAAACTTTTACGAAAACAAACAAGTTTTCAACACTTAAAAGCTAAAGATGATAAAGCAAACGTAAAATATTGAAACGGAGAATCAAATGATAAAGCAAACGTAAAGAATCAAATGAATCGGAGAGAGTATTGTGATAGAGTTAATTAGAAACTAGTTTTCAACACTTAAAAGCTGTGATCCTGAAATCAAAAACTATGAAAGTTTGGATCTGATTGGCAGTATGGAGTAATTAACTTGGAAGCAATCATGTGGAAATAATCTTTTTTATACTCCCTCCGTTTCATTGATTTCTTCCACCTTAAAAGTTGCACATTTCTTAGGAAAAAATAAGAAAATAGGTAAAAGTAGAGAGGGAGTAAAGTAAGTGGGCCACCTTGGTAAGAGAGAAGTATTATAGACAAAAAGAAAGTCGAAGGAATCAAAGAAATTGTTGAAAAAGTAAATGGGGAAGATATCAATGAAACAAAGGAAGTATAAAAGAAGAACCATAGGCCATGATTGGCACAACCCATTTGCCCCCGTTTGAGAATAAGTCCTTATTTTTACTCTTTTAGTTTGCAATGAGTATAAGTAGTACTCCCTCCCAAACCACTATGATTTACCCACTTTTATTCAAATGTGAGGGATTAAAATAATAAGTGGGTAAATCATAGTGGTATTAGTAGTACTCCCTCCAAACCATTATGATTTACCCATTTTTATTCAAATGTGAGAGATTAAAATAATAAGTGGGTAAATCATAGTGGTTTGGAGGGAGTAAAGTATTAGGAGTATATAATTCAATGAGGGTCATTCAATGAGGACTATACCAAAAAAAGAGGATTATGCAGTAAATTTACACGGTTAATCACGCCATTAAATGACCCTCGAAACATATTCCCCCTTCATCAGTTCACACAAACTAGAGTAATTGAATATTCATTAACCTCAAACAAGAGTCCCAACGCAAATCACAACTCTCCATGCTCCTTGAAAATAAGCTTGGAATTAATTGACAGAAGTGTGTGTGTGTGTGTACACACATACATTCTTCAGTGCTTTAGCCTTTAAGCATTGTGTACTGCTCAAACAACTTTCTCTTTTTCAAATCTCACCAACCTCTCCTTTTCAAATTCCTCCAGAAATACTGTTGATCACGATTCTCCACTTCAATTTGAGTTGAAACTAAATAACGTCTTCCGCAATGCTCAATTCATCGTGCCTCACCATTAGTCAATTCAAACGTCTTCTGCAATGTGTTAGACCTGGAATCAAAGACAAATCAAAACCTAATTTAATAGAGCTACTTCTCGATGTTAAGGTTAATTTACATTCTACACAGTTATTTTTATATTGTATGTTAACGGTTGTGCATTAGCACAAAGATATTTTCATATCATGTCCTCAAGTTTTATGGTACTACTGTAGAGTATGTAACCCTTTTTTTTTTCATTGTGACAGATGTTGTCAGATAACACTCTCTCCAAAATTTTAGTGAAGGAAAAGCGAAAGAGGTATGAAAAAAGAAAATGTTTATACAATTAAGGAGTACAACTTAATGTATAATTACCTTGACAAATGGTGACAGAAGGGACAGAGATGTAGCAGCTTGACATGGACCAAGAGAAAAGGGTATAAAACTGAGTATTGGTCATCATTATGGAAATCACCAGGTTTATTGCTCGACAACACGGTTCTAGGATGACATATTCTCCTCTTTGGTTCAAGCATTTGTCGAGTTGTAAGCCCTATAATGAGCATCCCAGGTTCTTTGATTTTGCAGTGTAAGAGAAAACAGATAGTATTAAAGTTGATGCTAGAGCGAATTTGATGCACATTGTGACATTCAAACTCATTTCTGAAGTTGGGTTTTGGAAAATTGATTCATTCGAGCTGTATTTATGGTTTGTGTTTGGGTGTTTGGGTATGTCTGCATTGATCAGAGGTTGGAATGGTAATTTTTTATCATTCATGAACTAATGGAAATGTTATTTTGAAAATGAAAGCGCTTTCAACGGAATCATGTCAAGGGACAATTCCGTTGTAAAAGGCCAAAATTCCGTTGCAAAAGGAAATTTTCCACGGATTTGCAACGGAATCATGTCCTCGCATATTGGTTGCAAAAATGATGACTTCCGTTGCAAATCCCTTGCAAACTGCCTTTTGCAACGGACTTGCAACGAAAATAGCGTCGGTTGCATGGCAATAAAGTTTGTTGCAAATCCGTTGCGAAACCGTTGCAAAAGATAAAAAATGAAACGGAATTGGAACGAATGTCCCTTGCAATCATGAATATAATCTCTTGCAATTATCTCACAAACTTTTAATTTCAACGGATTTGCGAAGGAATTAACTCTCATATACAATTTTCATTTTGGTGTTTCCCTTGCAAAACCTAATGTTTGCCAGGGAATTGCAGGGGAATGTCCCTTGCAAATGTGTTGTATTGATGCATCCCCTGCCTGTTTTTGGCTCCCCTAAATGTCAAAATTTCATAAAAACATTCAACAAACAACATATTTTTACGGTTCTACAAATATCCAAATTTGTCTTCAAAATCTTCAATACCAATAAGATAACTCAAGAAAATATATCTTCATTTCTCTAACTAAATTCAACAACCATAAAGTACTTCGAGTAGATCAAAGTATACGTCACAATTCTTTTTAAAATATTGAAAACTTGTCAATGCTAACTTACACCAAAGACTACTAACCAACCTAACAGATTGGGATATACGGGGTAAAGTTAGGGAAAGAAGCTAATCTAACATTATCACCACCACCACCACCACTATCATCATTATCATCACCCCCTGATCTAGGGGACGGCTTCCGGAATTGCAGTTTGGATTAAAGTTTCTCTCCGATAGCCGAGACAAGTATTGTTCTATTGCCTCCACTTTATCCCCTTCTTTTTTTCTGAGCTACTAATCTCCCAATTAGACCCTTTGAGTAGTCAGAGCTGCCCGTGGATGCTCGAGCTGGCTCGTATTGTAGACACTCAGATTTGGACCTGGTGGCTGCAGAAGTGCCCAACAAACACCCGATGACGATAGGACTGCAACGCGACGCAGGTCCGCGATGTTTTAGATAGTTTTTCTATAGAACGGATCAAATAATTACTCAGAAAAATTAAAACTAACATGATGGCAGCCTTAGTCGTGTCGTTACGGTTGCATAGACACTAATTAGAGTCAATTTCGACACCGGAACCCCGAGTCGGTCCCGAAACTCAAACTGAGTCAGCACCGCGCCAAGCGAACCTCGGGATGCACACCCGAGGCCCACTAATGTTCACGGCGCTAAGGTAACACACGGGAACCTTAATCCCCATGTATCATATTATCCTCCTCCCTCTCGGTTTTGGAAAGTATCAAAATCGTATCTTCAAAATCCCGACCGCCCCACCTCACGCGCCTTAGTATCCCCGCGCCTTAGCCCAGGCGCCTGAGTCTTGGTGCGCCCCAGCTCAGGTGTACATATGGGCGACGAGGGGCGAAAATACCTATAAATACCCCCTCCGCGTCATTCATTCGACACACAATTCTCATCTTCTCTTCTCCCTCTAACTCTCTCGCTAAGGGCTCGCACTCCGACACCCGAGGCAAACGATCCACTCGATCATAGTTCCGATAAAAGATACATCGACACTACTTCTCACCTTCGAGCACCCCACTCGATACCGAGGTGCCTGTGATCGACTAGCTCAAGTCCAGTAGCGAATCTCCGCCGGATTAGCCGCAGAACTAGTCCATAGTAACGAAGCTCTACCGGAGTAGCCGCATAAAGGGTAAACGGTAACAGAGCTCTGCCGGAGTCACTGGTCAAGCTAGGAGGATCCGCCTGTTGAAACCGAGTCGTCACTAGGTTGTCATCTAAACAAAGCTTTCCATATCTGCACTTTCTTTTATTATGCACTACGATAACACTAGATGTGGACGCTAGGTCCACAAACATCTACTAAAACACGGAACGTCCCAACTTCAATCACAAATACTAAAACACACTAAATAGACCCGAGTAATTTCGAGATCCGTTCTCAACTATCTATGCATCGAGTCCCGTTTAGTGTATACTCCGAGGGTGAAACTCCTCACAATGTGATTTACTTACATTCGCATTTACAGTTTTTCGTATGATTTATTGCTTTTATGACCTTATAATCGCATGCTAAATCACCTAACACGGAATTCAAAACGTAAAATAACTAAAATTGAACAAAGTGATGGTCGGGTTCCGTATTAGCCTAGGTGCTCGCCTTACTAGGTTCGATGCATCTAAATTAATACCGAGCCGACGCATCTTAAGCAGAATACCAGGTAAGGTATACCACGAGAACGACTAATATCCGTATTATCACGTTAAAACTGATTTGCTAATACGTATAATATTAGTACTCTCTACCCTCTGTGCATCTTTTCATGGCCTGTTTGTCACGTGAAATCTCATGCAAAGAATGTAAACACAACTACTTTGACGACAATACTTACTTGTCTTTAAACAACCGACGTAGCAAAAGGCATAGGGTTTTTTTTTGGTAAAATGTAAGTAATATTAATCAAAAAATCAAGTGTACAAAAAACTTATAGAACCATAATTACAATCTATGAAACCACCAACTAGGTAAAGAGCCGATTAAACCAATCCTGATCCTTAGCAGCCAAAGGTCCCCTCATTAATCCTATTATACGACTTCTCATCTCAGCCTTGATCCTGTGACACAAAATATCTGGCCTTACCAAAGTATACTCCATATAGCACGAATTTCTCTGTCTCCATATGTGATAGCATACAGCATTCCAAACAGCACGCATCACTCTCCGTTGAAACTTAGACCGCCGAATAGGCAAATCCTTCTCCAAGAAAAGGATGCGATCCATTTTATATTGTAGCCATCCTTCAATGTTATTTAGCACATCAGAGCTGTACCTGCACTCAAAAAATAAATGCGGCACAGATTCCACATTCTCTTCACAAAGACAACACTGATTCGAGCTAATAACTCCATGATGAAAAAACCGAACTCTCGTATTAAGCGCACCACGGAATACAAGCCATACAATAAATTGATGCTTAGGCACAGACCAATTATTCCAAACTTGTCTCCTCCACGGCACAACATCCACCCGATTCCTCAAAAACTCATAACCAGCACTTATAGAATATCCCTTAGGATCCCCAAGCCAAAGTCCACCCGAGAAGGCCGAACTTATTTTATCTTTCATGCTACAGATCCTTTTCCAGCTCCAGTTAACATCCACTCCAGGTTGATAAGTAGTCCAATCCCGCCCTTTAAGATAAAACTAACTTACCCACTTAACCCACAATCTATCTGGTTGCTCAAAAATCCAAGCAGCCAGCTTAGCTACCGCAGCACAATTCCAAACAGCAAGATTTCTTATCCCCAATCCACCCTCTGCTCTAGGCCGACAACACTTCTCCCAAGCAACAAGAGGGGTCCGCCATCCAGCGTCAGTACCTGTCCACAAAAAAGACCTGCACAACGCATCAATCCGCGCAACCACCCCTTTTGGTAACACAAATATCAAAGACCAGTAAGTATGTAACTGGGTAAGCACCGCCTGTACCAGAACTAGCCTTCCTGAATACGACAACTTCCTCGCACCCAGACTCCTAATTCTCCCCACAATCCGGTCCACCAGTTTAGCACAATCTGACTTACTCAGTTTAGAGGTTTGAATAGGAACACCTAAGTACCTGAAAGGAAGTTGACCTTCAGCACAGCCCGTGAACCGAACTGCCTCCTCCATAACCTCCTCCTTCATGCCCACCATGAATATATTCGATTTACCAATGCTCATGGTTAGACCCGAGGCCTTGGTAAACGTAGCAAAAGCCCTCATTAGCACCTTAACAGACTTGATATCACCTCTACAAAATAAAAGCAAATCATCTACAAACATGAGGTGACACAACTTCATTTTAGCACATTTGGGATGAAATGAAAACGGATATTCCGACGTAGCAAAGTTGAGAATTCTAGTCAAATACTCCATGCAAATCGTAAATAATAAAGGAGAAATGGGGTCCCCTTGTCTCAATCCACGACGTCCCCTAAAGAATCCAAACGATTCTCCATTCAGGCTTAAAGAAAAGGACACAGTACTAACGCATTCCATCACCCATCCCCTGAACTTATCTGGGAAATTCAGCGCCTCCATCATCTGATCCAAAAAAACCCATTCAACACTGTCATACGCCTTCTGTAAATCAATTTTTAGCATACACCTAGGCGAAGCATCTTTCCTCTTGTATAGACGAACCAAGTCTTGACAAATTAGCACATTCTCCTGGATATTTCTATCCTTTATAAATCCCCCTTGATTTTGACTAATTATATCCGGTAGGACAGACCCTAATCTGGCACACAACAACTTAGATATACACTTATATACAATGTTACAGCAAGCAATCGGGCGAAATTGATGCACGCTTTGAGGCATATCGATCTTAGGAATAAGAGTGAGAGAAGTCGCATTAACCTGTTTGAGCAGCTGACCTGACTCAAAAAAATCACACACGGCCTTAGTAACATCCCCTCCCACAATATCCCACGCATCCACAAAAAATTGACTATTAAAACCGTCTGGCCCAGGGGATTTAACTTTGGGAATGGAACCAATTACCAATTTAACTTCTTCCGGTGTCACAGGCTTGAGCAGCAATTTCCAGTGCTCAGGCCCACAAACCTTACCCCTAGTTATCACTTCCTTTTGAACTGGAGTAGTAACAGTAGACGAACCAAGCAAATTCTGAAAGAAGGCATAGGGTTAAAACAACGTATTTTACAGTACTTCCGCCACAACAAAGGAACTAGGTTATCAGCCCATCGATTGATTAGTAGAGGCCGCTATAGTGCGGGCGGGATTGGGTGTTGACATCTATCGGATGTTGGCTTCCCAATACATACCGTCACCTCTTACTCAGAATTGACGGTTTTCGGATGTCCGAAACCATTGGCAATGAGAGTCATTCCAGGCATGGGGTGCTTAAGGGTACAAGTCTTTATCTTTAGGTCTCGTGCCACTCAACTTTGAGCCGGCAAAGGATCAAAGTTGACTTGAACGATTTCCGAGTCCCCACAATTGACTCGGTGGCGACTCCACAAATCGACAACGAATTCAGTTCACTAAATAGGTCGCCTTACCAAAAAAATTGGCCTTTAAACATTTACAACCACGACTCGATCGATTCCCAAACGGAAACACGGGTGCCCGCACCCGTCTAGTACAACTCTGTATCGTCATCCGAATCGAGGTTCGAAACATCACCCCGTACGCAAGATCGGACTGGCCTCCGAAAGGGAGGGGGCCGCATTGGTGGCCGCCGCCACACGTTGAAAAACCGGGTCGGTCCCGCGCGAGGCGCCGGGCGGTGCGGACGGACGTCCACAGTTTGGCGACTCCGCTGGGGATTTGGAAACAAGTTTCCAGTGGTGGTGAAACTTGAACGAGGTCGGTGAAGCTCATTTCTTAGTTCCTAGTTGTGGTCACTACAGGTTTTGGCCCTAAAAAGCCCACCCTAACCGATATCAGGACCGACCGACCTCTTCGCGGTAATATCTTTAGGGACACGCGGAGAGATCCTCGGTTGACGCTCCGTCCGCCTAACGCGTAACCCGCGGGATTAATAAGCGGATAACTCCGAACGGACGGCATGACACTCGTCTCCCTAGATGATCTGTCAATGCCTAAGTAAGGACTATTCATGGGCGGTAGCCTAACCTAACCCATTCGTGTCTGCATCCTGCATGAGTGTACACATTCCTAGTTATGTGTAGTGTGTTTGCAAACAACTCAAATAAAACACTAAAAATCTGGACTCAACCACGCCAACATATTCAACCGCACCCAATTCCGTTTTCGAAAATACCTCATATTTTCAAAACGACCTTTTAAATGCCGATACTTCGGTCAAGTCATGATTTTCTAAAAAGAAAAAAAAAACATTTTTAGATGCCGTCATCATGGCAAATTTTACACTCACCACCTTCAAAAAAATATAATATTTTCAATGCCATCACCTTGGCCAAATTAAAACCCATCAACAACGAATACTATTAATACCGCTGAGTCTCCCGATCAATGGAATCGAGGTACACCAAACGGTTACATTTCATTTCAAAAAAAGAGATTTTTTTTACACACAAACCGTCAATGCGACCAAAACTTCAATTAATGAAGTCAAGGAACTCGAAGAACGGTCACACTTTCAAAACATTTTCTTACAATGCACCCTCCCACCGTTAAATGCTAGTTAACGCAACCAACGAACGTGGGTTACTAGTTTCAAGAGTTCTTCTAAGAAAGGAACGAAAGTGTTCTAAAACACTATTCACCACCTAAATCCCTCACTAAGGATTTGGTCACACTTTTAAGAACACTGTCATTAGGCTTCACGCTCTACCATGAGCATCACATACACCACAAGCATCAAACTAACTAATTAATAGTAGTTTCGATAAAAGTATCACGTAATCATTTTCAAAACCGGTTCCCCCAAAGAACCGTGCTCCTTTCAAAAAAGAACATTTACATTTTGTCGTCGCCGGATTCCCGACACACACACATGGCAACGCACTTCCACGTCACGACGATGTCGACCTGCCATCGTTACACTATTTTTACAAACCATCCTTTTCAAAAAATTTGCAAAATTGGTTGTTTTCGGAAGAAGCATATATCAAAATTCTTTGATCCTGAGCCGGGATCGCGATCAACCTCTTACGTCGTACAACCGTGTGTTTAACTGTGTATGTTAGTTACTAGGATCACCTCTACCCGAGGTCTTACATTTTGGGTCGTCTCATTTCGAGAAGTCCTCTTTAAACCTCACCACCAAGGATTGTGTCAAATCGTCTCGTTGCAGAGACTTAAAGGTTCGTTAGGCGTTTCGCCGAAGGCACTTAGAGTCTCAAGCACCTGAGTCCCTAAGCCAATGACCGCACGCACACGAGTCAAGGGTCTCATTCCCGTGTCGCTCAGTCACAAGCATCCCTCGAGTCTCTTACGTCGTCCGGTGGATCCGTTCTGACCTTTTGATCCTTTCTCACTAGAATCACTCCCCAACATGTCGGTAGATTCGAGCGCCATCAAAAACATCCGTAATGATGTCAGTACCCTAACCAAATTGGTCGCAACATCCTTATTTCGGTAACTCGTTTGACTTTCTCCGTTCGTTACATCGATAACCGCCTCAATTTCCTTGAGAGTAGAGACCCAGAAAGCGAAACAAACGCCAACCCGGGCAATTACCACGCCCAAGAGCCTACCCAGGATAGATTATCCCAACGCTCCGCCCGATCGAAGCTTACCAAAGTCGATACGGAAAGAACACCGAGACCTTATATGACCAGATCCAACAAAGTAGAAAGATCACCGAGGGAGTTTACCCCAATCAATTCATCTTACGCCAAAGCCCTTAAGCACCTAGTCGATCAAGGGTTGCTCTTGCCCAGGGGTCCCACTCCGGATCCACCAGTCGGCAAACGAGGCAAAAATTGGACCCCTAATGCTTATTGCCTATATCACCGAGGTAAAGGGCACGATACCGAATCCTGCTATCGACTCAAACACGTCATACAAGACATGATCGAAAATGGGACGATCCCTCTCCCTCCACCCAAGAAACCACACAATACCACTAACCCCTTTTACATTCACACTGTCCCTGGCGACACCGTCGGTTGTTCCCACCGCGACCCAATAGAGGCGAATGCCCTGATTATCGAGGAAGATGCCGACAACTCACGGGCATCCACCGAGATGAGTAAATCTGTGTTTGAGTCAGAGTCTAGTTCATCTTAGGGCCTAGACCTAATAGTATAACAAATGTCTTTTGTTTTTAGATCGAGTCAGGAGGTGTGAGGGGATCTGTCCTCCACCTCTCCGAAAATAATATCTCGGGCGCATATCCCGATTATTACTATCAATAAAAAGAAATAAACTTTTCTTCCTTTATGATACGCCTCGACAATCGCTTGATTTTATAATGCATTTTCTTGCTTACAACTCGGTACTATGCCATTTATCGATAACAATCAAACATTCCTCGAAACAACGAGGAATTACAAGGACTAAGATCCCGTGTTCTTTTCTTTTATCTATTCCATGTCTGGTATAAAAAGCCACAAACCATCCCTTTGAACGAGCATCTCTGAATCCTATGGCAAACCTAGATAGTCTCTTAGCTTGTGATTAAAGATGGAAGGCAAACCCATTTCCCACAATAAACATCCCTCAAATAATGACCGACCAATTCCTACCATAGGTGCTAGTCTGACAAAAAAAAAAAGAATGGTCTGAAATGGCCAAAATGAGCCAAAGAAAGAATGAAACCAAGGCCAAATTAAACCGTCCCAATTCAATGATCAAGACCAAAATCAACGATCAAATGAAACCCCCAATCATCCAATTCGACTTTAAGTGCAAAGTCCGAACAAAAAGCAAAAAAAAAGAGAGAAAAAGAAAAATGAACAGGCCAGTCAGCTAGCACCCAAATACTAACCTCCCTACATTACAACCCTTTAGACCTTCTCGAGACACTTGTTAGGAGACAGTCCGGAATTTTGAGGATTCAAGCTCAATAGGATAATCCCAACCATTAGGGCAAAACATGGAATTCAGATCCCACGTAATTTACAACCCACCCGATTGAAGTCTGAGTCATTTTTACTCAGCTTCCCCTTTCCTACCACGTTACGAAACCTTATCCCGTAGCCCTAACCCCAAAAAAAAAAATCAAGCTCCAGATTTTGATCTATCGAAACAACTTACTACCTAGCTCCACATTCCAAAACCACCCAAACCAGTCGTCCTAACCAGAACACGGTATCTTGGTAATTGTCACTTTGAAGGGGTCACACCCAACCACCCCCACCTTAGTTCTTTAACTAGAGCGAATACACTCTAAACATCGCACATCGGTAATTGGCATAACGAGTCTAAAGCAAAATCACTCACACTCTTGAAAGAACTACGGACATGGTTTTATTCCGTTTAAACACGGATACGTAGGCAACCCTTCTTCGGGTACAACCAACCAAATAACAGAATTGATTACTCGATTCACATGCAAACCAGAACCTTTTTCCACGCTCCGGTTAACGAGTGATTCCAATGACAAAGCCGAAATGACGAGCCGAGGATGAGGTGAAAACCCGAAAGGGCGCCCCGGGCAAAAAGAAGAAACGAGTTGCGAGCCGTCGTAAAAGAAATATATATATATATATATATATACAAAAAAACAAAAAAAAGAAGGAAAAAAAAGAGAGCAAAAAAGGTGAGCCGAGGACGGAGTGAAAACCTAAAAGGGCACTCCGGGCAAAATGAAGAATCGAGTTGCGAGCCACCACAAAAAAGGAAAATAAAATAAAAAAATGTGCGTCTCATTAATTAAAAAAATCAGTTAAATCAAGTCTTTGTCGAGGCCCTTTACATCGAGCATCCGAAATCCGGCTACCCCAAAAAATAACGACGTATCAAGCAAAACCCTACAAAAACTAGTACTAATACGCCACATAATATCAATTAATACAACATAGTACTAAACGGTTGGGCTCTACCGGTCCAACTTTTCCTTTCCCTTGCCATTCGGGTGTGCTTGCTTGAGTCTCTCACCATTGACCCTCCTAACGCAAGCTTCCACCTCCCTAGCCAAAAGCGAGCCCAGCCAATCTCACTTCCCCTCCTCACTCACATTTTCAATATGGGTTTTGTCGGTCTCGGCCCGTGTAGATGAACTGACGAACACTAGGATCGGTAACGCCGTCTTCGGTCGAGCACTTAGCGACATTAGCCTACATAGCTTCCTTATTCTGTAGTACAGTCTTCTTCGCAATCCTTAACCTTTCTCTCACATCCGACAACCCCGGACATCAGGAACGACCTCCTGAAGTCGCTAAAACCCTTCCCGAAAGCCACGATACCCACGCAAGAGCAACGAGGCCATACGGACAACAAATTTCACCCGTCGGATCCACCAGACTTAGATGTCTTTTCATTTTTTTTCTTAGGAGGATAAGCTACCCCACCTAGGCATGTTGTAGCCTTTAACGGTTATTGCCAAGTCGCGTCTGTAGCCCAGTATGGCATTGTCATACAAAAGTGGTCTAACTTTTTTTTTTTCAAAAGGTAGTCTAACTTCTTTCTTTTTGTAAACACGAATGTCGAGACAGTCACACTTGTCTCCCAACACCGAACACGCACTCGGTCGATACACTTTAGCTAGTAAGCATTTCTTACATCTTTACACGTCTCGAGTCAAACATTTTCATCGACGTACTACTTGATCCAAATCCTGCCTCAAACTAACGCATTTTAAGAATCCCGAAAAAGCATTTTCGTACTCTCATGCAATCTCAACGCATTCTAAAATGTCCTAAACTTTGACGAAATCGCAAACTAACCAAACTTGAAGTGATTACTTGTCATCTAAGTCAACATTTCAAAAGCAAAACAAAATGCAAGGCTAACAAATCAATCGAAATACTAAAAGTCTAAAATATACAAATTAGGAAGGACCCCTAGAAGCCGCGCCTATAGATATCACAAACTCACCAGTGTCATCATCCAAGCCTAGATCCTCCAGCTTAAAAAGAGGAGACTCGATGCCATCCTTGCCCGACAACATATCTAGGGTACTGTCTCGGGAGTCCCTCCCACATCATCGATAGCGCCCGTAACATGAACCTCCCTCTCCGCCTCGGTCCCGAACCTAGCCTTACCCTGAGCCGAGGTCTCATCCGGAGTTCGAGCCAGCTGCTTCTTAAGCTCGACAATCTCATTATCCCGAGATGGCAGGAGCGATAGCAACTTGGCCTCTTCCGCCTCGAGCTCGGTCACCCGAGTCTCCAGTTGCCCTACCATATCAGAAGTATCCTGAAAATGTCACCCGCACATTAGGAAAATATAGAGACAACCTAAAATCCAACCTTAGGTACGCGCACTTGTGGACGTCCGTCGCACCGCCCGGCTCCCAGCGCGTGCCCGCGCGAGACCAACCCGGTTTTCAACGTGTGGCGGCGGCCACCCACGCGGCCCCCTCCCTGCCGAGGGCCGGTCCGATCTTGCATACGGGGCGAAGTGGCGGATATCGATTTGGATGACGATCCAAACTTGTACTAGACGGGTGTGGGCACCCGTGTTTTCGTTTGGGAATCGGTCGAAATGTGGCTGTAAATGTTTAAAGGCCGATTCATTTGGTAAGGGGACCTTTTTAGTGAACTGAATTCGTTGCCGATTTTTGGAGTCGCCACCGAGTCAATTATGGGGACTCGGAAACCGTTCAAGTCAACTTTGATCCCTTACCGGCTCAAAGATGAGTGGCACGGGACCTAAAGATAAAGACTTGTACTCTTAAGCACTCCATGCCTGGAATGACTCTCATTGCCAATGGTTTCGGACATCCGGAAACCGTCGATTCTGAGTAAGGGGTGAGGGTACGTATTGGGAAGCTAACATCCGATAGATGTCAACACCCAATCCCGCCCGCACTATAGCGGCCTCTACGAATCAATCGGTGGGCTGATTTCATAGTTCTTTTGTTGTGGTAGAAGTACTGTAACATCCATTGTTATTTTAACCCTATATTTAGCTACGTCGGTTATTTAAGGACAAGTAAGTTTTATCGTCGAAGTAGCGGTGTTTACATTCTTTGCATGCGATTTCACATGACAAGCAGGCCATGAAAAGATGCACGTTGGAGAGTAGACAATATTATGTATTATACGTATTAGCAAATCAGGTTTAACGCGATAATACGGATATTAGTCGTTCTCGTGATATACCTTACCTGGTATTCTGCTTAAGATGCGTCGTTTCGGCATTACTAGAGATGCGTCGAACCTGATAAGGTGAGCACCTGGACTAATACGGAACCCGACCATCACTTTGTTCGGTTTTAAGTTATTTTACGTTTTGAATTCCGTGTTAGGTGATTTAGCATGCGATTATAAGGTCATAAAAGCAATAAATCATACAAAAAACTGTAAATGCGAATGTAAGTAAATCACATTGTGAGGAATTGCACCCTCGGAGTATACATTAAACAGGACTCGATGCATAGATAGTTTTGAGAACGGATCTCGGAATTACTCGGGTCTATTTAGTGTATTTTAGTATTTGTGGTTCAAGTTGGGGCGTTACGTGTTTTAGTAGATGATTGTGGGCCTAGCGCCCACATCTAGTGTTGTCGTAGTGCATAATAATAGAAAGTACAAATATGGAAAGTTTTGTTTAGATGGCAACCTAGTGACGACTCGATCAGCAGGCGGATCCTCTTAGCTTGACCAGTGACTCTGGTAGAACTCCGTTACCGTTTGACCTTCCCGCGGCTACTCCGGCAGAGCTTTGTTTGCTAAGGACTAGTTCTGCGGCTAATCCGGCAGAACTTCGTTACTAGTTTTGAGATAGTCAATCACAGGCACCTCGGTATCGAGTGGGGTGCTCAAAGGTGAGGAGTAGCGTCGATGTCGCTTTTTTATCGGAACTGTGATCGAGTGGATCGTTTGCCTCGGGTGTCGGAGTGCGAGCCCTTAGCGAGAGTTTAGAGGGAGAAGAGAAGAATGAATTTTGTGTCGAATGAATGAGGCGGAGGGGGGGGGGGTATTTATAGGTGTTTTTGGCCCTCGTCGCCCATATGAACGCCTGAGCTGGGGCGCACCAGGACTCAGGCGCCTAGGCTAAGGCATGGTGAGACCCAAGCTGGTAGGGTGGGGCGGTTGGGATTTTGAGGATACGGTTTTGATAGTTTCCAAAATCGTGAGCCGGGTGTATGATACGTTTCTTGGGTGTTAAGGCTTTCCACGGCTTGACCTAGCGCTGTGGGTTTAATGGGCCTCGGGTGTTCATCTTGAGGTTCGCTTGACACGGTGTTGACTCGATTCGAGTTTCGCGGCCGACTCGGGGTCCCGATGTCGGATTTAACTCTAATTAGTGTCTATGTGACCGTAACGACATGACTAAGGCCGCTATCTTGTTAGTTTTTAATTTTTCTGAGTAATTATTTGATCCGTTCTACAGGAAAACTACCTACAACATCGCGAACCCGTCTCGCGTTGCAGTCTTATCGTCATCGGGTGTTTGTTGGGCACTTCTGCAGCCACCAGGTCCAAATCTGGGTGCCTACAGAAGCCCCCACTTTGACTGAGGCATAGACAAGGCGAAAGTCAAAGTATAGCCGCCCAGGTCAATCGAAGATTACGACCTGGTGGCTGTCCGGTCGGGTCGTTTTAAGTCCAGTGGACTACGTGTTGAGGCTCGCCAGCCATAGCTTAGAAATCATACCTGACGTCTTCGCTTGCGGTTGCCTGCCTTGGCCCGGGCCGTTGCTTGATCTTGTTCTTGATTCTTTGGCGCGCGCTTTGTCTTCTTCGGTTTATTTAGAGGTTTTAATTTTTTTAACTGTTTCTGCGCGCTTGCAACGGATTAAGTGTGGGCGCAAAGGATGCTCATTTTGAGTTGGCTTTTATTTGCACAAGTATATTTTAGGCTGCTTGTGAACCCTTGATGAAACAAAACGTTCGAGGGCGTTAGTCTCCACTCGAGCGGTTGTCTTCGGGATGCTTATGACCCCTAGGACAAAACAAAGTGATATAAAACCATTCGAGGGCGTCGGTCTCCACTCGAATAGTTGTCTTTCGGGATTCTTCTGACCCCTAGGACAAAAACAAAGGGATATAAAACCATTCGAGGGCGTTAGTCTCCACTCGAGCGGTCGTCTTCGGTATGCTTATGACCCCTAGGACAAAAACAAAGGGATATGAAACCATTCGAGGGCGTTAGTCTCCACTCGAGCGGTCGTCTTCGGGATGCTTATGACCCCTAGGACTAAAATAGTTGTGCCTCCGGGATAACTGTGACCCTCGGGCAAAATTGTTGTGCCTCCTGGATAACTCTGACCCTTGGGCAAAATTGTTGTGCCTCTGGCATAACTCTGACCCTCGGGCAAAATTGCTGTTGCTGTGCCTCCGGGATAACTCTGACCCTCGGGCAAAATTGATGTGCCTCCGGGATAACTCTGACCCTTGGGCAAAATTGTTGTTGTTGTGCCTCCGGGATAACTCTGACCCTCGGGCAAAAATGTTGTTTGTTTATTTGTTTTAGTTAAATGCTTGTTTTGTGAGTTTGTCTTAGTTAATTTTGTTTTGTAGCTTGTCTTACTTTGTTTGGGTTTGTTATTGCTTTTGATATTTACGCATTTGATATTTGTTTAGAGTTTACTTTGATTAGTTTGGTTCAGATTTGCTTTGTTACGCGTCCGAGTGTAGCGTTTAGGTTAAGTGCGTTTCTTATGCTTGTTTTATTGCCGAGAGTGTATTATCGATGTTGATTAATAGTTGTCCCATTATTGTTGTTTAGCTTGTCTTAGTAGGTTCGTGTTTTATATGTATCGACTTTGAGTTCGTTTGCTTTGCTTAAGTCTGGGCCGGGCTGTTTAGACGCGCATTTCTCAGCGCCCCAAGACTCAGGCGCCCAGCCCCCAGCGTGCCAGGGCTCAAGCGCGTCAGTTGGTGCGGTCGAGTTTTTGTGATCCGGGTCTGTTTAAGTAATGCCAAAGTTGGGGCGATCGTTCATTCCACAAAGAATTCGAACGCATCATGTTCTTCGCCCCAAGCATCGACTTCTCGACTTTTCTTGCAAAATTTCATTTCGGCTCCCACTATTTCGAAGATGTCGACTCCGGGTTAGTGTTCTTTACTTGTTTAAAGTTGGTTTTGCTTGATTCGATTGATTATGAGTTGGTTTTGTTGAAAACCCTAGAAAATCGATTTGGGTGTTTTTTATTTGCTAAGTTTTAGTGCTTGTGCTTGGTTCCATTGTTGAATTGGGGTCGATTAGAGCTTTTTGGGTTAGTTATAATCTTGATAAGGATGTTCGAGGTGCGACAATGGCCTTTTATGGGAATGTGTTTGGAATGCTAGGGTTTAAGGATCGTTTCTCGATAATTCCTGTACTCGTTTTGCATAATTTTGTTCAAATAGTGTTTGAGGATGTGGGTAGCTTTCTTGTTAATTTTTATGGGCTAGGACGATCTTTAGGACCTTCCGTGGGGTTTTGTGTGTCTTAAGACGGACCAAAAGGCGCCGTAACGATGCCGGATTTTCCCGAAACCACTTCCATTGTGACCGGGACTGAAAATGTGTGCTAGAGACTTTCTTGGAATTTTGATATTCTTATCCGAAATTTTAAGCCTATTTTGACCTGTTTAAGCTGATTTAGCCTGACTAGGGTTATCTTTTCCTTTTTTTGTTTTTATTTATAGCTAGAGATGATACCGAGCGTCCCGAGGGAACTTCCTCGGTTGGTGCTAGTGCTAGGGATAATGCTAGTGTGGAGGTTGCCGACGCCAGTTCGCAGACTCCCCAAGGGATTCGCAGGAGACACATGAGTATCTCGTCCCAGTGTCGTGATCCCGAGTCTATTAATGAGGCTCAATTCGATAGAGTGAAGAAGCGTAAGCTTCCGGAGATGGTTGCTAGGAGGGCTCATGCCCCAGCTCCAACACCGGAGGACGAGGAGGTTATTTACGAAGATCCTGAGTGGGCTCGGCACTGGGACAGTCATCAGCTGATGTTTCACCTTGATCACCACATTTCTAACCGCATCGTGCGGGGCCTGGTGAGTATTTTATTCGTGCTTATTGGTTATGTCTCAGGTTTATTATTGCTATTTTTTTTTGCTCGGGTTAGGTTAAATTTGTTTTGTTTATCCTTGCATTGTTTCGGTTTGCAGCCCTCAGGTCCGATGAGGACTTTCTCGGGCTTTACTACGAGTCTCGATATCTATTTTCAGAAGTTAACCCCCGCGGCAAAGGAGATTAGCGCGAGGACTCCTCTAGGTCCCTTAGTTGGACAGTGGGCTAGGTTAGTGGGTTGCAAGACCAAGTGTAACCTTATGGTGATTAGAGCGACGATAGATCGCTTCCACGATACTACTTCGACCTTCCACATGGCTTTTGGGGAGGTCGGGATGACCCTAGAGGAATTTGGTATGATTAGCGGTCTGCTCTGGGGCCCGGATAGGATTAGGTGGGCCACCGAGGGCCCTAGTCTAGTTAACGATGAGGTGCGGGGCCTTATCGGGGATTGCTTACCGCGTGAGGCATATAGTGTGCCTCACGCTATAGTGAGTTCTTATATCACTGACCACTTTGAGCGAGTGGCGGTGTTGGAGGGTCGGGAGCCCAACACGCCGGAGCAGGATGCGCGATTGTGGTTGTGGTATTTCCTAGGGTCGAACCACTTCTTGGACAAGGGCGAGAGGTTCAACACTAGGATTCTGCCTTTTCTGGCTGAGCTGACTCAGCTAGAACGCTACGACTGGGTGACCGCGGCTTTTGCGGAGATGACTCGCTGCCTGCAAGTCATGGTGAGGCCACTGGTGATAGAGTCGGCCTCGGATGTGCCCATACTGGGTCCGGACCTTATACTAGAGGTTAGTTATTATTCTTACTCTTGTATATGAAGTTCTACTTAGTTTCGACTTGGTTTTGCTAAGGTTATTTTGGATTTTTTCAGGCTTGGATCTACTCCTACTTCCCGTGTTTGGCACCTAAGACGGTGCGGGTGCACCCAAAGAGATTTCCGCCGGGGATCGAGTGGAGGCTTGCTCAGCCTAAGAGCTTAATCAGCCATTACCCGTCGGAAAATGCGTTAGTGAACAAGCTACGCATTGAAGATGTAAGTTTCCTTCTTTTCTTTTCATGGCTTATTTTGCTCAATAGCCCCCAAGGTTCGGGATTTACTAGGATGTTGGTTTTGTTTGTGTAGTTCGTGGCCCGCCCCTGGGCCGATTACAAGGGCGTGCCGGAGTATGTGGCTACTGAGTTAAGGCCTAGAAGTTATAGGAAATTCTCCTTCCTGCTTTGTTTCGCCCGGTCTGGTATCTGGGCGAGCTGTTGGTGCGTCAGTGTCTGTATGACGACATTAGGGTACCGATTGATCCTCCCTGGACCATGTTTAGACCACCGACCGCCGCAGAGGTCCTCGAGGATAGGGACGGAGAGGGAGGCAACACACTCCTGGTGCCTGGCGCCTCCTACCTATCTCACGTCACCCGGCGGTTAGCTTGGTACCGCCTCGTGGTAAGGTTCTAATTTTGGTTCTAATATTTGGTTTGCTGTTTATTGTTTATTTTCCCTCTGACCGATCAATCGGTTGTCTTCTCAGCTGGCCGATCCGGCTGATGAAATCCAGCCCCCAGATTTTCCCCTGACACTACTTAGGGTGGATGCGGTTGGGATACCCTTTACTGAGCCCCTCCCCCCGTGTTCTGCTGAGGAGATGGATGCCGGGATGGAGTGGCGTGACCGGGTGTACCGGGTGAGTTTTTTTTGTTTTTCGTTTGGGTTCTAAGAATTAGGGTTGGTTTGCCTAACCTCTATGGCCGCACTCTCAGGTTTCCTCGGCTTGCCATCAGCGGTTGTGGCAGGCTGCCAACTGCTTCAGGGCCTATGTCTCGAGGGTCTCCCGTGACACTTCGGGGCCCCGATCGGTGAGTTTACGTGACTAAGGTGGCTTTCTAGGCTGTTGGTGTACTTTCCTAATGCTTAAGTGTATTTGCCGGATGTTTCGGATATGGTGGGGCAATTGGAGACTCGGGTGACCGAGCTCAAGGCGAGAGAGGTTGAGGCACAACGGCTCCTGCAATCTCGAGTTGACGAGATCGCCTTCCTAAAGGAGCAGCTGGCTCAGTCCCGGGGCGAGACCTCAGCACAGGGTGAGGCTAGGCATCAGATCGAAAGGGAGGCTGAGGCTACGGGTGCCGCGGAGGAGGTTGGAAGGATTCCCGAGACATCTACTCTAGATATGCTGTCGGGGATGGACGGTAGTGAGTCTCCTCTCATAGACCCGGGGGACCTAGGGTTAGATGACCAGCTTTGCGAGATCGTGATTGCCGTCGGCGCGGCTTCTAGGGGTCCTTCCTAGCCTAGATTTGTATAAGGATTTGTATATTTTGTATATTTGTTTTAGATTTTTAGTATTTGGATTGGTTGGATTAGTCTTGCATTTTAGTTTGGCGAATTGTTTACCTAGATTGACAAGTAATCACTTTTGCGTTTATTCGTTTTGCGATGTGACTCGGTTTAGCGTGCGTTAGCGTTGCATGAGAGTACGAAAATGATTTCTTTCCGGGGTTTTGAAATGCGTTAGCTTGAGCCGGGAATTGGATTGGATACTACGTCGATTAAAATATTTTGACTCGAGATGGACGAGACGTGAAACGTTAACGTAGAACATTAACGCGTTTTGACCGCATATATTAGCATATGAGCTTTAGTAAGAAATCGGAATTTAAAATCCGAGCACTTTTTGAAAAAAAAGTTAGACCACTTTTTACATATTGCCTTGTTAGGCTACAGACGTGACTCGACGGTAATCGTCAAAAGGCTACGACACGCCTAGGTGGGGTAGCTTATCCCCCTATAAAAAAATGTCTAAGTCTTGTGTTGTCCGACGGGTAGATCCAAGTTCTCACAGCACTTGCGTGGGTATTTCGGTTTTCTGGAAGGGTTTTAGCGACTTCGGGAGGTCGTTCCCTATGTCCGGGATTGAGGATGATAGCTACGGTGATAATGGGGGTTTGAATTTCTGTCCTTGGGTTGCTCGGGATGTCGCCTGCATGACTATAGGCGCTTGGGCTGAGGCAACTGAACTCCGGGCCGCCTGGGCTTGGGCGGCCGGAAATTCGGGCGCGTGGGCCGATGCGGTCGGGGCCCCGTTTATGGAAATTTTTGTTGTTTCCTATTTCTTGTGGGATTAGGGCTATATATACGAGTTGTGGGTGTTTGTTTTAGACATACTAGGGTATCCATAGGGTCTAGCACATCTATACTTAGCGTCATGTCGGGTTTTAGGAAAAACCTTTCCTAGTGGGTTAGTTCTTTTAAGAAATGTGACCCCGAGGTTAGTTCAAATGATGATTTATCAGTGGTTGTCATGCTTAGTCGAGTCAAGGTGCAAGATAACTTCTTGCGGGCATGTTCTAGGTTTTGGGATCCGAAATACCACGCTTTTGTCTTTCCCGGGGGTAAAATTTGTCCTTTGCCTGAAGAGATAGATGCTATAGGCGGGTGGAGCTCGGTTCGACCTTGTGTGCCTTATGGGGATGATGCTTATGTGGAGCGGTTTTACCATTTTTTGGACCTTTCTTCCCTAGAAGAGGCTAAGGGTTATTTTGGTACGGACGGTCTTAACTTAGAGTTACTTTCTAGGACGTTCTCACAAGTTGGTTCTCGTCATCTTTCGACCTTGGCATGAAGGCGCGCTTTTAACATTGCCATTGCTTGTTATTATATTTTTGAGGATGCGAGGTCACATGAAGGCTGGGGTAATCCTCTGGTTTTGAATGTGGTGATGGCAATGGAACATGTACGGTCACCCTCTTTGCTTATTTTGGGGGAAATCGTTCTGGGTCTTGATGCTACTGTCCGGCTACAAGGGACACCTTCTCGGGGTTCTAGGATCATCTTACAGGTGTGTTTTTTTTGTATTGTTTTCCCCTTTTTTTGGTTTTATTTTATGGTCGTGATGTTTTGTAGTGTTTGTACAGGTTTGACTGTAGGAACGACTTGGTTTGGTGGTCCCTCCCCGGTGTTTCAAAGATTAATTACAGGGGTTTCACGGGCCGGAAAATGGTGCAGTTGTGGGGTAAAATTCTCAAGGAAAAGGATTGGCTTTCCTATTTGGCTGAGGGGGATGTGGTCACTAGGTTGTCTATCCCGTGGTGGAACACTAGTGGGCGTATCGGGTTTCCATTTTTGTCTTCGTCATGGGTTTTGCTAATACTATCCATAAGGGATCAAGTTCGTGTTTACCCGGGCATATTGTCACGTCAAATGGGTGTCCAGCTTTCTATTCCAAAGGATGCTGAAATTGTCTCTACTTCTGACCCATTGACGGGGGATTCGCTTAGGGGGTTCAGGATTTCTTTGGAGCAGAAATTCTTGCGTCCCGTTGTTATTGCGGGTGTTCGACCGACTGAGAATGCTCCTATTCGGTGAAGGGTTTGTGAACACTCGTCGATGCAAATTGACTCAAAAGTTAGGAAGACAGTACCACTAGGAGGCGAGGAGGTGACTCGAGAGACCGTTACCAAGTGCCTACCTAGAGACAGAGGGACCGATCCTAGTTTAGTCAGTTCATCTGAACGGGCCAACACCGACGAGACCCATATTAAAGTTGTGAAAGAGAAAAGAAGGTGGGATTTGATGGACTCATGTTTGGATAGGGAATTAGAACCTTGCTTTCAGAAAATCGCGGAGGAAGAACGCAAGCGATCACACCCGAACGGTAAGGGTGAGGAAGAGTTGGACCGGTAGAGCCCAGCCATTTATATTATGTAATACTTGTCGATAATTTGTGGCGTATTAGTACTAGTTTTTGTGTGGTCTTGACACGTTGTTATCTTCCGGGATGTCCGGACTTCAGATTTTTGATGTAGATGCCTCGACAAAGGCTCGATTTAACCGAATTTGTTATTAATGAGAAGCACATTTTTATTTTCCTTTTTTTTGTGGTAGCTCGCAACTCGATTCTTCATTTTACCCGGAGCGCCCTTTCGGGTTTTCACTCCGTCCTCGGCTCACCCTTTTTGTATTTTTTTTTTCTTTTTTTTTGCTTTCTTTTTTTGTTTTTTTTTACGACGGCTCGCAACTCGTTTCTTCATTTTGCCCGGGGCGCCCTTTTGGGTTTTCACCCCGTCCTCGGCTCGTCATATTTTTTTTGTACGACGACTCTCAACTCGTTTCTTCATTTTGCTCGGTGCGCCCTTTCGGGTTTTCACCCCGTCCTCGACTCGTCGTTTGTGCTTCGTCATTTTAAATCACTCGGGGGTCGGGTCGTAGAAGGAGTCCCGGTTTATACATGAATCGATTAATCGATTTTCTTTTGCTCTTTTTTTTTCGGTTGTTTGGTTATGAGGATCACGGCGCCCCCGAGAGTATTTTCTTAACAAGGTAGGGGCCCGCCCAGTTTGGTTTGAATTTCCCTCTAGGGTCTACGGGAAGGGGTGCTCTAATGGATTTGATCACAAAATTTCCCTCGTGTATGTTTCGGGATTTTACTCGCTTGTTAAAGGCTCGTTGGATTCGTTGTTGGTAGGCTTGTACGTTAGATAGGGCATGTATCCTACGTTCATCTAGGAGTACTAGCTCGTCGTTCCATTTTTGGTTCCATTCTTCCTCAGGGATACCACTTTCGGCTAATATTCTTAGTGATGGTACTTCTAGCTCTATTGGTTGGACGGCTTCGGAACCATAGGTTAGGTAATATGGTGTGGCTCCGGTGGGTGTTCTATAGGATGTTCGGTATCCCCATAAAGCGAAGGGGATTTTGTTTGGCCAATCTTGGTAGTTGTCTATCATTTTCTTAAGGTGATGGTTTTATTGGCTGCTTCTACGGCCCCGTTGGTTTGCGGTCTATGAGGTGAGGATTTGTGTCTTTCGATTTTGTATTTGTCTAGGAGTTTTTGGGTGTCGGCCCTGAAGTGAGCCCCCTGGTCGATAATGATTTCATGAGGTATACCGTAACGGCAGATGATGTTGTTTTGCAAGAATTTGACTACTTGTTTTGAGGTAAGTACGGTGTAAGAGGCGACTTCTACACATTTGGTGAAGTAATCGACGGCTACTAAAATAAAGCAATGTCCGCCGGTCCCGGATAGGTGTACTTTCCCTATGATGTCTATTTCCCAAGTAGAGAAGAGCCATGGTGTGGCTATAGTGTGTAGAGGATAAGGAGGTAGGTGTTGGATGTTGGCGAATATTTGGCAATTATGGCAGTGCCGAACGTGACGTCGACAATCTGCCTCTAAGGTAATCCAGTAATAACTAAGTCTCATTATTTTTTGGGCTAGTAGGTGTGCATTCATGTGGGGTCCGCATTCTCCGTCATGTACCTCTTCCATGACTCTTTTGTTTAGGCACCTAAGGAGGACTCCTTGTGGGGTTCGTTTGTACAGTAGGCCTTGATTCAGGACGTAATGGGTGGCTTGTATTCGTAGGGCTCTTTTTTTTTTGCTATTAGTGTCGGGTGGATATGACCCGTGGGGTTTAAAGTCTAGGATTGCCTTGTACCAAGATTCTTCGGTGGTGCCATCGGTTTCGAGGTTGCGGATGTAGGCTGGTTGTTCGCTCCTTTCTACGCAGATAGGCATGGAGAAGAGGTGATCGGGCATGTTTATTAGTGAGGCTAGTTTGGATAACGCATCAATGAATTGGTTTTCTTCGCGGGGTATGTGTATGAAGTCGATTTCGGTGAATTCCTTAGGCATTGCTTCTACTTTAGTTTGGTATGGGGTTAGGCTTTCGCTATAAACCTTCCAATTACCCGTGGCTTGGTTGACTACTAAGGATGAATTTCCGCGGACTCCAAGGTTTTTGACTCCTAGATATATGGCTGTTTTTAAACCTATTTGACAGGCTAGGTGCCCGTGATTTTGTTTGGAGGAGGTGGAGGACATGTCCCCTCGCACCTCCCTGGGCTCGATGACGAAAAGGAAGAGAAAACATTTATTATTTTATTAGCCTAGGCCCTAGGATGAACTAGAGTCTGACTCGGGTGCGGACTTGCTGGCCTCAATAGGCGTCTTAGTGCGCTCGTACTCGGGATACGCCCCAAATTTTTCTTCCTGGATGAGGTGGCGAACTTGTTGCCTAAATTCACGACATTCGCTAATGTCATGTCCTCGGCCTTGGTGGTATCGGCACCATTTGTCACCATTCCAATGTGACGGCCTCTTGTCAGTGGGTGGGTCAGGTGTCGGACTCAATGAATAGAGCAATCCGTCAGATATTAGCATGGTTATGGCCTGATCGTGGGATAACCCGAGGTGTTCTAGTAGCTTGAGACCCCTTTCCTCGGAGTTACTTGTTAAAAAATGAGTGGGCCTTTTTGTTAGTAGTGCGGTTTTAACTACCCCTGTGGTAGTGGCAGTATTTCGCCTTGTACCAGTGATGGGATCTATGCTTAAGTGGAGGATCGGCCATGGGTCCTATGGGTCGTAAAAGGCGAAGGGAGGCTAATCTTCGGAGTGCAGCCGCGTAGCTGACCCCGATTTGGGTGAACTTCTTCTTGGGCTCGATAGTCTCGGGTGAGCCAATGCCCTCCCCCTTGAGGAAAGACAGGAGGTTTGGGGAGTTCCTCGAGTCTTTCCTCAATATTGGTGATCCTAGTCTCAATTCTCAGGAGTATAGGGTGTATTTGCGAGACTAGGCGGACTAGGCTCTCCGTAGTTGTTACGAGGTCGAGGGGTGTGGGTTCCATATCGGTGTCTGGTTCGTCCTCGATGTTTAGGACCTCTTCCCCTAGGGGGACAACGTGAGAGCAGTCGATAGTATCATCGAAGATGGCGTGGACACTAAAGGGGTTCGTGGTATTATTGGGTTTCTCAGGTGGGGGAAGAGGGATTGTCCCGTTTTCTATCATGTCTTGTATAGTATGTCTGAGCCGAAAACAGGATTCCGTGTCGTCGCCGTTGCCACGATGGTATTGGCAATACTTATTTGCGTCCCACGATTTTGCCCTCCTGTCCGCGGGCGGGTCCGTAGTAGGACCTATCAGTTCGAGCTTCCCTTGCTCGGTTAATATTTTTAAGGCTTCGGTGTATGTGATGCCTAATTTGGAGAATGTTCTAGGGGTGAAGTTTGTTCTTCCCCGGGTAGTCGGTTCAACGAGGTGTACTTCCTCGGTTTTGTTACTTCCATGAGATCGGGTTCCGGGGGAAGTGGTTGGCCCCTAGTAACCTTTTCCCATTATCTTGGAGAATACTCCCTTTTTCATACCATCTTCTAGGCGTATTCCTAAGGTGGATAGCTCCTTAAAGGTGTGGATGTTCTGGTACCTAAGATGGGAGGCGTAAGCTGGCCTAAGGTTATTGACGAATTTTTCAACCAAAGTGGCTTCGTCCGGGCGGTTTATTAGCTGGGTACTGACCCTCCTCCATCTGGTCAAGAATTCTGAGAAGCCTTCCTTCTCGTTCTGGGAGAGGACCTCGAGGCTTCTAATGGTGACTTGTGTTTCGGCGTTATCCGTGTATTGTTTTGCGAACTCTACGGAGATATCATCCCAGGTGGCCACCTTCTTAGGGTCCAGTGAATAAACCCACGATCGTGGTGTGTCTCCTAGGGATGAGGGGAATATCCTAGTAAAGAGGCTAGGCTTGACCCCTTTAATGGCCATGTAATTCTTAAAGGCCCGGATGTGGTTGAGGGGGTCCTCAGTTCCTTTGAACTTGGGTATCTCGGCTAGGGAGAAGTTTTCAAGTAATTGGCCGTTCACCATTTCAAATTTCCTATGATTTTCGAGGTGGACATTATTTCTTTGGTTTAGGCACATTTGGTTTTCGAGGAAGTTTATGCGGTTCATTGCGGATTGGAGGGTGTCGTCCTTAGGCGGGGTAACGGGATCGCTCGGGATGAGGCCAGCGGGCGCCCCACCTAGCGGGGTGGAATTTAAAAGGGCCTCGTTGAGGATTCGGGTGTGGTGTTCATCTGAGGCTTTGTCTTCTAGGTGACCTAAGCGGGAATCTATGCTGTTTACGGACGCGTTTACCGTGATGACAGTGGCCTGTAAGTCCCAGATTAGGTCGGCTAGGGCTCCTATGTGGTTGTCTGCGGATTGCCCGGTGTTATTCCCACTGTGGTTGCTTGCGTATACGCTTGAATCCCCCGTCATGACTGTGAAAAGGCAATGCTAATGAGGACAGAGTTCCTGGACGCTTTACGGAAACGGGAAATGCTCGTGACTGAGCAACGCTGAAACGAGACCCTTGACCTGTGCGCGTGTGCGGTCATTGGCTTAAGGACCCGGGTGCTTTAGACTCTTGGTGTATTCGGCGAAACGCCTATGGAGTTTTCTGTCTCTGCAACGAGACGATTTGACACAAACCTCGGTGGTGAGGTTTAAAGAGGACTTCTCAAAATGAGACGACCCGAAAATGTAAGTCCTTGAGTAGAGGTGATCCTATTAACTAACGTAGACAGTTAAACACACGGTTGTACGAAGTAAGAGGTTGATCACGATCCCGGCTCAGGATCAAAGAATTTGGATGTACGCTTCTTTCGAAAACGACCAGTTTTGCAAATTTTGAAAAGGATGGTTTGTGAAAATAGTGATGGCGTGACGATATCGTTTGCGGCGTGTAGGTGCGTTGCTATGTGGGTGCATCGGAAATGATGACGAAATGTATATATGTTTTTTTTGAAAGAAGTGCGTTCCTTTAGGGGAACCGGTTTTTTTTAAAAATAATTACGTGATGCTTCTATCAAAACTACTAGTAATTAGCTAGTTCGATGCTCGCGGGGTGCGTGATGCTTGTGATAGAGCGTGAAGTCTGATGACAGTCTCCTTAAGGGTGTGACTAAATCCTTAGTGAAGGATTTAGGTGGTGAATAATGTCTTTTAGAAACTTTCGCTTTTTGAAAAAAACTTTTGAAATTAGTGACCCACGTTCGTCGGTTGTACTAATCATTAGACGGTGGGGGGTGCATTGTAAAAAAGTATTTTGAAAATGTAACCGCTTTTTGAGTTTCTTGACTTCATTAATTGAAGCTTTGGTTGTGCTAACGGTATGTGTGTAAAAAGTTTTTTTTTGAAATAAAATGTGACCGCGTGGTGGCCTTAACCCCATTAATTGGGAGTTTCGGTTGCATTAACGGTAATCATTGTTGTTAATAGGTTTTAATTTGGCCAAGGTGATGACACTAAAAACTTTTTTTTTTGAAAGCAGTGAGTGTAAATTTTGCCATGATAACGGCATCTAAAAAATGTTTTCCTTTTTAAGAAATCACGATTTGATCAAAGTATTGATGTTTAAACGATCGTTTTGAAAAGATGAGGTATTTTTGAAAACGGAATTGGGTGAGGTTGAATATATTGGTGTGGTTGAATCCAGATCTTTAGTGTTTTATTTGGGTTGTAATGTTCAAACACGCTACACATAATTAGGAATGCATACACTCATGCAGGATGCAGACTCGGGTAGGTTAGGCCAGGGTAGGCTACCGCCCACGAATAGTCTTTACTTAGGTATTGACAATGATCTGGTGAGACGAATGTCATACCGTCCGTTCGGAACTATCCGCTTATTAATCCCACGGGTTACACGTTAGGCGGCCGGAGCGTCAACCAAGGATCTCTCCGCGTGTCCCTAAAGATCTTACCGCGAAGAGGTCGATTGGTCCTGATATCGGTTAGGGTGGGCTTTTTAGGGCCAAAACCTATAGTGACCACAACTAGGAACTAAGAAATGAGCTTCACCGACCTCGTTCAAGTTACACCACCGCTGGAAACTTGTTTCCAAATCCCCAGCGGGGGCGCCAAACGGTGGACGTCCGTCCGCGCCGCCCAGCGCCCCGGGCGTGCCCGCGTGGGACCAACCCGGTTATCAACGTGTGGCGGTGGCCACCCACGCGGCCCCCTCCCTGCCGGGGGCCGGTCCGATCTCGCATATGGGGCGAAGTGTCGGACCTCGATTTGGATGACGATCCGGACTTGTACTAGACGGGTGCGGGCACCCGTGTTTCCGTTTGGGAATCGATCGAGACGTGGTTTTAAATGTTTAAAGGCCGATTTATTTGGTAAGGGGACCATTTTAGTGAACTGAATTTGTTACCGATTTGTGAAGTCGCCACCGAGTCAATTATGGGGACTCGGAAACCGTTCAAGTCAACTTTGATCCCTTAACGGCTCAAAGTTGAGTGGCACGGGACCTAAAGATAAAGACTTGTACCCTTAAGCACTCCATGCCTAGAATGACTCTCATTGCCAATGGTTTCGGACATCCGGAAACCGTCGATTCTGAGTAAGGGGTGAGGGTACGTATTGGGAAGCCAACATCCGATAGATGTCAACACCCAATTCCGCCCGCACTATAGCGGTCTCTACTAATCAATCGATGGGCTGATTTCCTAGTTCTTTTATTGTGGTGGAAGTACTGTAACATCCGTTGTTTTAACCCTATATTTAGCTACGTTGGTTATTTAAGGACAAGTAAGTTTTATCGTCGAAGTAGCGGTGTTGACATTCTTTACATGCGATTTCACGTGACAAGCAAGCCATGAAAAGATGCACGTTCGAGAGTAGAGAGTACTATGTATTATACGTATTAACAAATCAGGTTTAACGCGATAATACAGATATTTATCGTTCTCGTGATATACCTTACCTGGTACTCCGTATTCTGCTTAAGATGCGTCGGTTCGGCATTAATAGAGATGCGTCCAACCTGATAAGGTGAGCACCTGGACTAATACGGAACCCGACCATCACTTTGTTCAGTTTTAAGTTATTTTACGTTTTGAATTCCGTGTTAGGTGATTTAGCATGCGATTATAAGGTCATAAAAGCAATAAATCATAAGAAAAACTGTAAATGCGAATGTAAGTAAATCACATTGTGAGGAATTGCACCCTCGGAGTATACACTAAACGAGACTCGATGAATAAATGGGTTTGAGAATGGATCTCGGAATTACTCGGGTCAATTTAGTGTGTTTTAGTATTTGTGGTTGAAGTTGTGGCGTTACGTGTTTTAGTAGATGCTTGTGGGCCTAGCGCCCACATCTAGTGTTGTCGTAGTGCATAATAATAGAAAGTAAAAATATGGAAAGTTTTGTTTATATGGCAACCTAGTGACGACTCGATCAGCAGGCGGATCCTCCTAACTTGACCAGTGACTCTGGTAGAACTCCGTTACTGTTTGACCTTCCCACGGTTACTCCGGCAGAGCTTCGTTAACAAATGACTAGTTCTGCGGCTAATCCGAGAGAACTTCGTTACTAGTTTTGAGGTAGTCGATCACAGGCACCTCGGTATCGAGTGGGGTGCTCGAAGGTGAGGAGTAGCGTCGATGTCGCTTTTTTATCGGAACTACAATCGAGTGGATCGTTTGCCTCAGGTGTCGGAGTGCGAGCCCTTAGCGAGAGTTTAGAGGGAGAAGAGAAGAATGAATTTTGTGTCGAATGAATAAGGCGGAGGGGGGTATTTATAGGTGCTTTCGGCCCTCGTCACTCATATGGACGCCTGAGCTGGGGCGCACCATGACTCAGGCGCCTGGGGTAAGGCGTGGTGAGAACCAGGAGCGTAGGGTGGGGCGGTTGGGATTTTGAGGATACGATTTTGATAGTTTCCAAAATCGTGAGGCGGGTGTATAATACGTTTCTTGGGTGTTAAGGCTTTCCACTGCTTGACCTAGCGACGTGGGTTTAATGGGCCTCAGGTGTTCATCCCGAGGTTCGCTTGACACGGTGTTGACTCGATTCGAGTTTCGCTGCCGACTCGGGGTCTTGATGTCGGAATTAACTCTAATTAATGTCTATGTGACCGTAACGACATGACTAAGGCCGCCATCATGTTAGTTTTTAATTTTTCTGAGTAATTATTTGATCCGTTCTATAGGAAAACTACCTACAACATCGCGAACCCGTCTCGCGTTGCAGTCTTATCGTCATCGGGTGTTTGTTGGGCACTTCTGCAGCCACCAGGTCCAAATCTGGGTGTCTACAGAAGCCCCCACTTTGACTGAGGCATGGACAAGGCGAAAGTCAAAGTATAGCCGCCCAGGTCAATCGAAGATTACGACCTGGTGGCTGTCCGGTCGGGTCGTTTTAAGTCCAGTGGACTACGTGTTGAGGCTCGCCAGCCATAGCTTAGAAATCATACCTGACGTCTTCGCTTGCGGTTGCCTGCCTTGGCCCGGGCCATTGCTTGACATCTTGTTCTTGATTTTTTGTGCGCGCGCTTTGTCTTCTTCGGTTTATTTAGAGGTTTTAATTTTTTTAACTGTTTCTGCGCGCTAGCAACGGATTAAGTGTGGGCGCAAAGGATGCTGATTTTGTGTTGGCTTTTATTTGCACAAGTATATTTTGGGCTGCTTGTGAACCCCTGATGAAACAAAACGTTCGAAGGCGTTAGTCTCCACTCGAGCGGTTGTCTTCGGGATGCTTATGACCCCTTGGACAAAACAAAGTGATATAAACCATTCGAGGGCGTCGGTCTCCACTCAAATAGTTGTCTTTCGGGATGCTTCTGACCCCTAGGACAAAAACAAAGGGATATAAAACCATTCGAGGGCGTTAGTCTCTACTCGAGCGGTCATCTTCGGGATGCTTACGACCCCTAGGACAAAAACAAAGGGATATGAAACCATTCGAGGGCGTTAGTCTCCACTCGAGCGGTCGTCTTCGGGATGCTTATGACCCCTAGGACTAAAATTGCTGTGCCTCCGGGATAACTGTGACCCTCGGGCAAAATTGTTGTGCCTCCTGGATAACTCTGACCCTTGGGCAAAATTGTTGTGCCTCTGGGATAACTCTGACCCTCGGGCAAAATTGCTGTTGCTGTGCCTCCGGGATAACTCTAACCCTCGGGCAAAATTGCTGTGCCTCCGGGATAACTCTGACCCTTGGGCAAAATTGTTGTTGTTGTGCCTCCGGGATAACTCTGACCCTCGGGCAAAAATGTTGTTTGTTTATTTGTTTTAGTTAAATGCTTGTTTTGTGAGTTTGTCTTAGTTAATTTTGTTTTGCAGCTTGTCTTACTTTGTTTGGGTTTGTTATTGCTTTTGATATTTACGCATTTGATATTTGTTTAGAGTTTACTTAGATTAGTTTGGTTTAGATTTGCTTTGTTACGCGTCCGGGTGTAGCGTTTAGGTTAAGTGCGTTTCTTATGCTTGTTTTATTGTCGAGAGTGTATTATCGATGTTGATTAATAGTTGTCCCATTATTGTTGTTTAGCTTGTCTTATTAGGTTCGTGTTTTATATGTATCGACTTTGAGTTCGTTTGCTTTGCTTAAGTCTGGGCCGGGCTGTTTAGACGCGCATCCCTCAGCGCCCCAAGACTCAGGCGCCCAGCCCCCAGCGTGCCAGGGCTCAAGCGCGTCAGTTGGTGCGGTCGAGTTTTTGTGATCCGGGTCTGTTTAAGTAATGCCAAAGTTGGGGCGATCGTTCATTCCACAAAGAATTCGAACGCATCATATTCTTCGCCCCAAGCATCGAATTCTCGACTTTTCTTGCAAAATTTCTTTTCGGCTCCCACTATTTCGACGATGTCGACTCCGGGTTAGTGTTCTTTAGTTGTTTAAAGTTGGTTTTGCTTGATTCGATTGATTATGAGTTGGTTTTGTTGAAAACCCTAGAAAATCGATTTGGGTGTTTTTTATTTGCTAAGTTTCGGTGCTTGTGCTTGGTTCTATTGTTGAATTGGGGTCGATTAGAGCTTGTTGGGTTAGTTATAATCTTGATAAGGATGTTCGAGGTGCGACAATGGCCTTTTATGGGAATGTGTTTGGAATGCTAGGGTTTAAGGATCGTTTCTCGATAATTCCTGTATACGTTTTGCATAATTTTGTTCAAATAGTGTTTAAGGATGTGGGTAGCTTTCTTGTTAATTTTTATGGGCTAGGACGATCTTTAGGACCTTCCGTGGGGTTTTGTGTGTCTTAAGACGGACCAAAAGGCGCCGTAACGATGCCGGATTTTCCCGAAACCACTTCCATTGTGACCGGGACCGAAAATGTGTGCTAGAGACTTTCTTGGAATTTTGATATTCTTATCCGAAATTTTAAGCCTATTTTGACCTGTTTAAGCTGATTTAGCCTGACTAGGGTTATCTTTTCCTTTTTTTGTTTTTATTTATAGCTAGAGATGATACCGAGCGTCCAGAGGGAACTTCCTCGGTTGGTGCTAGTGCTAGGGATAATGCTAGTGTGGAGGTTGCCGACGCCAGTTCGCAGACTCCCCAAGGGATTCGCAGGAGACACATGAGTATCTCGTCCCAGTGTCGTGATCCCGAGTCTATTAATGAGGCTCAATTCGATAGAGTGAAGAAGCGTAAGCTTCCGGAGATGGTTGCTAGGAGGGCTCATGCCCCAGCTCCAACACCGGAGGACGAGGAGGTTATTTACGAAGATCCTGAGTGGGCTCGGCACTGGGACAGTCATCAGCTGATGTTTCACCTTGATCGCCACATTTCTAACCGCATCGTGCGGGGCCTGGTGAGTGTTTTATTCGTGCTTATTGGTTATGTCTCAGGTTTATTATTGCTATTTTTTTTTGCTCGGGTTAGGTTAAATTTGTTTTGTTTATCCTTGCATTGTTTCGGTTTGCAGCCCTCAGGTCCGATGAGGACTTTCTCGGGCTTTACTACGAGTCTCGATATCTATTTTCAGAAGTTAACACCCGCGGCAAAGGAGATTAGCGCGAGGACTCCTCTAGGTCCCTTAGTTGGACAGTGGGCTAGGTTAGTGGGTTGCAAGACCAAGTGCAACCTTATGGTGATTAGAGCGACGATAGATCGCTTCCACGATACTACTTCGACCTTCCACATGGCTTTTGGGGAGGTCGGGATGACCCTAGAGGAATTTGGTATGATTAGCGGTCTGCCCTGGGGCCCGGATAGGATTAGGTGGGCCACCGAGGGCCCTAGTCTAGTTAGCGATGAGGTGCGGGGCCTTATCGGGGATTGCTTACCGCGTGAGGCATATAGTGTGCCTCACGCTATAGTGAGTTCTTATATCACTGACCACTTTGAGCGAGTGGCGGTGTTGGAGGGTCGGGAGCCCAACACGCCGGAGCAGGATGCGCGATTGTGGTTGTGGTATTTCCTAGGGTCGAACCACTTCTTGGACAAGGGCGAGAGGTTCAGCACTAGGATTCTGCCTTTTCTGGCTGAGCTGACTCAGCTAGAACGCTACGACTGGGTGACCGCGGCTTTTGCGGAGATGACTCGCTGCCTGCAAGTCATGGTGAGGCCACTGGTGATAGAGTCGGCCTCGGATGTGCCCATACTGGGTCCGGACCTTATACTAGAGGTTAGTTATTATTCTTACTCTTGTATATGAAGTTCTACTTAGTTTCGACTTGGTTTTGCTAAGGTTATTTTGGATTTTTTCAGGCTTGGATCTACTCCTACTTCCCGTGTTTGGCACCTAAGACGGTGCGGGTGCACCCAAAGAGATTTCCGCCGGGGATCGAGTGGAGGCTTGCTCAGCCTAAGAGCTTAATCAGCCATTACCCGTCGGAGAATGCGTTAGTGAACAAGCTACGCATTGAAGATGTAAGTTTCCTTCTTTTCTTTTCATGGCTTATTTTGCTCAATAGCCCCCAAGGTTCGGGATTTACTAGGATGTTGGTTTTGTTTGTGTAGTTCGTGGCCCGCCCCTGGGCCGATTACAAGGGCGTGCCAGAGTATCTGGCTACGGAGCTGAGGCCTAGAAGTTATAGGAGGATGCTCCTTCCTGCTTTGTTTCACCCAGTCTGGTATCTGGCGAGCTGTTGGTGCGTCAGTGTCCGTATGACGACTTTAGGGTACCGATTGATCCTCCCCGGACCATGTTCAGACCACCGACCGCCGCAGAGGTGCTCGAGGATAGGGACGGAGAGGGAGGCGACACACTCCTGGTGCCTGGCGCCTCCTACCTATCTCACGTCACCCGGCGGTTAGCTTGGTACCGCCTCGTGGTAAGGTTCTAATTTTGGTTCTAAGATTTGCTTTGCGGTTTATTGTTTATTTGCCCTCTGACCGATCAATCTGTTGTCTTCTCAGCTGGCCGATCCGGCTGATGAAATCCGGCCCCCAGATTTTCCCCTGACACTACTAAGGGTGGATGCGGCTGGGATACCCTTTACTGAGCCCCTCCCCCCGTGTTCTGCTGAGGAGATGGATGCCGGGATTGAGTGGGGTGACCGGGTGTACCGGGTGAGTTTTTTTTGTTTTTCGTTTGGGTTCAAAGAATTAGGGTTGGTTTGCCTAACCTCTATGGCCGCACTCTCAGGTTTCCTCGGCTTGCCATCAGCGGTTGTGGCAGGCTGCCAACTGCTTCAGGGCCTATGTCTCGAGGGTCTCCCGTGACACTTCGGGGCCCCGATCGGTGAGTTTACGTGACTAAGGTGGCTTTCTAGGCTGTTGGTGTACTTTCCTAATGCTTAAGTGTATTTGCAGGATGTTTCGGATATGGTGGGGCACTTGGAGACTCGGGTGACCGAGCTCGAGGCGAGAGAGGTTGAGGCACAACGGCTCCTGCAATCTCGAGTTAACGAGATCGCCTTCCTAAAGGAGCACTCGGTCCCGGGGCGAGACCTCAGCACAGGGTGAGGCTAGGCATCAGATCGAAAGGGAGGCTGAGGCTGAAGCTGAGGCTACGGGTGCCGCGGAGGAGGTTGGAGAGATTCCCGAGACATCTACTCTAGATATGCTGTCGGGGATGGACGGTAGTGAGTTTCCTTTCATAGACCCGGGGGACCTAGGGTTAGATGACCAGCTTTGCGAGATCGTGATTGCCATCGGCGCGGCTTCTAGGGGTCCTTCCTTGCCTAGATTTGTATAAGGATTTGTATATTTTGTATATTTGTTTTAGATTTTTAGTATTTGGATTGGTTGGATTAGTCTTGCATTTTAGTTTAACGAATTGTTTACTTAGATTGACAAGTAATCACTTTTGCGTTTATTCGTTTTGCGATGTGACTCGGTTTAGCGTGCGTTAGCATTGCATGAGAGTACGAAAATGGTTTCTTTCCGTGGTTTTGAAATGCGTTAGTTTGAGTCGGGAATCGGATTAGATACTACGTCGATTAAAATATTTTGACTCGAGATGGACGAGACGTGAAACGTTAACGTAGAACATTAACGCGTTTTGACCGCGTATATTAGCAGATGAGATTTAGTACGAAATCGGAATTTAAAATCCGAGCACTTTTGAAAAAAAAGTTAGAGCACTTTTTGAAAAAAAAGTTGTGGGTGTTTGTTTTAGACATACTAGGGTATCCATAGGGTCTAGCACATCTATATTTAGCGTCATGTTGGGTTTTGGGAAAATCCTTGCCGAGTGGGTTAGTACTTTTAAGAAATGTGACCCCGAGGTTAGTTCAAATGATGGTTTATCAGTGGTTGTCATGCGTAGTCGAGTCAAGGTGCAAGATAACTTCTTGCGGGCATGTTCTAGGTTTTGGGATCCGAAATACCACGCTTTTGTCTTTCCCGGAGGTAAAATTTGTCCTTTGCCTGAAGAGATAAATGCTATAGGCGGGTGGAGCTCGGTTCGACCTTGTGTGCCTTATGGGGATGATGCTTATGTGGAGCGGTTTTACCATTTTTTAATTTGGACCTTTCTTCGCTAGAAGAAGCGAAGGGTTATTTTGGTATGGACGGTCTTAACTTAGAGTTACTTTCTAGGACGTTCTCACAAGTTGGCTCTCGTCATCTTTCGACCTTGGCATATAGACGCGCTTTTAACCCTGCCATTGCTTGTTCTTATCTTTTTGAGGATGCGAGGTCACAAGAAGGCTGGGGTAATCCTCTGGTTTTGAATGAGGTGATGGCAATGGAACATGTACGGTCACTCTCTTTGCTTATTTTGGGTGAGCTCGTTCTGGGTCTTGATGCTACTGTCCGGCTACAAGGGACACCTTCTCGGGGTTCTAGGATCATCTTACAGGTGTGTGTTTTTTGTATTGTTTCCCCCTTTTTTTTGGTTTTATTTTATGGTTGTGATGTTTTGTAGTGTTTGTACAGGTTTGACTGCAGGAACGACTTGGTTTGGTGGTCCCTCCCCGGTGTTTCAAAGATTATAATTACAGGGGTTTCACGGGCCGGAAAATGGTGCAGTTGTGGGGTAAAATTCTCAAGGAAAAGGATTGGCTTTCCTATTTGGCTGAGGGGGATGTGCTCATCAGGTTGTCTATCCCGTGGTGGAACACTAGTGGGCGTATCGGGTTTCCATTTTTGTCTTCGTCATGGGTTTTGCTAATACTATCCATGAGGGATCAAGTTCGTGTTTACCCGGGCATATTGTCACGTCAAATGGGTGTCCAGCTTTCTATTCCAAAGGATGCTGAAGTTGTCTCTACTTCTGACCCATGGACGGGGGATTCGCTTAGGGGGTTCAGAATTTCTTTGGAGCAGAAATTATTGCGTCCCGTTGTTATTGCGGGTGTTCGACCGACTGAGAATGCTCCTATCCGGCGAAGGGTTTGTGAACACTCGTCGAGGAAAATTGACTCAAAAGTTAGGAAGACAGTACCACTAAGAGGCGAGGAGGTGACTCGAGAGACCGTTACCAAGTGCCTACCCAGAGACAGAGAGACCGATCCTAGTTTAGTCAGTTCATCTGAACGGGTCAAGACCGACGAGACCTTTATTAAAGTTGTGAAAGAGCAAAGAAGGTGGGATTTGCTGGACTCATGTTTGGATAGGGCATTAGAAGCTTATTTTCAGAAAATCGCGGAGGAAGAACGTAAGCGATCACACCCGAACGGCAAGGGTGAGGAAGAGTTGGACCGGTAGAGCCCAGCCATTTATATTATGTAATACTAGTCGATAATATGTGGCGTATTAGTACTAGTTTTTGTGTGGTCTTGACACGTTGTTATCGTCCGGGATGTCCGGACTTCAGATTTTTGATGTAGATGCCTCGACAAAGGCTCGATTTAACCGAATTTGTTATTAATGAGAAGCACATTTTTATTTTCCTTTTTTTTGTGGTAGCTCGCAACTCGATTCTTCATTTTACCCGGAGCGCCCTTTCGGGTTTTCACTCCGTCCTCGGGTCACCCTTTTTGTATTTTTTTTCTTTTTTTTTGCTTTCTTTTTTTGTTTTTTTTTTACGACGGCTCGCAACTCGTTTCTTCATTTTGCCCGGGGCGCCCTTTTGGGTTTTCACCCCGTCCTCGGCTCGTCATATTTTTTTTTTACGACGGCTCTCAACTCGTTTCTTCATTTTGCCCGCGGCGCCCTTTCGGGTTTTCACCCCGTCCTCGACTCGTCGTTTGTGCTTCGTCATTTTAAATCACTCGGGGGTCGGGTCGTAGAAGGAGTCCCGTTTTATACATGAATCAGTTAATCGATTTTTTTTTGCTCTTCTTTTTTTTCGGTAGTTTGGTTATAAGGATCACGGCGCCCCCGAGAGTATTTTCTTAACAAGGTAGGGGGCCGCCCAGTTTGGTTTGAATTTCCCTCTAAGGTCTACGGGAAGGGGTGCTCTAATGGATTTGATCACTAAATTTCCCTCGTGTATGTTTCGGGATTTTTCTCGCTTGTTAAAGGCTCCTTGGATTCGTTGTTGGTAGGCCTGTACGTTGGATAGGGCATGTATCCTACGTTCATCTAGGAGTACTAGCTCGTCGTTTCGTTTTTGGTTCCATTCTTCCTCAGGGATACCACTTTCGGCTAATATTCTTAGTGATGGTACTTCTAGCTCTATTGGTTGGACGGCTTCGGAACCATAGGTTAGGTAATTTGGTGTGGCTCTGGTGGGTGTTCTATAGGATGTTCGGTATCACCATAAAGCGAAGGGGATTTTGTTTGGCCAATCTCGGTAGTTGTCTATCATTTTCTTAAGGTGATGGTTTTGCTGGCTGCTTCTACGGCCCCGTTGGTTTGCGGTCTATGAGGTGAGGATTTGTGTCTTTGGATTTTGTATTTGTCTAGGAGTTTTGGTGTCGGCCCTGAAGTGAGCCCCCTGGTCGCTAATGATTTCATGAGGTATACCATAACGGCAGATGATGTTGTTTTGCAAGAATTTGACTACTTGTTTTGAGGTAAGTACGGTGTAAGAGGCGGCTTCTACACATTTGGTGAAGTAATCGACGACTACTAAAATAAAGCAATGTCCGTCGGTCCCGGATAGGTGTACTTTCCCTATGATGTCTATTCCCCAAGTAGAGAAGGGCCAGGGTGTGGCTATAGTGTGTAGAGGATAAGGAGGTAGGTGTTGGATGTTGGCGAATATTTGACAATTATGGCAGTGCCGAACGTGACGTCGACAATCTGCCTCTAAGTTAATCCAGTAATAACTCAGTCTCATTATTTTTTGGGCTAGTAGGTGTGAAATAAAATGTTACCGCGTGGTGGCCTTAACCCCATTAATTGGGAGTTTCGGTTGCATTAACGGTAATCATTGTTGTTAATAGGTTTTAATTTGGCCAAGGTGATGGCACTAAAAACTTTTTTTTTGAAAGCAGTGAGTGTAAATTTTGCCATGATAACGACATCTAAAAATGTTTTCCTTTTTTAGAAATCACGATTTGATCAGAGTATTGATGTTTAAACGATCGTTTTGAAAAGATGAGGTATTTTCGAAAACGGAATTGGGTGCGGTTGAATATGTTGATGTGGTTGAATCCAGATCTTTAGTGTTTTATTTGGGTTGTATTGTTCAAACACGCTACACATAACTAGGAATGCGTACACTCATGCAGGATGCAGACTCGGGTAGGTTAGGGTAGGCTACCGCCCACGAATAGTCTTTACTTAGGTATTGACAATGATCTGGTGAGACGAATGTCATACCGTCCGTTCGGAACTATCCGCTTATTAATCCCGCGGGTTACGCGTTAGGCGGCCGGAGCGTCAACCGAGGATCTCTCCGCGCGTCCCTAAAGATCTTACCGCGAAGAGGTCGATTGATCCTGATATCGGTTCGGGTGGGCCTTTTATGGCCAAAACCTATAGTGACCACAACAAGGAACTAAGAAATGAGCTTCACCGACCTCGTTCAAGTTACACCACCGCTGGAAACTTGTTTCCAAATCCCCAGCGGGGGCGCCAAACTGTGGACGTCCGTCCGCACCGCCCAGCTCCCCGCGCGGGACCAGCCCGGTTTTCAACGTGTGGCGGTGGTCACCCACGCGGCCCCCTCTCTGCCGGGGGCCGGTCCGATCTCGCATATGGGGCAAAGTGTCGGACCTCGATTTGGATGACGATCCGGACTTGTACTAGACGGGTGCGGGCACCCGTGTTTCCGTTTGGGAATCGATTGAGACGTGGTTTTAAATGTTTAAAGGTCGATTCATTTGGTAAGGGGACCTTTTTAGTGAACTGAATTCGTTGCCGATTTGTGAAGTCGCCACCGAGTCAATTATGGGGACTCGGAAACCGTTCAAGTCAACTTTGATCCCTTAACGGCTCAAAGTTGAGTGGCACGGGACCTAAAGATAAAGACTTGTACCCTTAAGCACTCCATGCCTAGAATTACTCTCATTGCTAATGGTTTCGGACATCCGGAAACCGTCGATTCTGAGTTAGGGGTGAGGGTACGTATTGGGAAGCCAACATCCGATAGATGTCAACACCCAATCCCGCCCGCACTATAGCGGCCTCTACTAATCAATCGATGGGCTGATTTCCTAGTTCTTTTGTTGTGGTGGAAGTACTGTAACATCCGTTTTTTTAACCCTATATTTAGCCACGTCGGTTATTTAAGGACAAGTAAGTTTTATCGTCGAAGTAGCGGTGTTTACATTCTTTGCATGCGATTTCACGTGACAAGCAGGCCATGAAAAGATGCACGTTGGAGAGTAGAGAGTACTATGTATTATACGTATTGTCAAATCAGGTTTAACGCGATAATACAGATATTAGTCGTTCTCGTGATATACCTTACCTGGTACTCCGTATTCTGCTTAAGATGCATCGGTTCGGCGTTAATAAAGATGCGTCGAACCTGATAAGGTGAGCACCTGGACTAATACGGAACCCGACCATCACTTTGTTCAGTTTTAATTTATTTTACGTTTTGAATTCCGTGTTAGGTGATTTAGCATGCGATTATAAGGTCATAAAAGCAATAAATCATACGAAAAACTGTAAATTATTTGATCCTCCTAGCTTGACCAGTGACTCTGGTAGAACTCCGTTACCGAGTAATTATTTGATCCGTTCTTTAGGAAAACTACCTACAACATCGCGAACCCGTGTCGCGTTGCAGTCCTATCGTCATCGGGTGTTTGTTGGGCACTTCTGCAGCCACCAGGTCCAAATCTGGGTGTCTACAGTACTTACCGATCAAGGTCCCGAAGTGTCACGGGAAACTCTCGAGGCGTAGGTCCGGAAGCAGTTGGCAGCCTGCGACAACCGGTGATGGCAAGCTAACGAAACCTGAAAGGCGAAACCATATAAGTTAGCCAAACAAAACCTAACCCTTAGAACCCAAATCTAAACGGAAATAGAAACTTACCCAGTATACCCGGTCACGCCCCTCCATCGCAGCCTCCATCTCCTCAGCGGAATACGAGAAAAGAGGCTTTGAAAGGCTACCTCAACCACATCAACCCTGAGCAGCGTCAAAGGGTAGTCTGGGGACTGAACAGCATTAGCCGAATCGGCAAGCCGAAAGAAAAGCGAACTGTTCAAAATGAAAGCAAACACTAAACCATAGGACAAAACAAGCGATAAAACCAAAACCGACATTTCAACAGCGTTGACCTTGGGGGCTACTAAGTAAAACAAACCGTAAGAAGGAAACATACATCCTCGATGCGCAGCTGGTTCACCAGCATATTCTCCGACGAGTAGTGACTTGTCGTACTCTTAGCCTGAGCCAACCACCATTCAATCCCCGCCGGAAGCCTTACCGGACGAGCATGTACCATCCTAGGTGTCAACCGAGGGAAATAGGAATCAAACCAATCCTAGAAAAACCCAAAAACATCATTAGCAAAACCAAACCAAACTAGGTGAAACCTCAAAACCTCCCTTAATCAAAATCAACCCCCCAGCGGAAAAAACGTGAAAACCCCTAGCTAATAATTAAGACCACTCATACTGAAGCACATGACAATCTATGCGCGATATCTGAACAAAACAAACTCAATCGAATCCCAAAGCATTCCTAAGGTAAATTTCAAACTCGTGAGTCTAACGAACCGCAAAGCATTCAAACCTCAATTTCAGTTCAATTTTAAACGAGCCCCTTGTAGCGCTCAAAACCATTTTAAACGTGCCCCTTGTAGCGCTCAAAACAATTTTAAACGAGCCCCTTGTAGCGCTCAAAACAATTTTAAAAGAGCCCCTTGTAGCGCTCAAAACTATTTTAGACGAGCCCCTTGTAGCGCTCAAAACAATTTTAAACGAGCCCCTTACAGCGCTCAGACGCATTTTAAACGAGTCCCTAGTAGCACTCAATTTAACTCAAAACCCGATTTTGGATGAGTCCCTGGTAGCACTCAATCCAATTCAAGTTAAGTCAAGTCAATTCATTGAGCCCCTGGTAGCACTCAATCCAATTTCAATTCATGTCAATTTAATTTAATTTAATTCAATTCAGTTTTAAGTGAGTCCCTGGTAGCACTCAGAATAATCAAATCAACCTGAAACGAGTCTCTAAGCATTCAATTCACGTCCCCCTAAGGAATACCTAAAGCAAAATCGAAATCAATACAACCATCCACCAAGGATATCTAACCAAATTAAGACACCAATAAATACTTAAACAGACCCGGTCCACGGAAACCCGACCGCCCCATGTGACGCGCCTGAGTCCTAGCGCGCTGGGGGCTAGGCGCCTGAACATTAGAGCGCAGATGGATGCGCGTCCGAGCAGCCCAGTACAAACTAAAACAAAATAAACGAGACTCAAAATTCGATACACATAAAACACGCACCTTTTAAGACAAGCAAAACAACAAATAACGAAGCAATTACTAATCAACATTGACAAAACAAGCTCGATAATAAAACAAGCATCAGAACCGCGCTTAACCTAAACGCTGCACCCGGACGCGTAACAAAGCAACCTGAACAAATCTCAAATGCATAACAAACTGAAACAAAGCAAGATCAAACTCGAACCAAATAAGACAAACTCACAAAACAAAAACTTTTAACTAAAACGAATAAACAAACAGCAATTTTGCCCGAGGGACGTTAGTATCCCGGAGGCACAGCAACAGCAATTTTTCCCGAGGGACGTTACTATCCCGGAGGCACAGCAACAACAATTTTGCGCGAGGGATGTTAGTATCCCGGAGGCACAGCAACAGCAATTCTGTCCGAGGGACGTTAGTATCCCGGAGGCACAACAACAACAATTTTGTCCTATGGGTCAGAGCATCCATGAAGACAGCTGCTCGAGTGGAGACTGACGCCCTCGAGTAGTTTACAACAACAATTTTGTCCTGGGGGTCAGAGGCATCCCAAAAGACAGCTATTCGAGTGGAGACTGACGCCCTCGAATAGTTTATATCATTTTATTTTGTCTTAGGGGTTGGAGGCATCCCCGAGGATAGCTACGCGAGTGGAGACTGACGCCCTCGAGTAGTTTATCTCAATTTGTTTTGTCCTAGGCCGGGGTCAGAAGCATCCCAAAGACAGGTGTTCGAGTGGAGAGTAACGCCCTCGAACATTTTTGTTGTTTCACTTCGTTTCGCCCAAGGGGCCACAAGCATCTCGAAGACGACCGCTTGAGTGGAGACTAACGCCCTTAAACGTTTTATCAAGGGTCACAAGCATCCCAAAAGTTTGTTCAAACGTAAGTATGAGCATTCTTTGCACTTACACTTAACACATCACTAAAAACATCTGAAAAACTAAACAAACCGTTTAAACAAGCCAAAGAAGACAAAGCGCGAGCGCATAAAGAACCAAGGACGAGATATCAAGCAATGGCCCGGGCCCAAGCAAGCAACCGCAAGCGAAGACGTCAGGTATGATTTCTAAGCTGTGGCTGGCGACCCTCAACACGTAGTCCAATGGACTTAAAACGATCTGACCGGACAGCCACCAGGTCGTAAACTTCGATTGACCTGGGCGGCTATACTTTGACTTTCGCCTCGTCCAAGCCTTAGTCAAAGTGGGGGCTTCTGTAGACACCCAGATTTGAACTTGGTGGTGTAGACACCCAGATTTAGACCTGGTGGTGTAGACACCTGGATTTGGACCTGGTGGCTGCAGAAGTGCCCAACAAACACCTAATGGCGATAGGACTGCAACGCGACGCGGGTTCGCGATGTTGTAGATAGTTTTTATATAGAACGGATCAAATAATTACTCGGAAAAATTAAAACTAACATGATGGCAGCCTAGTCGTGTCGTTACGGTCGCATAGATACTAATTAGAGTCAATTCTGACACCGGGATCCTCGAGTCGGTCCCGAAACTCAAACCGAGTCAGCACCCCGCCAAGCGAACCTCGGGATGCACACCCGAGGCCCAAACGTTCACGGCGCTAGGTCAAGCCGCGGGAGCCTTAATCCCCAAGTAACAAATTATACTCCTCCCTCTCGGTTTTGGAAAGTATCAAAATCGGATCTTCAAAACTCCAACCGCCCTGCCTCACGCGTCTCGGATTCACAGCGCCCTAGCCCAGGCGCCTGAGTCTTGGTGCGCCCCAACTCAGGCGTCCATATGGGCGACGAGGGCCGAAAACGGCTATAAATAGCCCCCTCTGCCTCATTCATACGACACACAATTCTCATTCTTCTCTTCCCCCTCTAAACTCTCGCTAAGGGCTCGCACTCCGACACCCGAGGCAAACGATCCACTCAATCGTAGTTCCGATAAAAGCGACATCAACGCTATTCCTCACCTTCGAGCACCCCACTCGATACCGAGGTGCCTGTGATCGACTAGCTCAAGTCTAGTAGCGAAGCTCTGCCAGATTAACCGCAGAACTAGTCCTTAGTAACGAAGCTCTGCCGGAGTAGCCGCAGGAAGGGTAAACGGTAACGGAGCTCTGCCGGAGTCACTGGTCAAGCTAGGAGGATCCGCCTGTTGAAACCGAGTCGTCACTAGGTTGTTATCTAAACAAAACTTTCCATATTCGCACTTTCTTTTATTATGCATTACGATAACACTAGATGTGGACACTAGATCCACGAGCATCTACCAAAACACGTAAACGTCCCAACCTCAATCACAAGTACTAAAACACACTAAATAGACCCAAGTTATTTCGAGATCCGCTCTCAAACTATCTATGCATCGAGTCCTGTTTAGTGTATACTCCGAGGGTGCAACTCCTCGTAATGTGATTTACTTACATTCGCATTTACAGTTTTTCGTATGATTTATTGCTTTTATGACCTTTTAATCGCATGCTAAATCACCTAACACGGAATTCAAAACGTAAAACAACTAAAACTGAACAAAGTGATGGTCGGGTTCCGTATTAGTCCAAGTTCTCGCCTTACTAGGTTCGACACATCTCTATTAATACCAAACCGACGCATCTTAAGCAGAATACCAGGTAAGGTATACCACGAGAATGGCTAATATCCGTATTATCAAGTTAAAACTGATTTGCTAATACGTATAATACTAGTACTCTCTACTCTCCTACATGGATCTTTTCATGGCCTGCTTGTCACGTGAAATCGCATGCAAAGAATGTAAACACAACTACTTTGACAACAACACTTACTTGTCCTTAAACAACCAATGTAGCAAAAGACACAGGGTTAAAACAACGGATGTTACAACATTTCCGCCACATCAAAAGAACTAGGTTATCAGCCCACCGATTGATTAGTAGAGGCCGCCATAGTGCGGGCGGGATTGGGTGTTGACATTTATCGGATGTTGGCTTCCCAATACGTACCCTCACCCCTTACTCAGAATCGACGGTTTCCGGATGTCCAAAAACATTGGCAATAAGAGTCATTCCAGGCATGGAGTGCTTAAGAGTACAAGTCTTTATCATTAGGTCCCGTGCCACTCAACTTTGAGCCGGCAAGGGATCAAAGTTGACTTGAACGGTTTCCGAGTCCTCATAATTGACTCGGTGGGGACTCCACAAGTCGCCAACGAATTCAGTTCACTAAAAAGATCGCCTTACCAAATGAATCGGCCTTTAAACATTTACATCCACGACTCGATCGATTCCCAAACGGAAACACGGGTGCCCGCACCCATCTAGTACAAGTCCGGATCGTCATCCAAATCGAGGTCCGACACTTCGCCCCGGAAGCGAGATCGGACCGGCCCCGACCGGGAGTGGGCCGCGTGGGTGGCCGCCGCCACACGATGAAAACCGGGTCGGTCCCGCGCGGTGCGGACGGACGTCCACAGTTTGGCGACTCCGCTGGGGATTTGGAAACAAATTCCCAGTGGTGGTGTAACTTGAACGAGGTCGGTGAAGCTCGTTTCTTAGTTCCTAGTTGTGGTCACTATAGGTTTTGACCCTAAAAGGCCCACCCTAACCGATATCAGGACCAATCGACCTCTTCGCGGTAAGATCTTTAGGGACACGCGGAGAGATCCTCGGTTGACGCTCCGGCCGCCTAACGCGTAACCCGCGGGATTAATAAGCGGATAGTTCCGAACGGACGGTATGGCACTCGTCTCCCTTGATGATTTGTCAATGCCTAAGTGAAGACTATTCGTGGGCGGTAGCCTACCCTAACCTACCCGTGTCTGCATCTTGCATGAGTGTACGCATTCCTGGTTATGTGTAGCGTGTTTGCAAACAACCCAAATAAAACACTAAACATCTGGATTCAACCACGCCAACATATTCAACCGCACCCCATTCCGTTATTTTTTCGCAAAAAAATGTAAACTTCGTGTTTTCAAAAACGACCTTTTAAACGCCGATACTCCGGATAAATCACGATTTCTAAAAAGGGAAAAACTTTTTTACATGCCGTTATCATGGCAAATTTTACACTCACCACTTTCAAAAAGAAAAAATATTTTCAATGCCATCACCTTGGCCAAATTAAAACCCGTCAACAACAAATACCGTTAATGCCACCAAAACTCCCAATTAATGGGGTCAAGGTACGCCGCACGGTTACATTTTATTTCAAAAAAACTTTTTTACACACATCACGTTAACACAACCAAAGCTTCAATTAATGAAGTCAAGGAACCCAAAACGGTTACATTCTAGAAACACTTTTCACAATACATCACTCTCCACTGTCAAATGCTAGTTAATGCAACCGACAAACGTGGATCACTCGTTTTGAAAGCTTTTTATAAAGACCATATTCATCATCTAAGTTCTTTGATAAGGATTTAGTTACACCTTTAAAACACCATCGTTAGACTTCACGCTTTGCCACGGGCATCACGTACACCGCAAATATCGAACTAACCAATTAATAGCAGTCTCGATAGAAGCATCACGCAATCATTTTGAAAAAAAAAAATGGTTTCCCTAAAGAACCGTGTTCCTTTAAAAAAAAGGGCTTTTACACTGTTGCCATCGTCGGATTCCCGACACACACATGGGGCAGAACACCTTCACGTCACCAACGAGGTCACCACACCATCGTCACCCTAGCTTTGCAAAATCACTTTTCAAAAAAAAAGAAAAATACTTTCCTCTGCGAGTATCGGTCCTTTTTCAAAAAAATTCTTTGATCCTGAGCCGGGATCGCGATCAACCTCTTACGTCGTACAACCGTGTGATTAACTGTCTGTGTTAGTTACTAGGATCGCCTCTACCCGAGGTTTTACATTTCGGGTCGTCTCATTTCGAGAAGTCCTTTTTAAGCCTCACCTCCGAGGTTTGTGTCAAATCGTCTCGTTACTGAGACTTAAGATTCATTAGGCGTTTTGCCGAATACACCAAGAGTCTATAGCACCTGAGTCCCTAAGCCAATGACCGCACACATGCGTGATTCAGGGGTCTTGTCTCCATGTTGCTCAGTTACGAGCATCCCTCGAGTCTCTAAGTCATCCGGTGGATCCAATCTGACCTTTTAATCCTTTCTCACTAGAATCACTCCCCAACATGTCGGTAGATTCAAGCGCCATCAAAAGCATCCGCAACGATGTCAATACCCTAGCCAAATTGGTTCGCAACATCCATACTTCAGTAACCCGTTTAACTTTATCCGTTCGTTACATCGATAGCCGCCTCAGTTTCCTTGAGAGTAGAGACCCAAAAAGTGATATGAACGCCAATCCGGGCAACTACCACGCCCAAGAGCCTACCCAGTATAGATTATCCCAATGCTTCGACCGATCGAAACTTCTTAAAGTCAATACGGGAAAAACCTCAAGACCTTATAAAACCACATCCAACAAAGTAGAAAGACCATCGAGGGAATTCACCCCAATCAATTCTTCCTACACCTAAGCTCTTGAGCATCTGGTCGATCAAGGGAAGCTCGAGCCCATAGGTCCTACTACGGACCCACCTATAGACAAAAGGGCAAAGTCATGGAATGCCAATAAATATTGCCATTACCACCGTGGCAAAGGCCACGATACCGAATCTTGTTTTCGGCTCAAGCATACATACAAGATATGATAAAAAATGGGACTATCCCTCTCCCTCCGCCCGAAAAATCTAACAATACCACAAACCCCTTTAGCATTCATGCTATCTTTGACAACACCATCAATTGTTCCCACCTCGACCTTATAGAGGAGAATGTTCTGAATATCGAGGAAGATCTTGACAACCCACGGGCATCCACCGAGACGAGTAAATCCGTGTCCAAGTCAAAGTCTAGTTCGTCTTAGGGCGTAGACCTAATATTATAACAAATGTCTTTTGATTTTACATCAGGAGGTGCGAGGGGATCTGTCCTCCACCTCCCCGAAAACAATATCTCGCTCGGGCGCATAGCCCGCTTATTACTATCAATAAAAAGAAATAAATTTTTCTTCCTTTACAATGCGCCTCTACAATCGCTTGATTTAATAATGCACGTTCTTGCTTACAACTCGATACTATGCCAATCAAACATACCTCAAAACAAAGAGGACTTACAAGAACCGAGATCTCGTGTTCTCTTTTACCTATTCCATGTTTGGTATAGAAAGCCACACAATTATACCTTAGAACGAGCGTTACTGAATCCTATAACAAACCTAGATAGTCTCTTAGCTAGTGATCATAGACGGAAGGCAAACCCATTACCCACAATAAATATCCCTCGAATAAAGACCGACCAATTACTACCATAGGTGCTACTCTTACAAAAAGAAAAAGAAGTCTGAAATGGCCTAAAGGATCCAAGGAAAAAAATGAAACCAAGGCCAAAATAAACCGGCCCAATTCAGTGATCAAGACCAAACTCAACGGTCAAAATGAAACTCTCAATCATTCAATTCGACTTTAAGTGGAAAGTCCGAACAAAAAAGCAAAAAAAAAGAGAAAAAGAGAAAAATGAAAAATGAACAGACCAGTCAACTAGCACCCAAATACTAGCCTCCCTACATTACAACCCTTAAGACCTTCCCAAGACACTTGTTTGAAGACAGTCCGGAATTTTGAGGATTCAAGCTCAATAGGATAATCCCAACCGTTAGGGCCAGACATAGAAATCAGATCCCACGTAATATAAATCCCACCCGATTGAAGTCTGAGTCATTTTTACTCAGCTTCCCCTTTCCTACCACGTTACGAAACCTTAGCCCATAGCCCTAACTCCACAAAAATCAAACTCCAGATTTTGATCTATCGAAACCACTTACTACCTAGCTTTACATTCCAAAACCATCCAAGTCAGTCACCCTGACCCAATCACGTGTCTCGGTAATTGTCACTTTCAAGAGGCCACACCCAATCACTCCGCCTTAGTTCTTTAACTAGGGAGGATACACTCTAAACATCTCACATCGATAATTGGCATAACGAGTCTAAAGCAAAATCACTCACATCTAAGAACTACGAACATGGTTTGATTCCATTTAAAAGTGGATACGTAGGCAACCCTCCTTCGGGTACAACCAAACAAACAACAAACAAATAAACAAACAAAATCGATTCATCAATTCATGTACAAACCGGGACTCTCCCCACGACCCGATCAATGAGTGATTTGAAAATGACGAAGCACAAACGACGAGCCGAGGATGGGGTGAAAACCCGGAAGGGCACCCCGGGCAAAATGAATAAACGAGTTGCGAGCCGTCGTTAAAAAAACAAAAAAACAAAAACAAAAAAAAACGACAAAACAAAGGTGAGCCGAGAACGGAGTGAAAACCCGAAAGAGCACTCCGGGCAAAATGAAGAATCGAGTTGCGAGCCACCACGAAAAAATAAAATAAATAAATGATTAATGCAAAATCAATTAAATCAAGCCTTTGTCGAGGCCCTTTACATCAAACATCCAAAATCCGGCTACCCCGAGAAACGACAACGCGTCAAGTAAAACCCCACAAAAACTAGTGCTAATAAACCACATAATGTCAATTAATACAACATAGTACTAAACGGTTGGGCGCTACCGGTCCAAATTTTCCTTTCCCTTGCCATTCGGGTATGCTTGCTCGGGTCTTTCACCATCGACCCCTCCTAACACAAGCTTCCACCGCCCTAGCCAAAAGCGAGCCCAACCAATCCCACTTCCCCTTCTCACTCACATTTTCAATATGAGTCTTGTCGATCTCGGCCCGTTTAGATGAACTGACGAATACTAGGATCGGTAACGCCGTCTTTGGTAGGGCACTTAGGAACATTAGCCCACATAGCTTCCCTATTCTGTAGTACAATCATCTCCACAATCTTTAACCTTTCTCTCACATCCAACAACCCCGAACGTCGGGAACGACCTCTTGAAGTCGCGAAACCCCTTTCCAAAAGCCAAAATGCCCGCGCAAGAGTAACAGGTCCACGCGGATATCACATTTCACCCATCGGACCCACCAGATTTAGACGTCTTTTCATTTTTTTAGGGGGATAAGCTACCCCACCTAGGCGTGTTGTAGCCTTTTAACGGTTATCGTCAGGTCGCGTTTGTAGCCTAACAAGGCAATATTAAGAATATGCAAAAAGTGGTCTAACTTTTTTTCAAAAATTGCCCGAATTTTAAAACTGGGATTTCGTTCCGAATGTCAAAGCAACTGCGCTCATCTCCTAATATACTCGGTCAGAATACGTTAATGTTTTACGTTAGCATCTTGTCCATCTCGAGTAAAAAATTTTTAATCGACGTACTATTTGATCCGATTCCCGGCTCAAACTAACACATTTCAAAACATCCGAAAGGAACTGTTTTCATATTTCTGTGCAACGCCAACGCACCCTAAACTAGGTCAAAACATAAAACAAACAAACGTAAAAAGTGATTACTTGTTAATCTAGGTAAACAATTCGTCAAACAAAAACGCAGGACTAATCCGACCAATTCAAATACTAAGAATCTAAAACAAATATACAAAATATACAAATCCTTATACAAATCGAGGCTAGGAAGGACCCCTAGAAGCCACGCCAATGGCTATCACAATCTCACAAAGGTGGTCATCCAAACCGAGATCCTCCAAGTCTATGAGAGGAGACTCACTACCATCCATCCCCGATAGCAAGTCTAGAGTAACCGTCTCGGGGATCCCTCCAACTTCCTCGGTGGCACCCGTAGCCTCCGCCTCAGCCTCAGTTTCCCTTTCAATCTGGTGCCTAGCCTCACCCTGGGCTGAGGTCTCACCCCGAGACCGAGCCAACTGCTCCTTTAGGAAGGCGATCTCATCAGCCCGAGATTGCAGGAGCCGTTGCGACTCAACCTCTCTTGCCTCGAGCTCGGTCACCCGAGTCTCTAGCTGCCCCACCATATCCGGGACGTCCTGCAAATACACTTAAACATTAGGAAAGTACACCAACAGCCTAGAAAACCAACCTAATCACACAAACTCACCGATCCAGGCCCCAAAGTATCATGGGGAACCCTCGAGCATAGGCTCGGAAGCAGTTGGCGGCCTGCCACAACCGCTGATGACAAGCCGAGGAAACCTGAAAGATGAAACCATAGAAGTTAGGCAAACCAACCCTAATTCTTAGAACGCAAACGAAGAAAGAAAACCAAAATTTACCCGGTACACCCGGTCACGCCACTCTATCCCAGCGTCCATCTCCTCAGCAGAACACGGGAGAAGAGGCTCGGTGAAAGGTATCCCAGCCGCATCCACCCTAAGCAGCGTCGGGGGAAAATCTGGGGGCTGAATTTCATCAGCCGGATCGGCCAGCTGATAAGATAACAGATTGGTCGGTCAAAGGGCAAAGAAACAATAAAGCGCAAAGCAAACCTTAGAATCAAGAATTAGGACATTACCACAAGGCGATACCAAGCTAACCGCCGGGTGACGTGAGACAGATAGGAGGCACCAGGTACCACGAGTGTATCACCTCCCTCTCCGTCCCTATCCTCGAGGACCTCTGCGGCGGTCGGTGGTTTGAACATGGTCCGGGGAGGATCAACCGGTACCCTGAAATCGTCATATAGGCACTGACGCACCAACCGCTCGCCCAAATACCAAACTGGGCGAAACAACGCAGGAAGGAGCATCCTCCTGTAAACTTCTAGGCCTCAGCTCCGTAGCCACATACTCCGACACGCCCTCATAATCAGCCCAAGGGCGGGCCACAAACTACACAAATAGAACCAACATCCCAATGAATCCCAAACCTTGGGGGCTATTGAACAAAATAGGCTATAAAAAGAAAACTTACATCCCCGAGGCTCAGCTTGTTAACCAGCGCATTCTCTGACGGGTAGTGGCTGGTAGTACTCTTAGGCTGAGCCAGCCTCCATTCGATCCCCGTCGGGAATCTCTTCGGGTGAAACCGCACCGTCTTAGGAGCCAAGCACGGGAAATAGGAGTAGATCCAAGCCTGCAACATCCCAAATACCTTTAGCAAACACTAAGCTAAAAACTAAGCAGAACTCGAGATACAAGAGTAAGAATAGTAGCTAACCTCCTGTATAAGGCCTGGACCCACGATGGGCACAGCTGAGGCCAACTCTATCGCCAACTGTCTCACCATGACTTGCAGGCAGCGAGTCATCTCCGCGAAAGCCGCGGTTACCCAATCATAACGTCTTAGCTGAGTCAGGTCGGCCAGGAAGGGCAAAATCCTAGTGTTGAACCTCTCGCCCTTGTCCGAGACGTGGGTCGACCCTAGGAAATACCACAACCACAACCGGGCATCCTGCTCCGGCGTGTTGGATTCTCGACCCTCTAACACCGCCACTCGCTCGAAGTGATCGGTGATATAGGAACTCACCAAAGCATGAGGCGCACTATATGCCTCACGCGGTAAACAATCCCCGATAATGCCCCGCACCTCATCACTATCTAGATTAGGGCCTTCGGCGGCCCACCTAATCCTATCCGGTCCCCAGGGCAAACCGGAAATCATGCCAAAATCCTCTAGGGTCATCCCGACCTCCCCAAAAACCATGTGGAAGGCGAGGTAGTATCATGAAAGCGATCTATCATCGCCCTAATCACCATAAGGTCGCACTTAGTCATGCAACCCACCAACCTAACCCACTGCCCAACCACGGGACCTAGAGCGGTCCTCGCGATAATCTCCTTTGCCGCAGGGGATAACTTCTAAAATTAAATTTTGAGACACGTAGTAAAACCCAAGAAAGTCCTCATCGGACCTGGGGGCTGCAAACGAAAACAATGCGAGAATAAACAAAACAAACCTAACCTAACCCGAGCCAAAAAATAAAACCTGAGACATAACTAATAAGCACGAATGGGACACTCATCAGACCCCGCACGACGCGGTGAGAAATGTGACGGTCAAAGTGAAACATCAGCTGATAACCATTCCAGTCCCGAGCCCACTCGGGATCTTCGTAAACAACCTCCTCGTCCTCCGGTGCAGGATTCGGGGCATGAGCCCTCCTAGCCACGGTCTCTGGAAGGTGGAAGCTTGTGGTTCTTCACTCTATCAAAATCAGCCTCATTAATAGTTTCGGGATCGCGACGCTGGGACGAGATACTCCGATGCCTCCTGCGAATCCCTCGAGGAGTCTGTGAACTAACCCCAACAACCTCTCCACTAGCACCAACCAAGGAGGTTCTCTCAGGACGCTCGGTATCATCTCTAGCTATGGAATCAACAAAAAAGGGAAAACAAACAACATATCTCTAATCAGGCTAAAACAGCTTAAACAGGTCAAAATAGGGTCAAAATTTTGGATAGGGATATAAAAATTCCAAGAAAGCCGTTAGCACCTTTTTGATCCCGATCACAATGGAAGTGATTTCAGGAAAATCCGGCATCGTTACGACACCTTTTTGTCCGCCTTAAGACACACAAAACCTCACGGAAAGTCCTAGGAGCCACCCTAGCCCATGAAAACCGACAAGGGAGCCACCCACATCCTCAAAAACACTATTTGAACGAGATTACGCAAAATAAACACGGGAATAATCGAGAAACGGTCCTTAACCCTAGCATTCCAAACACATTCCCATAACGAGCTATTGTCACACCTAAAAAACCCTTATCAATCTTATAACGACTTCAACTAGCTCTAATCAACTTCAATTTAACAATGAAACCAAGCACAAGCATCGAAACTTAGCATATCAAAATCACCCAAATCGATTTTCTAGGGTTTTCAACAAAACGAACTCATAATCAATCAAATCAAGCAAAACCAACAATAAACAAGCAAGGAACACTTACCCGAAGTCGACATTGTCGTAAATAGCGGAAATCGAAATGAAATTTGGCGAGAAAAGTCAAGAAATCGATCTTGGGGCGAAGGGGACGACCGTTCGAATATTGTGAAATAAAACGATCGCCCCAATTTTCGTTTACTTAAACGGACCCGGACCACGAAAATCCGACCGCTCCAGCTTACGTGCTTGAATTCTAGTGCGCTTGGGTCTGTGCGCCTGAGTATTGGGGCGCTGAAGGATGCGCGCCTAAACAGCCCGGCCCAGACTAAAATGAAGCAAAGCAAACAAACTTAAAGTCGATACACATAAAACATGCACCTACTAAGACAAGCAAAACAACAACAATGGGACAACTACTAATCAACATCGATTATATAAAACAAGCACTTAACCTAAACGTTGCACCCGGACGTGTAACAAAACAATCTAGACTAACATAATTGAACTCTGAACATATTCAAATGCATAAACAAACCCGAACAAGATAAGACAAACCTGGAAAACAAGATTTAACCAAAACAAATAAACCATCAATTTTGCCCAAGGGACGTTAGTATCCCGGAGGCACAACAACAGCAATCTTGCCCGAGAGACATTAGTATCCCGGAGGCACAGCAATTTTGCCCGAGGGACGTTAGTATCCCGGAGGCACAACAATTTTGCCCGAGGGATGTTAGTATCCCGGAGGCACAACAATTTTGCCCTAGGGACGTTAGTATCCCGAAAGGCAGCTGCTCGGGTGGAGACTGACGCCCTCGAGTAGTATTTAACAGCAATTTTCATCTGAGTGGAGACTGACGCTCTCGGATGATTCATTTTGCCCTAGGGACGTTAGTATCCCGAAAGGTAGCTGCTCGAGTGGAGACTGACGCCCTCGAGCAGTATACAACAAAAAATTTTCATCCGAGTGGAGACTGATGCCCTCGGATGGTTCGTTTGCCCAAGGGACGTTAGTATTCTGGAAGGCAGCTACTCGAGTGGAGACTAACGTCCTCGAGTAGTTTAACAACAACAATTTTGTCCCAGGGGTCAGAGGCATCCCGAAAGACAGCTGCTCGTGTGAAGACTGACGCCCTCGAGTAGTTAGCAACAACAATTTTGTCCTAGGGGTCAGAGGCATCCCGAAAGACAGTTATTATTCGAGCCGAGACTGACGCCCTCGAATAGTTTATATCATCTTGTTTTGTCCTAGGGGTCAGAGGCATCCCGAAAGACAGCTACTCGAGTGGAGACTGACGTCCTCGAGTAGTTTATCTCATTTTGTTTTGTCCTAGGGGTCAGAGGCATCCCAAAAGACAGCTACTCGAGTGGAGACTGACGCCCTCGAGTAGTTTATCTCATTGTGTTTTGTCCTAGGGGTCAGAGGCATCCCAAAGACAGCTGTTCGAGTGGAGACTAACACCCTCGAACGTTTTATCAAGGGTTCGCAAGCATCCCGAAAGAAATATTTGTTCGAGTGGAGACATAACAATACTAATACTAACATTTATACTTCGTTACTAATCATTTTAATTTTTTTACACTAACATTTTTGCTATCGTTTATTTATTTATCGTCATACTTAAATAAATAGCGCATACATATTAATTTATAAATCATTCCGAATTGGACGCGTTTAATTACGACTACCGCTCCAAGTCCGTTTAACCCCTTTACGAGTCGCTACAATGGTGACGCCCTTTCGAGGAGCATCGCCCTAAGCACTCAAGGGCATAACGAGATCGTGGTAAGTACGTAGTTGAACGTGCCCGATACCATTTTCAAAGATTGGTACGAAACCGGTTGACGCTAAATCGAGCATCGCATAATCCGAAAGGATTATTAATGATGTCGTAATGCGGAGGGAATTAATTTCGTCCTAATCCGATTCAAAATAATTTCACTACAAATTTTTCAAAATTTCCGATAACGGTCTCGTAATTATAAAATACGTATTATGAGTACCGAAAACCGAGCCGAATATAAATTATGTAATATTTATATTCGACTCGGTCAAGTATCGATTTTAAAACAATTATAGATTTCGTAATAGCCCTTTACGAAATTGAGCAGCAGCTCAAACAGGGGGCACTCGATCGAGTGCCATAGTCCACTCGATCTAGTGACACCCCAAAAAACGAGGCAGACTGGTCTGTATGAGGTCACTTTACCGAGTCTCACATATGACTCGGTCGAGTGGTTCATTACGTACAATAATGCGAGTTCATAAATATCATTTTACGACCTCGGTCGACGCGTGTAAAGACTATCACGTGCCTACATTTCTTCTAAAATCATGCATTATATTTTTATAATTAACCGCTATTCTTATTATTATTACCGTTATCATATCATTATTTCGGCTTTGCTCGTTATTTTGTTTTGGTCGGGTTGTATTTCCGCCCATGTAACTTGTAACCAATTTATTTTGTTTTGCTTCTATTTATTTACGTTTTACCGTTTAAAAATGAACATCGCATGATAAATCACTTGGACGTGAACCGAGATGCATTAAAATGACGTAGCAACCCATTCGATATTTATATCTTGTAAAACATTGTTTGCGTAACATTTTATCGGATTACTAGCATGCGTATTACAAACTCGAACGCTGTCTTAGTAGAGGCCGCTAAGTGCGGGCGGGGTTGGGTGTCCTTCGTGGGCTTCTCAACACGTACCCTCTCCCCTTACTCAGAACCTCGGTTTCCGGATGCCCGAAACCGTTGGTGCACGAGAGTCATTGAATACACGATAACCGATAATGACGGTGTCGGTATCGCAATGCAAAGGGACGAACCCCATAAACTCTGAAATCAAAATGGGCTGTACTTTGTGCACGGCCCACGACGATATAGATTGGGTTCGAATGGGCCTAAACTCTTGCAAAGTTTGGTGGCGACTTCTAATTCGACTTAAATTTCAACCCGAGATCCATCTCACGTAAGAAACTTTTCTCCCCCCAAACCCGCGCGTGGCCGCGTCGGGGTGGACCTATGTCATGTCCACAATTTGGCGACTCCGCTGGGGAGAACTAATGTGTGCCTTACCATCGGGATCCTCCGGGTGAGACTCGAGGAGAAATCGTTCAATTAATACAATACGCGTGTTAGTTTTACGGTTCATGCATAACCTCATTTTTACCCGTGCCGGTACTGGTGACCGACGTCCCACTATACCGTGATATATTCCGACTTGGATATGTCAAGGTGTTTAAGGATAATTCGTATGGGTTTCGCGGCATGTTCTAAGCTCAAATCGACTTAGGAAGTCCATCCCGATTCTCGGAAAGGCCATGCGCACTGGTATAGACCCTATTTAGACCGACCGAGACTTAGTGTAAAGCATACATAGCATCGTTATAATGCTTACGTGACTATGTGCTACCTGGTTTCCGTGTCGTTTTCAAAAACCATAATTTTAAAAAAATTGCATCTTTTCAAAAATATTCAAATTTTCAAAAAATCGGAATGCTGCCGAAATTTAGACTTAAGATTTGACTCAAAACAAGCCTATTTTCTAGCCGGCATGCTTCCCATTTCAATATTCAAATTTCCGATCCTCATTCGATTTTCGAATTTTCAAAATTCCATTCCGATTTTCAAATTTTCAAAATTCCATTTCGATTTTCAAATCTTCAAAATTCCATTCCATTTTCAAATATTCGAGATTCTATTTCGGTTTTCAAATCTTCGAGATGCCGTTTTCGATTTTCAAATCTTTGGGATCCCGTTTTTGATTTTCAAATTTTTTGAAACTCATTTTCGATATTCAAATTTTCAAAAACTCGGAATGCTGCCAAATTTTTAGCCGGTACGCTATCCATTTCAAAATTCAAAAATTTTAAACTTTTCAAAAAAGCTCGGTCCTATCGGCATGCTGCCAATTTCAAAAGTCAGGACCGTTCTCCAAATTTTTCGAAATTCAGCCCTTTCAAAAACCTTCCTTATCATAAAGCCTACCGTAATTTGTATGTCGGGTCTTTTCATAATTTGTCGAAGGTCTATAGCGTCGAAACTCCATCGATCCTACATTACAGGTTTCTTCCCCATCTTAGTCTGCCTTTTTCTAAAGGCATAACCAACCAACACGAGTCATACACTCGTAAATGGAAGGTTCGTCTAAACACTCGAGTCCTAACTAGAAAGTCCCACGCGATCTTTCCCTCTAACAAGACGGTCCCCACGACCTTTCCTAAGGGAATTTCACCCATCTTTCAGTCCGTTAGTCGAGTCATCCCAATTCAAACATCCTTTAACTTAAGGGTCTACCCGAATCACAGGGTCATCCTTATTCAAGTCAAGTCAAGGGTCTCTAGTGTCGAAGCTCTGCCGAAATGACATCGCAAGTTTCTTCCCCTACCCCGTCTGCCTTTCCTCGAGGCCGTGTCAACCTTTTACAAGGCATAGCCCTATAACAAAAGGTTTGTGATCCTTACATCTGAGGGTCACCCGTCCGACACTCGAGTCTTAACAAAGTCTTCAAATCCCACTCGGGGGCTACCCTTCAGCAGAGCGATCAATCACGGTTGCTCTAAGGGTCATGTCTTACACATGTTGTCACACGTACCCCACTTTCGAGTCACTTAGATGTCACACCATCTGAGTCCTACCATGGTCCTTAGTCTCACTTGGGGGCTATTTTCCGACGGAGAGATTAATCACAGTCACTCCAAAAATCGCACCCCAACATATTTGTCTTAGGAGAGTCTAACCCAAGTCAAACCGGAGTTGCCTTTCCTCCCACGATATTTCCTATGCCTTGGTGTATTTGTGTTCCGAAGCAACATTTCTGATTACGTGGGTATTCTCGCAGAGTATGGCACCCACAACCGGGAATAGGGACATGGAAAACACCATCAACGAAATGAAGGCTTTGCTGAAGACAATGGTTAGTAGGCAAGCCATAGTTTAAACCCATATAGGGTTCTTGAGAGCCGACCAAGAGGCCATGGATGCTCGTTTAACTGTCATTGAACGGCAAGACCTCAATTCTGAGTTGGTGAATACAGGGCCATTTGCCAAACTGATTAGCACAGTGCGTGAGCTCGAACAACAGTTCCACGCCCTTCAAGGGAATAACATCCGTATTGAAAACTCCCGAAACTATACACCCATTAGTGAGAAACTACCAACAGATATCAACTTAGAGGGGTTACCCATATTCGAAGGGACGGAGGATCCATTATTACACCTCCGAGCTTTCAAACTATTCATGGCAATCAAGGGGATCAAAGCCGACATGTTCATCAATCTGTTCGGCACATCTCTCGGAAAATACCCAAAGGCCTGGTTCTATAGGCTAAACACAAAAAAATTTCCGACTTGGGAAGATGTGGCTACCGAGTTCGCTCGAAACTATTTTGATAATACTAAACTTCAGACTACCATGCGGACTTTAGAACTCATGGCCCAAGATCCAACAGAGGGTTTCACCAAATACCTTCAACGTTGACGGGCCGAGAGTGTTAAGCTGGTAGACAAGCCCAGTGAGAAGACACTAGTGGAGGCGTTCATCAACAACCTCCTACCCTCCTACCGCGTCCATCTTAGGTATGCCGGTATTTCAAACTTTGCGGTGCTTACCGAAATGGGCACTAGGATTGAAGACGATCTTCAACATAATGAGGATCTGGGTGAAGCTTCTACTGAAGGCTATACTGGACATCCACTTGAGTCCTTAGAAGCCGAAGACTACTGACAACCTCATCCAAGAGTCCGGATTTGATTTAAGTCCGAGTCTGAGTCCGAGTCTAGGATGTACTATTTCTTTCAATTTCAAAGTCAGAGTCAGAGTCAACTGTATTCTGTCCTCTTTTCACAATCCAATAAAATCAGCTTTTCTATTTCTCATATATGCTTTCCTTATGTGTTTCCGAGAACATGATGAACACCATCATACACTGTGAGCACACACACGTGACTATTATAGGCACATCTATAATGACTGCAGGTAACTGAGACTCGTGTTTACCTTTACCTGTTCCATGTCTGGTATAGAAAGTCACATAACTACCCTTAGAAGGAGCGGTATCGAATCCTACGACAAATCTAGGTAGTCTCCTAGTTCGGGTTCAAGACGGAAGGCAAGCCCATTTCCCACCATAAACACCCCTCCAATAAGACTAACCAATCCCTACCTTAGGTGTTAGTCTGACCAACAAAAAAAAAGAAAAAAAAAGTTGGACAAAAAATCAAAAGTCAAAGGAAAAAGCAAAAGGCCAAAACAAAAGAGATGGCCATGATCAACATCCCCCGACCAGATACGGTCATCCCCTCGACCAAAGTACGGTCAATCCCTTGAACGGGGTACGGTCAACTCAAATCAAGAATCCCATAACCGGGGCTAAGAGGTCAACCAAAAAAAAAGAGAAGAAAATCAAAAAACCCATGACCGGGATAAGCGGTCAACTTAAGTGAAAGCCCCTTCGACCGGGTACGGTCAATTAAAAAATTATTGATGCCCATACCATCCAATAGGGGAGAGATGATCAGGGTGGTCAGCTAACACCACATCTAGCCTTCCCACTTTACAACCCTCAAGACCTTCTCGAGACCTAGGCTAAGAGACAGCCCGGAATTTTGAGGATTCAAGCTCTATAGGACACACCCTAACCATTAGAGCCAGACATGGAAATCAGATCCCGCATTGTCAAACCTACCCCGATCGAAGTTCGAGTCATTTTTTACTCGACTTCCCCCTTTCCTACCACATTGCAATACCTTACCCAAGAAGCCTTAGCTCCAAAAAATCGAGCTCCAGATTTCGAATCATCAATGCCACTTACTTCCTAGCACCGCATTTCCAAAAACATTATCCAAACCAGTTACCATCCCTAAACACGGGAATTCAACCTTCGGTCGGCATAGAACATGCACAAATAGTTCACACACACCACCTCTGGGGGCTACCCCGGAGAACGTTCACAGGCACAGGATCAATATCCTAACTATTCTAGCCCCTTGATCCAGACATCATTGGGAATGCACCTAGCCTACACCATCGCTATGGCTAGTTACACACAAAGCCCTAATAAACTAGGCACCATAACATATCTTTCAGTCCACTGAACTACGGCTTGGTTTGATTTCACTACACGTGAATACGTAGGCAGCCTTTCAACAGAGGCACAACCACCCACATTAACACAAATTCAAAAAGCACCATCATTCCGATCACGACACTGTCATGTTCTCAAAAGCTAGCTTTGTCGTCCTGGGGGCTTCTCTTAGGCAGAAGACCTCCATCCACCCACAAAATCCAAAAGACTTTCAAAATCTAGCCACCTTTCTATAGTATGTCCTAGCACTCGGCTCAGTAGAAGACGAGAGTCTGTCAGGACTCGAAGCAATACCCACTTTGGGAATATACCCCAAAACCAAGATCCAAAAGAGCACTAGACTATAACATTGCTACTACTAAGTCCTGTCGTTACAGTCTCATTAGAGACTACTGCAGCCACCCTATAGCACATCCTTCCCATTTCGATGTTTGACCGTGTTGCCACTCGCCTCGGCTACGGAATAGCGCAGCTTAAGAGTCTTGTCATCTTAGGTGGCCCACCCCCCTACCGAGTCGCGGTCTAACCCCTCGAGAGTCCAGAGTTGAGTCTGTTGGTAGGCCTCTCTTTTTCAAACTCTTGCTTTGAGGTTTGCAAAACTTAGCCATTTGAGAAAATCGTTTTCGACAAGGTCAAATTTTGGCCTATTTAAAACTACGAATTTCTAACTCTGTCAATTTTGAAAACCTATCTCCTAGCACGTGAGTTGCTTTCAGGACTTCAATTGCAAAATTAAGCAAAAATCTTTTCCCCAGAGCGAGTCAGTCTATAGATGCTAACTCCATTTCCTGTTTGCTATCTTGCTACCTGCTATATTTGCTATTTCTGCCTATATATCTAACATTTCAGGTACCAGCTTGGCTTCCCAACGGAACATCAAGTTTTTATTCCCCAGCGTGAGACGGAGTTTCACTTAAAATGGGACATGCAAATTGGGATGTGTCTGCAAACGGGCACACCTAGGGCTTCTTGGACAAGCTCCCGCGTAATTCCGAATCGGGATGTGTCTGCAAACGGGCACACCTAGGGCTTCTTAGGCAAGCTCCCGCGTAGTTCCGAATTGGGATGTATCTGCAAACAGATACACCCAGAGCTCCATAAACAAGCTCCCGCGCAACTCACTAAGCTCCTCAGCGGAAAGCCCGAAGCGACATTTCTCCCAAAACAGCACGGGATGCATCTACATACAGGTACACCCAGGACTTTGAAGGCAAGTACGATTCCCCACGGAGCTATCAACATCAACTCAGGTATGATTTCTATCTTATGGCTAGCGAGCCCTTTTACGCGAGTCTAATGGACTATAAACGACCCGACCGGAAGTCTGCCAGGTCTTAATCCTGGATTGGCCTGGTAGCTACTCTGACTTTCGCCTTGTCCAAGTCTCAGTCAGAGTGGGGGCTCTGTAGACACCCACATTTGGCCGCTAGGTGTCTATAGCAGTTTCCAAAGAAAACACCCGATGATGATCGGACGTAAACGTGCTTTAACGCGCTCGAATATGGGCTCGGAATCAGTAATGTCTGGCATGGGCTTTTAGCGGAGTACAAATCTCACAAATCCGACCTCAAATTCAGGCCCAGTGGGCCGTTTCCATTAAAATGAGACTAATTTGGGTCACAACCGGCACCGGAAATAAAATCGTCTTTTAGCGACCGGGTCAAAACCCGGTCAAAGACGAATCCGGTACATAAACCAGCCAAAAGGGGCCTCTAGAAGCAGCCCAACAACCAAGATCAATTCAAAATAGTCAACAAATATTTCCCTATTTACACTCCCTCCTTCTCGACCCACTCGCGTCGATCGAGTGGTTCACATCCACTCGGTCGAGTAAGGCCATAAACCGGCCAAATCGGACCCAAACCGGGCACTCGATCGAGTGCACCCGCAACACACGATCGAGTGACCCTAAACCGGGGTATTTTTTTCTATAAATACCCCGTCACCCTACAACATAAACACAACTTTTTTATCTTAGCCATTACTACTTCAAAAACCCTCACATTTTCAGCCATCATTTCACCTTTAAGCATTCATCATCTCGACATCAACCCTACACATACATTTACACCCATACCGAGATCAAAACTCGTAAAAACAAAAAAGCAATCCTCTCTACAAAACACACACACCATAACTCTCCTACATATCTCGATGCTCCCGTGACTTTGCCACCATTTGACGAGCCCTATTCCGAGAAGCAAAAGCATGTAGATTGAGGGTGTAATATTCAAACCCGACATCTCTTTCTCTCTTCTTTCTCCTCCATTTTATTTATATATATATATGTATACGTATACTAATTAATCGATAATAACGATACTAATACTAACATTTATACTTCGCTACTAACCACTTTAATTTTTGTACACTAACATTTTTACTATCGTTTATTTATTTATCGTCATAATTAAATAAATACCGCGTACATATTAATTTATAAATAATTCCCGGATTGAACCCGTTTAATTATAACTACCTCTCCAAGTCCGTTTAACCCTTTTACGAGTCGCTACAGTGGTGACGCCCTTTCGAGGAGCATCGTTGTAACACCCGCTATTTTTCTAGCTTTTTTTATTCTTTCCGTTATGACATCATCATAACTCTATCACATTTCCGCCTCATATTTCATCATTTTACCAAGCTTTATTTTTAGTTTTAAGTTTAATGATATTTATTTTTAATGTTAAAGATTTTAACTCTCTTAAATCCATTTATTTGGTTTTCTTCGTAAACTAATTAATTTTCCGTGAGGAATTCTATTTCTCTTTGAATTGACGTTTTTAAGCTCGGATTTAAGTTATTCATTTTCCTAAAATGTCTAAACCCATTTATATAATATTTCCATCTAAGAAATATTTTTTTATTTACGAAAATTTAGCCTTTAATGATTTTATTACAAAGTTTCGTAAATAATTATTTTCTACCGCGAGGTTTACTCGAATTGCTTTGAAATACCTTTAACAATTTTACAATTTTCTTTTTATCAACTTACAAATTATTTTGGGACATTTTCCCACATTTTGGACCGTGACCCCCCTTGGCTCACCCCTACTACATTTTTTTTATACACTTCATTTTATTATGTTAAACATTAGATATTTATTTCTTTCTTCATTCATTTTGGTGGATTAATACATACTCTTCACACTCCTCTCACATTCACTCTTGGCTGAAATTTTTGAGGTGAATGTACCTAGTTTTCATCAACTTTTAAGTCACCATTCATTCCATATCTCTTCACATTTTTCTCTTTATTCATTCTTCCATTTTATTTTAGCAAAAACCTTTTCTTTCTCCCTCTTTTTGGCCGGTGTTCCTGCCCATTTTCAGCAACCATTTTCGTCCATAATCAAGCTTTTTTTGTCCTATTTTCGCCTTCTAAATTATCGTCTTTCTTTCCCCTTCGTTAAGGTAATAATCGATGTTATTTCCGATTGTTATTTACCTTGATTCTTTTAGTTTTCTCATGATATTTTCGTACCATGTATGTCATGTGATTTAGGATTCTTGGTCGACCCCGAAGTCGACGAATTTATCGTAGACTCGGATTTGGATTGAAGGTAACGTCGTTGTTACTCGGTATTGCATGATTTTATTTATGTGATTGCATGTATATTTTTATATATTCTTTTTTATCGCTATTTTTATGTGATTTAAAGTAGAAAATTTGCGTGTTTCGATATTTTTATCGCTTTTACGAGATTAACGATTAAATCGTCATATTAATTTGTAAAATCATAATATTCGGCCTAAACATGTAATATATGTTTATATTATGTAAAAATGATATTTTTGATGATTTTTAATAATTTAGTATTTTTCTGATATTTTAGTTATCGATTATTGAGTTATTACCGTTTACGGACAAAAACGATTAAAAGCTGATTTTTAGTTCTAGTACCTAAACATTTTATTTTAATCTGATTTTCGATGTGGTGAAAGTTTCTGGTGAAAAAGAAGTTTCTGAATTTTTCCATAATTTTTCGGAATTGTTAAGTGGATAAATTAATTAATCACTTTAAATCATCGTTTATCGTTAAAACCGTGTTTGTTGTTTAAATTCTCAATTTTTGGTCTTTTGATTAAATCTGGAAAAAAATATGGTTCTGATGATTTCATAATAAAATTTAATTTTATAATTTTTAGTGCTTTAATAAAATGTTTGGGACGATAAGTTTTATTAATGGAATCGTTAATTGTGAAAACGGGTTTTAAAGACGGTTTTGACGGGATTTATTAAATCTGGAATTTTTGTAAATCTGGAAAAATGGTAGATTCAGGAAAATCATGATTTTTAGGTTTAATCATAATTTTTGGATATTAATACTTAAATCGTTTTGTAATTACTATTTTTATTAATCGTTATTGTCGAGATAAGACGATTAACGAGAAAACGCTTTTAAAACCGAGTTTTAGGATTCTGGAAAATTTTCTTTTCTGGACAGAATGTCCATAAATATATTTTAACTATTTACGTAATTTTTGTACTATTTATCAAAGTCTTTAATTAATAATTATTGATTTTCGGACAAATTGTGATTTATCGTTAAAATGCTTCGTCTTACCTAAAAAATTATTTTTTCCTGCAATTTTGAAAGTATTTAAATCTGAAACTTTAAGAGTTAAATCATCCCTTAACATACTCTAAATGTATTTGTTAGTTTAATTAAATAAAGACGTTCAAATATTTAATTTGATGTTTGCCGTAAAATCCTATTTATAATTTTATTGTCGAAACTAATAATAATTAGGGAATTTTAGCTTTATAACTTTTGAAAACACCCTAATTAGTAATATTAAAATGTTTAAGATGTTTTTAATCATTTTATAATGCTTATACGATATTTTAATAATTTCATAAAATTAAATGTTCACTTTGGTAATTAATATCGTTAAGGCCGAAAGTATTAGTTTTATAAATCTATATCGTTTATTAAAATGTGATGTTAGTGTAAACTAATATCTTTGCTATTTTGATATTATGCTATTTTTGGTAAAGTTTCTAAAAATAGATGTTTCCTAAAAATAGAAAGTTTCCTCTTTTGGAAAGTGATTCCTTTTCTTTTGTTCTCCTATTGTTTGTATTGAATACATCTTTTAAATATCGATAATGGATTGTTTTGGAGTTATGGAATAAGGAAAAGTGTGGGTTTTGAGTAATATAGTCTGGGATGTACGTTTTGCCATCAACTATAAAGCTGGTGTGTCTATGTTGAGACACATTGGTCGTTGAACTGAGCATGGTTTGTGTTCAGGAGTGTGTATATTTTGACCTTAAACATAGATATCGCATCGTGTAAGTTGCCGTCGGGTTGAACTGGATTACGGTTGGTGTCCAGGAGGGGTGTACATTACTTAAGCCAGAACCTCGCTGCACGCAGTCCTGTTATAGTTGAGTTGCCTAGTTAGAGACCGAAGTCTGATTTGTTTTGGCTAAGTTCTCGAAGCTAGTTTAGTATTGTCCTAGTGAAAGTCTAGATTCTACATTACTCCTATCCATAACGCCATTCTGAATATTTTTGTTATTATCGATATAATTTTGATTTGCAGGTTGGCAAATGTTTTATGTTTTCTTCGGAAAACTCATTTTTATTATCTTATTTCGATACGTGAAGTTTTTACTGAAATCTTATTTTCATTATAATGTTTTACTGTTTTCTTTTTACTATTTTTTTTATAGTAGTAATTACAGTTTTTAAAATCCTGTTATACGGCTGGGAGAACGTTGACATTGCTCCCCACTGATTGTGGCTGTTATGTTTTAACATGGCAGGTATACATGTTCCGGGTGTGGGCTAGCGAGCAGTGTGGATCCTGCTTATTTATTTTTAATAATTATGTCTTATGGATTGTTCAAACTTCTTTTGTGGATTGTTTTAAATTTTGGCCATTTTATTTAAGGCCTATTGTTTGACTTTACCATTTTAATTTTTCTAAGACATAGTTACAGCGTGTTTTAATCCCGACTCTACAGTGATTCCGCCACTGTATCGCGTTAGATTTTCTAGGGGATTACAATCGCCCTAAGCACTCAAGGGCATAACGAGATCGTGGTAAGTACGTAGTTGAACGCGCCCGATATCATTTTCAAAGATTGGTACGAAACTCGTTGACGCTAAATCGAGCATCGCATAATCCGAAAGAATTATTAATGATGTCGTAATGCGGAGGGAATTAATTTCGTCCTAATCCGATTCAAAATAATTTTACTACACATTTTTCAAAATTTCCGATAATGGTCTCATAATTATAAAATACGTATTATGAGTAACGAAAACCGAGCCGAATATAAATTATGTCATATTTATATTCGACTCGGTCAAGTATCGATTTTAAAAAAATTATAGATTTCGTAATAGCCCTTTACGAAGTTGAGCAGCAGCTCAAACAGGGGAAGTCTACTCGATCGAGTGACATCCCAAAAAATGATGTAGACTGGTCTGTATGAGGTCACTCGACCGAGTCCCACATATGACTCGGTCGAGTGGTCCATTACGTACAAAAATGCGAGTTCATAAATATCATTCTAGCCTCGACAAATATTTTACGATCTCGGTCGACGCGTGTAAAGACTCTCACGTGCCTACATTTCTTCTAAAACCATGCATTATATTTTTATAATCATCCGCTATTCATATTATTATTACCGTTATCATATCATTATTTTGGCTTTGCTCGTTATTTTGTTTTGGCCGGGTTGTATTTCCGCCCGTGTAACTTGTAACCAATTTATTTTGTTTTGCTTCTATTTATTTACGTTTTACCGTTTATAAATGAACATCGCATGATAAATCACTTGGACGGGAACCGAGATGCATTAAAATAACGTAGCAACCCATTCAATATTTATATCTTGTAAAATGTTGTTTGCATAACATTTTACCGGATTACTAGCACGCGTATTACAAACTCGAACGATGTCTTAGTAGAGGCCTCTAAGTGCGAGCGAGGTTGGGTGCCCTTCGTGGGCTTCCCAACACGTACCCTCACCCCTTACTCAGAACCTCGGTTTCCGGATGCCCGAAATAGTTGGCGCACGAGAGTCATTCAATACACGATAACCGATAATGACGGTGTCGGTATAGCAATGCAAAGGGACGAACCCCATAAACTCTGAAATCGAAATGGGCCGTACTTTGTGCACGGCCCACACGATATAGAGTGGGTTCGAATGGGCCCGAACTCCCACAAAGTTTGGTGGCTACTCCTAATTCGACTTAAATTTCAACCCGAGATCCATCTCACATGAGAAACATTTCGCCCCCCAAACCCGCGCGTGGCCGCGTCGGGGTGGACCTATGTCATGTCTACACCGTCGCTCAATTTTTTTTTCTTGAATACGAAAACCTCAATTCGCTAGGTGGTGCGCGGTAGCGTCATTCGTGGACCAGTTGGGTCGTCACTGCTGGTGCATCTCCTGATTCACGAATCTGAATATTTTTGTTTTGATTTGATTTTTGCTTTTGTTTGTATGATCTGGGAGATTGGTACGTTTTTATTAATTTAGGGTTTGCTGATTAGATGATTGGTTATTGTTGTTGTTGTAGTTAATTGAAGTTGATTGGATTTATGGGGTTTGTTGCATTTTTAGGTTTGCTACAGAATTTTATTAGATTGTAAACAGAAATTATTCAGTAATTGCCAAAACAGAAGAATCAAAGAAACATAGATGTTGAGTGTTAGCATCCCCCTCAATAGACCACTGAACTTTTGCCTTTTGCTGCAGAAAAGCATTTCGTGAAACATTAAGCTAAGCAATCTTTACATTAAGTCGACATTCTTCATTTATCAGGTCAGGCGTGGGTGCGGTAGCTGTAATCTGCTCTTGGATTCGCTCTAGTGCAGCAGTTTTCTGACTAGTTTAAGTCTGAATGGAGATGAATACTGATTTATCTTGCTTTTTAGGGCATTACCGTATTCATCTCCATTATTCAGTATTCATCAGTATTCATATCTTCAATTTGGAGGACCTTTTTTTTTAGAGTTTCTTTTGTCACAAGCTTTGGTGGAATATGTGAGTGTTAGCATCCCCCTCAATAGTCCACTGAACTTTCGCCTTTTACTGTAGAAAAGCATTTCGTGCAACAGTAAGCTAAGCAACCTTTACATTAAGTCGACATTCTTCAATTATCAGGTCAGGCGTGGGTGCGGTAGCTGCAATCTGCTCTTGGATTCGCTCTAGTGCAGCAGTTTCCTGACTAGTTTGAGTCTGAATGGAGATGAATACTGATCATTATTGATTGTACTAGTTGACTTCCTCCTTTATTTCATCAGCAGTGAATTTCTGGATAGGTATGTTCTTTTTAAGATACCCTGCAGGCGTCAAGGACTTTTTATGCACTTATGCTGGTTGTTCATTTGGTGGCAATTAGATTCGATTAGGACATAATGGTCAGTCATGTCGATTTTCAGTCTTTGCTCTGTTTTTTTTTATGAAGATTGCATTTAGCATCGTCATTGATTAAGGGATCACATGTTTTTTTGTTATGTTTTATGATCTTGTTCTCAATGTTATGCAAAATGGCTGCACCTGCTGTAATCTTTACGGCGAATTCTCAAGCGTATCCATCTCCATTTCGGGCTATAAATCGCTGTGGTCAGGTTCATTGCTAACTACTCTCGTTCGCTTTGTAATTGATCCTTTCTTTCCTGACATTCGAAGTTTGTTTAGAGGACTATATATGCTATGCTTGGTGTTTCTTTGTTGTTGTTTCATCCGTGTTTCAGCTGCATATTGCTACGTAGCGCAGGCTGTGTCTATTATTTGCAGGCCACTGTTCTAGTATTGATGCAAGGCTTAAATATTTAGACTGGAACTCGGGAGAGAAATCAAGGCGAGTTGTTGCATTGAGATCAGTTTTGGGCTGCACTATAACCGAATATCAAGGACGGTACATTCTGAATAATGCAACAAGAATGCAGGTCTTCCTTATTATGTTGCCGGTTGGCCGCCTTTTGATTCAACACGAGATGCACTTTAGGCGCGGAAACAGCCGGAGGTGTTTTTAGGCGTGATTACTTTACGATATAATACCGAATACATGGGTAGAATGAAGCTTTTCTTTGGTGGCCGAAGACATAGTAATTTTTTTAGGTTGCCAAAAGATTGTTTGCAGTTTTTGCACTTATTTATATTAATTTAATTTTAGTCGATGTTGGATATATATAATTTTTGGAATTTATGAGTAATATAAAAGTTACATATTTTTTCACTTGTTTTTGTTTTTATTTTCGCACCACATTTGAGAGATAAATGCGATATTTTGTATCGAATGAAATCGATACCAAATTTAGTATATGATTGCATTTAATTGTACTTATCATGTCGAATACAATCGTTACAATTCTCATTAGTGGGAAAATCAAATTATTTACCGCATCAATAATAATCTACACTAAAATCACCACTAAACCTCATCTTCTTTCGTGTCGATTTTAAGGAGCTAACCCAGCGGATAGATTATTCACAACGAAAGGCTATGACAACGCTGCCTACCTTAACGAATACACAATCGATGGGGAAACCTTCGAATAGAATCGCCACGAAATACAAAAATAATCGCCGCGAAAAGATGATTTTGTTGTAGTGAATGTCTCAGTTTAAAACATCCCTTTAGACACTACTAAAAACAGTGGAAATTACGGCGGACAGATTGCGTCGGATTAATAATCCGACGCAAGTATTAAAGTTGCATCACATTGCGTCGGGTAATCCGACGCTGCTTAATAATTGCGTCGGATTAGCCGACGCAATCCGCCTCAATGTAACAGGCGCCAACAAACTTTGTTGGCGCCACTATGTCAATGATTAGCGTCGGATTAGCCGACGCAAATCCGACCCAAACCCGGATTTTGTGTCGGCTAATCCGACATAAATATGGTCGAGTCAACGCGTCATATGATGCGGCCAGTCAACGAGTCACCAGGACTGCGTCAGAATAGCCGACGCAAAATTGAAATCTGCGTCGGAATTTGCGTCGGCTATTCCGACGCAATGTTTTTTAACTTTAAAAAAAGCGAGATTCGCTCATTTCTGACGCACAACGAGCGAACCCCAAAAACAAAACGCCTGGCAATTTTGACGAAGTCACGCGAAACCCCCAAACCCCACTCATATTCCAGCGACCGACGACCCTCCGATGATCCCAAGACTGACCTCCAGCGACGCCCTTCCTTGCCATTGTAACCCAGCCCCGAAACCCGATGCCAAAACCCTAGCTTCCCTTCCACTCCCTTTTCCGTCGACACTCCGGCGACCCACCGGCCATGTTCCAACGACATTCAGGTATGATTTTCGTCCTTTTTTTCGATTTTGTTCTTCCCTTCACCCTAGGTTTGTGTTGTTAATATGGATTGAGTTTTATTAGTTAGGTTACATTTAAGAATTATTGTGTTGGATTTGAGTTAGAATTGTTAGAATTAGGTTGTTAATTATTATGTTGGATTTTGTTAGGTTAATTATGTTGGATTATTAGAATTGTTAATTGTTGGTTAGTTTTTGGTTAATTGTTGGATTTTGTTGGTTCATTGTTAGAATTGTGTTGGATTGATGTTATTAGGATTGTGTATTGTTGGTTAATTATGTTTAATTAAGTTAGTTGTGAAGTATTAATTGGAGTTTGGTTTATTAGTGAAGTATTTGGAGTAGTAGTGGATTATTTGGTGGAGTATTAGGAGTATTAATGGAGTATTAATGGATATTTAGAGTAGTAGTAGAGTATTTGGTGAAATATTTGGAGTATTAGTGGATATTTGGAGTATTAATGGAGTAATGAGAATAATATTTGGAGTATTATAGTAGTTGATATTTGGTTTACTATAATGGAGTATTAGTAGTGGTAGTAGAAGTAGAAGATTAGTAGTTCTAGTAGAAGTAGAAAATTAGTAGTAGTAGTAGTAGATTGTTGGTTAATTATGTTTAATTAAGTTAGTTGTGGAGTATTAATGGGAGTTTGGTTTATTAGTGAAGTATTTGGAGTAGTGTGGAGTATTTGGTGGAGTATTAGAAGAATTAATGGATATTTAGAGTAGTAGTGGAGTATTTGGTGAAATATTTGGAATATTAATGGATATTTGGAGTATTAATGGAGTAATGAGGATAATATTTGGAGTATTATAGTAGTTGATATTTGGTTTACTATAATGGAGTATTAGTAGTGGTAGTAGAAGTAGAAGATTAGTAGTTGTAGTAGAAGTAGAAAATTAGTAGTAGTAGTAGTAGATTGTTGGTTAATTATGTTTAATTAAATTAGTTGTGGAGTATTAATGGGAGTTTGGTTTATTAGTGAAGTATTTGGAGAAGTAGTGGATTATTTGGTGGAGTATTAGGAGTATTAATGGATATTTTGTAACACTCCCAAATTTCCTAACTTTGTTATCTGTTTCATTACGATTATATCGTAACTCTGTAATATTTCGTCAACTACTTTTTTTACCATTTCGAGGTCTCTTTCATTATTGAGCCTAAAATTATTTATTTTCATAAAAGGACTTTAATAATTCTATTCTTATTCGAAAACCCAATTAATTCTTTTCATCGCAAGTATGTTTAATTATTTTTGAGAAATCATATTTTCTATGAATAATAGTTTTGAAATCGAGTTTGAACTATTTATTTTTCTAAAATTGCTCGATTTCATTTATAATTAATTTCTAGCTCAAAAATATTTTATTTTGAAAATAGCTATTTAATTATTTTACTACGCGATTTCGTAAATAATTATTTTCTAATGCATTTTAATCCAATTTCTTTGTGAACGCTTATATTATTTTACGAACCTTCTCTTATCGACTTGAGAAATATTTTCAGATTCCTTTCTTTAACACTACATATTATTAGTATATTTTTGGAAAACTTAATAATGCAAGGAATTTTTCTCTCTCTAAAGAGAGCTCTCAACAAAAACCCCCAAAAATTATCCCCAAATCAATTTCCCCCTAACTATCCCGGTGGAACCCTAATTTCATCTTGCCTCATCTTTACCCAGATTTCCAATTTCAATCTTCTCTTTTGTCCTTACGTCCTTGATGAGAATCCTTATTCATATCTTCTTCCAAAAGATTTTACACTCAATTACTTTCTGCCCTGAGCAGCTTCCTCCTGTTGCACTTGTTGCTCTTTGTCCTTTCTGATTAACACTTCCTTTTGTCTTTCTTGTTCACCAATCGTCTTTCACTAGGTTTAATCATTCCTTTTCCCGCCAATTATTTTCTTCTTTTCTTATCGAGCCTTTAAATGCTATCTGGTATTTCCATCCTACCATCATAAGATCCTCACCTATTAATACAAATCTCCTCTTTTAGACTGACCGTTGAAGTCCCCCAAAATACCTCCTTTTTCCCAAGTTCTCTCGATCTTCACTCCTGTCCAGTGTGCAACCATCTTTCATACTTTTCCACCTCAACCCATTGGCCACTTCATCTTCAACCAACTATCATCAGCCGCCCTCCTCCCTTTGATTGACGTTTCATCTGGTTTTCCTCACAGTCCTACTATGTCTCATCGGTATATAAACAGCACTATACCAACCTCAACTTCACATCTCAAAACTGAACAACTACACCCTTCAAATAATCACAATGAGTTCAATCCCAAATCCTCCCAACTCCCCAGCCTCCTTCACCTTTAATAAAAATTTCCTAACTGAAGCTGGGCCTAGCATACCTCGGGTTAACAATATTCCGGAAGGGGCTGACTTCGGTATTGAGGTCGATTTTTTCTCCTCTTGGCGCTATACCCGTACCAGCGCCATCATCAGTATGAATCCCGATTTCTTGGGGGATTCCTTCGCCTTTTGGAATCGTTGCCTCCTCGGATACATGGTCGACTATCGAAGCTTCAGTTCAGCTACCATCAACGCCACCCTTGAAGATCATTGGGTCACTAGAGAACCACTTAAGGTCCATAAAATGGGCGATCTCTTTATTTTCCAATGTGCTAATAATGAGGATAGAGCTGATCTCCTCGCGCGCACTTTTATCTCCGTCAACGGTGGTATTATCGCTTTCGCTAAATGGAGCCCGGAAACCATCCCGCACACTATCAGATTTCCTTCTATCAAGCTCTGGGTCCGAGTGTGCGGGCTTCCTTTTGAATATCTCAACATTCACACTGCCAATACCATTGGTCAGTTCTTGAGCCCCGAATTTGAAGTGGATCACTTTGACACTGTTCCTACTAATGATTTTCTCAGAATTCGTGCCACGGTTGCCCTTGGTGCTCCGCTCATTCCTGGCTTTTTCTTGGGATGTAATCGTGAGTATCTCCTCTGGATCCAGTTCAAATATGAGGAGGTCTACAAATATTGCACCAGGTGCTGAAGAATTGGGCATAAATCAGGTCACTGCAAGCAACTCATCTCCAATATTACTACCGAGCTGGATGCTACTTTCTACAAACTCGATCAAAGGGGCTACGATATTTTTGAAGGTGTTGGTCGTCATACCATGTACAACCTCGATCTTAGGGTCTTCCCTTCCTCCTCGAAAAACCTGACATCCAGGTTCCGGGTTGGAGACTTTGCTTCGAGGGTTAAGCCAGCGGATCTTTCGTCGAAAACTACATCGACTACAACTTACACCTTTATCCTGGGGGTAAAATCCGCCCGGGTATGAAATTTCTTGTAACCTCTATCCCTTTCAAGGGTCCTGCTCTCCAGACGCCACACTTCAACCCCAGCTCTTCCATACATCAGGGTAGAATGTTCGAATTTGATGAACCTGACCTCTCAGCCAATCCTGGCATTTTCAAGAATGGTAGTCGTGAATGGAGGGGGGAGCCCTTCGAAACGCCCTATGCAAAAAAAATTGCCGAACCCTTCTGTGTTTCCACTGAACCCTTTCTTCCTCCGCAAAATGGAGATATGGAATGGCGCTACTCTTATGACAGGAAGGCTTTGTTTTTCGATACTGTTAGTCACAGACTTGAGGAGAATTACAAGGTAGCTTTTGCTACTGATGATGCTCGTGGTTATGGGCAGACCTTCTCTCCCCCTCCTGACTTCGCCTTTCCTTTTCATGAACCTCCATTGCCAACTCAAAATTATAATCGACACTCTGAATTTGTGGGTCCTGATCCTGAACAAGCTAATCAAGCAGCTAATCAAGACATCAATCTCAACTTATCGGACTTCTCCAACAATGGCAACACCAACACCAATGACAGCGACTCAGACAGTAGTTTCAATGGGGATAGTAGTATCAATTCGTCCACTGAGAATTCTCTCTACAGCTCCGAAGAACATAACAATTATCAGTCCCCAATACGGATTTCATCTGATTCTCCCCCTTCGGAGCGCGGGATTGATGACGCTTTGTTTGAGGACGCATTGAATGTTTCTCCTCAGCCCCTGAATGCTGATACTGCTGATGCTCCCTTATTGGATGTGGTACCTCCTCCTCCTACTGACTTTTCTCTGAATGTCATCACTAACTCGGCCACTATGACTCTGTTGCAGACTGTTGATAACAAGCTTAATGGCTTCTCCACTGACATTTTTGGTCCTCTGGAGGCTGACTTGTTAAATCTTTCATTTGTGAAACCTTTTGAAACTTCGGAGAGCTGCTTCCTTTCGCCAACTAGGGAAGTTATAATTCCTCCACCTATGCTTTTCAGCACTACTAAGAAACCACGCTCCAAGCGTAAATCCAGCTCTGATCCGGACGTTATGACTCTTGCTGACAACACTGTCAATCGCAAGGATTCAGCTAAGAAATATCTGATCTCTTTGGGAAAAAAGCTCAAATTTTCGAAGGAAATTCCTTCACCAAAAGCGAGCTTCACAATGAAAATCACTGATGAAGACCTGGAACCTGATGGGACTGCTGCTTCTGCTACTGATTGGGTTATGGAGGCTGACCTGATACAGCCTCCCATTCAGCCATGAGAGGACTATCTTGGAATTGCAGGGGCCTTAATGACCCGCTCTCTCCTGCAATTCCGAAGTTAAGAGCGATGGTCACTAATAAGTATTATGATTTCCTTTTCTTATCTGAGACTAAATGTAACGTAGATTGCGTTAGAAAGATTGGAACATCCTTAGGGTTCTTTAAGAGTGTCGGGATGGATGCCCTTGGATCTGGTGGGGGCTTACGGTTAGGATGGAAGGGACACCTCTCAATGGATGTCATCTACAAATGTGTCAACTTTATCTCCATGAGAGTTTTAATAAATAGTTCCTTCTTTTATTTGATTTTTGTTTATGGCAGTCCCTATTTGGCTGCTAGGCAACGAGTCTGGGACTCTCTCCATCAACACATCACTTCTCTTGCTCATCCGATTTTTCTTATAGGCGACTTCAATCAAGTTGAATATGTTGACGATAAGCTCGGCTGCAATAATGCTTCTCTTCGTGGAGCGGATAACTTTACTAAATGGAAGATCGACTGTAATCTCATCGATATTCCCTTCAAGGGTCCTAAATTTACTTGGTGCAACAACCGAGAAGGAACTGACCGCATCTATGAAAGACTTGATAAAGCTTTCGCCACCTCTTCTTGGCTCACAATTTTCCCCAACACGGCTATCAAGCATTATCCTATCCAAATCAGCGATCATGCCATGATAGAAGTCGATCTGAACCTCTGTCACAACAAGAAAAAAAGACCATACAAGATTGAAGCATGGGCCCTCGATTTCGCTGAATGTAATAATAATATTAAGGAGGCGTGGATGAATGAGTCTCACTGGATTTCAATAAGAGGCTCTCCATCTTTCAGGTTAGCTAGAAAATTAGAGCTCAGTAAAACTGTTATGAGGAAATGGGCCCTCGACAAGCACAAGGAATGGGGTAGAAAATGGAGTGATTTCGACGATTTGCTGGATGAGGATCTGAATAATATCTTCCAAGGAACTAATGATGGAGATTTCGCTAGCTATAATTCACATCATCAAGATCTACTCGATTCTGTACGGCCACGTCACTTTATTGGAAGCAGCGTGCAAAGCTAAATTGGAATTCTTACGGTGATTCTTGTACCAAATTCTTCTTCAATAGAGTGAAAGGAAGATCCATTAGAAACTATATTGCTGGCCTGAAGCTCAATGATAATAACTGGACTTTTGATACTTCAGACATTGACAAAGCTTTTCAGGCGCATTTTAAGAACCTCTATGTTGTTGACTCGGCTCCATTCGAGGGGCCAAATCCCTCGTATGACAATTTAATTAGAAACATTCACAGCAAAATTGATGTTGAGGATTTTAATAGGTTGAATGCACCCTTCTGCCCTCGTGAAGTCCGCCGTGCTGTTTTCCAACTTGGACCTCTTAAATCTCCAGGTCCTGATGGTATCTCAGCAATTTCTTTCCAACGCTCCTGGCATATCATTAAGGACGACGTAATCCAAGCTGTTTGTCACTGCCTCAACACTGGACATATTCTAAAGGAATTCAACCGTACCTTCATCACCCTTATCCCAAAGATTAATTCTCCGAAACGTGTGGATAATTTCAGACCAATAAGCCTCTGCAATGTCATCATGAAAATAATCACCAAATGTATTTCCAACAGATTGAAGAAGATTATCAATAAGCTTATTAGCCCCTTCCACAATGGTTTTGTTCCGGGACGATCATGCAGCGATAATATTCTTCTAGCTCATGAGATTATGCATTACATCAACAAACGCAGTAATCGAAATGGAGGGGTGATGGCCTTCAAAATAGATATGAGCAAGGCCTTTGACAGAATTGATTGGAAATTTCTTCAGGCTGTCCTGACCTCGATGAACTTCCCAAGTAAATTTATTAATTTGATTATGAACTGCATCCAATCGGTTAGCCATGAAGTTCTTGTCAATGGTTCTCCCCTTCATCGATTCCAACCGTCTCGCGGTCTTAGACAGGGAGACCCTTTATCTCCTTATCTATTCATTCTATGTACGGAGTCCTTATCTGCTTCTTTAACTACTGCCCAGAATAATGGAATTCTCCGTGGCATCAAGATCAGCCGACTTGCCCCTGCAATTAATCACCTCTTCTTCGCTGACGATGCCATTTTTTTCACGCATTGCGATTCCCAGACTATTTCCTCTCTAAAGACTATTCTTCGTGACTTCTGTCAAGCTTCGGGACAAAGAATCAACTTTGATAAGTCAGCTATTCACTTCAGTTCGTCGTCGACTTTGGCAAATGTCACCAATTGCATCTCGGCTCTTCAAATTCGACGCAATAACCCAATGAACAACTATCTGGGCATACCTATTCTCTTACATCAAAATAAAAAGGCTTTTTTTAATGATCTCATAAACCGGGTTAAGAACAAGATCTCTTCTTGGAGCAGCTCTCTTTTCTCACAAGCCGGTCGATTGGTTCTTATTTCCTCCGTCCTCTCCTCACTATCTATTTACTTTCTATCGGTCTTTCGTATTCCGATAAGTGTTGCCAGAAGAATCAATTCTCTCCTGGCGCATTTTTGGTGGGCTGGATTCAAGGGATGTAGGACCATTCACTGGCGAAGCATAGATTTTCTCTCCCTTCCTAAATATGATGGTGGACTTGGTATTAGAAATATTTCTTGCTTCAATCAAGCTTTACTTGCTAAAGCGGCCTGGAAAGTGCTGACTGATACTGACTCGCTTCTAAGTAAAACTCTTCGAGGGAAATATAAGTGCCCATTAAGAAACATTAATGACTGCTTGGGAAAAAATTTCAATGGTTGTTCCTCGGGATGGAGGGGAATATTATGGGGAATGAAACTTATTAATCAACATCTTGCTTGGAGCATGGGAAAAAACTCGTCTCTTTGCCTTTGGAATCATCGATGGGTTCATGGATCCATTCCTGTTCTAAAGACGGGCTCTTTATCGATAAACTACGACTCTATCCTGATCACTATCAAGGATCTTATTCTCCCAGGGGGATCTTGGAATACTAGGCTACTCACAAGTCTGTTTGCGCCTCATTGGGTTAAAGAAATTACTTCTCTCCATATTCCGCTATATGATAATGAAGATATCCCATATTGGCTTCTCTCGACTAATGGCCAATACACTGTCAAGACTGGATATCGTGTTGCTTTCAGTGCCTACAAATATGATCATATCAAACTAAAGAGAAATAAAAGCCTGAATGATAGCCTTATCATCTCCTTTTGCAAAGGACAACTTTGGAAACTTCGATGCCCTGCTAAGTGGCTTGTCCTCCTTTGGAGAATTCTACATGACTGCCTACCCATTGGGGAAAATTTTATTAAAAGAAATATTAATTTTGACCCCACTTGTATTTTTTGCAGAAATTCGGGTGTGGAGGAAATCGAGACTGCTGCCCATATTTTCAGAGATTGCCCGTTTTCTTCGAGAATCTGGCTAGGCAGCACTCTTGGAATTAGAAGCCATTCTAACTCTGATGTTCCACTTTCTACTTGGATCATTAATTGGATTAGGTATTTTAGCAAATGTGGAATTAATGGAAATGGTGACACTGATGACAAACTCACTACCACCTTTGTGCAAATCCTTTGGACTATTTGGGTTGCTAGAAACAGGTCTATTTTCGATGGTATTTGCTGGACCGCGGAGACCGTTTTTAAACTTCTACAAAATCTTGAGGTTAACAACTTCAAAAGGCATGAATGCAATAGGATGGACTATAATGAACAGCAAAGAAGCCCTTTCTACAAAGGAGAACTTTTGAATCTCACTGGTCCTCCTGCTTCAAACTGTCCCACTATCTTTATTGAAGTGGATGATTCCTGGCACCCCAATCTCTCTGCTTCATGTGGCTGGATTGCTTCTAACAAGGATGGTAGCATCATTTCAACTTCCAGTCATTCCTTTTCAGCTCACTCTCCCCTTTTAGCCGAAGCCTCTGGACTTCTTCAAGCGAGTCGATGGGCTCTGGACTGCAATTTTCTTCACGTTATTATACGAACTGACTGCCTCCGTTTTGTTGAAGCTATCTCGGCCGAGAATCTGCCTCTTAACGATCTTCGGGGGACTCTTCAAGACCTACTAAACCTCTCGATGTTCTTTCATTGCTTTTGTGTTCAGTACATTCCTAGGTCCTTAAATACTCGTGCCCACAGTCTAGCTATGGCCGCACGGGGAAAAACTTAACTCATGTTTGTTCCAGCCGGCAAAAAAAAAAACACTACATATTATATTTATCCTATTTATTTTAATCGGAAACTTATCACATAGATTCGTTGCTTGTTCTTTCCATCTCAACCACCTCGTCTCCTAGTTGAGTTAAGAGTCCTTGTAACTCAATTATTCCTATCTTTTAGCTTTCTAATTTCTTTTATATATATTCTCATTCATTCTAGTTTATTTTATTCCCAACACAAGTCTTCTTTTCTTCTCTATGTTTCACAATACAATTTCGTCCTTTTCGTTCATCATCAATCTGACCCTAATTCGTCTCTAATTCTTTCCGATCTCGAGGGTAATTTAATTACTCTTACTCGTTCTTCATCTTGTTTTATCCTTTCTTTTTTTTTGAAGCAATCCCCAAAAGTGGGATTAGATCATCGCATTAAAATCATTAAGAATAGCAATTTCCACATTTGTCGGGCCAAAGTTCTCCCATACTCTCTTCCCTACGGACACTGACATAGCACGTGCTGACTCATGAGCGGCACGGTTACAATAACGCGGAACAAAAGACCAGCTAATGCTATCAAAATTACAAGCAAATTCTAGGATATCATCAAGAATCAGAAATAAATCGCTTCTCCCCTTCTTAGCACACCTCAAATTGTCAATAATGATTTTGCAATCGCTTTCGACAATCATACTTCGGTGTCCCCGTCTCCAAGCTTCCTTAATACCTTCAAGAATCGCCTCCGCTTCCGCAGCACCAACATCCATTGTCCCGGGTTTCCTGACACTCATCCCCCACACCATACGACCGTCTTCCCCCCGTCCTACCATCCCCAAGCTTATCCCTCCTCCCCGCAACCCTGCATCACAATTAATCTTAACCGAGCCTACAGGTGGGGCCTGCCACTTCTGCATTCTACCACCGTTCCCTACCCCTCGCCGTCCTCCCTGCTCCCTCGACCCCTCCTCCACATCCTCCATTTCCGCCATAATATCGTGCACCCGAGCTAACACTTCCTCAACCCTCACCTTCTTCCCCTCAAACACCCACTTATTACGTGCCTCCCACATCGCCCAACACCCCACCATGACCTTCCCTCGCTCCTCATCCTTCATCTCCCTCCACACATCCTCCACCCACTCCCTCACCCTCTCATGCCCGTTTTCCTTTTTGACATCCACCCCCAACCCATCCCACAACCCAAACCCCCACCCACACCCCTTTACGAGATGAAGACAAGTCTCCATCTCGCAGCAGCAAACCGGACACGTACCATCAAAGGTGGAAATTCGATGAGCAATATTACCTTTCGTTGGGAGCGCATTGGAACATAACGTGTTTTATCCTTTATAGTCACTTATAATGTGGTTTTAATACCATATGTTTAATTACTTCGTAGGCTATCGTGCTAGATCCGACGAAGATGATTATTTAATTGATTCGGATCTCGGTTAAGGTAACATTGACACATTACTCGGTATTATGTGATATTATTGTTGTAGTTACATGTATAGAAATTAGATTTTTGTTAGATGATATATTTATGTCTCGTTTTTAATAACATAGACTTTAAATCGTAAATTTTCACATGTTTCGTTATTTGAAATCGTTTTTACGAGATTTACAAATAAGTCTTTCTTTTAATTATTTAAAAGTATTATAAGGCCGAGACAAAAACATACACATAATAATTAATTTCAAATTTTCATGATTTTAATGTATGAATTGTCAAATCGAAAGTTTTATTGTTTTTAATAAGTTACAGAATGCTTCAGAATCTGTTAGTGTTTTTGTGTGAATTAATACTCTATTTTAAAGACTTTATTTCCGAAATCTTTGAAAATAGACTACTATTTATTTTAGGTCTAATATATGTCTGTTTAATTTCGTAAAATAATTCCAAGTATTTTGGTCACAATAAATTGTTTATGAACAGATGTCAAATTAATCCGCGAATCTGTCAGTTGTGATAAGATCTAAATTGAAACACTTAATAAACTTTTTATTTAATCTTGGTAATTTACCTACATAAACTATGAAGAGTCTAGTTAATTTTTCCAATTGGATTTGATTTAAAATAAATTTTTAAACGTGTTTTATTAAAGAAATACGATAGGGTGTCTAATTCTGATAGTTTTTAAAAATACGAACAAAAACCCATGTTTTATTTGGAATTTGAAGTTTCTCCAGAAATAAAAGTTATAACTAAGTTTCTAAAGTTTTTAACCCCACTGGTCTTACGTTGTTTTGATTTTTAAAGATTTAACTAGTCGCCATACCCGTGCATCGCATGAGAATATATTGTTTTATGACCTTTGTAAATCGCAATTCTGTCTTTTTGCTTAATTGTCCAATATTTATTTTATTATTAATTTATGCATTTTTAGTTTTGATTTCATGTCTTTGTAATTTTAGTTACTTCCACAGACATTCCTAAATTCTGAATAAGACGGAGGTTAGAAAGATTGAACGATTCAAGTTACAGAAATATATATGACATGTATGTTAAATGAATGGTAGGGAAAAAAGGGAGAGTAAAAGTGTCGAAACATACATCAAACATGTCACCACAAGTGTAGCAAGGTGAATTAGATTAAAAGTGTGTTTGTAAAAACGTAAGCAAGTGATTATTGGCAAAAATGAGATATAACGCTATAAGATGTAATGCGTAACTAATAATTTGTTTTTTAACTTTTATTGGAGAACGTAATCCTCTTGAATTGTGGCTTTGATCTTTCTTAGTTTTTCCTCACGTCTTTAGTTGAGATTTTCAAATCTAATCTTGGCGTCTTTTCTTCTATGGTTTCTATTGTTACGGATGCTTCTTTTACTACCACTTCAGCCTTATAACACATTGGGTGTGTTAGTTTTGTTCTTAAAATATAAGCAATGTATTATGAAGTGCTCGTAGTTGATGTACATAATAATTGTTCGCTTACCTCTGGTCTAGCCTTCTCTTCTCCTTTTTAATTGGTGTGTTTACCGCGAAACTCTAATTCTATTTGGGTGGTAAACTGAGGTTCATATTGAGGTTTGGTTGTAGGTCTAATCGGGTCGCTTTGGTTGTACACTTGGGTGACATATTGAGGTTCATGCTCTATAATAACTTTGTATCCGTTGTTGTAGGTGATAATACAGTTATGAACTATAGAATGGGAAGATGAATGGAAGAGAATGATGAAGCGAGGTGGAGTTTATAAGTTTTCCTCTTTTCTCTCTTCTTTCTTAATTGATTTAGTTTTTTTAAATTAAAAATTTTGTTAACTGATTGTCTTTGTTTTTTAACAGACTCCCTCGTTTCTTAATTTTATTTGTCGATTGGTTTAGTTGCTTGGCCCAAACAAAACAGAACACATGACTTTATTACTCCCTCCTTTCACTATCTTTTGCCCCGTTTCATTAAAATACCCTCACAAATAATGATGAAATGGGGCAAAAGATTATGAACAGAGGGAGTATAAGATAGTATTAGGGCAATAGCAACGATAACATATAAGGAGTTTCATGTCATTGAGTTAGAGAATAAAGTTCCTTATATGAAATCGGTTTCTAAAGTAAGGAATCGATTTCATACATGTAAATGAGAGAAAAAGGGGATCCACAATAAATATATGAAACTTTTACTATTGATCAGTGAAATAGAAAGTTTCAAACATGGTTAGATGTACCTTGATGACAATGAAAATATGGTGTATGGAACTACAACTATTGCTGCTATTGCTCTTAGATAAATGATGGATGATGATGGTTTGTTTGAATTTTAATAAATTAATAAATAGATAAGATAGCGCTCTAACATCCCCCCCTCTCTCTACATTTTTCTTTTCTTCCATTTTATATTTTTTGCTTTCTCAACTTTTGTACGTGAATTTTTTTGTACGTGAAATGATACAAATTGTGAGATATCGTATTTTATTGTTCGATCTTGTGCTAGTTTCTCCTTTGTTTTCTCTCGTCTACATTGTTGAGTTTGTTGCTCTTGCCGTTGTTTAGGTAAAATGTGAGGTATTATTATATCATAGACAAAAGGTGACATATACATGGGATAGCAGTTGTAGCGCTTTAATACATAGTACCACTATATAGCAAGTTGGAAACAAAGTTCAACACACTTAACAATCTATTATTGCTCTTACCCTTGGTTGTGCTTGTTTCTAATTTTGATATTTCACATCTGTTGTTGTCTGTGTTAGTGTTCTTCTATTATTTTCCATTATTAGTTGCATATTAGATTATGATTGATGTAGAGATGCCTCTATAAATCTATGATCGACGTGTCGATATGATACTACATCAACTCATCGATCAACTTATTATTACAATAACAATACTATGTCAATTATGTGAGAATGAGGTTGTATCGATTGACTCCTACTAATAATGAGTAGCATTAAGATGAGTGTAATGCAAGCATGAACCCAATAAAGTAGGAACGAATTGATAGCCACGCACATACCGAGTTAGTCTGTGCGGTGGAAAAAATTGGGTCGTCTGCATCCAACGGCAACAGTACGACGACGTTTGGCGGCGGGAATCAGCTCGGTTTCATTGTACACTTGGATGGTGTAATGGGAAAGGCAAACACCCATTGTATGTTATAGGTGGTGGATTATAAGGGAGGAAGATGAATAGGATGGGAGGTGGTTGAAATTTATTGTTTCACTTTGGTTCTACATAATCAATGAGGAAGAAGTTGAAGGATTCTAATGAGGAAGAAGTTGATGGGTTCTTCACTTTGGATTCTACATAATCAATGAGGAAGAAGTTGAAGGGTTCTAACTAATAATAACCAACTTTGGCATTGATTATATATTCAACTCCCTCCTTTCCAATTTCTACCCAATCACATCATACCGTTTGCTGCCTGGGGAAGGTTCGTCGATGCAAACCGTCATATAATGTGCTGGTGTGTGTAGGGTAGGCTGGGGTTGGGCTTTCGTAGCAGGAATGGTGTTTCTTCTGTGCGAGACAATCAAGCCCCTCCTAAGGCGGCAGAGACTGGCTTTGTAGCTTCGTAGGCTCACTACACCCGAGTATCGTTGATGTGGGAGACGTATCAAATAGAACGTAGGTGGGTGGAGGTTGTTTTTGATTCTTGACTCGACGACTACACATCTTCGGATCAGGCGATTTAATTTCTCAACAGTAATAGGGTGGGAATTGATCATGCTCGTTGCAGGAATCCGAAGGCGGAGCTATAATACAACTGCACCACACAGACAGAGCGAAAAAATAATAGAAAGCTTGCGCACACACTGATCGCGAGTTGCTAAATGTGTAGATCAATATGTGTATACGTGCAATTGGATGGTGTAATGAGAAAGGCAAGCACCCATTGTTATAAGTGGTGAATTATAAGGGAGGAAGACGAAGAGGATGGGAGGTGGCTGAAATTTATTGTTTCACCTAGGATTCTACATCATCAATGAGGAAGAAGTTAAAGAGCTTACATTTCAATAATAACCGACTTGATTGCTTTACCTAGGATTCTAGCTACATCATCAATGAGGAAGAAGTTGATGAGTTCCTCACCTTGGATTCTACCTAATGAATGAGAAAGAAGTTGAAAGAGCTTACATTTCACCATATTAGCTAATGAATGAGAAAGAAGTTGAAAGAGCTTACATTTTACCATATTAGCTAATGAATGTTGTAAGTAATAATAACCGACTTTGATTGCTTTACCTATGATTCAACATCATCAATGAGGAAGAAGTTGATGAGTTCCTCACCTTGGATTCTACCTAATGAATGAGAAAGAAGTTGAAAGATCCTAACTAATAATAACCGACTTTATGTATTCAACTCCCGTCTTTTCAATTCCTACCCAATCGCATCGCGCCAAGTGTCCTACCTTAGAATTGAGCATTTGTTGAATAGAGCATGCAGAGTGCTTTGCTTTCTTTTTAATATATTATAATATTACAAATTTTATAGTAAGATATTGCAATTTTGGAAAATCTGTCAACTTCTTATTTAAATACTTTTAATTACTTAAACTTCAATCTTTTGATAAATAATTATGATTTTGATAAACTTCAATCTTTTAATCATGATTTAAACATTTATATAATAAATATAATGTTTACGTCTCGAGGCCTAATATTAACTATTTTATATAACTCCTATTTTGATCGATTTCTATTTATAATAAAACCTACTTTCGGAAAGTTATTATTTTAAGAAAATTTCTAGTTTTATAAAGTCTTTTCTTTTGAAGAATAAACTATAATCCTATTGAATTTCGATAATGGCTTTGTTTTGGAGTTATGGAATAAGAGAAGTGTACGGGTAGAGTAATACAGTCTAGAGTATACGTTTTGCCATCAGCTGTAAGGCTAGTGTATCCGAGCGGGATGCATTAGTTGTTGAACTGGACATGTTCTTGTCCAGAAGTGTATGTTCATTTTGACCTTAAGCTCATACCTCGCATGTAAGACGCCGTCGGGTTGAACTGGGCACATTTGGTGTTCCAGGAAGGGTGTGCATATTTACTTAAGCTAGGACCTCACAATAGAAGTCGCCGTCCTATTATGGTTGAGTAGCCTAGTTAGAGATCGAGGTTTGATTTGTTTGAACTAAGTTCTCGAAGCTAGTTTTTAGTATTCTCCTAGTGAAAGTTTATTCTGTTGCACTGATTCATATCCATAACGCCATTATTATTATCGATTGATATTGACTTGCAGGTTGACAATCGTTTTGAATTATTTTACTATTTCATTTTAAACGTTTTCCATTTTTAAATATTTTGATATAATAGTAATTATGCTTTAATGTCAAGTAATGGCTAGGATAATGCCGTCGTTACTCCCCACTAAATTGTAGCTGTTATGTTTATAACATAACAGGTAATTTGTTGCTGGGTTTGGGTGTGAGATAACGAGTAGCATGGATCCTACTCTACTTCATTTATATTAATTTTTGGATTGTTAAACCCATTTGGAGATTTTTTATTTTTAGCCCTTTTTTGAAAAGTGCCATTTGTATTGACTGACCGTTCGTTTTTGTAAAATATAGAACATCAGTGTGTTTTAATCCCAAATCTACAGTGTTTCTGCCACTGTATTGCGTTAGAATTTATAGGGGATTACATATTTAGCGTAGTAGTGGAGTATTTGGTGTAATATTTGGAGTATTAGTGGATAATATTTGGAGTATTATAGTAGTTGATATTTGGTTTACTATAATAGAGTATTAGTAGTGGTAGTAGAAGTAGAAGATTCGTAGTTCTAGTAGAAGTAGAAAATTAGTAGTAGTAGTAGTAGTAGTAGTAGTAGTAGTAGATTAGTGTTAGTAGTGCTAGTAGTAGTAGTAGTAGTAGTAGTAGTAGTAGTAGTAGTAGTAGTAATAGTACTATTAGTATTAGTAGTAGATTAGTAGTATTAGTAGTAGATTACTAGTATTAGTATTAGTAGTATTAGTAGTAGTAGTAGAAGATTAGTAATATTAGTACTAGTAGTAGTATCTGTAGTATAGTACTAATATTACTAATGTTACTTCACTACTACTAATACTAGTACTACTACTACTACCACTACTACTATTACTAATTTTCTACTTCTACTTCTACTACTACTAATACTACTAATCTACTACCACTACTAATCTACTACCACTACTAATACTACTAATCTACTACTAATACTACTAAATTCCTAGATTACCCTAAACTAATTGACTCTATATTTTAACATTGCGCAAACATGTTTCTTGTAGTTCTAACACTGTTTTATCGAGGACCCAATCGCAACCCCGGTGCAGCTTTTGGAGAAGACGAAGAAGGGGAAGGATGGGAAGTGGATTGACCCCCGAGGACCGGAGATCGTTGTGAGTAGTAGTAGAGTTTTACAAGAAAATACTACTCCCAAAAATTATGATGTGAAAATATATGTTGTTCTGAAAGTTCTAACATTGTTTCCTGTTGCTGTTTTAGGAGAACTTTGAGAAAGCGGTGGAGGAGGCACGAGCTTCTGATCAGTCACCGAACACCTTGAAGATCTTCCACGATGTCAGTGGGGGCTACAACCAGAAGAATATACATTTATGTATATATTTCTAACTCCTAGATAGATTTGTTGGAATTGTCGTCGGAATTGTCACTAACTCGTAGATAGAATTTAGAACCCAACACACGTTCTTTGTATTATATTTTCATTTTCTATATCAGTATCTTGGTTTAGATTTGTTGAGTTTCGTGGAGTTCTGTGAAGAAGATATGTATGGAAGCTTTGATTGGAGTTTTGGGTGATTTTTGTGGCGGATATGCTTCTGTTGGGGTTTGTTGTAGGAGTCGCATGTAGTTGTAGGTGGGTTTATTTTGGCGCATACGGGGAGCTAAAACAACAAATCCTATTATTTTATACACGAACTTGCGTCGGATTAGCCGACGCAACCCATCCAATCCTGTCGACTTTGCGTCGGCTAATCCGACGCAAATGTCCCAGTCAACATGCATTGCATCGGATTAGCCGACGCAAAGTCGACGGGAAACTAAGCGTTGCGTCGGCTAATCCGACACAATGCTTGTTGACTGGGCGCGTTGGCCGGGCAAGTGTTGCGTCGGATTATCCGACGCAAAGTCGACGCAATACGCTTGCGTCGGATTTGTCCATGCAAAGAAAATTATTTGCGTCAAAAAATAACGGCGAACGCTTGCGTCGGCTAATCCGACGCAATCACTACTTTGCGTCGGATTTTCCGATTTTGCGTCGGATTTGTCCGACGCAATTTCGGCTTGATTTTTGTAGTGAGATGCGTGGTTGATATAGATACAATAATATGACAATTTTGGCAAAAAATGGTTGAGATATGCATACAGTATACTACGCAAGAGTTGTTAGGGATCGGAGATCACGGTATACCGTAATATACCGTAATAATAATAATATCAGTAATATGACATAATTATGAGATTACGATTATATTTAGATTAGATTTCAAGGGTACTATAATATAGGGGTGTTGTTCTTCGCAGTACGCATTTTACTCGACATAGTACCATTTTTCCGATTTTGCCCTCTCATTTCCCCTCCCTCAGATTCATCCATTTTGTTTTTCCTCTCTTTTGTTTTTCTCTTCTCCATATTTACTTTAATCAACGCAGTACATTATTTTTTTTACTTCTACGCAGTACATTTATTTTTTTTACTTTTACGCAGTACATTTTTTGCGGTACATTTATTTTAAAATTTCATGCAATACATTTATTTTAATCTTTGATATAAAGTATTTTTTTTAACTTTATCAACCCAGTACGTTTTTTTAGCACGAAATAAACATGTTTTTTTTTTCGATTTTGACGCAGTACAAATAGTATTAAATTCAAGAATTGAGGTTCTAAACCAAAAAAGATTTAAAGTATAGTGTTTGCTAGAACCCTAATTTCAATAACAATAAACCAAAAAACGGATTACTTTGAACTTTGAAACAAAAATGATAATTAAACTTTGAACCCTAATTTCAATAATTAATGATATTAATGATTAATGATTTACATTATATGTTCTTCAATCAAAATCGTATTCATGATCTATTAAATTCAATAAATTGAATAAATGTGTAGTTAGATTTGGAGGTATTCAATGATAAGTGAAAAAAAAGACGATTTTTTGGTTTAGGGTAGAGAGGATTGGGAGAAGAATGAAATTATGTTTGTTTCTGATAAGGGTATGCAATGGAAAAATATGGATAAAAAGTACCGCGTCAAGTAAAATGTGTATTGCGAAAAGTAACTCCGATATAGTACCATTGTAATTGTTGGAGACACGAATCAATAATATAAACCTTTTATAGTTTGATAAGAGTGATAGTGATTTTCAAAGTAGTCATAACATTTCCAAGTGGACAAGTGGTCCATACTCATGGACACTGTAACATTCCCCAGTTGAACACGGAGTACTTGTTTGCGAATCTAACATTGGTTGAAGGACTCACTTGGAGCATCATCTACAAAAAAAAAAAGGATTTTCATATAACCTATACGAGTATAAAAAGAGGGAGGGGTGTTCATAGGATTTGTGTAACTTTCCTATTCCCAAACTATCCCTCCCCATTGTCCTAACTTTGCCAACCTATTATTATTATTATTATTATTATTATTATTAAAAACTTTGGTTTATATATATACCTATAAATTCGTCAAATGGGTCAGATCGATTATAACGTAGAACGGGTTACACAAATTAAAGGTTGTATTAATACTAGAATACATATTCGAGATAGTTTCTTCCTCCTTTTTTTACCGTAATTTAAGTTGGAAAATATATACTCCGCACTCTACATATCAGATACTGACAGGCTAAAGTCGTATGCCTCAAATTACTAATTTATAATCACTTATAACCAACAAACTAAAACAATAGTATAATGGAAATAAGGGTCGAACCCACAGGGAATTGGTTTAACTATAACTGCGGACTAATATAGAATGATAAATAACTAATTAATTAAACAATAAGAAAGGGGGATTTTGAATAATTATCTAACAACTAAATCTAATAAAGATGAAAACTTTGACTAAATCAAATGATAAAAAGGTCTCGGGTCAAGTACAAATCCACAACTTAATCACAATTGATCATCGAAATCCGGTTCAAATTATTATTCTTGATTACTTTATCGTGAATCGTAGATTCTAAATCTCCTTACGAATAACTAATTAAAACGTATCCCGTTCTTAATTAGATCAAACTGTTAAATAACCTAAACAATCCAGTTTTAGATTTAATTCAACAGCAGCATTAATAGATAGAGAATTCAATAAAGAGATAAATAAACACATACAATCCAGTTGTGTTATAAATCTATGATAATTGCTCCTAAGTCTTAATATCAACGAATCCCGTTCAATAATTAAGTCTTAGATGTTACTCAGGTCAAATTAATCAACAAATCCTGTTCAATTAACAAGACTAACAATAGAACGATGAAATAGAAAACTAGTTGATCACTCTAGAAATCAATAACAACATTCATGTAATTAAACTGAGCAAATAATCAATAATAAAGAATAAAGATAAGAACTTTCAAACTCACAACTGATAATTAAGCGTTTCAATGTCTTGAACCGAGATGAAAATATTAGTTACACATAATTTTCTTGAGAACTCTAATGATGAACGTTCAACTCTATAAAAAAAATCAATCTAAAACTAATACTAGTAATGACTATATAAACTAGTAATAATAGTAATCTAATAATAATAGGAAAGTCTAATAATTACCAAAAGCTAAAAATAAAATATAATAATAAAATATAATAATCCTAATAAATATTAAGCTGTCACGGAACCTAAAGCAACTTAAGTTCTGTCTTCAATTCCCGAGCTATCCAAGACTATCAGTTCTCTGGCTTCGCTTGGGCTTCTTCTTCCAGATCTTTGTCTCGGACCGAATTGACTAAATAATCATGTCGTACTCTAAAATCCTCAAATTAGTTCATATGATAATCACAATGACATTACACAAATACGACAGAATAACACCAATTTAGTCGACCAAATTACCCATAAATCATCGTTATAACCGTGACTAAATACGGCCCATCAAATATCCCCACACTTGAACCTTTACTCGTCCTCGAGTAAAACTCGAAGAACACAATAAAAACATCACTAGTCCAAACGCACGGGACAGATATTACACTCACGGCCTCGCTCGCCTTCCTTCAAACTCCCTCGATCTATGAGAAAAAAATGCACGAGCAACTCCACACAAAAATTGGATATCAAACCAATTGCTCAAGTGTATCAACACAACAAAACATCAAACTATTATCATCGGCTCACTTCATCAAAACAAAGGACATTAACAATTAAAGAGAAGCCAATACCAACATCTAACGCCCCTTATTTCTCCAATCCTAAAATGGATCACATGTGCTACAAATATCATCAATAGAAAAAGATGTATACCACAATACTCCACAACCCACATATGTGATCAATCCTAAATGTCTCTAATAGTTTAACACACTAAATAAACATCACCAATCGCATAAAATAAACTACACCGCACCGCGATTCTTCTCACCTTAGCCACTATCCTACCCTTCCGACCTTCTATGTCACCCTTCTTATGACGCCAACACCAAGAATGGAGAAAGTAGTAGTGAATTTTTTTTTCTAATTCCCTCATTTTGCCTAGAGCGTCCGCCCTTGCGGATTTTTACTCTAGCTTTCATTTTTGTCCTCACACTACTCTCGTGGCACGCAACTCGATTTTTCTTTTTACCCGGAGCGCCCTTTAGGGTTTTCACTCCGTCCTCGGTCACATTTCCCATTTTTGCCTAGGCGCCCTTTCCGGGTTTTCACCTAGCCGGGATTATTATTTATTTTTTTCATATGTTTTTTTTTCATTCTCTCTTTTTTTTTTGAATTTTTTTCTTTTTATCTTTCATCATTTTTTCTTTCAAATTACAACATGAATGACGGTTACAAGACAAGACAAATATATAAATCCCTCCCACGCTTATTCCGAGCATTGTCCTCAATGTGAGATTAAGGACACAAATAAAAACAATAAACGGGGAAAATGATCTTCAACACCGATAAATAACTCGTCGTAACTCGTACCAAGGCAAATTTCCATAATACGGAGTAGCATTTGAACCTCCATCTCACAAGCAACCTCACTAACCCGGTCAATGCATTGTCACCTTCAACTCTCAAGACCATAACTAAGCAAATAACTCTCATACCAACGATGAAAACACAACTGTAACTGACATGACTAAGTTACACATATGAACACGGACAATAGCAACACCACATCCCGACTCCGATGCCAACGCAACCAAACTCGGCCAAGCCGGGATAATTTCAATCCGATTCCACAGGCAAACTAGCATATATAGCAACAAACCCAACTACTGGCCATATATAGCAACAACTGAAATCGTATGAACAATAGAGATGAAGGAGTGAAGGACACGATTTCATACCCAAAAAATAAACAAAACCGGACCTGAGACTGGTGATACGGGCAGCCAACACAGACCACGCACACGACGGAAACACCCACGGACACAATGGCTGATTGACAAACTGACTCCTGATGATGGCGACAACTGCTGTTCGGTGACCAGCAGTAACGACGACTCGACGGCAGACAGACTTACAGACACCGCAACCCCGACGACACTCTGATACTAACCAAATTCACCCAAATAAAGTTCCAAGGGCGAAAATTAACCCACAATGCAATATCAACATTGCCCAACGTCGGCCAACACTAGCAATAATACCAAAACCAACATCCAGGCAGACCCGGAACACGACTCCGATGAACTGACCGGAAGGCTGACACGGGCTGAGACGAACCAGGCTGATGACACACCACGCGCACTAACGACTATACAGACGGGCGAACTAACTGACCGGCAGAACGAATTGGAGTAGGATTAGAAGATAGAAGAGTGGGGAGGTATGAAAAGAGAAGATGGAGGATTGAATAGGAGATGAATGAATTTGATAAGGATATTCTATTAGAATGATTTGGTAGTTAGATTTGGGAGTATTAATGAGGGGACAAAGAAGTGGAATTTGATTGGAGGAGAAAGGTGGTAGATGAGTTTATGGGGTGACATTGAGAGGTAGATTAATGGAGGGAGGAAAGCAAAAGTGGAATTGAAGATGGGATTGAAGAGGAAGAATGAAGGTGGAAGAAGAAGACTGCGTCTGTGGTCTGTATTTTTGTTTTTTTTTTATTTTTTTTTATTCAAGAAATCAGACATGACAGTGGATTGAGACGCGCGACTTGCACGGAGGGTCCGCGACTCGCCCCAATTTCTGATTATTCGTCCTTCTCATTCCTACAAATACTAAAATTTAGAAAATACTTAAAATTAAAAAATATAAATATAAACGACTCATTCTACAAAAAATACGAAAATGATTATTAATCTAATATTATGAAAAATGACCCATAATAAAATTTGATTTTTTTTAAATAAAAAATAAAAAAAAATAAAAACTTACATGACACGGGTTGCCTCCCGGAAGCGCTTTTGTTTAATGTCGTTCGCTCGATTTTTTTTTGTGTGTGTGAAAAAGTGACCCAACTTAAGATAGGACGAAATACTTACCTTAACCTCGTTGAGACAATGAAACAATCAAGCGGAGTAAATGCGCGGAACAACTCAATGCCCTTAGCAATCGATCAAAAATACTTGCACAAAGATTAGAATCGTGACAATAAGAGATATATATTAATTGACACCATCTATTAATAAGCACATCATAATAATCATGCGAAAAATTTGTTTTCGACCCACTATGCTCAAAAAATGAGTTCATATCAATGTACTCCTCTTTATAAGATGGGTTTTTCATGGATATAGTCAAATAGGCTCGAGGGTAAACATAAAAAATTGACACCGATGAAGACTCGAAAGGTATCGATGGTGGTACTTCCTTGTGAATATAAAATTCAGTATTCATGCCCCCTATTTCTCCCACCTTTTCATCACAATTCATGTTCACTAATTCACGTCTCGTAGGGAATTCGTCTTTCGCCTCATCAACAACTATCATTTCTTCTCCAACTCCGACTTCCCTAGTCTCTTCAAGAGTCACACTCATTTCCTCTTGTTCACCCTCAACAATCATAACTATAGAATCCTCCAAGATCAAACTATCACTCATATCATTTTGACTTGAGGAATCTTCCTCAACGCGTGTCTCGTTATCACAAGAGGAATTAATATGTGTAAAAGCAGTAGAAGAGGGTGAGGAGTATATCGAATCATCATAGTCATCCTCCACGTCATCCCAAAAACCATCGTCATCATCACTATCGCACTCTTTTATAAGAGTGACATGGCACATCGGGTTCAAGGGGGAGAGTCTCATCAAACTCCATGTTCTTAATAAATTCATCAGACTCCTTAACATTAAGAGAAAACTCATCATGTGTCTCAAGTCTATCATTAGATGTCGTTATTTGCACTAAATGACTCTCAAGGTTCTGGATACTAGCATTGTTCTCTTGCTCGTATTGAGCCATACTAGCTTGAAGGGTCATCTGAGCAGTAATCAAGTCTCTAATCATGTCTTCCGTGGATATACGAGAATCATGTTGGGTGTTCAAATTTTTATTGAGACTCATTGAAGATGCCCTAGAGCGTGAGTTTTCCAACTCGCATTCTTCAGTGTCGTGAGCCAAGTATATGAAAAGTTCTCACTTCTCCTCATAACTAAGTCCATCAATGAATCTCCCCTCACTTAAAGAATCAACATGCATTAAAGTTTCATCATTTAACCCATTGTATATCACATGACAAAGTTCCCAAATTTGATATCGGTGACGACACCTAGAGACATACTCACTCAATCTATCAAAATATTTGTAAAATAGTTCATGCTCATATTGAGGGAAATATTTAGTCGTCATCTACAGAAAAAAACTAAGACTCACTAAAAACACTCAACAAAAATTAAAACTAAACTAGACTTTAAAAAAAGCGACTAAAAAAAACTAATTAACTAAAAATCTCTACACTAACACACAAAAATAATTAACGCCAATTCCCCGGCAACGGCGCCAAAATTTGACAGGCTAAAGTCGTATGCCTCAAATTACTAATTTATAATCACTTATAACCAACAAACTAAAACAATAGTATAATGGAAATAAGGGTCGAACCCACAGGGAATTGGTTTGACTATAACTGCGTACTAATATAGAATGATAAATAACTAATTAATTAAACAATAAGAAAGGGGGATTTTGAATAATTATCTAACAACTAAATCTAATAAAGATGAAAACTTTGACTAAATCAAATGATAAAAAGGTCTCGGGTCAAGTACAAATCCACAACTTAATCACAATTGATCATCGAAATCCGGTTCAAATTATTATTCTTGATTACTTTATCGTGAATCATAGATTCTAATTCTCCTAACGAATAACTAATTAAAACGTATCCCGTTCTTAATTAGATCTAACTGTTAAATAACAAAAACAATCCAGTTTTAGATTTAATTCAACAGCAGCATTAATAGATAAAGAATTCAATAAAGAGATAAATAAACACATACAATCCAGTTGTGTTATAAATCTATGATAATTGCTCCTAAGTCTTAATATCAACGAATCTCGTTCAATAATTAAGTCTTAGATGTTACTCAGGTCAAATTAATCAACAAATCCTGTTCAATTAACAAGACTAACAATAGAACGATGAAATAGAAAACTAGTTGATCACTCTAGAAATCAATAACAACATTCATGTAATTAAACTGAGCAATTAATCAATAATAAAGAATAAAGATAAGAACTTTCAAACTCACAACTGATAATTAAGCGTTTCAATGTCTTGAACCGAGATGAAAATATTAGTTACACATAATTTTCTTGAGAACTCTAATGATGAACGTTTAACTCTATAAAAAAATCAATCTAAAACTAATACTAGTAATGACTATATAAACTAGTAATAATAGTAATCTAATAATAATAGGAAAGTCTAATAATTACCAAAAGCTAAAAATAAAATAATATAATAATCCTAATAAATACTAAGCTGTCACGGAACCTAAAGCAACTTAAGTTCTGTCTTCAATTCCCGAGCTATCCAAGACTATCAGTTCTCTGGCTTCGCTTGGGCTTGTTCTTCCAGATCTTTGTCTCGGACCGAATTGACTAAATAATCATGTCGTACTCTAAAATCCTCAAATTAGTTCATATGATAATCACACTGACATTACACAAATACGACAGAATAACACCAATTTAGTCGACCAAATTACCCATAAATCATCGTTATAACCATGACTAAATACGGCCCATCAGATACTTATTCTATTTCGATATTATTATTATACTCATTAATTATCATATTTATACAGTTGTACTTAAGCAGAATTATGGATTGGTTTTTGATCTCGATCTAAATTAGAAAGGAATGAATATTCTCACACCCGGGAGTAAAAGAGTTGTAATTGATTTTTATACGAAAATTGAACCTCTATAATATACGGGGTATGTATAAACTTTGAGATATGTGAGTCGATGCAATAGTGTACCAATGGATGGACGTAATCAATATGTGACTTGTTAAAAAGTAACTCTTAGTAAATAATGTAATTAGTATATGTCTCTTTGTATTATCGTCATTAGTTAGCTTATACTCTTCATTCTCTTTGTAATTAGTTGCTAACATAGATTCGTCGTACCTTGTAATCTACTCGGTTATATATACCAAGGTTATTTTATTAGTATGATCATCGAATTATTACGATTATCAGTAATGGTAACAATTTGTACCTTTTTAAAACCACGCATCTAAACAAATTTATTTTAACGCAAATCGAAATGTTAGGGCCCGATCATGGCCGGGCACACAAACTAGTCTACAAAAAAAGGGGTTTGCGTCAAGAAATCATCAACAAAGTCAGCATTACCAGTTTACAATTTACCAGGAGTATATGAGGCTAGTACAATATGGATGCCTGCATGTCTACACTATCTGCATGACCTAGTACTACAGTTTTGTAGATGATTAGAATGACCTAGTACTCCAGCCTCCAGCTGCATGTCTACACTGTCGGAAAATCACATGCTGCTATTTTAAGTGTGTACATTGCTCGTGTTATAAATAAGGTTGAGGAAATTGCTCATGTATGTGGATGACGATGTAGTTGAATTTTCGAATGTATGGGGGTTGAGTAATTTCACCAAACAGGGGAGGATGTTAAATGGTTTTGCATCATAATACTATCCGGGTTATTAGAAACTTGAATAAAGCTTAGTGCTATGAATAATGTTTTTTTTCTTTTTCTTTTTAGTTTGTGTAATAATTGGACTGTCACTAATAATAATATTTGGTATCCAAATGGTAAAATATGGATGATGTCGAAACCTGGAGTTTTTAACGTAGATGTGATTAAATGAATACTTTGCTCAATATATTCATTTGAAAGTGTTGGAAGTAGCCACCGGAGATTTATTATTGTTTTAGATAAGTTGAAGGAAACTAAAGGATGATTAAGTCTCTCTTGTTACGGATATAATCTATGACGGGTCAAATAACATGACATGGTTAGATAAAGTAAACCTATACAACAGCAAGTTGTTTGTCTTTATCCACTCAAGTGAGTATTATTTTACTTGTCAAACGTTTGTGACGGATATTCTCGTCACAAACAGAAATTTGTCAAGGGATGATTTTATTCTAAGTATACTCAAGAAGAGGTGATAGATGAATTGAGTATACTCGATTTTTACGTTTTCTAATATTTCTATTAAAGTCATGTCAATGTTGATTGTGAGTAATTTAATAAATACGATAATACAATATGCACATCAGATTTTTTGAAATGGTTCAGTCTCATGCTCGATGACTTACATTGATTATTCACTTATATTAATATTTTATTACCAAAATCTAAGATTACAAAATACTACGAGTACGTATTAATAAACTACCCAGCGGTTAACTGTAATCGTTCACTAGATTGACAACCAATTATTCTAACTAGCAAACCAATTGTACGAATTGTTTTAGATATGAATATCCTTGTAAGATTATATAAATATTTCTGAGCCTGCAATCATCGCCTTAAGGTTTTGGTTGAGTTGATTCCACAACATTGTATCAGAGTCAACGTGACAAAAGATCGCGGGTTCGAATCTCCACCCCTTCTTTCCGTGACAAATCCTAACCTTTCAAAAATAGCAAATGTGTGTCAAACGAAAGACATGAAGTCTTAGTATAGCCTCAAAAACCGTGCAAAGTAAGTAGTACTAGGGCAAACCGAATTCTTTCCACTTAGTTTAGGAAAATACGGATAATACAAAAAAAAGGGTTTTTCTATGGGGTACCCCTCAACTATCGGCTTTTCCAAGTGGTACCCCTGCCTTTTTCAAATTAAATGTTGTACCCCTAAACTCTGTAAATTACTCTATATAATAACCAAAGTTATGATTTTCCAACGAAAATTTCTCTATTGATGATGTAAATAGTGATTATTCCCTAATTGACTTTCATCAACCATGATATATCTCTTCAATTTACATCCTTTTCTCGAAAAACTTCATTCCACCACACTACGACATAGCGGTGATGAAGGAATTGAGGTTAGAGGATTTAAAAGAGTGAGGTAAAGAGGTCAACGTCGACCGACAACAGAGGTGCGTTGTGGTGAGCATTTAGTGGCTTGGTGAATGGTAAAGAAAGAGATCACGGTTTGAAGCATTAAATTGGATTGATTAAAATGTTAATGATTCAATTACAAAAAAATTGTAATATACTTATCACTATGGTCATGATATGGACTGATAAGGAAAGTTTAGGGGTACACCTTGTAATTCGAAAAAGGCGGGGGTACCACTTGGAAAAGCCAATAGTTGAGGGGTACTCCATAGAAAAACCCTATTTAAAATTGAATTGAATTGAATTGAGTGCTACGGGAACTCATTTAAAATTGAATTGAAGTAAATTGAGTGCTACAGGAACTCATTGAATCGAATTCAATTGAGTGCTACAAGGACTCATTCAAAATTGAATTGAATTGAATTGAGTGCTACACGGACTCATTTAAAATTGAATTGAATTGAGTGCTACAGGGACTCATTTAAAATTGAGCTTAATTGAATTGAGTGCTACAAGGACTCATTTAAAATTGAATTGAGTGCTGTAGGGACTCATTTAAAATTGAATTGAATTGAACTGAGTGCTACAAGGACTCATTTAAAATTGAAGTGAATTGAATTGAGTGCTACAGGGACTCATTTAAAATGACTTGAGCGCGGCGGGGCTAGTCTAATTGATTTGAATTGAATTAAATTGACTTGAATTGAATTAAAATGACTTGAGCGCGACGGGGCTAGTCTAATTAATTTGGTTTGGAGTGCGACGGGATTTCTTTTGAATGACTTGAGCGCGACGGGGCTAGTCTAATTGATTTGGTTTGGAGTGCGATGAGACTCCTTTCGAATTGAATGGCCTTCTGAATGCTTTGGGATTCATTAGGCTCGCGGATTAAAATTTACCTTCTGAATGCTTTGGGATTCGTTAGGCTCGCGTGTTTAGAATTTGTTTTTCGAATGCTTCGGGATTCAATTGAATTTGTTTTGTTCAGATATCATGCTTGGACTGTCATTTGCTTTGGTATGAGTGGTCTCATTAGCTAAAGGTTTTTTCCGCTGGGGGTTGATTTCGATTAGAGGAGGTTTTGAGCTTGCTTTATTGGTTGGGGGTAGTAAACTGTCCCATTCCTGCTTATCTTGTTTAGTATAGGAGGGTGCGTCTTGCAGCTATTGGGTACCGTGTCCAATTTGTTTCTGTCTTTGCTTTGGGCTGAACAATCAGGCGCTGGTCCTGAGGCGCCTTAATTCTCAGTCGCCTAGCCCCCAGGAGACTAATATAGGGACGCTTGACGTGAGGCGCCAGGGATTTTGAGGGTCAGGTTCGTTTAAAGTCGGCGAAGGAAAGGGGACGACTTCATTCGTCTCAAAAACGAAACGCGCGACACCCTTCGACTTAAACCCTCATTCTCGACTTTGTTCAACCGATTTCCATCTCGATTTTTGCCATATTCGATTATGTTGACCTTGGGTAAGTGTTCCTTACTCACCTATTGTCGATTTGTGCTTAATTAGATTTATTGTGGGTCGATTTTGCTTAAACCCTAGAAATCGATTTGGGCATTTTGTTTTTGCTAGGTTTCAATGCTTATTCTTGGTCCCACTGTTAAATTAGGGTAGAATAGAGCTTGATAGGGTAGTTATTAGCTTGATATGGAGCTTAAAGGTGCTTTAATGGCTTCCTATGGGTGGAAATTGGAATGCTAGGGTTTAAGGATTATTTTCCCGATTATTTCCGTACTTGACCTTTGTAATTTTGCTTGACTAGTGCTTGTGATGTTATGGGTGACCTCCATGTCGACTTTTGTGAGTCAAAATGTACTCTAGGTCATTCCATGAGGGTTTGTGTGGCTTACGACGGACCAAATGATATCGTAATGATGCCGGATTTTCCCCTAACCACTTTTGTTACGCCCGGGGTCGAAGATGGGTGCTAGTGGGTCTTTCGGAATTTTGATATCTCTATCCGAAATTTCGAGCTTGTTTTGACATGTTAGAGCTGCTTTGACCTGATCTGAGGCTTTTTTTTTTGGTTTTGAAGCTAGAGATGACACAGAGCGCCCCGAGGGAGCTCTTTCGGTGGGTACTAGTGGTGAGGCCGTCGGGTCGAGTTCGTTGACTCTCCGGGGGGTTCGTAAGCGGCGACGGAGCGTTCTTTCGCAGCGTCGTGAACTGGGAGCCATGGACGAGGCTGGTTTTGATAGGGTAACAAGGCGTAGACTGCCTGTGACGGTTGCCAAGAGGACCCATATCCCGGGTCCTGTCAACGAGGGTGAGGAGATTCTTTACGATGATCCCCCTTGGGCTCGAGATTGGGACAGCCATCGGTTATTACTACGTCCCAATTTGCACATTTCCAGCCGTGTCGTAAACGGCCAGACTCGTGCTTGTTGGTTTAGGCTTTTAATTTCGGTTTGAATCCGTTTGGTTTGTTTATGCTTGTACTGTCTCGGCTTGCAGTCACCCGGCCCGATGAGGACCTTCTCGGGTTTTACTATGTGCTTGGAGATTTATTCTTAGAAGCTCAGCCCCGCGGGAAAGGAGATTATCGCGGGGACGGCTTTAGGCCCCGTGGTCGGGCACTGGGTCCGATTAGTTGGTTGCAAGACCGAGTGCGACCTCATGGTAATTAGAGCGATGGTAGATCGCTTTCACGATAAGACCTCGATATTTCATATATCATTCGGGGAGGTCAGGATGTCTTTAGAGGACTTCGGGGTTATTACGGGTTTGCCCTGGGGTCCTGAGATAATTAGGTGGGCTCTTGAGGACCCTGGGTTAGATAGTGACGAGGTCAGGGGCTGGATCGGGGACTATTTAGAGCGTGACGCTTATAGTGCTCCTCATGCTTTGGTGAGCTCGTACATTACCGACCACTTTTAGTGGGTGGCGGTGCTAGAGGGTCGAGTGCCTAACACGTCGGAGCAGGATGCCCGTCTGTGGTTGTGTTACTTCCTAGGATCGACCCACTTCTCGGATAAGGGCGAAAGGTTAAACACTAGGAGTTTGCCTTTCCTAGTTGACTTGGATCAACTTTGGACGTTTTGATTGGGTGACCGCGGCTTTCGCGAGGATGAACTGCTCCCTACAGGTCATGGTGAGGCCGCAGAGGGTGGACTCCGGCTCGGCTTTACCCATCGTGGGTCCAGGTCTCGTACCGGAGGTTAGTTATTGTCTCTTGTACTCAGTTTTATTCGGGTTTTACTTAGTTTGGGTGCTGACAAGGTTCTTGGCTTTTGCAGGCTTGGATCTATTCTTACTTTTCTCGCATGGCACCCAAGACGGTGTGACAGGCTAAAGTCGTATGCCTCAAATTAGAATTTATAAGCACTTAAATCTAAATACTAAAAGCGTCGTAAAGTAGAAATAAGGTTCGAACCCAAAGGAATCAGATTAATCTAATTATGCTAACTAAAGTGTAGAAATCGACCTCTAACGCAATTAAAGACCGTAGTAAATAAGGGGGGGTTTTGTATGATTAATTATTTAACAAACTAAAATAAATAACACAGTAACTTGAGGTATCAAATGATGAGAAAGAACTTAGACCCAAGCACAAATCCACACTCAATAGCGATTGATCATTGTAAGATGATTTCAATTAATAACCTTGACTACTCTATTGTGAATATGAAATTCCAATTCTCTTAAGAATAGTTAACTAAAACGAATCCCGTTCTTAATTAACCCTAACCGTAAAACAACCTAAACAATCCAGTTCTAGGTTCAATTAGACGGAAGCAATATAGATCTGAGAATTCAATAGAGAATAAATAGCACGTACAATCCAGTCGTACCTTAGATATTTATGTGAATCGCTTCTAAGTACTAATATCAACGTATCCCGTTCAATATTAATTCCTAGTTGTTACTAATGTAAAGTTAATCAGTAAATCCTACTCAATTAACGATACTAACGATAGAATGAAGAAATCAAGTACTAGTTGCGCATCTAGCAATCAATAACAACATTCATAGATTTAATAACAAAGCAATTCACAATAATCAAGATTAATAATTAAAACATTCAAACTCACAAACGATTATCAAGTGCTTTAAAGGCTTAAATCTAAGTAAAGGAAATTAGTTACACATACTTGAAACCGGAAAATTAGGGTTCTTCAAAGTTCTCCCTTTTTCTTCCAATGTAACGTGCAACTTGATGTGATGATAATATGAATAATAATCTCAACCTAAGGCTATATTTAACCTAATAAAAGTTTCCTAATAATAAAATATCCTAAGGACACTAGTAATACTAATAATAATAAAAACTAGTAATAGAGTTTCCTAAATAATATCAAAGTCTTAAAATATAGCAAATATCACGAGATAAGGACGGAATCGCGCATAAAGTTTCAGACCACCACGCGACTCGCCCAACCTTCGCGCGACTCGCCCAACCTTCGCGCGACTCGCGGGAGCGCGCGACTCGCGGGACCCCTGCACGACTCGCCTGACGTGTTGTTGCTGCTTCGTGCAATTCCTCGATTCCGTCGTTCCGGGTCTTCAAGTGGGCTTCCTTCTTCTTCATGCTTTAGTTGTTCTTAGCCCAAATCGACGGTCCAATGGTTAGCATCCTCAAAATAGCCTATATTACTTTTATATCAAATCGACACAAATGCAATACAAGACAACCGATTTAGCTCACAAAAGAAACCAAAACCGTCGTAATAACTACGACTAAATACGGCCCATCAAATATCCCCACGCTTGAACCTTTACTCGTCCTCGAGTAAAACTCGAAGAACACCATAAACACAACCATCACTGATCCAATATGCGTGAGAATAACAATAACACACCGGCCCTCACTCGTTCTTCACCAATCTCCCTCATTATGAGTTAAAGCACCTTCCAATCCAATATTTTTCATGAAATTCAACTCACATGCTCAACTGACTTAACACACCCAATATCAAACTATTACCATTGACCCAATTCATCAAAACAAGGCACATTAGCAAATAAATTTAAGCTAAAATTCACATCTAACGCCCCTTATTTCTCCAATCCTAGAACGGATCACATATGCTACAAATGTCACCGGTGGTACAAAACATATACCACAATATTCCACAACCCACACATGTGATCAATCCTAAACGCCTCTAATAGTTCAATATACCAAACAAAACATCACCAATCGCATAGAATTTAGTGCTACGACTACACCGCACCGCGATTCTTCTCACCTTAGCCAACTAATCCTACCCTTCCGACCTTCTATGTCACCCTTCTTATGACGCCAACACCAAAAATGAAGAAAGTAGTAGTGAATTTTTTCCCTAATTCCCTCATTTTGCCTAGAGCATCCACCCTTGCGGATTTTCACTCTAGCTTTCATTTTTTTCCTCACACTACTCTCGTGGCACGCAACTCGATTTTTCATTTTACCCGGAGCGCCCTTTCGGGGTTTCACTCCGTCCTCGGCCACATTCCCCATTCTTGCCTAGGCGCCCTTTCCGGGTTTTCACCTAGCCGGGTTTATTTATTTCTTTTTGTTTTTTTTTTTTTCAATTTTTCACTTTTTTTTCAATTTTTTTTTCAAATTACAACATGAATGACGGTTACAAGACAAGACAAATATATAAATCTCTCCCCACGCTTATTCCGAGCATTGTCCTCAATGTGAGATTAAGGACACAAATAAAAACAATAAACGGGGAAAATGACTATCATAAAGGCATAAGACTATCACCCAAGTGCAGGTCAAGAATATCCTGAACAACCGTCTCAAGCTCCCTTGCTAGCTTACTTCACCTTCGTTTATAGTTCTCGAGACAAAAACACACCAAGCACTCTTAAGTTTCAAGTATACCCCACTCCATAAAAACCAATTTGACTTTGTAAGAAAGAAAGTCAAACTCCACACCATAGTTGATTAATCAATGCTACACCCTGAATAATTGACATTCCAAACTCATAATGTAGCCAGAGCCGCACATAATAAAATCACAGCAACGTAACCAATCTTGAACCAGGCAAATCAGCGACCACGACTACTCGACCACCATTCGGACACTAGAATACTACCAACCGTAACCAAACACAACAAGCTTCACAGTGAACACCAACACAAACCAGCTAAACAAACATCGCCAAAAGTCAGCCATAATCAACCAGGGAGCATAACCGACACTAACTCAACTAGTAGAAGACAGACGGGACAGATTGGCTACTGATTCGACTATGAACACCCCGAACCCCCCTTGACACAATCTAACAGAGTTTGTAGGTTTTAAGAACGGAGTAGAATAACATGACACCCACAGCAACACAGACTGAGTGACACGAAAATGTCAATCTGGGATAAATCGAGTAAAATCTCACTGAAACAGCTCACAAATACCATGGACGACAAGACTCAGGTCTAAAATTGAAACGGAATGATTAAGTGAAAAGACGAATTACGACAGAAAGACTGACCGGCACAGACACCGACTGAGACGAACCAGGCTGACAGACACACACCACGCGCACGAACGGCGATACGGATTGACGACCTGACTGAACGACGACAGACTCTTGACCTACCGGCGACAGAGTGGAAGATGAACGGAGGTAGAGTAAAGGGGGATTGAGAATTTGAATTCAGATTTGGGAGGATTTTGAAGTTGAATTGAATAAGAGAAAGGAGTAGACGAGTGTATAGGGTGAGATTGAGAGGTAGATTAATGGAGGGAGGAGAGCAAAAGTGAAATTGAAGATGGGGATTGAAGCGGAAGAATAAAGGTGGAAGAAGAGAAGAAGACATGCGTCTGTATTTTTCTTCTTTTTTTTAATTATTTTTTTTTCCTTTTTTTTGATTTTTTTTAAAAATTAGAATTACCTGACTTGTTACAGTACCAATGCGCACGCCTCGTCTCACTCCTATGCGACTCGCGCGTGTCACTGATAGTTCGTCCTCAAAACTGAGTTTCTTAAAAAAAATTCTTCGCTTTTTAGTGACCATTTATGCTAGTCGCCTCTAGCTCCCACAAGTCACACGGGTTCCTGAAAAATCCACCTTTCCCATTCCTCAACCGACAATGGAGCATCATAGATCAAGCAAAATGAATGTTACTTTATGCGCGGAACAACTCAACGCCCTTAATAATTGATCAAAAACACTCGCACATAGATTAGAATAGTGACAATAAGAGATATAAATCAATTGACACCATCTATAAATAAGCACATCATAATAATCATGCAAAGAATATCTTTCTGACCCTCTATGCTCAAAAAATGAATTAATATCAATGTACTCCTCTTTATAAGATGGATTTTTCAAAGGTAGGGTCAAATAGGCTTGAGGATAAACATAAAACTTTCCCGGAATTAACACCGATGAAGACTCGAAAGGTATCGATGGTGGTACTTCGTGAATGTAAAATTCAGTATCCATGCTCCCTATTTTTCCCACGTTTTCTTCACAATTCAAGCGACTTAATTCACCTCTCATAAGGAGATTGTCTTTCTCCTCATCGAAAACGACAATTTCATCTTCTCCTACTCCGACTTCCATGGCCTCCTCAGCGGTCACACACATTCCCTCTTGCTTATCCTCAACAATCATAACTAGAGAATCCTCCAAGATCGAACTATCACTCATATCATTTTGACTCGAGGAATCTTCCTCAACGCGTGTCTTGTTATCACAAGAGGAATCAATATGTGTAAAAACAGTAGAAGAGGGTGAGGAGTATATTGAATCATCATAGTCATCCTCCTCGTCATTCCAAAAACCATCATCACTATCAACATCACACTCTTTATAAGAGTGACATACCACATCGGATTTAAGGGGAAGAGTGTCATCAAACTCTAAGTTCTTAATAACTCCTGACTCCTTAAAATTAAGAGAAAACTCATCATGTGACTCAAGTCTATCATTAGATGTCGTTATTTGCACTACATGACTCTCAAGGTTCTGGATACTAGCATTGTTCACTTGCTTGTATTGAGTCATACTAGCTTGAAGGGTCATCTGAGCAGTAATCAGGTCTCTAATCATGTCTTCCGTGGATATACGAGAATCATGTTGGGTGTTCAAATTTTTATTGAGACTCATTGAAGGTGCTCTAGAACGTGAGTTTTCCAACTCCCATTCTTCAGTGTCGTGAGCCAAGTATATGAAAAGTTCCCACTTCTCCTCATAACTAAGTCCATCAACGAATCTCCCTTCACTTAAAGAATCAACATGCATCAAGGTTTCATCATTTAACCCATTATATACCACATGACAGAGTTCCCAAATTTGATATCGGTGACAACATCTAGAGACATACTCACTCAATCTATCGAAATATTTGTAAAACAGTTCGTGTTCTTATTGAGGAAAATATTTGGTCGCTATCTATCGGATAAATTTAGACTCACTAAAAACACTCGACAAAAAATAAAACTAAATTAGACTCTCAAAAAAAATTACGATTAAAAAAACTAAATAAAAACCATCTACACTAACACACAAAAACAATTAATGCCAATTCCCCGGCAACGGCGCCAAAATTTGACAAGCTAAAGTCGTATGCCTCAAATTAGAATTTATAAGCACTTAAATCTAAATACTAAAAGCGTAGTAAAGTAGAAATAAGGATCGAACCCAAAGGAATCAGATTAATCTAATTATGCTAACTAAAGTGTAGAAATCGACCTCTAACGTAATTAAAGACCGTAGTAAATAAGGGGGGGGTTTGTATGATTAATTATTTAACAAACTAAAATAAATAACACAATAACTTGAGGTATCAAATGATGAGAAAGAACTTAGACCCAAGCACAAATCCACACTCAATAGCGATTGATCATTGTAAGATGATTTCAATTAATAACCTTGACTACTCTATTGTAAATATGAAATTCCAATTCTCTTAAGAATAGTTAACTAAAACGAATCCCGTTCTTAATTAACCCTAACCGTAAAACAACCTAAACAATCCAGTTCTAGGTTCAATTAGACGGAAGCAATATAGATCTGAGAATTCAATAGAGAATAAATAGCACGTACAATCCAGTCGTACCTTAGATATTTATGTGAATCGATTCTAAGTACTAATATCAACGTATCCCATTCAATATTAATTCCTAGTTGTTACTAATGTAAAGTTAATCAGTAAATCCTACTCAATTAACGATACTAACGATAGAATGAATAAATCAAGTACTAGTTGCGCATCTAGCAATCAATAACAACATTCATAGATTTAATAACAAAGCAATTCACAATAATCAAGATTAATAATTAAAACATTCAAACTCACAAACGATTATCAAGTGCTTCAAAGGCTTAAATCTAAGTAAAGGAAATTAGTTACACATACTTGAAACCGGAAAATTAGGGTTCTTCAAAGTTCTCCCTTTTTCTTCCAATGTAACGTGCAACTTGATGTGATGATAATATGAATAATAATCTCAACCTAAGGCTATATTTAACCTAATAAAAGTTTCCTAATAATAAAATATCCTAAGGACACTAGTAATACTAATAATAATAAAAACTAGTAATAGAGTTTCCTAAATAATATCAAAGTCTTAAAATATAGCAAATATCACGAGATAAGGACGGAATCGCACATAAAGTTTCAGACCACCACGCAACTCGCCCAACCTTCGCGCGACTCGCGGAAGCGCGCGACTCGCGGGACCCCTGCACGACTCACCTGACGTGCTGTTGCTGCTTCGTGCAACTCCTCGATACCGTCGTTCCGGGTCTTCAAGTGGGCTTCCTTCTTCTTCATGCTTTAGTCGTTCTTAGCCCAAATCGACGGTCCAATGGTTAGCATCCTCAAAATAGCCTATATTACTTTTATATCAAATCGACACAAATGCAATACAAGACAACCGATTTAGCTCACAAAAGAAACCAAAACCGTCGTAATAACTACGACTAAATACGGCCCATCACGGTGTCTGCTCGTTCAGTTAGGTTTCCGGCGGGGATTGAGTGGAGGTTGGCTCAGGCAAAGAGCACATTGAGTCACTACTCGTCGGAGAATGTACTAGTGAACCAGCTGCGCCCCGAGGATGTAAGTTTACTTCTTACGGTTTGTTTTCCTTAGTAGCCCCCAAGGTTAGGATTATTGAAATGTCAATTTGTTTATGCAGTTCGTGGCCCGTCCTTGGGCTGACTATGAGGGTCTGCCCGAGTATGTGGGGGCAGAGTTGAGGCCAAGGAGCTACAGGAGGATGATCCTTCGTGTGTTGTTTCGCCAGGTGTGGTATCTGGGTGAGAGGTTGGTGCATCAATGTTTATATGACGAGTTCAGGGTGTCGGTTGATCCTCCCCGGACCATGTTTAGACCGCCGACCGCCGCAAAGGCTCGCGAGGGTAGGGATGGAGATGAAGGCGATGCACTACTGGTGCCTGGTGCCTCTTACGTGTCTCACGTCTGCCAGCGGCTAGCTTGTCACCGCCTCGTGGTGAGTAATTGGTTCCTCATTTTATTGTTTGTTTGGTTTTATGGTTTAATGTATGTTTGCATTTTGAACGGTTTGCTTTTCCTTCAGTTGGCCGATCCGGCTGATGCTGTTCAGTCCCCAGACTTTCCCTTGACACTGCTCAGGGTCGATGCGGCTGGGGTGACTTTTACAAAGCCTCTTCCCCCGTGTTTCGTTGAGGAGATGGAGGCTGGGATGGAGTGGCGTGATCGGGTGTACTGGGTAAGTTTCGGGATTTATTTGGGACTCGGCTTTAAGGGCTAGGTTTTCTTTGACTAATTAGTTTGGTTTTGTCTTTCAGGTTTCGTCGGTTTCCCATAAGCGGTTGTGGTAGGCTGCCACCTGCTTCGGGCCCTATGCGTCGAGGGCGGCTGTTGCCTCTTCCCGTGATACTTTGGGACCTCGATTGGTAAGTATGTTTTTCCTAGGGCTGGTTTTATGGGATGGTTACATTTTTTTCTAAAGTATAGGTGTATTTGCAGGATACTCCGGATATGATAAGGCAACTGGGGACCCGGGTGACCGAGCTCGAGACGAATGAAGCCATGTTGCTGCAACTCCTGCAATCTCAAGATTATGAAATTGCCAAGCTTAAGGAGCAGTTGGCTCGGACTCTGGGCGAGACCTCGGCGCAGGGTGAGGCTAGGTTCGGGTTTGAGGCGGAGGGAGAGGCTGAGGGTCATGCTACGGGCGCTACTGAGGACGTTGGAGGAGTACCTGAGACGGCTACCCTAGACATGTTGTAGCGTATGGATGGTACTGAGTCTCCTATTCTTGATCTAGATGATTTAGATCTAGATGATGATATCGGTGAGTATGTGTTGGCCGTAGGTGCAGCCTCTAGGGGTCCTCCCTAGTTTGTAAACTCGGTTTGTGTTTGAATTCTGTATCATTTGTATATTTTAGACTTCTAGTATTTTGATTGACTGGTTAGTCTTGCGTTTTGTTTCTCTTTTAAAATGTTGACCTAGATGACAAGCAATCACCTCAAGTTTGGTTCGTTTGCGATTTCGTCGTAGTTTAGGATATCTTGAATGCGTTAGGATTGCATGAGAGTACGAAAATGTTTTTCATAATTTTTTAAATGCGTTAGTTTGAGCCAGGAGTTTTGATCAAGTAGTACGTCGATTAAAATGTTTGACTCGAGACGTGCAAAATGTGTAAGAAGCATTTTGTAGCTAAAATGTTTTGATCGAATGCATGTTCGGTGTTGGGAGACAAGTGCAAATGTTTCGACGCTCATGTTTAAAATGAGGCAAAGAGAAAAGGAAAGAAAAAAAGGTTAGACCACTTTTTATATCTTTTAATGATAATGTCGTACTAGGCTACAGACGTGAATTGACGAGCCACTCGGGGCTACAACACGCCTAGGTGGGGTAGCTTATCCCCCTAAAAAAAAGATTAAAAAATGTCTTAAGTCCGGTGGATCAGATGGACGGAAATGTGTCGTCCGTGTGGACCTATCATTCTTGCTCGAGGCTTCTAACGGACAATTTAGATTTTGGAAAGGGTTTTAGCGACTTCAGAACGTCGTTCGTGACGTCCGGGGGTTGTCGAGTGATAGCTGAGGGGGTAAGGCATGGCTGACAGCATAGTATTCAGACCTTGGTAGGTTTAATGGTCGAACGTATCGACGCTTGGGCTCAGGCGGCCCATTCTTTGGGTGCCTGGATACAGGCGGCCCGATTCTCGGTTATGGATATTTTTCGTAATATCCTAATTGTTGTGCGGTTAAGGCTATATATGCGGGTTATGGGTACGTGTTTTAGACATACTAGATTACCCATAGTATCTCCATAGCTTCTTTGTGTTATTTTGAGTCATGTCGGATTTTGGGAGTCTCCAGACCGGGTGGATGGATCGTCTTAGGAAAGGTGACCTTGAGGTTTTGTCAGGTGATGGTTTGTCTACTGTTACTGTGCTAAAACAAGTTAAAGTGCAAGATGACTTTTTGTTGGCATGTTCTAACTTTTGGGATATTAAGAACCATGATTTTGCTTTCCCGAGAGGTAATGTTTGCTCTCTCCCCACGGAGCTAGATGCTATAGGTAGGTGGTGTTTGGTTCGACCTCGTATACCCCTTGGAGATGATACCCTCGTGGAACGATCCCGTCATTTTTTGGACATTCCTTTGAAGGAGGCTAAGGCTTTCTTTGGGGAAGGTGGTATTGACCTAAAGTTACTTGTTAGGACATTCTCACTGACATGCTCTCGTGATATTTCACCTTTAGGTTGTAAACGGGCTCTTAATATTGCGGTGGCATGCTATTATCTTTTCGAGGACGCATTGGTGCGTGATGGCTGGGGTAGTCCTTGGGTTTTAGATCTGGTGATGGGAATGGAGCATGGGCGATCACCCTCTTTGCTTATTCTAGGTGAGCTTATCATGGGTCTCGACACTCGTGCACGGATGCATCGTGCTCCCTTTCGGGGTTCTAGGATTATTTTGCAGGTATGTCGGGGTACTACTTTCCTTTTTCGAAACTTGCCTTAGTTTGAAAGTTTGATGCTGTATTGTGATTCGTGCAGGTTTGGTTACAATAGAGGCTTGGTTTGATCGAGCCCCCTCAGTCTGTTAAGGGCTATAGCTACAAAGGTTTTACGAGTCGGAAGATGACGCAACCATGGAACAACGGTTACACCGAGAAAGGGTGGCATTCCTACTTGCGGGCTAATGGGTGGGTTGATACCAGGTGGACAATCCCGTTGTGGCGTATCAGTGGACAGGTTGGATTTCCATTTTCGTCATCGGCTCGTACCATGCAGATACTGTCCTTAAGTGATCAGGTTTATATTTACCCGAGCGAATTAACGCGCCAAATGGGTGTGAGGCTAGCTGTGTCAGAGGTTACTATGGATGCCCCTAAGTCTCGTCCGTGGATGGAAAGTTCTCTTAGGGAGTTTGGAATGTCTTGGAGACAGAGATTTCCGCGTCCCGTCCTCATAGCAAATGTTCGACCGGTAGATCCTATTTGTTCCCGGCGGGGAGCTTACGGCAGTCCGCCAAGGCGGAGCAAATTGAATGTTAGGAAGATCGTGATGCTACAGGATAAGGAGGTGACTCGAGTTAATGTCACTAAGCACTCGACCAAAGATAGTGTTACCGATCCTAGTGCCGTCAATTCATTTAAATGGGTCAAGACTGACAAGACCCATATTGAAAATGTGAGTGAGGAGGGGAAATAGGTTTGGCTGGACTCGCCTTTGGCTAAGATAAGGGTGGAAGCCTGTATTCTGAGGGTCTATGGTGAGAGACCCGAAGAGGAACTTCCGAATGGCAAGGGAAAAGGGAAGTTAGACCGATAGAGTCCAGCCTTTTAGTACTATGTTGTATTAATTGATATTATGTGGCGTATTAGTACTGGTTTTTTGTGGGGTTTTGCTTGACACGTTGTCATTTTTCGGGGTAGCCGGATACTGGATGCTCGATGTAAAGGGCCTCGACAAAGGCTTGATTTAATTGATTTTGCATTAATGAGAAACACATATTTTGTTTTATTTATTTTTTTTTTTTGTGGTGGCTCGCAACTCGATTCTTCATTTTACCAGGAGCACCCTTTCGGGTTTTCACTCTGTCCTCGACTCACCTTTTTTTTGCTCTTTTTTTTTTGTTTTTTGCTTTGCCTTTTTTTTTACGGCTCGCAACTCGATTCTTCATTTTGTTCGGAGCGCCTTTTCGGATTTTCACTCCGTCCTCGGCTCGTCATTTTCTTTTTTTTACAATGGCTCGCAACTCGATTCTTCATTTTGCCCGGAGCGCCCTTTCGAGTTTTCACCCCGTCCTCGGCTCGTCATTTGTGCTTCGTCATTGAAATGACTCGTTAACCGGAATGTAGGGAGGTTCTGATTTGCATGTGAATCAAGTAATCGATTTTGCTAGTTTTGTTGGTTGTACCCTTAGGAGGGTTGCCTACGTATCCGTGTTTGGACGGAATCAAACCATATTCGTAGTTCATAATAGATGTGAGTGATTTTGCTTTAGACTCGTTATGCCAATTATCGATGCGAATTATTTTTTAGCGTTTTGTAGGGGTTTTCACTCTAGCTTAGAGATCAGGATGAGGTTTGTTTAGGAGGTTAAGGATAGTATCGTTTAAGTCGGTCCATGTTGGTTGGGGTTGAGAATTCTTGACCGTCTAGGCCAGTGAGGATCATGGCGCCTATCGTGAATATTTTCCTAACGGGATAGAGGCCTGTCCAGTTTGGTTTGAATTTCCCTCTAGAATAGATGGGAAGGGGTGCCCTAATGGATTTGACTACCAGGTCTCCCTCATGTATGTTTCGGGATTTGACTCATTTGTTAAAGGCTCGTTGTATTCTTTGTCGGTAAGCTTGCACGTTGGATAGTGCATGTATTCTACGCTTATCTATGAGTACTAGTTCATCGTATCGTTTTTGGTTCCATTCTTCTTCGGGAATACCGCTTTCGGCTAGTATCCTTAGCGAGGGTATTTCTAATTCTATTGGTTGTACGGCTTCAGCGTCGTAGGTTAGGTAGTAAAGTGTGGCTCGGGTGGGATTTCGGTAGGAGGTTCGGTATCCCCATAATGCGAAGGGTAATTTGTTTGGCCAATCCCGGTAGTTGTATATCATTTTCTCAAGGATTGTGACGATGGTTTTGTTTGCCACTTCCACAGCCCCGTTTGTCTAAGGTCTGTAGGGTGAGGATTTGTGTCAGTGGATTTTGTATTTGTCGAGGAGTTTCTGGTGTCGACACTAAAGTGAGCCCCTTGATCACTGATGATTTCGTGTGGTATGTCGTAGCGGCAGATTCGGTAAAGTATGAGGTTGTTTCTACCCATTTGGTAAAGTAATCAACGGCCACTAGTATAAAACAGTGTCCGCCGGTTCCGGATTGGTGTACCTTTCCTATGATGTCTATCCCCCAGGTAGAGAAGGGTCAGGGTGTTGTTGTGGTGTGGAGCGGGTATGGTGGTAGGTGTTGGATGTTGGCGAATATTTGACAGTTATGACAGTGACAGAACTGACGCCGGCAGTCGGCCTCTAGGGTGATCCAGTAATAGCTCAATCTCATTATCTTTCGGGCTAATAGGTGTGCGCTCATGCGGTGTCCGTATTCCCCGTCATGTACTTCTTCCATGACTTTTTCGGATTGGGTATTGTTTATGCATCTAAGGAGTACTCCTTGTGGGGTTCGTTTGTATAGTAAATCCTTGGTTTACGACGTAGTGGGCGGCTTATATTCTTAGGGTACGTTTGTTTTTGGTGTTCGTATTAGGCGGGTATGATCCGTCGGTTTTGAAGTCTAGGATCGCTTTGTACCAGGGTTCTATGGGAGTGTCATCGGTTTCGATGCTGTGGATATAGGCAGGTTGCTCACTTCTCTCTACGCAGATAGGCATAGAGAAAAGGTTGTCGGGCATGTTTATTAGTGAGGTTAACTTGGATAGGGCGTCAGCAAATTGGTTTTCCTCGCGGGGTATATGTATGAAGTTGATTTCAGTGAACTCTCGGGATATTGTCTCTATTTCGGTTTGGTATGGAGCTAGACTTTCGCTATAGACCTTCCAAGTGTCTGTGGCTTGGTTGACTACTAGGGATGAATCTCCGTGGACTCAAAGGTTTTTGATCCCTAGCGTTACGGCGGCTTTTAGCCCTATGAGGCAGGCTTCATATTCGGCTGCGTTGTTGGTTACTGGGAAGTCTAGTTTGACTGATATGGGTGTGCGGTAGCCTATTGGTTATTGGTTGTGTGGGTTTCCTATCTCGGGTTTTTTGGCTAGGAAGCCGGTCATGGGTTGGGTTTGCGATAGTTGCTCCTGATCTCCTTTTTTAGGGTGAAGTTAGGTGGACCATTAGTTGTAGCCCTTATGCTTTGATTGATTGCTATCGATAAATGGCATAGTCTCGAGTTTTAAGCGAGAAAGTGCGTTATTAAAAATCAAGCGATTATCAAGGCGCGTTGTAAAAAAGTTGATTTATTTATTGATAATAAGTGTGCTATATGCCCGAGATGTTGTTTTTAGGGAGGTGGAGGACAGGTCCCCTCACACCTCTCAACTAGATGAAAATAAAAAAAGACAAATTTTATTATTAAGCCTAGGTCCTATAGATGAACTTAGACTCTGACTCGGAGGCGGGTTCACATGCCCTTAGAAGAACCTTCGCTGTTTGGACTCTCGGTGCTCATGCGGGTCACTGTTTGGTTGGTTTGGTATTGGGAGTTGGTCCGCCTTCGAAGGCACCCCACGGAGACATAGACTCCCTTGTCGATCAGGTCTTGCACCTCGTGCTTGAGCTCAGTGCATGTTTGGGTCTCATGCCCCCGACCCTGATGGTATAGACAATAGGCATTTGGGTTCCAGGTCGCTCCCCTTGTCCATTGGTGGGTCTGGAGTGGGTCCTATCGGCCACAGCAACCAAGCCTCTTGTAACATTTTGAGAGCCTCAGCGTAAGACTTTCCTAACTCTGTGAACTGCCTAAAAAGTCTCCGAAAGGTCATAGCTTCAGCGGGATGGGCGAGCCTGCCATATTCGACATACGGGTCTCCACTAAGTACCAATTCTCGTTCTATTGACCTCTCAGGGTACTTCCTTTCGAGCCCCTCCAAGGTCTTGAGCCGACGCCTGACATCATCGATGGAGGAAGAGATCAATGATACTAGCCCTAGGACGCCATGGACTACGTTCATTAAGGCGTTGAGTTGGTCGATGTTGTTTTCGTTGCCGTTTGAAGTCATCTTTGAGTCTGCGGAGCAGAACTGAAGATGAGGCTGGGTCCACCAGACGACTTAAAGACTCGAGGAGTGATTGTATACAAGCGACATGGAAATAAAACCCCTGATTTGCGCTTGTTTGCGGTCATCGAATTAGATACTTGGGTGCTTTAGACTTTTGGTGTATTCGGCGAAACGCCTAATAGACTTGTATATCTAGAACGAGACGATTTGACATAAACCTCGAGAGTGAGATTTAAAGAAGAGGACTTCTCGAGACGAGATGACCCAAAATGTAAGACCTTTGTAGACACCCGCATTTTGACTGCCAGGTGTCTATGGCAGTTTCCAAAAAACACCCGATGAAGATCGGACGCTAACGTGCTTCTACGCGCTCGGATACGGGCTCAAATCCATTAGTTGTTGGCTAACGCACTTGCGGAGTACAAATCTCACAAAATCAACCTCGAATCCAGGCCCAGCGGATCATTCCGAGTCAAACAAGACTAATTTGGACCAAAACCGACACCGGAAATAAAACCGACTTCTTAGCGATTGGGTCAACTCCGGTCAAAGTCGTTTCCGAGACACATCAAAGCAGCCACTCAAATACAAAAAGTCCAACTCAAGAAGCAAAACCAACAGTCCACCTTCAGACGGGCCATCAGGTCAAGTCCGTCAGGGCACAAAACCCTAGACACCAAAATACATGGGCAATGTCTATATAAGCAACCCCATGCACACGCAATTTCACAACTTTACAACCCTAATCACAACTACACAGAACCTTTTTACACAATTTTTTCACAATACAACTTTTTAGCAACCCTAATACATCTTTTACACATCTCTACACAACCCTAAGCATTACACTAGCAAACCCTAAACTTAGTTTTAGGAAATCGAAACCCGAGCCACCATAACTTAACCTCCATAAGCCTCGAAGCTCTTGTGTTAAAGCCACGACTACGAGCCTTATCCGAGACAAGAACATGTAGGTTGAGGGTGCCAAAACCCCTTTCTTTCCTTCTTCTTCTCTTCTCGTCATCTTCCTCCTTTTCCACGTTTTTTTATATTTTGTTTATCGCATAATAATATCAATAATACGGTTAGCATTAAAACATTAAAATACTTGTCGATTTGTGTCGAGTGTGAATGATGGTGGGATAAGAAAACCCGAATATACAAGTGTACTGCACACAGCGTTTCCGGTCGCTTATCCCATCACCATGATCACTTGATTATTGAGACGAGTTAACCTAAACAATAATTCGTTTATTTTCGTTTGCATCGTCATTCAAGTCACATATTTATATCGATTTCAAAAACATGCATTCTATTTAATAAGGGTCGAAACCCGTTGACGCGGATCCGACATCACAATCCCTAGGGATTTATTTCGATGTCGGAAAAGCCGAGGGAATCAAGTCTTTCAATTCAAGCAAAGCGTCGATCTTTTGGATTCGATACCAATTCCGTAATTGGATGTCGAATCTAACGATCTAGTCAAATAAATTAACTAATGCGATTTTTTCGTTGATGCTAAAATAATTGTCATACAATTCGTTAGAATTACAACATTATTAAACGCGGAGGAAATCTACTCATATCGCGATAGCTAATTTAAGACGACTTAAATGAATTTTTATTTTATTTTATTTTATTTTCACTCTAGTATTCCATATCGATTCAATAATCGAATATGGGATACAACGAGTATTCAAATTTAGAATCGAGTATAAATCCCATAATATTTATATCTGATTCAACAAAATCAATAATTTATAAAATCCGAGTCGAGCATAAATTGTACAATATTTATGTCCGATTCGGCAGAATCATCGAATTATCAAAAATCAAAAAGCAATTTCGGAAGTCAATAATAAATTACAAAGCGAATTATAGTTCGTACAGGGGGCACTCGACCGAGTGCCTAGCCCACTCGATCGAGTAGCCCATCATCACGATCAATGTCGTGAGTCCTACAACATCATTCGAGTCTCGTCAATTCTTTTTATGACTTCGGTCAACACGTGCCTAATTAATCACGTGTACTACTATCTTTTCAAACCATGCATCGTCCAATTTTACATCATTCTATTTCATTCATTAATTTGCAAACCGTTATTATTCGTTATACCATTAATAACCGTTTGTTATTCTTGTTGATTCATCGTTTGTTTTATTTTACTAAAATGAACCCACATGCTAAAATTCAACTTCGACGTTAGAATTAATTGCATTAAATTGACATAGAAACCCTTTTCAATTTCATTCACATGCTTAGAGAAAACAACGTTTGCATAAGCATTTTTCACCGAATTACTAACGCGCGTATTAGAAAGTCATTCGAGATCTTAGTAGAGGCCGCTAAGTGCGGGCGGGGTTGGGTGTTCTTTGTGGGCTTCCCAACACGTACCCTCACCCCTTACTCAGAACCTCGGTTTCCGGATGCCCGAAACCGTTGGCGCACGAGAGTCATTCAATACACGATAACCGGTAGTGACGGTATCGGTATCGCAATGCAAAGGGACGAGCCCAATAAACTCTGACATCGGAAATGGGCCGTATTTTGTATACGACCCACCACAAAATTCGGTGGCGACTCCACTTCGACCTAAATTTCAATTCCATCCATTCTCATATGGAGAATCATTCGCCTACCCAAACCCGCGCGTGGCCGCGTCGGGGTGGACCTATGTCATGTCCACAATTTGGCGACTCCGCTGGGGATTAACTGATGCGTGACTTACCATCGGCATCCTCAGGGTGAGACTCGAATAGAAATCGTTTTACTAGTACAATACGCGTTTTAGTTTTACGGTTCATGCATAACCCATATTTTCCCGGGCCGGTACTCGCGACCGACGTCCCACTATATCGTTGATGTACTCTAATATGGATATGTCAAAAGGTGTCCATAGTCGATTCGAGTGGGTTTCGCGGCATGTTCTAAGCTCAACTCGACTTAGGAAGTCCGTCCCGATAAACGTCTAGACTATGTACACTGGTATAGACCCCTTATAGACCGACCGAGACTTAGTGTAGAGCATACATGGCGTCGTTATAATGCTTGTGTGTCTACGTGCTACTTGGTTTCTGAGTCGTTTTCAAAAACCGTCTTTTTTTTATCAAAAACTGCATCTTTTTCAAACTATTCAATTTCAAAACCCGGGACACATACCGAATTTAGGACTTATGATTTTACTCAAAATAGCCTATTTTCTAGACGGTACGTTGCCCAATTCAAAACTCAAAAATATTTTCGAACTTTCAAAACCGAGGCCCGATGCACTTTCCGATTTTTTTCGAAAAATCGGGCCTCTCCACCGAGTTATCTCGGAATTTTCAAATCAATCAATTTTCAAAACCTTTCTCTTCTTAGGACTTCCCGTATTTAGCAGTGTCGGGTCATGTCATAAGTCGTCGAAGTCTTTAGCGTCGAAACTCCGTCGATCTTACATCACGAGTTTCATCCCTATCCCAGTCCGCCTTATTAGACTAAGGCAAGGCCCACCTACGTAGGACATACTCCTACAAAGGAAGGTCCGTCTACACACTCGAGTCTAAAAGTCTGTGGATGTCTCACGTGGACCTTCCTTCGAACAGGACTCGGCCCACATAGCCGAATCCTAAGGAAGGCCCACCTTTCACGAGTCACCCGTTTAGGTGTCTTTTCCGAGTCAACCTTTTACAAGGCATAGCCCTATAACAAAAGGTTCGTGGTCCTTACGTCTAAAGGGTCACTCGTCCCACACTTGAGTCTTAACAAAATTAACGATCCCACTTGGGGGCTATTCTCCGACGGAGTGATTAATCACAGTCACTCCGAGAATCGCGCCCTACACATTCGTCTTAGGAGGGTCTAACCCAAGTCAAACATGGTCGCCCCATTTTCAGACTCACCCTTCTGCAGCTCGAGTCTAATTTGCGATCGTTACCTCGTCTAGGTCAACATTCAAGTATCCCGGTCCGAGAGTCCTAGTCATTTCCGTCACCCCGGGCCATGTCTAGTTTGACTCATCATGTACGCAAAACCGAGCTTAGGCGATTTCTAACACCTGTCATTTCTTCCGATCAGGGACCCTATGAACGAGACACTACCAAACCACGACAAATCCCATGCCGTCAAGAAAGGGGATATCCAGGGGAGTATGCTTATGCTATCTTGCTCCATTAACAACATCTTCTCGAAAATCAATACTGCCCTAGATAACCTAAGTTCCAGGGTAATCATCATCGAAGAAGACCTTGTAAGAACCCGATCCCGTCTAACACAACTAGAGCGGGTAAGGCAGCCAATCACCCAACCGAGTCATTTGAAGGTTGAACACTCTTGCGAAACTGTCTGATACCCTCAAGATGGCAAGGCCGAGAGAAGTAACCCTCAAGTCACCTCTCCAAAAATCAAGAAACAGTCAAAGGAAAGGACATTTACCCACTTGGATATGTCTTACACCATCGCTTTCCAGAGGTTGGTTCCGAAGAGCCTAGTGCTACCTATAGGCCCAACAGCCGACCCACCTGTGGAGAAACGTTCCAAAGCATGGAACGCCGAGCATTACTGCAAATTCCACAGAGGGAGGGGACACGATACAGAACAATGCTGGAAGCTGAAACATCTCATTCAAGACTTCCTCGATGCCGGGAAGACTCCCGTTTTGGAAACATTGTCACTTGCAAAGCCCCTCGTGGACTACACAGGGCTCGATGACCGAAGCATCCAGTCTACCTCTCATGCATCCAAGAGTCCGGATTTGATTTAAGTCCGAGTCTGAGTCTGAGTCTAGGATGTTCTATTCCAAAGTCAAAGTCAAAGTCAAAGTCAATTGTATTCCGTCCTCTTTTCCAAAGTTCAATAAAATCAGCTTTCCTGTTTCTCATATATACTTTCCTTATGTGTTTCCGAGAACGTGATGAACACCATCATACACTGTGAGCACACACACGTGACTATTATAGGCACATCTGTAATGACTGCAGGAAACCGAGCCCGTGTTTTCTTTTTACCTATTCTATGTCTGGTATAGAAAAGCCACACGACTCCCCGTAGCAGGAGCGGTATCGAATCCTATGACAAATCTATGTAATCTCCTAGTTTGGGTTCAAGACGGGAGGCAAGCCCATTTCCCACAATAAAACACCCATCCGATAAGACTGACCAATCCGTACCTTAGGTGTTAGTCTGACCGACAAAAAAACAAAAAAGGCTCAAAAAAAAAAAATTGGACACAAAAAAAAAATCGAAAGTCCATGAGAAAAAAGCAAAAGGCCAAAAAAAAAAGCAAGCCATCATCAAAAAAATTCAGAATACCCATGACCACGGTCAACGGTCAATTCAAGTGAAAGCCCCACGACCAGGGTACGGTCAAAATTATCAAAAACCCATGACCGGGGCTAAGAGGTCAATCATCAAAAAAATTCAGAATATCCATGACCATGGTCAACGGTCAATTCAAGTGAAAGCCCCACGACCAGGGTACGGTCAAAATTATCAAAACCCATGACCGCGGCTAAGAGGTCAATAAAAAAAATCAAATACCCATGACCGTGGTCAACGGTCAACTCAAGTGAAAATCCTTTGACCGTGGTACGGTCAAATTCAAAATTATCAATACCATCCGATAGAGGAGTAACAATCAAGCTGGTCAGCTAACACCACACTCAGCCTTCCCACATTACAACCCTCAAGACCTCCTCGAGACCTAGGCCAGAGACAGCCCGGAATTTTGAGGATTCAAGCTCCATAGGATACCCCTAACCATTAGGGCCAGACATGGAAACCAGATCCCGCATTATCAAACCAGCCCAATCGAAGTTCGAGCCATTTTTACTCGACTTCCCCCGTTCCTACCACATTACAATACCTTACCCTCGAAGCCTCAGCTCCACAAAATCGAGCTCTAGATTTTGAATCATCAAAGCCACTTACTTCCTAGCACCACATTTCCAAAAACATCAAATCCCGAGAACAAAACTCGTTAAAATTCCCCGAGAGCAGAACTCGTTAAAAATCCCGAGAACAAAACTCGTTAAAATTCCCCGAGAGCAGAACTCGTTAAAATTCCCGAGAACAAAACTCGTTAAAATTCCCCGAGAGCAGAACTCGTTAAAAATCCCGAGAACAAAACTCGTTAAAATTCCCCGAGAGCAGAACTCGTTAAAAATCCCGAGAACAAAACTCGTTAAAATCTCATCCCAACTCTTCTCATCCAAACCAGTTACCAACCCCGAACACGGGAACTCAACTTGCAGTCGGCATAGAACATGCCCAAATAGTTCACACCACCTCTGGGGGCTACTCCGGAGAGCGCTCACAGTCACAGGATTAATATCCTAACCATTCAAGCCCTTTGATCAAGACATCACTGGGAATGCACCTAGCCTACACCGTCATTATGGCTAGTTACACACAAAGTCCTATTAGAATAGGCACCATAATACATCTTCCGACACTGAACTACGGCATGGTTTGATTTCACTACACGTGAATACGTAGGCAGCCTTTCAACAGAGGCACAACCACTCACATTGACACACATTCCGGTCACAACACCGTCATGTTCTCAACAGCTAGCTTTGTTCTCTTGGGGGCTTCTCCTAGGCAGAAGTTCCCCATCCACTCACAAAATCCAGATAAATCCAACAAAAAATCTAGCCTCCTTTCTGTAGTGTGTCCTAGTACTCGGCTCAGTCGAAGACAAGAATCTGTCAGGACTCGAGGCAATACCCACTTTGGAAATGTACCCAAAAATCAGAAATCCAGAGGGGCACCAGACTAAAACAGTCTCATTACAGACTACTGTCAGTCCCCTATAGCATATCTATCCCATTTCGATGTACGACCGTGTTGCCACTCGCCTAGGCTACGGGATAGCGCAACTTAAGAGTCTTGTTAGGCAGCCCACACCCCCTACCGAGTCACGGTCCAACCCCTCGAGAGTCCAGTCATGTCTGTCAACTCGTCCGGTCACGTCCAGAGTCGAGTCTGTCGGTAGGCCTCTCTCTTCAAATTCCACTTTGAAATTTGCAAAATTTAGCCCTTTAAAAAAAAAGATCCTTTTTGACAAGGTCAGATTTCGGTCTATTTAAACTGCAAATTTCTTTTCTACCCCTTTTCCATTTTGAAACCTAGCCCGTGAGTGCTTTCAGGATTTCAATTTCAAAAATTTCAAAAAATTCAAAAATCATTTTCCCCAGCACGAGTCATTTTAGTACCTACGTGTTGCATGCATTTTATGTAACTCATACAGGTACGATTCAAGCAAGAACATGCAAGCCATTAAATCTCCCCATCAACATTTTCCCGGAATAGAACGGGATGGGCCTACACACAGGCGCACCCAGGACTTACGCGACAAGTCCAAATTCCCCACGGAGGTACTGTCATCAAGCGCAAGTATGATTTCTGTCTTGTGGCTGGCGAGCCCTTTACGCAAGTCTAATGGACTATAAACGACCCGATCGGAAGTCTACCAGGTCTTAATTGACTTGGTAGCTACTCTGACTTTCGCCTTGTCCAAGCCTCAGTCAAAGTGAGGGCTCTGTAGACACCCGCATTTTGACTGCCAGGTGTCTATGGCAGTTTCCAAAAAACACCCGATGATGATCGGACGCTAACGTGCTTCTACGCGCTCGGATACGGGCTCAAATCCAATAGTTGCTGGCTAACGCACTTGCGGAGTACAAATCTCACAAAATCAACCTCGAATCTAGGCCCAGCGGATCATTCCGAGTCAAACAAGACTAATTTGGACCGAAACCGACACCGGAAATAAAACCAACTTCTTAGCGATTGGGTCAACTCCGGTCAAAGTCGTTTCCGAGACACATCAAAGCAGCCACTCAAATACAAAAAGTCCAACTCAAGAAGCAAAACCAACAGTCCACCTTCAGACGGGCCATCAGGTCAAGTCCGTCAGGGCACAAAACCCTAGACACCAAAATACATGGGCAATGCCTATATAAGCAACCCCATGCACACTCAATTTCACAACTTTACAACCCTAATCACAACTACACACAACCTTTTTACACAATTTTTTCACAATACAACTTTTTAGCAACCCTAATACATCTTTTACACATCTCTACACAACCCTAAGCATTACACTAGCAAACCCTAAACTTAGTTTTAGGAAATCGAAACCCGAGCCACCATAACTTAACCTCCATAAGCCTCGAAGCTCTTGTGTTAAAGCCACGACTACGAGCCTTATCCGAGACAAGAACATGTAGGTTGAGGGTGCCAAAACCCCTTTCTTTCCTTCTTCTTCTCTTCTCGTCATCTTCCTCCTTTTCCACGTTTTTTTTATTTTGTTTATCGCATAATAATATCAATAATACGGTTAGCATTAAAACATTAAAATACTTGTCGATTTGTGTCGAGTGTGAATGATGGTGGGATAAGAATACCCGAATATCCAAGTGTACTGCACACAGCGTTGCCGGTCGCTTATCCCATCACCATGATCACTTGATTATTGAGACGAGTTAACCTAAACAATAATTCGTTTATTTTCGTTTGCATCGTCATTCAAGTCACATATTTATATCGATTTCAAAAACATGCATTCTATTTAATAAGGGTCGAAACCCGTTGACGCGGATCCGACATCACAATCCCTAGGGATTTATTTCGATGTCGGAAAAGCCGAGGGAATCAAGTCTTTCAATTCAAGCAAAGCGTCGATCTTTTGGATTCGATACCAATTCCGTAATTGGATGTCGAATCTAACGATCTAGTCAAATAAATTAACTAATGCGATTTTTTCGTTGATGCTAAAATAATTGTCATACAATTCGTTAGAATTACGACATTATTAAACGCGGAGGAAATCTACTCATATCGCGATAGTTAATTTAAAACGACTTAAATCAATTTTTATTTTATTTTATTTTATTTTCACTCTAGTATTCCATATCGATTCAATAATCGAATATGGGATACAACGAGTATTCAAATTTAGAATCGAGTATAAATCCCATAATATTTATATCTGATTCAACAAAATCAATAATTTATAAAATCCGAGTCGAGCATAAATTGTACAATATTTATGTCCGATTCGGCAGAATCATCGAATTATCAAGAATCAAAAAGCAATTTCAGAAGTCAATAATAAATTGCAAAGCGAATTATAATTCGTACAGGGGGCACTCGATCGAGTGCCTAGCCCACTCGATCGAGTAGCCCATCATCACGATCAATGTCGTGAGTCCTACAACATCATTCGAGTCTTGTCAATTCTTTTTATGACTTCGGTCAACACGTGCCTAATTAATCATGTGTACTACTATCTTTTCAAACCATGCATCGTCCAATTTTACATCATTCTATTTCATTCATTAATTTGCAAACCGTTATTATTCGTTATACCGTTACTAACCGTTTGTTATTCTTGTTGATTTATCGTTTGTTTTATTTTACTAAAATGAACCCACATGCTAAAATTTAACTTCGACGTTAGAATTAATTGCATTAAATTGACATAGAAACCCTTTTCAATTTCATTCACATGCTTAGGGAAAACAACGTTTGCATAAGCATTTTTCACTGAATTACTAACGCGCGTATTAGAAAGTCATTTGAGATCTTAGTAGAGGCCGCTAAGTGCGGGCGGGGTTGGGTGTCCTTTGTGGGCTTCCCAACACGTACCCTCACCCCTTACTCAGAACCTCGGTTTCTGGATGCCCGAAACCGTTGGCGCACGAGAGTCATTCAATACACGATAACCGGTAGTGACGGTATCGGTATCGCAATACAAAGGGACGAGCCCAATAAAGTCTAACATCAAAAATGGGCCGTATTTTGTATACGACCCACTACGACATAGAGTGGGCTCGAATGGTTCCGAATAACCACAAAATTCGGTGGCGACTCCACTTCGACCTAAATTTCAATTCGATCCATTCTCATATGGAGAATCATTCGCCTACCCAAACCCGCGCGTGGCCGCGTCGGGGTGGACCTATGTCATGTCCACAACCTTGAACGGAGGTGACAGACATTTAATCACACGATTGTACGACGTAAGGAATTAATCTCGATCTCGGCTTGGAATCGAAGAGTTTGATGTTTTCGAAAATGAATGGATTTTGAAAATAAACTTTTTTTTTGAAAGTGGGAGTCTTTGTGAAATTGGCATGGCGATGGTTTAGTGACATCGCTTGTGATGTGTCGAAAAGTGTTGTTATGTGAGCATCGAGGATTCGACGATAGCAAAAGTGTGAGTTGTGGCTTTGTAAAAAGGCGCGGTCGTGAGAGAACCGGTTTTGAAAAATTATGACGTTGCGTTTTTATCGAGACTACTATATATTAGTTAGGAGTTCGAAGTTCGCAGTGTAGACGATGTTCGTAAGAGAACGTGGTGTCTATGACAGTGCTTTCTTTGGCGTGACCAAATTCTTATTATTGAATTTAGGTGGTGAAAGTGTTTTTTTTAGAAAAACTTTTAAAACGTGTGACCGTACTTATTGATTCCATTAATTGGAATTTCGACGGTGGTGATGGTGTGCGTATGTAAAAATGTTTTGTGGGTATAACCGTTTTGGGTTTCTTGACTTCATTAATTGAAGTTTTGGTAGTGTTAACGGTATGTGCAAAAAAAAAGCGTTTTGAAAAATAAAATGTAACCGTTTCACATGCTTTGGTTCCATTGGTCGGGAATTTGGCGATAGTAACGGTATGTGCGTGAATGTTTTGAAAGCAAAATGTGACCGTATAAGGTACCTCGATCCCATTAGTTGGGATTTTGGTGATAATAACGGTATGTCGTTGTTGTTTGGAAATGACGAGTTTCATTTCGGCCAAAGTAATGGCGCTTAAAAGTGTCTTTCGAAAGTGATGAACGTAAAATTGGCCATGGTGACGGCGCTAAAGTGCTCTTTTAGAAAATAAGTTTAATTTTGACCAGAGTAAATGGTGTTTAAAAAAAAGGTGGTTTTGAAAAGAAGATGTTCTTTTTTGAAAACGGAGTTGGGTGTGGTTGAATATGTTGGCGTGGTTGAATCCGGATTTTAATGTTTTATTCGGGTTGTCAAACACGCTACACATAACTAGGAATGCGTATACTCATGCAAGATGCAGACACGGGTAGGTTAGGGTAGGCTACCGTCCACTAATAGTCTTTGCTTAGGTGACGACAAGTCACCTGGGGAGGTGAGTGTCATACTGTTTGCTCAGCACCATTCGTTTGGCACATCCACGGAATTCGTGGCTCCCTTAGATAGCCGGAACGTCAATCGAGGGTCTCTCTGCGTGTCCAAGAAGATCTTACCGTGAAGAGGTCGATTGGTCCTAATATTGGTTAGCGTGGGCTTTTTAGGGCAAAACCTGTAGTGACCACAAAAAAGGAACTAGGAAATGTGCTTCACCGACCTCATTCAAGTTACACCACCACTGGAAACTTGTTTCCAAATCCAGCAGAGTCGCCAAACTGTGGACGCCCGTCCGCACCGCCAGGAGCCCCGCGCGCGCGCCGCACGGGACCTCTGATTTCCACGGCGGCCACCCACGCGGCCCCCTCTCGTCGGGAGCCGGTCTGATCTCGCATACGGGGAGATCTGTCGGACCTCGATTTGGTTGACGATTCAGATAGTACTAGACGGATGCAGACACCCGTGTTTCCGTTAGAATCGATCGAGATGTGGTTGTAAATGTTTAAAGGCCGATATGTTTGGTAAGACGACCTTTTTAGTGAACCGAATTCGTTGCCGATTTGTGGAGTCGCCACCGAGTCAATTATGGAGACTCGGAAACCGTTCAAGTCAACTTTGATCCTTAGCCGGCTCAAAGCTGAGTGGCACGGGACCTAAAGACAAAGACTTGTACCCTTAAGCACTCCATGTCTGAAATGACTCTCATTGCCAATGGTTTCAGAGATCCGGAAACCGTCAATTCTGAGTAAGGGGTGAGTGTACGTATTGGGAAGCCAACATCCGATAGACATCGACACCCAATCCCGCCCGCACATAGCGGCCTCTACTAATCAATCGGTGGGCTGATAACTTTGTTCCTTAATTGTGGTAGAAGTGCGATAAAATCCGTTATTTTAACCCTATATCTTTGCTATGTCGATTGTTTAAGCACAAGTAAGCTTATTGTCGTCGAAGTAGTTGTGTTTACATTCTTTGCATGCGATTTAACGTGACAGCCAGACCATGAAAAGATGCACGTATGAGAGTAGAGAATACTAAATATTATACGTATTAGCATATCATATTTAACGTGATAATACGGATATTAGTCATTCTCGTGGTATACCTTACCTGGTATTCTGCTTAAGGTGCGTCGGTTCAATATTAATAGGGATGCGTCGAACCACATGTGAGAGGTGAGCATCGGGATTAATACGGAACCCGACCAGCGCTTTTTTCAGTTTTAGCTTGTTTACATTTTGAATTCCGTGTTAGGTGATTTAGCATTCGATTATAAGGTCATAAAATCGGTAAATCATACGAAAGCTGTAAATGGGAAATGTAAGTAAGTCACGTAGTGAGGAGTTGCACCCTCAGAGTGTACACTAAACGAGACACGATGCGTAGATGGTTGAAAACGGATCTCAGAACTACTCGGGTTTAGTTAGGGTGTTTTAGTGCTTATGGTTGAAGTTTGGGACGTTACGTATATTTATAACGTGTCATGGACCTAGTGTCCATACTAGTCGGACTCGCCGTTATCAAAATGCATGAATAAAGATTACGGTATGTAAAGTTTTGTTTAGACGACAACCTAGTGACGATACGTCTTCGAGGCGGATCCTCCTAGCTTGTCCTACGGTGAATCCGGCAGAGCTTCGCTAATGTATTGGAAGGTGGCTAGTCGAGCACAAGTGCTCCTCTTTGTTCAAATCGAGTAGGGTGCTCGAGGAACGACAAGGAGTAGCGTCGTAAAGAGTGTCGGGAGAAGAGAATTCGAGTTGGTGTGTCGAATAAGCGAAATGAGGGGGGTATTTATAGTTGTTCGCGCAGTTCAAATCGACCTTTCGAACGCTTGGAGTATTGTGCACCATAAATGAGTCGCCTGGTGTCATGCGCATCAAGATTGAGTCGCCTAGAATTTTGAAGATCTGATTTTGAAACTTTCCAAAACGGAGAAGATGTGTATATTTTATTAGCTTAGGGATTAAGACTTCCCGTTAACCCTAGTACGTCGAGCGCCGGGTGGGACTCGAACGCGTGTCTCGAGGTTCGCTCGGCCCGACGCGTTGACTGGGTTTGACTTTACATATTTCAGGACCAATTCGGGGTCCCGGTGTCGGAATTGACTCTAATTAGTGTCGACGCGACCGTAATGACACGATTAAGACCGTTTTGACATTGAATTAATTTTTTTGAGTAATTATTTGATTTGTTCTATAGAAAAACTATCTAAAACATCGTAATTTTGCGTCGCGTTGCAGTCCAATTGTCATCGGGTGTTTGTCGGGCGCCCTTGCAGTCACCAGGTCAAAATCTGGTGTCTACAACAAGAAGGAGGAACATAAAGAAGAACAACATTAGGGGGAGAGACAAAGGTGTAGTCGGGGTGAATAATGAGAAGGGTGGAAGAAGTTCAAGCTAAGGGATGACACCTGCACTGAACTAAGTGACCAAAAGAAGTCATTTTCAGCATGTGTGTCTTATATCACGAAGAGGAAAAGAAGAAGTCATTCCAAGTTATTGAGTTTTTAGGATTTGGGGTTTCATTATGGGTTTCTCATTATGTAACTAATTCGGTATGTAATTACAATGTCTATGAGCTTATCGATTGTTTCGTACGTTATTACTAATATTATACTCCCTCCCATCCAATCAAATCCTTAAATAAGGTATTTTACAAGTTTTAAGAAAGTGGGTATAAAGTGAGGGTATTATTGGTAAATCAAAAAAAATTATGGGTCCGCCTAAATTAAAGTGGGTAAAAGTATTGACATTTTGGTTAAATAGATGAAGAATATGAGGATTATATGGTAAAGCGTTTTAGAAAAAAAGGAATGTAAGACTTTGATTGGATTGTCCATTTACAGTAAGTGTAAGGATTTGTTTGGATGAGAGGGAGTATGTTTTTAAGACAAAACATGCATCTTCCTTGAAATTTCACGCTTAAAGGCCATCAGCCTAAAAGACTATTTCTATTTTGTAACACTTCAATATTTAGGGTATTTTGTCAAAAGGCATCTAACATTTAGGTCTTCTGTAAAAAAAGTACCTTAAGTTTTTTTTTTTTGCCCAAAAGCACCTTAAGTTTTCATTTCTTTGTTTAAAGGCAACAAAGCCCCAATTCCGTTAAAAAAAAGTTAGATTTAACGGTTGCTTCATTTTTATTACTCTTAATCACTTCATTCCTTAATCAAACTAAATTAATTCATTATCCCCTTTATTCATTCCTCATAATCCTCAATTTTTCCTTCAAGAACTCTTTCATCTCTCCCCAATATCAATAAGATTACATCATAAGTTCATAATAGTATGAACCTACTTCAATTCTTCAAAGCCGGTGAATATCAACTATGCTTCTAAATTACATGCTTCTAAGCCGAAGTATATATATATTACGAATATCCCTCGTCAGACTTCCACAGATTCTACTCTTCATCTTGCAATATTCCATATATAAAAGCAAATGGACTTGATTATAACATGACTGTAAAGTATAATCAATATCCTAATTTGCCTACCGGGGTTTGATTTCCTCGTTACCTTTACATATCTTCCTCCGTCCATGTTTAGCTAGTAGTCTGAGAGAAGGTTGATAAGTAAGCAAGTAATTTCCTTTTATACTAGTTTCAGACCCGCGCAAATTGCGCGGTTGTTCATTCAAAATTTTTACAAATTTTCATATGAGACGATCTCACAATACAATTATTGTGAGACCGTCTCACAAAGGTCTCCTCTAAAAATTGTGCTATTAAAAAATTGTGTTATTCAAATTATTGTGAGACCGTTTCACAGAGACCTACTACTCATAAAAACAATTTCCTAGTAGACATGAGTGTAATCAAAAAACAATTGTAAGAAGGAGAAAATCATACATTCATACTCGTACCATCTTATTACTTCAAAAATGTGATTAGTGCGATAATCGTCGTTAGTTATGAAGTATTCAAACAATGGAGTATGAATGATTTTAGCGAAGATATCATAGTAAACACTAAGAATTTTTTTAATGTCTCTTCTACAACTACACAAATTCACGTTTAAGATGGTATATTCGTCTTAGCTCTATAACATGTTAAATAGAATGAATAGAATAAAAGCAAACTGCATGAGAAAATCTGAAAAAAGGTGTAACAACTACTTTCATCTAGACCTCGCAAAGTTGACTCAAGACCTGAAAATGACCTAAAATAGCTCTACCAAAATAGGACCTGGACCCGATCCACCCAAAAAGACTAAAATATCAGGAGTATATTAGTATTATTACTTGCAGCAAAACAACCTCGCAAAGTTGACTCAAGACCCGAAAGTGACCCAAAATAGCTCTACCGAAATAGGACCTGGACCCGATCCACCCAAAAAGACTAAAATATCATACGGAGTATATTAGAATTATTACTTGCAGCAAAACAAAGAATTCATAAGATAGAATATTTCATGATAAATTCAATAATCCGTAAATTACTTTATGTTAGTGAAATTAGTATATTAAAAGTGCCAATGACCCGATCTAAATGGCTCGTACCTTAAAAACTGTCCCGACTCAGATGACTAATTCACGTAAAATACTCAAGCCAAATGACTCATACCCGAAAATGACCCAACCTTAATGAGTCATCCCGAAGTGACCAACATGTCCCCCAAAATAAGCTTGCAATCCGTAATAACCCGGAACGACCCGAAATGACCTCATTGACCCATTTGCCACATCTAAGTTCCAACTAACCACATGAAAAGTTATTTAATCTGTTATTATATTAAGACGGATATAGTTGTCATAAGAAGGACATTGTCGAGGAAAAATATCAGTAATTATTTAAGTGATTGAAAGAGCCGAACTTATCAACTCCACATTTGTCTTTTACATTTACTCTTAAGAAGCTAATTGATACAAAATAATTTGGATACATATCCCACCATTATATTTTTCATAAAAATCTGTGTTAATAGTTGTTATATTAACTCATTACTCCGTACAAATTTTATCCGCGTAGCTATATCCAAGTTAAGTCATCAATTTGTCCACATTATAGTCGGATTATCGTCATCTTCATTATAGAAAGAAAATGATCAATATGTCCTCACCTTGATAGAAAAAACATTTGAAAAAGCTGAGTTAGCTAAAACTTAGAAGGACCATATGAATTACACAAACAGAAATTTCATTCGATAGAGGGAAATGCTCTTTGCATCTTTCTATATAACACTAGTTAATCATATTATTCTTACCACATTCTTCTCTAGCATGCCCTTTCTCTTTATGAACTTTAATTTGTAAATCTTTTCGCCTGCTTCAAAAATATACTCTACAAACAATGAAAATCCGTAACAACGTTAAGGCTAGAAACTCTTAAACCATTGTATGAAGAAGGCTAGTGCCCCATATTTCTGTAGTACGGTTAACAAAATACAACTCAAGCCACATAACTAACCACCTGGCTTGTCGATTAGCTTTGTTGGAATTCAACTCGTTTACCGAACGATCCTCCGTCGAGTCATGTTGCCTTAATTTCGCCAATTCGTCTGTTTTATTCGCGATTTTTTCGGGTTCAGATCTCACATCCGACGGTTTTGATTTCGGTTCATCTCTGCTTTTCTCCACTGGCAAGGTGTTACTCCTGTTTTTGTTACTACCGTTGCTTTCCTTGCTTCCGCATCTACACTTGTTTTATACACCCTTGTTTCATTTTACCAAATTAAATCTCACTCATCAAAATAAATTACTACTGTACTATTTCCACGGACCTCTATCTCAATGCCTTTTTTTCATTTTTCTTATAGAGCGTCTAAAATCACGCCACGCATTCGAGACAAAGGTTCGTGGATTAGAAAGGTACCTAAAGCTCGGATTTTTGGAAGAGATTGAACATAAAAACTCGAAAAACCACCACCGAACTCTGACCTCCAACCTTCAATCTCCGACCTCGCCTAATCTATACCTGATCAAGGTAAGATATGTTGAGGGCATTTAATTTGTTGGCTGTTAAGAAGCCCTTTTTGATGTTTGTTGCTATCTCCAAATCTGTCCGCAAGGAGATAAGTCGAGTAATAAAGACGATTCGTGGACGACGGATAGCACACAGCTCGTCCAACGGAAGAAGGGGTATTCCTTAAATCTTTTGATGGAAAATATTCTTCCCATTTCTGGATGATATTATTACAAACACTACTGCAATTGATAAACACATAAATGGAGTATACCAATATAGATAACAGACATCATAATGTTACGAACATAAAAACTGCATAATTAAAGGAGATACCTCGCATATCGATTATAAAATTTTGAATCTTTATTCATAGCAAAACCGCAAGGAGTCACGATACCAACTGTTAGCAGTAATAAGTGGGCAAAAAAACACCGAAAGAAAATCATTTAGAACTTAGAAGTCATAGAGCAATGAAATATACCTATATTCATCACTGACGACATATCCAAAGATTATGGGATCATCTTCACAACCTACCATTCTTAATTTTCGTGTCGATCCTCTTGTCCAGAGTAATACTCCCCAGTGGCCCTCTCCGCCAACTATTCTAATTTTATTAATACTCCCAGATGTTGTAATTCGTCGTGGTCGTCGATTTTGTGGTTCGTCGTTCATTGTCATGAATACTCCTATAATTGTCTAGTAATACAATACTCAACAAACAAAAAAAATCAACAAACCACATTTGAGCAAATTCATATTTCCATTAGCTTGACATTGCAAGGCCATGAAATCGTCACAAACTGTCAATCTAACACCTACAAATCTCCTTATTCAATGTCCATCAACTAAAGCAACAAAGAAACCATATTTAAGCAAAATCACATTTTCGTAAGCTTGAAAATTACTCCATCCGTCTCGTTCATTGGTTTGCCTTTGATTAAAATACTCCTCACAATGAATATAAAAAACCAACAAATGAATGGAACGAAGGGAGTACAAATTACTCGTAACAATTAAAATGACGTAATTGAAAGAGTAAAAGATGGATCGACCTAAGTAACGCAATAGCTGAAATATGGATCAAACTCTTGAATAACACTCTCATATTTAATCATTTGCATAAAAACCTCAAACTCAATCAACAACTAATTATTACAAAACCTAATTTTACTTAATACGGAGTATCCTGCAAAATCGCAACTCTATAAACAATTCATTCAACCCAACCAAAAAAAAACGTATAATCATATATAATTCATATTGGTGAACAATCTTCTCAAAAGGTCAACTAAAAAACCTAATATAATAACAATGATGAAATGAAAAATTCATCGCCCAAAAAAAATTATTATCGCTCATTCACAATTCACAACTAAAATAACCTAATATAATGAGAACGGAGTATATTGCACAATTCAGGAAGCTATTATAAATTAATTACCGCCGTTGTCATGGATTTGGCGAAGACGTTAATGGACAATATTACCCAGTCGTCATGCTCCTTTTAGTCATTTCTATCCTTCTCATTCAGGATTCCGGTTGCAAAAATGGCCTCTCTTTCCTCAACTTTCTTTCGCCTTTCTCTGCCTTCAAGAATATCGACGGTCTCTTTCTTTACATTCCTGATTCACTTCAATTTACTTGCACTGTATAATTACGGTGAGTAGAGTTCTAGTTGTCATGCCTAATGGTGTTTTTTGTGATGGAGAGGGTTAATAATTGGGTTTAATAATATATACTCCCTCCGTTCCAATGAATTGTTTGCCTTTGCTTTTGACACCAAGGGCAAGAGATCCAATGAGAAGGTGACATGTGGAGCCAAGAGTCAAATTACATATAAAAAGCATTCCTAAAATAGAAAGGCAAACAATTCATTGAGACGCCCCAATATGGAATAGGCAAACAATTCATTGGAACGGAGAGAGTATATATATGGAGATGAAATGAAATAATCGATTTGATGGTGGAATCTACCTGCCTCATGTGCAATTCTGCTTGCACCATGTTGATAGAAAACCTAATTAAAGTTCTCGTTTGAACTACCAAAGCAAAAAAAATATCTTAAAATTGTGAAGAAAACCAATAAAATTACCTGAAAATTCTAGTTTAGAAAACATAATCATCGAAATCGTCAGCTATTAATATATAAAACATTGTAAAACCTAGAATCAATTCACAGTGTGCGTCATTTTGGAGATATATCTGAAGTACTGCTAGCTCTTTCTCCTCTAGAAAGACTCTTATACAATGATCCAAAGAATGCCCTATGACAACATACATATATATGGGATAAGGCCATTAGTGTTATAGCTCGAAAATCGAAGTGTGTATGCTTGATAAAACACGGTACAATTATTGGTCAATAAGATAGAAACGACAAATCAAAATATGGGATTGCTAGGAGATCATTTAAGCATATGATATGGCTTGATAGTGCAAATACAAAGAGGCAACCATCGAAATTCTCTTACTAACTAATTTTAACATCATAGCAATGAAACTTATAGAAGAGGAAAGGGGAGAAGAAAATAAGAAGTTTTTTAAATCCAATTTACTTGAGGATAAGTTGGATATTACATGATACTGTATTATGTTTTTGGTAGTAATCAAGCAAGCAGCTCTCGAAAATGATCCCACCGCATATTTCCCAAGACTATTTGCTTTGGCTTCCTATTCTGGACGATTCTTCGCGCATAACACCCTAAATTATCGATTTTCACCGAAATTAAGAACAATATACACATCCAAAACACATTGAATCTCCACCAAGCTTAATTCCGCCATGTTTAGTATCCCTAGAATTTTGAGCTTTTTTGTGGTTTTTTTATTGTCTAGCATATGAGGACACAGTTTTTTTATTCATGACATTGTCAAGTTAGGGAGAAAAGAGGAGTTGACAGGAGTGGGGAGTTAAAGATGGGAAGGTAGTTTATTTTTTAATTTGATGTATATTGTGGTAGTGGGAGTTAAAAGTGGAAGTTAAAAATGGCAATTATATTTTTTATTGTGTATTATGGAAGTTTTGTAGGTCGTCCACATAAGCGCCATGTAAGCGACACATCAGATCCATGTAGGATGCCTACGTGGGTGAATGTGGAAGCAAGAAAAGTTTCAGCTTTAATATATAAAAGATAGATAAAGTTGACCCACTTGATACACAAATGATCAGCTTTGGAATTAATCCATTTCATAAATGTGAGGTTAAATTAAGTAGAGAGATCAAAGAATTCTTGAAAAGAAAATTGAGGATTATGAGGAATGAATAAAGGGGATGAATGAATTAATTGAGTTTGAGTAAGGAATGAAGTGATTAAGAGTAATAAAAATGAAATAACCGTTAAATCTAACTTTTTTTTTAACGGAATTGGGGCTTTGGTGCCTTTAAACAAAGAAATGGAAACTTAAGGCAAAAAAAAAACATAAGGTGCCTTTTTTACAGAAGGCATAAATGTTAGGTATCTCCTGACAAAAAATTCCAATATTTAACTACCATGACTGCGGGCTTATCATTATGACTCACACTTCATTATGTAACTACCATAAGTACCATGACTAAGGGCTTATCAATATGACTAACAATTCAATAGTTCAATACTCCCTCTCATCCATTCAATTTTGTACATAGGTCCACCATTTCTCCTCACAAAAATGGTCCTCACGTAAAGAAATGAATGGATGAGAGGGAGTATGTAACTACCATAAGTACCATGACTACGAGCTTATCAATATGCAACTAACAAAGACTACAAAGTCAATGTGAAGGTGATAGAGAAGCGACGCCCAAAGACATCATCTCAGAAGAAGGTGTTATACCAAAACTTATTACTTCAGGATAATAAGGCGAGATTACTTTTTATATATAAAGTTTTAACTTAAACGTCTCTTGTTTTAAAGAAATTTATAATCATGATTGTTGCAATAGTTTAACCAACTACTTCCAGGCCCTATTTTTTTTTTTGAAACTATTGATTATATTCTGCAGAGCACAAAGATGTGTGGAACTCTTTCACCGATCAAGTGGACATATATGAAGATGCGATCCAACGTAATGGAGTCAGTAAAATAACTAATGCTCCTATAAGTCCTCTTAAGCCGGAGTTGAAAACTGTGAAACGTAGTGAGACGCCATTGTAGAGTAGCTTGAAGGTAGTAGAAGTAGTTAGTTATAGAGAGAGATTCCGTTATAGAGAGAGAAAGAGTAAATAGAAATAGTATTATTATTGATAATGCTAACTATTACATGTGTCCTATATATATACAATCTAAGTGTTATGTACAGTAGTAACACTAATAGTAATACTAATCCACATCCCCCCCTGAAGCTGGAACTAAGTTAATGTAACGAAGGTCAAGCTTGGAGGAGAAAAAATGATGCAAATCAGCGCCCAGTGGTTTCGTCATAATGTCGGCCAACTGAACCCCAGTTCGTACAAACTGTGGGATCAGAAAACCCTCCAGAAACTTGTCACGAACATAATGACAATCGATTTCCAAATGCTTCGTTCTTTCATGGAAAACCGGATTTTCTGTTATATGCACCGCAGCTTTGTTATCACAATAGAGAGGAATCGGCAACTGAGAATGTATATGGACTCCCTTCAGGAGAGCATACAACCAAACCAACTCACTTGTTATGTACGACATCGCCCGATATTCCGCCTCAGTTGTACTTTTACTGACGGTTTTCTGTTTTTTCGTCTTCCATGAAATAAGAGAATTCCCTAAGAATATAGTAAAACCACTAACAGACCTTCGACTGAATGCGCACGTATCCCAATCTGCATCACTATATGCAACCAGAGACAAATCGTTGTCGGCTGGATAGAACAAACCTGTATTAACAGTACTCTTTAAGTATCTAACCACGTGAATAGCAGCCTGGAAGTGCGGCTGTCGTGGCTGAGTCAAAAACTGACTAAGGTGTTGTACTGAAAAAGACAGATCAGGCCTCGTGAGGTTGAGATACAAGAGCCTTCCTATCAACCTTCTATACCCGTCTGGATCTGGTAAAAGTTCACCTTCATCTACTGACAACTTGAGGCCTTTAGGAAGAGGGAAAGAAGCTTCAGTACATTCCTCCATCTTCATATCTTTCAAAATATCAAGCACATACTTTCTCTGATTTAAGGTAATACCAGAGTGATTTCTCGCAACTTCAAGCCCAATGAAGTACCTCATGAGACCCAGATCTTTGATGGTAAACTTATTCTCAAGACTAGCTTTGGTATGAGTAATTCCTGAAATATTGTTGCCAGTAAGAAGGATATCGTCTACATAAACCAAAGCTAGTAACCAAGAATCGCCATGATGCTTAATGAACAGAGAGTAATCTTCCCTGCTTTGAACAAAACCGAGACTCGGGAGGTGCTTTGTAAGCTCAATATTCCACTGGCGTGAAGCTTGCTTGAGTCCATAGATGGACCTTTTAAGTCTGCATACAAGACCAGATTGTCCTGTATCATAACCTTGGGGAGGCTTCATGTAAACTTCCTCATCCAAGTAACCATGTAAAAATGCATTATTGATATCAAACTGATGAAGTGGCCATCCATGTGCTGAAGCCAGGGCAATAAGCGTCCTGACAGTAGTAAACTTAGCAACAGGTGAGAAAGTGGCTTTGTAGTCTTTGTCTTTCACTTGAGTGAACCCTTTAGCAACCAACCTAGCTTTGTATCTTTCGACAGACCCATCAGCCCTATGTTTGATTTTAAACACCCATTTTGAACCAATGGCCTTGTGTGTAGATGGAAGCGGCACTAGTTCCCATGTTTGATTAGTTTCTAAGGCTGTCAATTCCTTCTGCATTGCCTCCACCCACTGTGGATCAGATTGAGCTTGCTCAAAAGAAGATGGTTCTGTAGCTTGAAAAACAGTAGCCAAAGTAGCAACATAGGCCGAATCATAATCATCTTGAAGGTCCATAAGAACTTTGCTATGAAAAGCAGAAGAAGAGGAAGAAGGGGAAGCAGGAGTAGTATGAGCAGGAAGTTTTATTGGACAAATAAAACCATCCAATTTGGTGGAAAGTTTGGTGTTTCTAGTAGATCTCCGAGGAGGTGGTGGAGGTGGTGGAGAAATAATCATGTCATGAGATGAAGTACTAGCTGTAGTAAGAGTATTAGAATCCTCAGAGCTAGATTGATGGAGCATGATAGGACTATTTTGTATATTATGTGATATATTATTACTATTATTATTTGTTGGAGTATGAGAATTATTTGTATTATGTAATGCACTGTTTGGTGGAGTACGTTGAGATGGAGTGGAAAATGTTGCAATGTCAGGAAGAACATCATGATTTGTGAATTGAACAAGTGGGTAAGAGTTTTGTCCAGTAGGTAAAGTAGTAGTATGATGGTCCTTAAAAGGGAACATGTCCTCTTTGAAAATGACATCCCTGTTGACAAAGACTTTATGAGAGTCTAAATCATATAGCTTGTATCCCTTTTCTCCAAAAGGGTATCCAATAAACACACATTTTCTAGCCTTAGCTGCAAACTTGTCTCGTAGTGTATTTGGCATGGTTGCATAACATAAGCATCCAAATACCCTTAAATCCTCATAGGTAGGAGGGACTTTATATAAGACTTCAAATGGAGTTTTCCATTCCAAAATAGCAGTTGGCATCTTATTTATGAGAAAAGTTGCAGCGAGAACACAGTCCCCCCAGAATTTAATAGGAAGATGAGCATGGATTCTGAGAGCACGGGCTGTCTCGATGAGATGCCTATGCTTTCTCTCCACTCGACCATTCTGTTGTGGTCTTCCAACAACAGACTTTTGATGAATGATACCCAGATTTTGGAACAGAAGATTGCAAGAGAGTTGAATGAACTCGGTACCATGATCGGTTCTAATGATTTGTATCTGAGTATGAAATTGTGTGTTGATGAGTTGAATAAAACTTTTAATAAGACCAGGAACTTGTGCTTTATTATGGAGTAGATAAGTCCAAGTACATCTTGAATGATCATCTAAAATAGTGAGGAAATACCGCGCACCATTGAGACTAGGGACTTTATAAGGACCCCAAAGATCCATGTGTACTAAGTTGAAACAACTTGGAGCTCGAGATTCACTTCTAGCAAAAGGAAGAACATGGTGTTTGGACAAAGTACTTGTCTCACAAAAAAAATCCTTAGACGGACGAGATACACCAGGAATGTGCACAAGCTTTTCTATGGAAGAATGACCTATTCTAGCATGGGTCTTCTCAAAACTGCCTATCTTAGACACAACGGTTTCAAGAGTGTTACAGCATTGTTTATTAGTACTAGTATTTATGCTATAGCTGCTAAGAAATCTGGTGTCAAGTCGATAAAGGCCGTCAATCTTCTTGGCTTGGGCATAAGTAACCTTACTTGAAAGGTCCTGGAAGAAAACCACGGTTTTAGTAATTGTAACAAGTAATTGTGAGTGCTCTAAAAGTTTACCAATGGATAATAGGTTTTGCTTAAAATCGGGCATCAATAAGACGTGTTGCAATACAATATGCTCACTGATCTGCATATTTCCTGCCATATATACCATCTTAATAGTCCCATCCGGTAGTGCAATACCCACTGGTTTAGGAAGCTTGTAGATACCAGTTAATAAATGCTCAAAAGGTGTGATATGATCAGAGGCCCCAGTATCTACTATCCAGGTATGAGTATTATAAGTCGATGCTATTGAACAAGCATGGGTGTGAAGTATTATACCTGCAAAATTAACAGCAGCTGAGGTAGAAGGGTTATCTGCAAACGACTTCATGAGTTTCTGATAGACAGAATCAGCAATACTCGTGATGAGAAGTGGATCTTGGACATAATTCTGAGCATAGTAAGATCCTTCAGGTTGCTCCAAAGGCGAATCTTCTTCAGCCTGAGTAAGATCAGCAGCAGGAATAGTCTCCGCATTATGGGCGGTGCGCCTGTACACGTTTTTTCCCCTCTGAAAACGCATATCAGGTCCCCTTTGATGTGTCTGTGGCTTGCCCTTCATACGGTCATAACAGAATTCTATAGTATGTCCTCTTTTTTTACAGTGGCTGCAATTTTTGGTTTTACGACAAGTATCAACTGTGTGTCCTTCAGCTTTGCAGTAGACACAATGCTTGATTTCACCATCAGGAGCATCACCTTCTGTCCTAGCCTTCTTATGCCTGTTGTTGGCCCCCTCATGAGCCCGAGAACTTGCTAATGCATTGGCCTCAGCCAACACATCTACAGCATCTGAAATGAGCTTCTGTTTCTCAATCTTTTGTATGAGGTGAAACGCTTTGTTAAGCGGAAGAAGCGGCTCAAGTGACAAAACGTGAGTTTTGACAGCCTCGTAACCACTATTGAGGCCCATTAAGAACTGGATAAGTTTGTATTGTGTCTCTCTATCAAGCATTCGCTTGAGAAGTATACAAGTGCAGTTGTCCATCGCAGTGCACGTACAAAGAGGTAATGGATCAAGACTATCCAGTGTTTCCCAAGAGCGTTTGAGTTTACTATAGTACTCGACTAATGAAGTATTCTCCTGAGATATAGCATTCAAATCTTTACGAAGCTGATAAATCTCGAGACTATTGGTTTGGCCATATCTTTCAATGAGTTCTGTCCATAACTCCTTAGAAGATCGAGAGTATGCAACAGTTTCACGAATATCTTTGGTTAGGGAGTTCAAAATCCAACGCATAACCAGTACATCGCATCTGATCCACTGATGATATTTAGGATCTTTCTCAGGCGGCATCTTACAGGTGCCATCAATAAAACCGTCCTTGTTTTTAGAAATTAATGCTAAAAACGCATCACGTTTCCAGGAGACAAAGTTCAATCCATCGAATGCAACATCAGTCAATTGGAGAGCAGGTTGATCCGACGAAGAAAGATGAAGAGGATCATCGAAAACAGCATAAGAAGATTTCGCATGTTCACCAGCCATTGAAGCAAAAAAATAGCAGAGAAATATGAAGAATGTGCAGAAAAAATGCAGAATCGGACAAGAATTGCACAGAATTGTACAAAACGATAGGGCTTTTGATCAGAACAATCAGACGAACAAGAATGCGGAAGCAATTTTTCAAGAAAGAATGTATATCAGACACAAATTCTCGAAGAAAAGTAGCAAAAAAAATTGCAACGCACTAAGCAATTGAGAGAAAATTGAAGTAGTGTAATTTGAGAAGAGATAGTCGTACAACTGTGTAGAATCAATCGGCGTAAAGATCAGAAATCGTAATCCGCTCTGATACCATGTGAAACGTAGTGAGACGCCATTGTAGAGTAGCTTGAAGGTAGTAGAAGTAGTTAGTTATAGAGAGAGATTCTGTTATAGAGAGAGAAAGAGTAAATAGAAAGAGTATTATTATTGATAATGCTAACTATTACATGTGTCCTATATATATACAATCTAAGTGTTATGTACAGTAGTAAAACTAATAGTAATACTAATCCACAAAAACAAATCCCACAAATCTTCATTACCAAATGACCTTTAAGCGTCGAACTAATAGTATGATTAAAAAGATTATGACTAATACTAATTACCTATATGCTTAATATTTTGCGTACAAATACTAGACTTGAACAATTAACTTAACTGCGCCCCAAGGGTGTAACACCCCTGATTTTATAAATTAAATTAATTTAAAATTATGTTCGTACTTTTATATTTACGATTGAACTCGTAATTCTCAAAATTATTATAAAACGCGTTTATCGTTCAATCGTTTCAAACTCCTAAAATTCTATTTATCTCGGAAACATATTTTAATTCTTTTTCGATTTATTTTACACATTTAATTTAATTCTTATCGAAAGTCTATTTCGACGATTTAATTTCTAAATTCTTTTTATTTATATATATTAAGCTCGAAGCTCATTTATTTTAAGTTTCGTCAAAATAATTGTTTTCTTTCCTCGAGAAACCAATTTAATTTACTTCATCGAAAATTTATTATTTATCGGGAAATACTATTTGATCGTCTAATTATTTATTTCTATAAGCTTCGTTTTCGTCTCGAGTAATTTATTTACTCATTTTATTCGACGGCCCGATTAGTTATTAATCTTTTTAACTCGTTTTAATTCGATTCGTGGGTCAGTCAACTTATCGTTACGGGATTCGTTTAATTCGTATTTTCCTACCTGATTCATTTCTGAATCCGTACACTTTTAGTGAGTTACATTCTTTCCACCTTGTGATTACGTTCTATCCCATTTAGTGACTTCATCACCCATGTGATTCATTCCTCTCAATTACTGACTATTTATCCCACCGCTTCACCTTTTTATTCCCTCTTTCATCCGTTTCCCATTCATTTCTTTCCCCTACATCTGCTATTTTCTTCGTCAATCTTCATCCACCGATCTCCCTCTGTTTTCATCTGTTTATGCTGCTGCTACCTTCGTATTCTGCTGCTGCTTTCATATTTTGCTGTTGCGGCTGTTGTCGATTGCTGTCACATTCCGTTCTACAGTTGTCGTGTCCTTTGTGCCACTGATTCAACTCGGGTTCGTATCCGTTTTGTCCTCTATCTTTCATTTTCGTGGTTTCGCTGCCGTTTCTTCTTCTTCTTTTCATTCTGTTGTTTCTCCTTCTTCTCCGTCCGTTTTCTTACGTTGCTGCTGCTACTGTTTTGTTGACGCTGCTGTTTCGCCTTCGCCTGATTTGTCTGCATACCGCCGCTGCTGCTATTGGGCGTGACTCGGTGCTGCTGCTCTTTGCTTTCCCGATTCGTGAAGGTGATTCGTCTGTGTTGCTACTTCGTCTTATTTCTGCTGCTTTTCCTCTTCTTGTTCTTCCTCCTCTTTTCGTTTTTGTTACTGTTTTTCTGCTGCTGCGTGTTCTTCTTCTTCTCTCGTCTCCTTGTCTTCTCTGATCTCGTTTGTATCGTACCGACATCGTTTCTGTGCTGCTACTTTTGTTAGCCGTTTTTCTTTTTCTTCTTCTTCCCTTTGTTACTGATAACTGCTGTTGCGTTTTCTTCTGCTGTTCCGTCCTCTCCTCTGCTGCTGCACATTAGATTCTCGTTGTTTACGTCACTGTGTTTGTACGGTTTTACGCTGCTGCTGGTGGTTTGCTTTGTTGTTGTCGATTCTGCTATTTTCTTTTGTCTTCTCGATCTGCCTCCCTTCTTCTTTTCCCCTCTTATATTCCGTGTTTTCATTCTCATTTGTTGATCTCCTTAGTGCTGCTCCTTCATCGTCTCATTTCTATCGTCCAACTTCTTTCATCTTCCCTCGGTTTTGTATTGTTTCATCAATCTTCTTTCAGTTACTTTCCCTTGTCATTCCGTGACATCTCTATTCATTTTGAAACATTCCTTATTCCGATTTCGTTATTTTTGTTTCTTTATGTCTCGAATTCCTTAGTGGAGCGTACTTGGAAGGCTAACGATTCACGACACGAAAGTTAAGGCGTGCTATTGAAGATTTGGAGCTCGGACTATGCTAGTAGACAAGTACGAGATCGATTCGAATTTTTTACTCAAGGTAACTTTAGGACGTTACTCGATTTTATATCGTATGTTTGAGTAGTAGTATGTAGTAAATATTTTAACTTCGATTTTCTATTTTAGCTATATATTATTGCTAATTATATTAATTTTAAATCATACGCCTTTCTATATTTTTATAACTTTCGATATCGTTTTATAAATCGTTAATAATTTTATAAATTATGATCGTTATAATATTTTGTTGGTTATCGTGACACTAGTAACTAAATAATATCGATTTTATATTTTCTTCATATTTCGTTAATTTATAATTTTCACTTAAAAATCATATTTTTATATCTTAATCGAAATTTGTGTACTTGTTTAATAAATTAATTTTCGTTTTACGATTTATACTAATAAATGAGAAAATAGTCGATTTCCTTTTAAATATATTTTTAGTCGAGACTATTTTCACTAATAATTTCTTATTTGTTTACCATTGACTATTTTTATTAAAACTCGTATTATTTATTAATAAAAGTTGTTTGCTAAAAAAATATTTGAAACCTTTCTAAAATTCATTTCATTTATAAAACTCGTTGATTCAATTAATTTTGATATCGTTTTTCTTAAAATATCTCTTTTCTAAGATTTATTGTTTTAACTCGATTTCCTAAATTATTTATAAAAATACTATATAATGACTTATCACATTTTATTTATATTTTGAGTAACGAATTTAGAAATATATTAAAGTTACGATAACGACGATAATAATTAAATGTTAATCTCGTTAGAAATGCTATTTTATACATTTCACTTATTTTATTAACTTACGTATTTTCTATAAGACTTTCTATTTTAGTAAGTTTCTAAAATTAGTAAGTTTCTATCTATAGAAAGTTTCCCTTTTAATATAAAATGGTTATTCCTTTTATCCATATCATTTATATTGATTATAATTACTTTTGACTATCGATAATGGCTGTTTTGGGTTATGGAATAAAGAGAAGTGTGGGGTTAGAGTAATATAGTCTGGGATGTACGTTTTGCCATCAACTATAAAGCTGGTGTGTCTATGTTGAGACGCATTGGTCGTTGAACTGAGCATGGTTTGTGTTCAGGAGTGTGTATATTTTGACCTTAAACTTAGATATCGCATCGTGTAAGTCGCCGTCGGGTTGAACTGGATTACGGTTGGTGTCCAGGAGGGGTGTACATTACTTAAGCCAGGACCTCGCTGCACGCAGTCCTGTTATAGTTGAGTTGCCTAGTTAGAGACTGGATTCTGTTATGAGTTAAGTCTACAGTTCTCGAAGCTAGTTTTTAGTATTATCCTAGTGAAAGTCTAGCCTTGTGCACACTGAACGAATTTCCATAATGCCATTTTTGAATATTATATTATCGAGTGAATTTTTGACTTGCAGGTTTGCAAATGTTTTAAGTTTCCTCCGAGAACTTATTTTATTATATCGTTTTTTAATGTTTTCTCATTTTAATTATTTTGATATAGTAATACTATTATTTTTCCATATGATATAATATGGCTGGGAGAACGTCCGAGTTACTCCCCACTGACGTGGCTGTTATGTTTATAACATGACAGGTATTTGCTGCTGGGTTTTTGGTGTGAGCTAGCGAGTAGCGTGGATCCTACTCTTTCTACATTTATGTAATTTATGGTTTTGTATTAACCTGTTTGAAGATTTTTACTTTTAGCCCTTTTGTAAAAAGAGGCCTTTGTATTGACTTACCATTTCTTTTAATAAGATATAGTTTGTCAGTGTGTTTTAATCCCAACTCTACAGTGTTTCCGCCACTGTATCGCGCTAGAATTTTTAGGGGATTACAGTTGGTATCAGAGCATTGTTGCTCTCGACGCTTACACCTGATTCTAGGAAAAGTACTAGTAAATGATTTGAATATTAAAGAAATTTTAGTGAGAGATGGGTAGAAACCAAAGTAAGGACTTAACTGTTAGGTTTATATGTTCTTGTAACTCACTGACTAGCATTGAATATTTGTTTCTTTTATCGAGAAGAAGATGAATGTAGAAGATGATGATAGGACGCTGCCCCAGATCGGGACAAGACCTGCTCAAAACTCTCAACGCCTGCTGACTCGAGTGGACAACTTGGTGCTCCAAGAAAGATGCCGATAGTGACTTTTCAGCTCTGGTTTAGTTTGCTCAAGCTACGGGTTAGATGATCAAGAGTAGATTCATGTTTCGTGATGTCGCAGTAGATCCAGATCGAGTGACCCAGGACTTTCATTCTCGTGCCTCTGCACGAAGATGAAGTAATCTATTTACTTTCCTCGTGAACCTTAGAGGTCCATACTTTCCCTTCTCGGTTTAGGTCTTTATCTTCTAGAATCATTGATTCTTTTCTTCATGCTTCTGCTTCTTATAATTCTTCTCTTACATATCCGCGTCTTTATTCTTGTGATCAATCTTTGATTTATTCTTCTATTTTACCATCCTCCTCTTGAGATTCTTTGGTACCGGTTTCTGTCTTACTGAACCCCGTATTATAGATGTTTGATGTTTAGTAAACCCTTGTTACCTGGTTTGAGGATTGTGAGTCTACCCTACCTTCTAAGCAAGTAATAAATTCTTGAGGATTGATTTGAATGGCAAATTGTTGATTATGGGAATTAGGATGATACTTTAGACCCTGAACCTTGGGTTATAGGTTACTTTGATTATTTTGGAGTACTTAGAGTTGAATATACTTTGAAGTAGTAAGAGTACATCATATTTGATGGATACCTAGTACCTAACCTAGAACTGAACTAAATACAACTGATAATATTACTTTGGAGATTCTTATCTAATGCTTATTTGATGGATGCATCGTGAATATTTGGGATCATAGAGTATTGTGTAAAGTGTTAGCCTGAGTGTTGTGGTACCATTGAAGGTTTCATTAATGTTGTTAGAAATTTTGGTTGACATAGATTACCCGTATTTCTTAAAGATTAGATCGTTGATCGTTGTGTGAGGTTGTAACCTATGAACTTTGGTGGAATTCTCTAAAACCTTAGTCGAAAGACGTGTTTTGAAGATGTGAGTGTTCACGCCATTACCTATAGGTTTGAGCGTCTTTGAGGATTCGTTGTACTTTTTCAAGTTTTGTACTGGTGGCATATTAAATATGTTGATGAACATTTTTGAGGATTTTGTACCCGAGCCTTGTTTAATTGGTGGACCTTTTCTAGTGTTTCTTACTCGAGAAATTTGGAGTATACTTCGAGTTCCAACCTTAAGAACTTTTTGGATGTGTTTTGGTAACCTGGTTGGAATCTTAATTAATGGAATCGATTCTAACTCATTTGTGGATCCTCACCATGTTAATTGAAGAATTAGGTATGTAGGATTTTATATTGGAGGTTATAGCAGTTGATAAATGTGTAGGTTGGTGACTGAGTAGTACCACCTAGCGCCTATTATTGGGTTTAACACATTTGTTGGAAATTAGGAACCCGTGTTGTGGGAGTTGTACCGGGAATCTTGAGATGGTTAACTCCTTCTGTAATTCCTTGAGAGCTCTGTTTGACTCTCCCTTATCTTTCCTTCAATCCTGCTACTTCTTCTTCAGCCTATTCCTTTTGATTTCTTGTCGGGTTTGAAAACTTTTGTTTCGATTTGTTGTTGACCTTGACTCTATTTATCCATTTACCATTTTCCTGAACTTATGTTGTGAAAAGTTTGACTAACCTACAAATTCTGATTTTCATGAAATTTAAACCTTTCCGAGTTAAACTTCAAAACTTTGTATTTCGTCTTTGTTTTATTTTGGTCATGTTTCAAAAAGATCTTAATAACTTATGTTAAAGTATTTCGAAGTTATTTAAAATTTTAATTTTGATTTTGGCGTGATCGAGATTTTATGAAAATTTACTTAATTGCAAATATTTTGATTTCTATGAGATTTTTTTATGTAAAACGATTTAATATTTTCGAAAAACTTCGCAGGTCCAAATTTTGTTTTATTGTCAGTAGACTTTAAATCTATTAATGAAGATGTTTGTCGACTGATTCGATTCTTATTTACTAACTACAAAACTTGATTTCTCGAATTTTTGTTTGATCTTAAAACAAAATATTGTCGAAATTCTTAATCAAAGCGTTTTACTATGTTTCGAAAATATTTGAGTACTCACACCCTCGAGTTCGTTTACAAATATTATTTATCGTCATTATTTTATCAACTAATTTTAACTTACGATTTTATTAATTTAAATGATTTCAAACATTGGGAATTGAGCCCAACCCTTCATGAAATAAATCTTGTCTTCGATTTAGATTTCATATAACGTTTGAAGTGTAAAATTTTAAAAATCGAGATTGTGATGCGAGTTAAGCATTCTCATTTTGTTCAAGTGATATACGTTGTTTTCCACTCTATTATTATGTTTTTGTTAGTTTCGAGGACGAAACTTCTTTTTAGTGGGGAAGATTGTAACACCCCTGATTTTATAAATTAAATTAATTTAAAATTATGTTCGTACTTTTATATTTACGATTGAACTCGTAATTCTCAAAATTATTATAAAACGCGTTTATCGTTCAATCGTTTCAAACTCCTAAAATTCTATTTATCTCGGAAACATATTTTAATTCTTTTTCGATTTATTTTACACATTTAATTTAATTCTTATCGAAAGTCTATTTCGACGATTTAATTTCTAAATTCTTTTTATTTATATATATTAAGCTCGAAGCTCATTTATTTTAAGTTTCGTCAAAATAATTATTTTCTTTCCTCGAGAAACCAATTTAATTTACTTCATCGAAAATTTATTATTTATCGGGAAATACTATTTGATCGTCTAATTATTTATTTCTATAAGCTTCGTTTTCGTCTCGAGTAATTTATTTACTCATTTTATTCGACGGCCCGATTAGTTATTAATCTTTTTAACTCGTTTTAATTCGATTCGTGGGTCAGTCAACTTATCGTTACGGGATTCGTTTAATTCGTATTTTCCTACCTGATTCATTTCTGAATCCGTACACTTTTAGTGAGTTACATTCTTTCCACCTTGTGATTACGTTCTATCCCATTTAGTGACTTCATCACCCATGTGATTCATTCCTCTCAATTACTGACTATTTATCCCACCGCTTCACCTTTTTATTCCCTCTTTCATCCGTTTCCCATTCATTTCTTTCCCCTACATCTGCTATTTTCTTCGTCAATCTTCATCCACCGATCTCCCTCTGTTTTCATCTGTTTATGCTGCTGCTACCTTCGTATTCTGCTGCTGCTTTCATATTTTGCTGTTGCGGCTGTTGTCGATTGCTGTCACATTCCGTTCTACAGTTGTCGTGTCCTTTGTGCCACTGATTCAACTCGGGTTCGTATCCGTTTTGTCCTCTATCTTTCATTTTCGTGGTTTCGCTGCCGTTTCTTCTTCTTCTTTTCATTCTGTTGTTTCTCCTTCTTCTCCGTCCGTTTTCTTACGTTGCTGCTGCTACTGTTTTGTTGACGCTGCTGTTTCGCCTTCGCCTGATTTGTCTGCATACCGCCGCTGCTGCTATTGGGCGTGACTCGGTGCTGCTGCTCTTTGCTTTCCCGATTCGTGAAGGTGATTCGTCTGTGTTGCTACTTCGTCTTATTTCTGCTGCTTTTCCTCTTCTTGTTCTTCCTCCTCTTTTCGTTTTTGTTACTGTTTTTCTGCTGCTGCGTGTTCTTCTTCTTCTCTCGTCTCCTTGTCTTCTCTGATCTCGTTTGTATCGTACCGACATCGTTTCTGTGCTGCTACTTTTGTTAGCCGTTTTTCTTTTTCTTCTTCTTCCCTTTGTTACTGATAACTGCTGTTGCGTTTTCTTCTGCTGTTCCGTCCTCTCCTCTGCTGCTGCACATTAGATTCTCGTTGTTTACGTCACTGTGTTTGTACGGTTTTACGCTGCTGCTGGTGGTTTGCTTTGTTGTTGTCGATTCTGCTATTTTCTTTTGTCTTCTCGATCTGCCTCCCTTCTTCTTTTCCCCTCTTATATTCCGTGTTTTCATTCTCATTTGTTGATCTCCTTAGTGCTGCTCCTTCATCGTCTCATTTCTATCGTCCAACTTCTTTCATCTTCCCTCGGTTTTGTATTGTTTCATCAATCTTCTTTCAGTTACTTTCCCTTGTCATTCCGTGACATCTCTATTCATTTTGAAACATTCCTTATTCCGATTTCGTTATTTTTGTTTCTTTATGTCTCGAATTCCTTAGTGGAGCGTACTTGGAAGGCTAACGATTCACGACACGAAAGTTAAGGCGTGCTATTGAAGATTTGGAGCTCGGACTATGCTAGTAGACAAGTACGAGATCGATTCGAATTTTTGACTCAAGGTAACTTTAGGACGTTACTCGATTTTATATCGTATGTTTGAGTAGTAGTATGTAGTAAATATTTTAACTTCGATTTTCTATTTTAGCTATATATTATTGCTAATTATATTAATTTTAAATCATACGCCTTTCTATATTTTTATAACTTTCGATATCGTTTTATAAATCGTTAATAATTTTATAAATTATGATCGTTATAATATTTTGTTGGTTATCGTGACACTAGTAACTAAATAATATCGATTTTATATTTTCTTCATATTTCGTTAATTTATAATTTTCACTTAAAAATCATATTTTTATATCTTAATCGAAATTTGTGTACTTGTTTAATAAATTAATTTTCGTTTTACGATTTATACTAATAAATGAGAAAATAGTCGATTTTCTTTTAAATATATTTTTAGTCGAGACTATTTTCACTAATAATTTCTTATTTGTTTACCATTGACTATTTTTATTAAAACTCGTATTATTTATTAATAAAAGTTGTTTGCTAAAAAAATATTTGAAACCTTTCTAAAATTCATTTCATTTATAAAACTCGTTGATTCAATTAATTTTGATATCGTTTTTCTTAAAATATCTCTTTTCTAAGATTTATTGTTTTAACTCGATTTCCTAAATTATTTATAAAAATACTATATAATGACTTATCACATTTTATTTATATTTTGAGTAACGAATTTAGAAATATATTAAAGTTACGATAACGACGATAATAATTAAATGTTAATCTCGTTAGAAATGCTATTTTATACATTTCACTTATTTTATTAACTTACGTATTTTCTATAAGACTTTCTATTTTAGTAAGTTTCTAAAATTAGTAAGTTTCTATCTATAGAAAGTTTCCCTTTTAATATAAAATGGTTATTCCTTTTATCCATATCATTTATATTGATTATAATTACTTTTGACTATCGATAATGGCTGTTTTGGGTTATGGAATAAAGAGAAGTGTGGGGTTAGAGTAATATAGTCTGGGATGTACGTTTTGCCATCAACTATAAAGCTGGTGTGTCTATGTTGAGACGCATTGGTCGTTGAACTGAGCATGGTTTGTGTTCAGGAGTGTGTATATTTTGACCTTAAACTTAGATATCGCATCGTGTAAGTCGCCGTCGGGTTGAACTGGATTACAGTTGGTGTCCAGGAGGGGTGTACATTACTTAAGCCAGGACCTCGCTGCACGCAGTCTTGTTATAGTTGAGTTGCCTAGTTAGAGACTGGATTCTGTTATGAGTTAAGTCTACAGTTCTCGAAGCTAGTTTTTAGTATTATCCTAGTGAAAGTCTAGCCTTGTGCACACTGAACGAATTTCCATAATGCCATTTTTGAATATTATATTATCGAGTGAATTTTTGACTTGCAGGTTTGCAAATGTTTTAAGTTTCCTCCGAGAACTTATTTTATTATATCGTTTTTTAATGTTTTCTCATTTTAATTATTTTGATATAGTAATACTATTATTTTTCCATATGATATAATATGGCTGGGAGAACGTCCGAGTTACTCCCCACTGACGTGGCTGTTATGTTTATAACATGACAGGTATTTGCTGCTGGGTTTTGGGTGTGAGCTAGCGAGTAGCGTGGATCCTACTCTTTCTACATTTATGTAATTTATGGTTTTGTATTAACCTGTTTGAAGATTTTTACTTTTAGCCCTTTTGTAAAAAGAGGCCTTTGTATTGACTTACCATTTCTTTTAATAAGATATAGTTTGTCAGTGTGTTTTAATCCCAACTCTACAGTGTTTCCGCCACTGTATCGCGCTAGAATTTTTAGGGGATTACAAAGGGCGGATCTAGGGCTAGGCTACTCGGGCTCTAGCCCTAGTTAAATTCAGAATACATAATTTTTAGTTTATGAATTAGTCAGTTGTCTACTCTTGTCATAGTGGTAGGAGTGTTTAAGTTTTGTGTGGGAGACACGAGTTCAACTCCCACTGGCAGCATTTTTGTGTTAGTTTTATCATTTTACTTTATTTTTGTACTTTTCATCACTTTCTCGCATTAGTTTTATCATTTTACTTTATTTTTCTACCTTTCTCAATATCAAAATGGTTCAAACCGTCAAATACTATCCACTTTGAAACAATTTTTTTAACTAATTCCTACCTATTTTCAATATCTAGAAAAATGATCTCTATATCTTATAATTTTCTCCAAAAAAAATTTTTTGCTTCGCATGATTGAACCGTCAAGGTTATTTTAGCCCAAAATACTTTCGAATCCTGGATCCGCCCCTGCTGCGCCCTGTATTACATCCAGGATGTTATTTTGCGGTGTTAGTAGAACCTATTTACATTATGTACTACTTGGGTATGTAACTACCATAGCAACGAACTTATCAGTTTATTCATACGTTAATATTTACGCTAAATGTTTTCCAAAAAGAGGAACATGTCCTTGAACACCACGTGCATCGCACGCGGGGACATATTAGTATAAAAAATTTGAGAGAGGGTGAAAATGAATTCTCGTTGATGTAGAGTATTTTTAGTGAATATTTAAGAGTGAGGGAAAACCAGAGGTAAAGGTGAACATGATAGAGAAAAGGTAAAAAAAATGGAAGATGAGAATCTGATATTTCTCATTGAAATACATGGTTATAACAATCGATTTGTTCTCATATTTTTTGTGGATTTGTTCTCTCTTTTGGAGAGGTCAACAATTATGTGCAAGATAGCAATGAAATTTCTACGTATGATGATACAATTGAGGCCAGATCTCGGTCTATTATTTATCAAAATAGAGGAAGTTTATCCTTTTGAAGACTATATCATTAGATCCATAGATTCTTTCGCAAAAAACTGCGTCAGTCAACAACGATATATAAAAGGCTATGCAAAAGCGTGTTATTCGAATAGCGATCTATGTCTCAAGTATGTTCTTTATTTATTATTAATGAAATTAATCTGCACTTCAAACAAAAAAATCCTACCAAAAAAAGGGGAAAAGGGATTTTAAAGAGACAAGGATAAAAAAAAACCGGAGGTGTTTGGAGTTTGGACACTAGTGTTGGTCTGTCTTCCTTATTTCCATGATCCAAAACTTCCATTTGAATGAATCTTCTGAACTTCTAGTGAGAGAAATTCCCCTAGACTGTGAGATTTTAACACTTGCCTACTGCTTCTACTCATTTTTTATTTCTTCCTCTTCTACCTTTTTTTGGCTTGTGTCGGTAGACACTCTATAAAATATGCACATATATTATTATTATTATTATTATTATATTACCTTTGTTTTTCTAAGTTTTGTCACCTTTGTTCATGAATGAATTTTACAGAGACAACTACTACTGCTTTATTATTCCAACTATAACAAATTAACAAGAAGCCCAAAAACAAATTTATAGGCCTTCCTCAAATGAGAGTTCAATTTTTTTTTTTTTTTTTTTTTTTTTAATGTTATGTCGATGCAGCAGTAGGTTACTCAAGTTTTTGAGTTTGAATGTCGAGAAAAGAGAATTGAGTGCAGATCTTGGTGCTTTGTGAAGTGGGTACTGCTTAATGTTTGGATTAGTTGATATGCAAGGCTCCTCCTTGATTTGTTGGTAATTTGGTGAGAGTGATAAAAATGAGCTTTGTGAGTGGTAGTTAGCTCGAGTTTAAGGCTTAATTTGTCGGCAATGCCTTAAAAATCTTCTGGGTTTGATAATCAATTAGATTCAGTGTTGATTTTCTGGGTATTAGAGTTTGAAGATGTTGGTGAACTTCTAGGTAGTGGTGTTATGTGGACCAGAAGTTTCCCTAATCTTATTGGAGCCTTTTCATTCATGACATAGTTTTGAGGTAAGTAAAACTAATATGATTATCTCATTCATTAATTTTTTTTAATAATGCGAGTGTGGAGTAGTATATTATAGATCGTCTTCAGTTTTGTTTCTCTATATTGAGATGACTATATGCTGCTGGTTTACTGTGTAGGAAGGAATAATTTTGATTGGCAAGGGTTTGAGAAGGTTTGTTGTATTAGTGATTTGGGGTTTGATTGGTGTTGATTTTGTTTAAAATTTTGCGCTCATGATCACGTTTATGGATCCAAAGGATAAAATAAAACAGGCTGATAATTGTTTAGATTCTCAATTATGGCATGCCTGTGCTGGGGGGATGGTACAGATGCCCCCTGTGAATTCCAAAGTTTACTATTTTGTTCAAGGTCATATTGAGCATGCTAGTGGGAACGTCGATTTTCGGAATTTTCCGAGGATACCCCCGTACGTTCTATGTCAAGTTCAGGACATTAAGTATTTAGCTGACCAAGAGACCGACGAGGTCTATGCCAAAATTCGGTTGATTCCCGTGGCTAATGAGCCTGATTTTGTGGATGATACAAGTGGAGCTCATGGCACCGAAATACAGGAAAATAAACCTGCTTCATTTGCTAAGACATTGACTCAATCTGATGCGAATAATGGGGGTGGATTTTCCGTGCCCCGCTATTGTGCTGAAACTATCTTCCCAAGGTTGGACTATTCGGCCGATCCCCCCGTTCAAAATATCATTGCCAAGGATGTTCATGGGGAACCATGGAAATTTCGACATATATATAGGGGAACTCCAAGACGCCATTTGTTGACTACTGGTTGGAGTTCATTTGTTAATGCAAAGAAGCTCGTAGCCGGGGATTCTATTGTGTTTTTAAGGGCCGACAATGGTGACCTTTGTGTAGGGATACGGCGAGCTAAGAGGGGGCTCGTTGGTGGACATGATGGGACTTCAGGATGGAATCCGGGGCCCACTGTACTGACCTATGGTGCTTTATCGGCTTTCCTGAGGGAAGACGAGAGTAGGATTGGAAGAAACGGGAATACTTCAGGCGGTAATATGACAGGGAAGGGGAAAGTGAAGATGGAATGTGTCCTAGAAGCTGCATCATTTGCTGCTAAAGGAGAGAGCTTTGAGATAGTTTACTATCCTCGAGCAGGTACTCCAGAGTTTTTAGTAAAGGCAGGACATGTTAAGGCTGCACTTCAGATTCGTTGGTGCTCTGGGATGCGGTTTAAGATGCCATTTGAGACTGAGGATTCTTCCCGAATAAGCTGGTTTATGGGTACTATAGCTTCAATCCAGGTTGCTGATCCTGTTCACTGGTCTGAATCACCTTGGAGGCTTCTCCAGGTACTCTCATCTTCTAGTTTGTTAAGTAATGACGTCTGTGATGTTTGATCTATGTTACTTGAGAGACTGCATTAAAAGGTATCCAACATGGGCTTTTTTTTACTTTTGGTACTTCAAAATACTATGAGGTTTAAATAGTTAGATTGGCTGGATTTTTGTAAGTAGTACTTGAAGTTTGAGTTTTTATCTATTTATTTGAATTTTGAAGTGTGTAACTGCCTAGGAAAGTACTTAAATATGACCTGGTCTATATTTCGAAGAAATATTTATAATAAAATCATTTCCTTAAGAGCTACTCTATGGAATGTCTACTTTTCAACGAATGTTATCAGATGATGCTGGATGTTCACATCATAAATCCTAATGAACAGAGTCCTTCAATGAAATGTTCTTGCCGGAACTTTTCGATTTAGTAGAGATACTTGTTTTCTATAACTGATTGTAAGCCTCTTTGGAATCTGACTGTAGCTGTCAAGATAAACTGAACACTGCATCTCATCCATGTCAATCGTATCATTCAAGTGCTTTACACATAGATTAAGGATAGTATTTAGTGCTTGGTAGAGCAAGTAAAATATGGAGTATATAATCTTGAAGTTGTCATGCCTTCTGTTAACTAGCAATGTTCTTAATTCTTACCTTACCTATGACGGTACTTCTGCAACAATGTGTTACTAGTGTTTTTAATTGTAGTTTTACAATTTTACCTTTAAGATGACAGTTTCTTCATACAATTTGAAAAATATTGGTATTAGATTTGATGTGTTAATGGGTAATTAGTATACAGAAGGGTTGTTCCACTAAAAACACCGAGTGCAGCGTTCTTTTTTGGGGATTTGCGTTTTCTACTAATCTACTCTCTGTAGGTAACATGGGACGAACCGGATTTGCTGCAGAACGTGAAGCGTGTTAGTCCATGGCTGGTAGAATTAGTCTCCAGTATGCCTGCCATACATTTATCCCCCTTCTCCCCTCCGAGAAAAAAATTTCGACTTCCCCACCATCCCGAATTTCCAATGGACGGGCAACTTCCGGTCCCCACATATCCCGGAAACTTCCTTGGGCCGAGCAACCCTTTTGGATGTTTACCCGACAATTCTCCTGCTGGCATGCAGGGAGCCAGGCATGCTCAATTCGGTCTTTCGTTGTCCGATCTTCACATGAATAAACTACAGTCGGGTCTCTTTCCAGCAATGGATCCATTGACCACACTGCCCAACCGACCTTCAACTTCTCTAAGTTTTCAAACCCCTAGTAATAATGACAACATTTCTTGCTTGCTCACTATGGGAAGTTCAAACCTAATTAGAAAAAGATCAGACGAGGCCAAACCACATCAGTTTGTGCTTTTTGGCAAAGCAATATTAACCGAGCAGCAAATGTCAGTTAGCTGCTCCAGGAATAGTTCCTCAGAAGGTAATGGAGATAAGACCGGCAATGTTTCCGATAATTCTGGGTCTGCTCATAACCAAGAACTTGACTTGGAGTTAGAGACAGGCCACTGTAAAGTTTTCATGGAATCTGAGGACGTGGGGCGCACTCTTGAGCTGACATTACTAAACTCTTATGAAGAACTCTGCAACAAGCTTGTCAACATGTTTGGCATAGAGGGCTTGGACATACAAAGTCGTCTAACCTACAGAGATGGGATAGGTTCATCCAAACAAATAGGAAATGAACCGTTTGGGTAAGACTCTTCTCCCTATTCATAACTTTCATTTCTTGTGTGCTATGTTCCTTCTTTCGACCTACGATTACACTACTCCGTATAATGGTGCTTTGTCTGAGTTTACCGAAATCCTTGTATTCTTCATAATTTACTGATGTACGGAGTATGATTTAGGGTTGGTCTCACACATCACACACGAGACTGTCTCGTCTGGTATAAGTCACTTGTGATTTTGTTGATTTCATTTTCTATAAGCTTTCGATTTCAACTCTTTTGACGACGCACTTGGATCTGCAGAGAGTTCGTCAAAAAGGCAAAGAGGCTGACAATATTAATGGATTCAAGCAGTGATAATATAGGAGCATAGAGGATCCATGGAGTCAAAAATAAATAATCTGAACTCAATTGTGTTGCGTTCGTCTAACAATCTTTTTTCTCGATAACTTGCTTGTGATTGTTGCATATATTGGAGGGACATACACGAACCAGTTTTGGATCTCCTAAGCCGACTATTAATATATATATATATATATATACAATGTCTTTCAATAGATCTCATGGATTTTAACGTGCTTGATTTCTAGTTATAAAGGTCCTCCGTGTTGCGTCTTTTTGTCAAAGTTCTAGTCGTCATAGACATCCGCACTCTTATATACATGATGCAGAGTTGGGAAGGGGGTGAGGTTCATCCAGGCAGTCATATTCTTGGGCTAAACAATGAGATGTGGATCATGAACAGGTTCCCGGAGACCCACCAAAGTCAGGATTTTTTAATTTTAGAATTGAATTGTGTAATATGGAACGTGTCCTGTCTCTCGGTGTACGCCCACTGAACAGTAAGTTGGGTGTAATATACTCCATACAAAGTACTATCCAGACAAATGGGAGACCAGAAAGGCGACATGTGAGTGTACTAGTAACAGTATACTCTTCTTGTGGCAATAAATTAGCAACTCAAGTTACCCAACGCTATGATTTCATTATTGATAGTGACACTCAGTAATAATAATACAGTACCAAGTAGTAGTAGTACTTGTTTCTGTATGTCAGACTTTTTCGCATGAAATGTATTGCCTTTATGTGTCTTAAGCAATAACCGAAACGTACTTCCATCCATTCAATTCCTTACATAGGTTAATCATTTCTCCTCACAAAAACGGTCCCACGTAAAAAATTGAATGAATGAGAGGGAGTAGTACTTTGCGTCAACCTTTGTTCAACTTTTGGACTCCATTAATTTTTTTATAATCTCCTTGTTTTGGCGGTAAGTGAATTTATATTCTCTCCTTTTGGAGTATTCATGGCAACGGTTAAGAAAGGTTTAATGCTTTACAGCTGGGACGTTTGGCTGCTAAAGAATAGAAAATGGCAAAATAGATGAGCGAAAAAGAAAGCCCTGAACAAAGGGAAAAGAGGGTCATAGAAAGACCGTGAGGCTGACAGATCGGAAGTTACGATTTCAACATCTCATGTCTTTAGTTTGTTCCCCCATCCCACCTTGTTCGCATACATGTCAAGCCTCCCATCTTCATTTTTTTGTGAGGCTTTTTCCTTTGCTCAATTAAGAGATCAAAACAGATTTTTATCAGAAAATGTGTGCAACGATAAGTAATTAAGTAATATTAAAGCAAAATTTTCAATTTATACTTTTGTAGACATCCACATTTTGATTGCCAGGTGTCTATAGCAGTTTCCGAGAAACACCCGATGATGATCGGACGCAAACGTGCTTTAACGTACTCGAATATGGGCCTGAAATCAATGGAATCTGTCTTGGGCTTATTACGGGGTACAAATTTCACAAAAACAACCTCAAAATCAGGCCCAGTGGGTCTTTCGAGTCAAATGAGACTAATTTGGGTCAAATCCGACACCAGGGGCAAAACCGTCTTTTAGCGACCGAGTTAAAACCCAGTCAAAGATATTTTCAAAACACGTAAACCAGCCGTGTCACTCCAGTGAGTCCAGATCGAGCTCAAACACTACAAAAATCAGCCTCAAAAAATATTAAACAAATCCGTCAAAAAGTGGAATTTGATCCCCGGTAGGATTCCCGACCGAGCACTCCACCGAGTACAAGGAGTACTCGGCCGAGTACCCCTACACCAGCCCAAATACCGTGACTTCCCCACCAAGCAAGCGGAGGTCACGTTCCTCTCAAACTGCTTATTATTCCTATCCTTAGACGGAATCCTACCTCAACCCGATCGGTGACTTTCTTCCTTTGCAAGTTAGCCATCTCCTATAAATAGGACATCTACAACATTCACAATACACACATTCAATCCCCGACATCTGAGACATAAACATCTACAATCTCGAAACATCCAAACATCAAACATAGCATCAAAAGACAGATAGTGTAACCCGATTCCGACCAAAGGCCGACCATCACCCGCCACCTTATTCAACCCGGAACACAACCCTAAACTAACCCACATTATCTCGACGCTCCCGTGTCTAAGCCACATTCCGACGAGTCCTATTCCGAGAAGACAAAGCATGTAGGTTGAGGGTGTAAAAATCAATCCCGTTCTTTCTTTTCTCTCTTCCCTTCTCGCGTCTTTTTCTTCTTCTTCGAGTCGTGTCGTCGGTCCTTTTTTATTATGGGTCGTCGTCGCATTTTTTTACATAATATCAATACTACAAACTATTATCATATAAAACAACGTTCTTAAAATACGATATTGACTCTATAGTCAAATATCGTATCTAACAAGAACTAAATTAATCTCGTTGATACTAAAAAATCGTCACATAGTTTCGTAAGACAAAACACCACGATTTTTAACATGAAGAGAATCAAACATCATTTTTTTTTTCAATTTGATTTTACAAAACGATTTGCAAAATTCTTCCTTTTTCTTACAAAAATTCCAAATATTCGATATCGATTTCATAATCGAATATCGAAAATATAAGTCGAGTATAAATTAATTCATATTTATACGCGATTTACTAACGATTTTCAAAAAGTCAAAACCGATAGCAGCCCGAGACGCGAGCTGTACGCGTCCCGGGCGAGACGCCTTCCCGCGCGAGTCGCGTGGGTTGCTGAAACCATGACGTCCTTTTCTCTTTTTTCTTACCTTTTTTTAAGTTTCTTGAAACAACGTCTTTCTCGGCATATTTTAAGCTTTTGATAAATGTTTTTGACCTCGGTCACGCGTGTTTAATCCATCACACGTCACAAACTTTTTCAAACCATGCATTAAGTTTACATTTTTTTATTCAATTTATCAATCGTTACTAACCCGTTTGTTCATGTCTTTAGCAATTTCTTTTCGTTTGTTTTATTATACTAAAATGAACCTCGCATGCTAAAATACAACTTTGACGTTAATTTTTAGATGCATTAAACGACTTAGCAAACATAATTCGCATGTTTAGTCTAAAAATACTCTTTGCATATCATTCAATCGTCGAACTAATGCGCGTACATAAAAATCAAACGATATCTTAGTAAAGGCCGCTAAGTGCGGGCGGGGTTGGGTGTTCTTTGTGAACTTCCCAACACATACCCTCACCCCTTACTCAGAACCATGGTTTCCGGATGTCCGAATCCATTGGCAACGAGAGTCATTCAATATTCGATTACTGATAATGTCGGTATCGGTATCAAATGCTAAGGGACGAACCCAATAAACTCTGATATCGGAAATGGGCCATATTTTGTACATGGCCCACTACGACATAGAGTGGGTTCGAACGGGCCCGAACTCCCACAAAGTTCGGTGGCGACTCCTACTTTGATTTAAATTTCAACTCGAGATCCATCTCACATGAGATTCATTGGCCTCCCCAAACCCGCGCGTGGCCGCGTCGGGGTGGATCTATGTCATGTCCACAATTTGGCGACTCCGCTGGGGATTCCTGATGTACCACTTGTCATCGGGGTTCCTAGGGTGAGACTCGAAAAGAAATCGTTCGATTAGTAATGTACGCGTTTTAGTTCAATGGTTCATGCATAACCCAAATCTTTCCCGGGCCGGTTACTTGTGACCGACGTCCCACTATACCACGGTGCATTCCTAAATGGGTGCACTAAAGACTTCGATGGCGGAACTCGCATGGGTTTTACGGCATGTTCTAAGTCCAATTCGGCTTAGGAAGTCCGTCCTGATTTGCGAGAAAGCGATCGTTGTTGGTATAGACCCTATTTCGACTGACCGAGACTTAGACTTGGAGCATACATGGTGTCATTATACTGTTTCCATGACTACGTGCTACTTGATCACCTTTTTTTCAAAAACCTTTATTCCAAAAAACTTGCATCTTTCCAAAATTATCCATTTTTCTCAAAACCCGGAACGCTACCGAACTTAGGACTTATGATTTTTGACTCAAAATAACCTATTTTTAGCCGGTATGCTGCCCGAACCTTATCAAAATTTTCGAAAAAACTCGGCCCGGTGGCCCTTTGCCGATTTTCAAGAAAATCGAGCCATCCAATCCGACTTGTTCGGGTTTTCTTCTAAACCCAAATTTTCCTTTTTAAAACCTTCCTCTTAGGACTTCCCGAATTTAGTAGTGTCGGGTCTTGTCATAAGGTGTTAAAGACTATAGCGTCGAAACTCCGTCGATCCTACATCACGGGTTTTCTCCCTATCCCGGTCCGCCTTATTTGTCAAGGCACGGCCCACCTGCGTAGGACGAACTCCTACAAAGGGAAGCCCGTTTACACATTCGAGTCCAAAGTCTGGGGAATTCTCACGTGGATCTTCCTTCGAACGGGACTAGGCCCACTTTGCCAAATCCTAAGGAAAACCCACCGTCCACGAGTCACCCGTCTAGAAGTCGGTTTTCAGTCTTTTTCTCGTCTAGTCTTTTTCCTTGCTCGGGATGTACTATTTGATTCTAGGATCTGAATCCGTTTCTGATTACACGGTGTTCTTACAGACAGACCACCCTTCACCCAAACCATGACGCAACAAGCCATAGACGAGTTGAGGGCCTCATTGACCAAGCTCGAAAACATGATCACGACAATGAGAGGGGACCAGATCGCCATCCTTACCCGGGTAAGTGCCGTGGAACAAGGAACTCCCAGTGGCAGTGTCGAAACCGATGGGCCTTTAGCTGAATTGGCCAACGCATTCCACAAACTGCAGGAGCAGGTCCATCTGTCGACCCAAAACTCAATCCACACGGAGAATGCTCGAACCTACACGCCTCTAATCGATGAGCTGCCTGCCAATCTCAACCTGATGGGCCTGCCAATGTTCGAGGGTACTGAAAACCCGGTCCACCATATCCGGGCTTTCAAGGAGTTCATGGCCCTTAAAGGGGTTAAGTCCAACATGTTCAAGCATCTGTTTGCTTCTTCCCTTGAGAAGCACCCAAGAGCCTAGTACTATCGGCTCGATTCCAAGAAATAGAAAACTTGGGATGACGTGGCAATTGAATTCGCTCGGAACTACGCCGACAACACGGAAATCCAGACCACTATGCGCACCCTGGAAGTAATGGCCCAGGAGCCTAAGGAAGGATTTACTAAATACCTTCAGAGGTGGAGAGCTGAGAGTGTCAAGCTGGTCGATAAGCCCAGCGAGAAAGTACTAGTGGAGGCCTTCGTGAAGAATCTCCTCCCCTCTTACCGGGTCCATCTCCGGTACGCCATCATACCCAACTTCGCTACCCTAACTGAAATGGGGACAAGAATTGAGGATGATCTAAGATTAGAAAGCCTTACTAAGGCTTCTACCAAGGGTTATCAAGGGGCCAGCTCATCCACAAGCAAGCCCACGACTGCAGCTGCTACTCGCAGCATTTTCGACGAGGTCAATCTAATTGATACCCCGTCCAAAAAGAATACCACACCTCGGGTATTCACCGACATAGGTACCACCTACGCAAACGCCTTACAAAGGCTGTCATCAAAAGGCCTGATCAACCCGATAGGCCCAACACCCAAAGTCCCAGTCGAGCGTCGCTCCAAGGCCTACGACGTTCAGGCCTATTGCCAGTACCACCGGGGCAATGGGCACGACACCGAGAAATGTTGGAAGCTGAAGCACCTAATCCAAGATCTCATCGAAAGTGGAAAGATCCCTTTACCTGGAGGCAAGCCCAGTAACAAGGAAAATCCTTTAGCCTCCCATGCCATTTTCTCCAGAGAAATTATCGACTGTTCACACCTCATTTCTCCATTTGTCTCGCAAATAAACGGGATTTGGTGCGATGATGAAGACGACGTCTACCTTACTAAAGGGAAAGCTGTCCCCATCACTCCCGAGGAGATCCAGAAGGTTAAGTCCAAAGCCTTAGGCACTAACCACCTTAGGGATATTCCTATCATCGCCGAACCAGCTAGGGTGGAAGCCGCCCCCGAAGAGCCAACCACCAAAAAGGCTCTCGTGAAGCAGCTAAGCAAGACTCGAGTTGACCTCTCTATATGGCAACTCTTAGTTAGCTCACAGGAACATCGGGAGGCACTCACTAAGGCCCTCGATCAAGTCAAGATCGACTCTTTGGCTACTCCAGCTGAAATGGTAGCCACGGTCCTGCCTCACCTAAAAGGCAAAGCTAAAGAAGAAGGCCCACTAATTACCTTCTCCAACGCTGATCTACCATCATTTGGGCCTACCCACAACATGGCCCTCTACATCACGGTGATCTGCCGTGGAAAGTACTTACCGATGACCCTAATAGACGATGGGTCCGCGGTCAACGTCCTCCCCTTGAGGACCGCCAAAGCCCTCGGCATTACCGACGCTGAATACATTCCAACAACCCAGACCATCCAGGCCTTCGACGGAAGCCCAAGATCGGTAGCTGGGGCCGTGAAACTTACTATCATAACCAACCCAGTAGAAAAGGAGTTGGAATTTCAGGTGATCGATGTCACTTCTTCCTTCAACCTGCTCCTAGGAAGACCATGGATCCACGCCGTCAAGGCAGTATCCTCCACTCTGCACCGGAAAATCAAGTTGCCTTTGCACGATAGCATCATCACCTTGGAGGCAACTCCTATGACTGTGGCTAACTGCAACACTTCGGGCCGCACGGATCTCTGGGGGTTCGATTTCATAGGAGCAATCGAAGATGAATATCTCTTCCGACCCTACTTCACAGTGAGCATTGACAGGATGCTACAAAATCTAGGGTTTCTACCGGGGGTTACTTCTAGGCCAGATCTTCCCGCAGGAAAGGTAATTGAAGTCCTAGACAACGGCAAATCTCAAACCGGGCTAGGATATACCATTACCCCGGAAAATATGGGCCAAATAGGGGCTAACACTGTTACCTTTGTTACTCCAGTATTTGGACCTATCCAAACAGGCCTATATCGGCCCAGTACCACACACCTTGGGACCCACTTGGCCTAGGACTGCAACTTCATACCAGACAATATCTTTGGCTTTATCTAGTCCGAAGATGCTAAGAATTTTGAGCCCGCGCTGGGACTACTTTTTGGGGAAGAGGTCGCGGCCCCAACACCAAAAGAAGAGCTGGTCAATCTCATCCTTCGCAGCCATAAGGTCGATCCAACTAAGCTAATCTCGGATGTAGGATCCGATATGGGAAAGAGAGCCTGGAGGAAAATTGTCAAATGGACTGACAGTCAAGGAAGGACTTACAAGCTGATCGCTGGAGAAGGAGAAATGCCTGAATCTGAGTCTGAGTCCGAGTCGGAGTCCGAGTCAGAGTCTGAGATCGAGTTTAGTGAGACTGGTGCTAGGGTCACTCTTGTAACTCCCCCTCTCCCTTTAGCTATTCCTGGTACTCCGGGGTCTGTCCCGAGTACCTCATCTATCCTGCCACTGACTAACGATCAGATGGCAGCTCTTTTCGAGCTTTTCTCTAAATTTATAAGCAATAATAACAACCGTTCTGCTTACGACTTGTCTCATTTTCAAAATACTTTCAATTTCAAAAATGTTTTATGCAATGACATTAAGAAACCCGACGAACAGGTATCCCTGCCTCCACATCTAGTCGAACAATTAGAACAAAGGGAATCCCGGAATCCGGTCATCGAAGAAACCGAGTCTATTAATGTGAGAACAACTTTAGAGCCTCAGATACTTAAAATAGGGTTATCTTTAGATCCCGAGGAGAAACAACAATTCACGAATCTCCTCCAGGAATTCAAAGACGTCTTCGCATGGTCCTACAAGGACATGCCGGGGATAGATCACGAAATAGCTGAGCACCATATACCGATCAAGGAAGGATTCAGGCCGGTTAAACAAAAACTCCGCCGCATGAGGCCCGAATGGTCCCTTCAAGTCAAGGAGGAAGTCGACAAACAATTCAAAGCTGGCTTCATACAGGTATCCGAATATCCGGATTGGGTTGCAAAACATCGTGCCGGTTCCTAAAAAGGACGGTAAGGTGCGTGTCTGTGTAGACTTTCGGGATCTTAACAAGGCGAGCCCGAAGGACGATTTCCCGTTACCACATATCGACATACTAGTGGATAACACAGCTGATCATGCCCTTCTATCATTTATGGATGGGTATGCCGGGTACAATCAGATAAAAATGGCAGAAGAAGACATGGACAAGACCACCTTCATTACACCTTGGGGTACTTACTGCTATACTGTTATGCCATTTGGTCTCATTAACGCCGGAGCCACGTATCAACGAACTGCTACAACTTTATTACATGACATGATGCATAAAGAAGTAGAAGTGTATGTGGACGATATGATCGTCAAATCAAAGGATAGGGACAGTCACATCGCCGCCCTGAGGAAGTTCTTCACCCGATTGCGCAAGTACAACATGAGGTTAAACCCACAAAAGTGCAGTTTTGGGGTAACCTCTGGCAAATTACTGGGTCATATCGTTAGCCAACGTGGCATCGAAGTCGATCCAGCTAAAATCAAAGCCATTACCGTGATGCAACCTCCTAAAACCGAAAAAGAAATAAGAGGATTTCTCGGGAAGGTCCAATACATCAGCAGATTCATCTCAAAGCTAACCATTGTATGTGAACCCATTTTCAAGAAACTGAAGATAGGGGAACGGATATTATGGGACGACAAATGTCAAATGGCCTTCGATAGAATCAAGGAAATCTTATTCGCGCCACCAGTTCTGATGCCACCTCAATCCGGTTTGCCTCTGTCATTATACCTTATAACGACAGAGACAGCCATGGGAGCTATGCTAGCTCAAACGGTCAATTTCGAAGAACGAGCTATCTACTACATCAGCAAGAAGTTTTTTGAGTATGAATGCAAATACACTATGCTCTAAAAGACGTGTCTAGCTCTGGTTTGGGCCACAAAGAAGCTTCGGCATTATATGCTCAGCTATGAGGTACAGGTGCTATCTAGAATGGATCCAATCAAATACCTTTTTGGAAAGCCCATCCTCAATGGCAGGATATCAAGATGGACCCTGATGTTGGCAGAATTCGATCTAAAGTTCGTACCATTGAAAGCCATCAAAGGCCGGATAGTAGCCGAGTTTCTCGCCGACAGTTCCGTGACTGAAGAAGGATACACCGACACTTGGTCCTTCCCAGATGAAGATATTTTCCATACCGATACCGAGACATGGGACATATACTTCGACGGGGCATCTAATTTCCGAGGATTCGGAGTAGGGATTCTTTTAATCTCACCAAAAGGAGAACACACTCCCGTCTCCATCAAATTAGACTTTGACGTTACTAATAATGCCGCTGAGTACGAAGCATGTATCCATGGGCTACAAGCCGCCGCCGACTTAGGGGTCACGAACCTCCGAGTACACGGTGATTCGTCTCTGGTCATTAATCAAGCACTCTAAAAATGGAAGACTCGGAATGCTAATCTCGTGGCCTACCAGGCACGAGTAAGGGATCTCGAGAAACAATTCCAAAAGGTAGAATATATATACCTACCTCGGGAAGAAAATCAGTTCGCAGATGAGCTCTCAAAACTGGCATCTTTACTAAACATTCCCGATCATGTGACCAGTATGCAAATTTGTGTCGAAATACGATCTGAGCCAGCATACATCCACGACATCGAAGATATCGAGATACCCGATCCTGAGCCATGGTATCAAGCTGTCTTGACATACCTAAAAAATGAGGAATATCCACCCGGGACCGATAACCGAGCCAGAAAAGCCTTACGAAGGCTGGCAACCCAATTCATCCGTACCGACGACGGGCAGCTGTACAAAAAGACAGCACAAGGAGCTCTTCTCTTATGTGTCGATAAAACTAAAGCTGAAAAATTTATGGCTGAAGTACACAACGGCGAGTGCGGCCCACACATGAATGCCCAGATGTTAGTCCGGAAAATCATGAGGCTCGGATATTACTGGAACAGCATGGAAACCGATTGCCAGTTATACGTCAAGCATTGTCATAACTGTCAAATCTTCGCTAATATACAGCATATGCCACCATCCCTGTTATATACCATAACGTCACCCTGGCCATTTTCAACATGGGGAATCGACATAATCGGGAAGATAAATCCTTCGGGAACAGGGGGACACTGCTTCATTTTGGTGGCTATCGACTATTTCACCAAATGGGCCGAAGCTGAGTCTTATCGCATTCTTAACGCCAAGCATGTCGCTAAATTCATCCAGAATAAGATAATATGCCGGTACGGGATCCCACATGAATTTATCAGTGATCACGGGACCCATTTTCAAGCTGAGACAACGGCCCTGTTGACTAAGTATAAGATTCAAAGGCATACATCTTCACCTTACCGACCCCAAACCAATGGAGCGGTAGAAGAAGCTAATAAGACAATTGTCGCCATACTAAAAAAGATGGCTGATAAAATACCATTTGCACTTTGGGTTTATCGAACGTCAATCTGTACTGCAACCGGCGCAACACCGTATTACCTAACATACGGGATGGAAGCAGTCCAACCGGTCGAATTGGAAGTACCGTCTCTCCGGATTCTACTAGAAAGTCAAGTACCTGAAGCTGATTGGGTTCGAGCACGATATGACTCGCTAGTCTTGTTAGATGAACGACGATCTCGTGCCCTCAATAATCTAAAAATATATCAGAAGAGGATTCAACGGGCCTTCAACAAAAGGGTGAGGCCCGGAAACATTAAAGAAGGGGACTTGGTTCTCAAGTCTGTTCGAGCCCTATTATCGGTGGACCCAAGGGGAAAATTCAAACCTAATTGGGCCGGGCCATATCTGGTGAAAAAGATTTTATCTGGCGGAGCTGTAATGCTGACAGACTTGGAAGGAAACGAGTTTGTCAATCCAACCAACCTGGACCAGCTGAAGCGTTACTACCCTTAAGCCCTTTCTCAATGTCATTTGCAAAAAGTTTATTAAAATCATTTTTCTAAACATAAACTTTCAAAATCAAGTCAGAAGCTAGAATTATTTATTCTACTGTTGTAAACATCTCGAACCGTAGTCTTGGTGTGTTTCAAGATTGCAAATTACTAAAAAAATCTATCTGAACTACGTTTGGTTTGATTCCATTTATTGTGGATACGTAGGCAGCCCTTCAAAAAGGGCACAACCACTGCAATCGAGAAAATAAAACAAGAACGGTTATTAATAAACTTCCTTTATTTATTTCAAAAAAAAAAAATCCGATAAACTCGGAAAATTACAAATTGCAAAAAAATTTAAAAAAAAAAACAAAAAAAAACACACTAAATAGTAGTAATACTTAAATAATAAAATCTAGGGGCTCGGCGTTTAGGGCATCTTGCCCTTTCCCTTGTCTTTAGCTTCTTTTTCCGTCCACTGACGACGACGTGGAGGTGAGTGCTCCCGAATCACCAAAGGAACCTCCTTAGCCCGGGTTCGCTTCCTTGAACTCGAATCCTCAGCCACGTCAATCGGTCCTAGTCGGGCCCTCACCTTTTCTGGTAACCGGTCTCGTGGGCCCAATCTGTCTCGGGCCGCTAGTCTCGGTCCAAGTCTTCTCTCCAAGTCACTGGCACCGGTCTCTTTAGCTCAAGTCTTAGTTTTTAACTTAGAACCCGATTCCAGCCGGACAAGAGTAGCAGGAGTTTCTCCTTTATAAAAAAATCCTCTATTATCTTTCACTTTTTCCCGACGGACCAAGTCAAAAGCCTCGTCAGTCTTCAAAGCTTTGCGGGCCTCTTCAGACTCTTCGGAAGCCCATTTTTGATATGACTCAGAAACCCAAACGGTTTGACAAGGACGAGGTATAGTCCATAGGGCACGGGTAAACCAACGTTGTAGCCACGTGTCACACATAGCGTCCGTCAATTGGAGCGAAACGCTAGTGATTGCTTCAGTCTCAGGGATTTGCTGAAACGAACCGAACTGCCTCAGGATGCGGTTTGGGTAAATATGGACAGTCCAATCCAAAGACAGGATCACCAAATAGCGGGCTTTGTCTCTTTTAGCTAACCCCGCCAGTTTTGAGAGAAACCACCAAATAACGGTCCATCTAATCAGGGGCCCACCATGGAATTTTAATTCTTCCTCCCAATAAGTCCGGTTTATGTGATGACTCGAGCTTATTCGTCGTTTCCTTGAAGTAATCTGGCAACTATGATATTTGGGTATGCTCACCGGGGGCTCTATGATCGACAAGCGCTCGGATAACCAGATTTGACAAAAAAAAACGGGTTCGTGTGAACTGGATTCAGAAAAATAAAAAAAAAATCGGGAAAAAAAAGTCGAAAAAAATTTTCTTGAAAAAAATCAAAAAAGGAATTTTCGGGGAAATTCGAGAAAAAAGAATTTTTTCGAGAAAAAATTCAAATTTTTTTTTCGGAAAATCCGGACAAATTTTCGAAGAAAAAGGAAAAGAAAACGCGGTCCAATACCTGCAAAAGACGAGTACTTCCTGTCAATTGTCGATCTGGGTCAAGTCTTCTAGCATCAAGGCTCATGATAATCTCCCCAGTTGTCAGCCAAGCCGGGCTATGACCCGTCTCCATCTGGTCAACTATGTCAATTAGCCTGATTTCACCTAAGCACGAGTCAACCTCCATTCTTTCTTCAAAGACGTATCGGTGCAGCATGCAAAAAGCGAAGGCCCTACGCCTGTGGGTAGGAGTAATTCTTATGCCGTCAGAATTCATAAATTTATCGGCTAAGTCAAATAGGGAAACAAAATCTCCCTTTACCATACGGGCTGTCTCAGCATGGGACAAACCCAGAAAGTCCCTTAATCTCCTCCTTGGATCATGATAAAATGGGGGAATGGCAGAACGAGCATTAGGGCACCAACCACCTATGACTGCAATTTCTTCGGGAAGGGGACATATTTCTCCTCGAGGAAATGCGAAGGCATGATGGGTAGTATCCCAAAAGGATAGGCAAGCATTGAGGAAGTGCGAATCTACCCTAAGTCGGTTGAAGTGGGAATAAAGAGACAATTCCCATTTGAGTTAGCAGAACATTGTTTTCATCTCGAAAAAAGTGGGCCCACACCTGAAGCATCGCGGTCAGATGTTCGATACCCATAGCAAGGACTTTTTTTTCTTAAAAGTCCAAAGGATTTTAAGAAAGAAGAGATTATTTAAGTTTGAATATGAAGATTAAAGGACAAGAACCCTCTATTTATAATAGAGAAAATCCTCTCCTTGTCACCTTAGGAATAGGGATTTTTATTTCTCCTAATTCACATAGGCATACAGGCCTAACCTTGAGAACTTAGGAATCCGTCATCCCGAGTACTCCTATTTTTCAGCAGAATCCAAATTCTTAACATTTAAAAAAAAGGGATCATTTTCTTCCAAAAATTCAAAATTTTCAAAAATTGCTTCCCCAGCGTGAGTCGGTGTTTCGCCTAAATGTTACATACTATTAGCTATGTGTCAGCATACAAGTACACCCAAGACTACAGAAGCAAGATTATACAATTCTCCCCAGCGGAAAACACGGGATGTGTCTGCAAACGGATACGGGTCCTCACGGAATTATCGACACTTATCCAGGTATGATTTCTGTCTTATGGCTGGCGAGCCCTCTTACGCGAGTCTAATGGACTATAAACGACCCGATCGGAAGTCTGCCGGGTTTTAATCTACGATTAGCCTGGTAGCTACTCTGACTTTTGCCTTGTCCAAGCCTCAGTCAGAGTGGGGGCACTGTAGACACCCACATTTTGACTGCCAGGTGTCTATAGCAGTTTCCGAGAAACACCCGATGATGATCGGACGCAAACGTGCTTTAACGTACTCGAATATGGGCCCGAAATCAATGGAATCTGGCTTGGGCTTATTACGGGGTACAAATTTCACAAAAACAACCTCAAAATCAGGCCCAGTGGGTCATTTCAAGTCAAATGAGACTAATTTGGGTCAAATCCGACACCAGGGGCAAAACCGTCTTTTAGCGACCGAGTCAAAACCCGGTCAAAGATATTTTCAAAACACGTAAACCAGCCGTATCACTCCAGTGAGTCCAGATCGAGCTCAAACACTACAAAAATCAGCCTCAAAAAATATTAAACAAATCCGTCAAAAGGTGGAATTTGATCCCCGGTAGGATTCCCGACCGAGCACTCCACCGAGTACAAGGAGGACTCGGCCGAGTACCCCTACACCAGCCCAAATACGGTGACTTCCCCACCAAGCAAGCGGAGGTCACGTTCCTCTCAAACTGCTTATTATTCCTATCCTTAGACGGAATCCTACCTCAATCCGATCGGTGACTTTCTTCCTTTGCAAGTTAGCCATCTCCTATAAATAGGACATCTACGACATTCACAATACACAAATTCAATCCCCGAAATCTGAGACATACACATCTACAATCTCGAAACATCCAAACATCAAACATAGCATCGAAAGACCGATATTGTAACTCGATTCCGACCAAAGGCCGACCATCACCCGCCAACTTATTCAACCCGGAACACCACCCTAAACTAACCCACATTATCTCGACGCTCCCGTGTCTAAGCTACATTCCAACGAGCCCTATTCCGAGAAGACAAAGCATGTAGGTTGAGGGTGTAAAAATCAATCCCGTTCTTTCTATTCTCTCTTCCCTTCTCGCGTCTTTTTCTTCTTCTTCTTTGAGTCGTGTCGTCGGTCCTTTTTTATTATGGGTCGTCGTCGCATTTTTTTTACATAATATCAATACTACAAACTATTTTCATATAAAACAACGTTCTTAAAATACGATATTGACTCTATAGTCAAATATCGTATCTAACAAGAACTAAATTAATCTCGTTGATACTAAAAAATCGTCACATAGTTTCGTAAGACAAAACACGACGATTTTTAACATGGAGAGAATCAAACATCGTTTTTTTTTCAATTTGATTTTACAAAACGATTTGCAAAATTCTTCCTTTTTCTTACAAAAATTCCGAATATTCGATATCGATTTCATAATCGAATATCGAATACGACGAATATCGAAAATATAAGTCGAGTATAAATTAATTCATATTTATACGCGATTTACTAACGATTTTCGAAAAGTCATAACCGAGAGCAGCCCGAGACGCGAGCCGTACGCGTCCCGGGCGAGACGCCTTCCTGCGCGAGTCACGCCTCCTCCCGGGCGAGTCGCTTGGGTTGCTGAAACCATGACGTCCTTTCCTCGTTTTTCTTACCTATTTTTAAGTTTCTTGAAACAGCGTCTTTCTCGGCATATTTCAAGCTTTCGATAAATGTTTTTGACCTCGGTCACGCGTGTTTAATCCATCACACGTCACAAACTTTTTCAAACCATGCATTAACTTTACATTTTTTTATTCAATTTATCAATCGTTACTAACCCGTTTGTTCATGTCTTTAGCAATTTCTTTTCGTTTGTTTTATTATACTAAAATGAACCTCGCATGCTAAAATACAACTTTGACGTTAATTTTTAGATGCATTAAACGACTTAGCAAACATAATTCGCATGTTTAGTCTAAAAATACTCTTTGCATATCATTCAATCGTCGAACTAACGCGCGTACATAAAAATCGAACGATATCTTAGTAAAGGCCGCTAAGTGCGGGTGGGGTTGGGTGTTCTTTGTGAACTTCTCAACACGTACCCTCACCCCTTACCCAGAACCATGGTTTCCGGATGTCCGAATCCATTGGCATCGAGAGTCATTCAATATTCGATTACTGATAATGTCGGTATCGGTATCAAATGCTAAGGGACGAACCCAATACACTCTGATATCGGAAATGGGCCATATTTTGTACATGGCCTACTACGACATAGAGTGGGTTCGAACGGGCCCAAACTCCCATAAAGTTCGGTGGCGACTCCTACTTCGATTTAAATTTCAACTCGAGATCCATCTCACATGAGATTCATTCGCCTCCCCAAACCCGCGCGTGGCCGCGTCGGGGTGGACCTATGTCATGTCCACAACTTTACTAGTGGATCGATTGCTTACGAAATCTAAGATTTTATTTGAATATTTATTATGGATTATTCGAAAATAATGTTTAGATGTTTTTTAAAAATAAGGTAATCACTCATACACTACTTGTTCTATGTCTCATAATTCACGTGAAGTAAATAGAGAGCCTTGTGGACATTTCATGTGTCCGAAAAATTATCGTCATCTACCCTACTCTTTTTTGTAGTAAGAAAGTTATCTCGATTTTGTATTAATCGAGGAAAAAATACAAAAAAAAATGTCTTACAAAAAACCAAATTAAAGTCTAGACTAGACAAAAGGTACAAATCAACCACTTAGGGCATCGACAAATGTTTTGCATATGAGATTGCTTCGAATACGCGAGAATTCGGACGATGACACTAAACTCAATCAGTTTAATGAGATTAATGTAGTCCATGGATCTACTGTCAAACATGTGAATATTACGCTCATGCCAAAGCATCGCAATATATAGTAGTCGCCAAAACAAGGTCGAAACCAAAATGCCTTCCAATGCTGTCGATGCCTGTGTTTAGTAATCCATTGAGCAACTTGTCTCAATTTTAACCATTGCACATTACATTGTAGATACTCGTATTTGTACCTAAGGGCTACTGGAGCGTCCGACAAACACCCATGATGATCGGGCTGCAGCACGACGTGATTTTACGATGCTTCAGATGATTTTTCTATTGAACGGATGCAAATAATTACTCGGAAAAATTAATCCAAAATCTAGAAGGTCTTAGTCGAATCTTTCTGGTCGCGTCAACACTAATTATAGTAAACTCCGACTCCGGGGCCCCAAATCGGTTCCGAAATGCAAACTGTGGACGCTACCACCTGCGCGCACGCACAGGCGCGTTGAGAAGAATCTCCGCGGCGGCCACCCACACGGCACACAGGGGGGCCGGCCCGATCCCGCGTTCAGGGCGATGTGTTGGACCTCGATTTGGTTGACGATTTGTGGGTTGTACTAGAAAGATGTATGGGTGCATCTATGTTGCCGTTGAAATCGATCGAGATGTGGTTGTAAATGTTTAAAGGCCGGATCATTTGGTCTAGCGTCCGTTTTGTGGACCCGAATTCGTGATGTGATTTTAGAGTCGCCACCGAACAATTATGGATGTTCGTGCACCGTTCAAGTCAACTTTAATCCTTAGACTCAAAGTTGAGTGATATAGGGACCTAAAGATAAAGACTAGTACCTTTAAGCATTTCATGTCTAGAATGACTCTCGTTACCAATGGGTTCAGACATCCGAAAAACCTTAAATTCTGAGTAAATTAAAGGGTGAGGGCACGTATTGGGAAGTCAATATCGTTTGACTATCTACACCCAATCCCGCCCGCACGTAGCGGTCTCTACTAGTCAATCGATGCTAGATGTTTCTCGTTCTAATGTGGTATAAAACTGTAACAACCAATCAATTTAAACCCTATTCCTTTGCTATGTCGGTTGATTTAAGAATAGGTATGTTGTTGTAGAAGTAAGTGTTTTTACATTCTTTGCACGCGATATCACGTGACAGGCAACCCATGTTAAGGTCCACGTAGAAGGGGAGAGAGTACTAGTTATTATACGTATTTGCGAATCAGTTTTAACGTGATAATACAGATATTAGTCGGATCTCGTGATATACCTTACCTAGTATTCTGCTTAAAGTGCGTCTGTACGGCATTAACAGAGACTCGACAAGCCATGCGGTTCAGAAATAAGGCGCACGTCCCTGTGCATACTGATTCTGAGGCGCGATAGATTGAGCGCCTGGACTAATACAGGACTAGACCACTGCTTGTTTTGATTGAACTGACCAAACACAGAAACCCACACAGAGGTTAGCGCAGCACCCCCGGCGTCTCAGTATTCAGGCGCACGAGGCCATGCGCCTTAGTGTTGAGTGTTGAGGTTTATACGCGATTTCTGGGTTTGTTTGGCTGTTCTATTAGTCTTGGTTGTTTACGTTTTAGCTTTGAATATGTAGTTTTCTCGAGGCTGGATTCGAGCCCATAGGCGCGACATTTCGTGCGCCTTGATTCTGAGGCGCGAGGGTCCTAGCGACTCGGTTCTGAGGCGCGACAACTGTAATCCCCTAGAAATTCTAACGCGATACAGTGGCGGAAACACTGTAGAGTCGGGATTATAACACGCTGTAACTATGTTTTTATAAAAATATAAATGGTAAAGTCAAACATTAGGCCCCAAATAAAATGGCCAAAAATTAAATAAATCCACGAAGGGGTTTAACAATCCACAAAACATAATTATTAAAATTAATCAAGCAAGGATCATGTCTGCCCGCTAGCCCACACCCGAAAACATGCATACCTGTCATGTTAAAAACATAACAGCCACAATCAGTGAGGAGCAACGTCAACGTTCTCCCAACCGTATAACAGGATTTTAAAACAGTAATTACTAATATAGGAAAAATAGTAAAGACGGAAAACAGTAAAACATTATAATGAAAATAAGTTTTCAGTGAAAAACTTCACGTATCGAAACAATATAATAAAAATGAGTTTTCCGGAGAAAACATAAAACACTGGCCAACCTGCAAATCAAAATTATATCGATAATAATAAAAATATTCAAAATGGCGTTATGGATAGGATTAATGTAGAATTTAGACTTTCACTAGGATAATACTAAACTAGCTTCGAGAACTTAGTCAAAACAAATCAGACTTCGGTCTCTAACTAGGCAACTCAACTATAACAGGACTGCATGCTGCGAGGTCCTGGCTTAAGTAATGTACACCCCTCCTGGACACCAACCGTAATCCAGTTCAACCCGACGGTGACTTACACGATGCGATATCTTAGTTTAAGGTCAAAATATACGCACTCCTGAACACAAACCATGCTCAGTTCAACGACCAATGTGTCTTAACATAGACACACCAGCTTTATAGTTGATGGCAAAACGTACATCCCAGACTATATTACTCTAAACCCACACTTTTCCTTATTCCATAACTCCAAAACAATCCATTATCGATATTTAAAAGATGTATTCAATACAAACAATAGGAGAACAAAAGAAAAGGAATCACTTTCCAAAAGAGGAAACTTTCTATTTTTAGAAACTTTACCAAAAATAGCATCATAACAAAATAGCGAAGATATTAGTTTATACTAACATCACATTTTAGTAAACGATATAGATTTATAAAACTAATACTTTCGGCCTTAACGATATTAATTACCAAAGTGAACATTTAATTTTATGAAATTATTAAAATATCGTATAAGCGTTATAAAATGATCAAAAATGTCTTAAACATTTTAATATTACTAATTAGGGTGTTTTCAAAAGTTATAAAGCTAAAATTCCCTAATTATTATTAGTTTCGACAATAAAATTATAAATAGGATTTTACGGCAAACATCAAATTAAATATTTGAACGTTTTTATTTAATTAAACCAACAAATATATTTAGAGTATGTTAAGGGATGATTTAAATATTAAAGTTTCAGATTTAAATACTTTCAAAATTGCTGGAAAAATAACTCTTTTAGGTAAGACGAAACATTTTAACGATAAATCACAATTTGTCCGAAAATCAATACTTATTAATTAAAGACTTTAATAAATAGTACAAAAATTATGTAAAATATTTAAAATATATTTATGGACATTCTGTCCAGAAAAGGAAATTTTACAGAATCCTAAAACTCGGATTTTAAAGCGTTTTCCCGTTAATCGTCTAATCTCGACAATAACGATTAATAAAAATAGTAATTACAAAATGATTTAAGTATTAATGTCTAAAAGTTATTATTAAACCTAAAAATCATCATTTTCCAGAATATACTAATTTTCCAGATTTTCCAAAGTTCCAGATTTACCAACTTCCGTCAAAACCGTCTTTAAAACCCGTTTTCACAATTAACGATTCCATTAATAAAACTTATCGTTCCTAACATTTTATTAAGGCACTAAAAATCATAAAATTATATTTTAATATGAAATCATCAGAATCATAATTTTTCCAGATTTAAACCAAAGACTAGAAATCGAGAATTTAAACGACAAACACGGTTTTAACGATAAACGATGATTTAAAGTGATTAATTAATTCATCCACTTACCAATTTCGAAAAATTATGGAAACATTCAGAAAATTCTTTTTCACCAGAAAGTTTCAGCACGTCAAAAATCAGATTAAAATAAAATGTTTAGGTACTAGAACTAAAAATCGGCTTTTAATCGTTTTTGTCCGTAAGCGGTAATAACTCAATAATCGATAACTAAAATATCAGAAAAATACTAAATTATTCAAAATCATCAAAAATATCATTTTTACAGAATATAAACATATATTACATGTTTAGGCCGAATATTATGATTTTACAAATTAAAATGACGATTTAATCGTTAATCTCGTAAAAGCGATAAAAATATCAAAACATGCAAATTTTCAACTTTTAAAATTTTTCCAGATTATATGACATACATATATTGTCAAAAAGAAAATATAAAAATATACATGCAATCACATAAATAAAATCATGCAATACCGAGTAACAACGACGTTACCTTCAATCCAAATCCGAGTCTACGATAAATTCGTCGGCTTCGGGGTCGACCAAGAATCCTAAATCACATGACATACACGGTACAAAAATACCATGAGAAAACTAAAAGAATCAAGGTAAATAACAATCGGAAATAACATCGATTATTACCTTAACGAAGGGGAAAGAAAGACGATAATTTAGAAGGCGAAAATAGGACGATCAAAGCTTGATTATGGACGAAAATGGTTGCTGAAAATGGGCAGGAACACCGGCCAAAAAGAGGGAGAAAGAAAAGGTTTTTGCTAAAATAAAATGGAAGAATGAATAAAGACAGAGGCGTCTTAATAGATTTGGAGGCCCAGTTCGAGTCTCGAGTTTGAGGCCCTTGTATGGATGTAATATTAAAAAATAGAAAAAATAAAATAGCATCCAACTGGGTTTGATCCCATGACCTTTCATGTAAATGGAGTAAACTCAAACCACCACACTACAAGCCACATATGCGAACATTATCTCATAATTTTATATATAGAGTAACTATTCAGAAAGAGGATTATGAGGCCCAACAAAATTGGAGGCCCAGTTCCCCTGCTCGCCCTGAACCTCCTCTGGGCTGCTCCTGAATAAAGAGGAAAATGTGAAGAGATATGGAATGAATGGTGACTTAAAAGTAATGAAAACTAGGTACATTTGTTAGATTTAATATGACCCCAAGACTTGAAACTTCATACTAAATTAATTGGTATATACCGAATAGCGGAAGCGTACCTGACTCAATTGGAGAAGGGAGGTGGATTGGGAATCACCCAATTATAGTCTTCTAACAGAGACACTCGCCTTTTGGTTTCTCCATACCGATGGGATATATGTGAGATTAGGTCTAAAGTGTGCTGTCAGGGACCATAACCCTGACTATATATAGGGAGGGGTGGTTAAACCCTTATGACCTATATCAGTCGCCTTTAGTGGATAAGCCCATCATATATCCCATAAAGCCCTAATGGGTCTCTACACTATTGTGGACATGACGTAGGTCCACCCCGACGCGGCGAAACGCGGGTTTGGGTAGGCGAATGAATCTCGTGGTGAGATTGTTCTCGGGTTCGAAATTTAAGTCAAAATGGAGTCGCCACCGAATTTTGTGGTTATTCGGAACCATACGAGCCCACTCTATGTCGTTATGGGCTATACACAAAGTAAGCCCACTCCGATTTCAGAGTTCATTGGGCTCGTCCCTTTGCATTGCGATACCGATACCATCTACACCGGTATCGTGTAAAGAATGACTCTCGTTCGCCAAGGGTTTCGGACATCCGGAAACCAAAGGTTCTGAGTAAGGGGTGAGGGTACGTGTTGGGAAGCCCACTAAGGACACCCAACCCCGCCCGCACATGGCGGCCTCTACTAAGACATCGTTCGTGTTCGTGATACGCGCGCTAGTAAAATAATGAAATGATATGCAAACAGCGTTTTTAACTAAACATGCGAGTTTTGCGTTAACTACGTCATTTAATGCATCTTGAATGTGGTCGAAATAGTTTAGCATGCGAGGTTCATTTATATAAGCGTAAAAGCAAATAATAAACAAAGCTCGAAAGAAAGAAATGGAAAGCGTACAAGCTACACGGGCGGAAATACAACCCGGATTTCACAATACGACATAAACGAAATAACGTAAAGATAAAAACGGACCCGTATGAAAGCTAGACCGCGAAATATGTAGATGGACCACCCCGCTTAAATACGTATTATGTCACGTATTAAGCGAAGGACGGAAATGTGAGATTGTGGCGTATTGCTAGCCTAGTCTTACATTCCGTAGTCTTGTCCCGACTTATCACGTAAAAGTGGTCAAAGTCGTTCTACGTGTCGTGATGTGTATAGTTTTGAAAAATAGGGAGGCCGGATGATGGTCTAAAGTCGATAAAGAACGGGGCTCGGAATATGCGTCTAAGCCCTCGGTATTGCGGGTTATGAGACCCACTCGATCGAGTCATTGACTGACTCGGTCGAGTGTGTCATTAGCGTGGCTACTGACCACTTTTGGGGGGGTTACTCGATCGAGTGCCCTATGGCACTCGGTCGAGTGCAGCATTAATGGGGCTACTGCCCAGTTTTTGGGGTGCAACTCGATCGAGTGGCCTATGGCACTCGGTCGAGTGCCCCCTGTACGAGCATGCTTTTGCTCGGTTTTATGACTTGAAATCGATGATCGGCCGAGTCAAATATAAATATCGCACGATTTGTATTCGACTCGGCCTCCGGTGTTATAATCGTGTATGAACGATTATAATACCGTCACCGGAGTTTTTATGAAAACGTTTGTGCTAGATTACGAAACTTTGAATTAGTAACGAGATATATCCCTCTACGTCACGACATCGAAACTAACCCTTTCGAGTTATGTGATGTCGGTATTCGTGTCAGCGGGTCTCGTACCAATTATGGAAAGGGAATTGAATTCGTTCAACTACGACCGATCACGGTCGCGTCACGCCCTTGAGTACATTGGGGCGGGGCTCCTCGAAAGGGCTCCACCTCCGTCGTTGCTCGTAAAGGGATTAGACGGACCAATAGTGATCATCGTAGTCCAACGTTTTAAAACCGGTTTTAGTATTAATATATATACACGGTATTAATAACATTAGTAAAAAAAGATAAAATAAAAAAAGATAAAAAAATAAAGATGAAAAATGTAAAGAAGTTAGTGTTAGTGTTAGTGTTACTACGATGCAATAATGCAAAAATGTACATAAAACGATATAGAAAAGAGATAGAAAAAGGGTTTAGGACACCCTCAACATACATGCTAGTATAGACCTCGGAAATGGACTCGTAAAATAGCGGCAAGGCTTGGGAGTATCGAGGATGTATGCGAGTTATGGTGTGTATGGATGTGTATGTGTATTACGTCGGTTTTTCGAGGGACGAAGGACTCGGTCTTTGTGTGTATTGCTTAGGATTTCTAAGGCTTTGATGTGTGATGAAGTAGGGTTGAAGTGGGGTGAAATGTGGCTGAAATTGTGGGGTAAAAGTGAGTGTCAAAAGTCTTCCCAAAAGGTCTCCAAAAAGGTTTCCCAAATGCATGGGAAAGAGTCGGTATTTATAGGCAGCCCCGACCCCGGGTCACTCGAACGAGTGGCGCGGGTGTACTCGGTCGAGTGCCCTCGTGAATGTATCTGGACGGGTTTGAAGAGGCTCCACTCGATCGAGTGGCCAATCCACTCGACCGAGTGGATCAATTAGACCGGGCTATTTTGGGCATGATTGCCCTTGATTTATGTTTAATTGATTATGTTTGATTTGGATTGATTTGTGAATGGATTTGGCTGATTTTGAACTTGGCGCAAATCTCGAGAATGCACTTGGCTGATTTCTGAGACGGTTTCGTCTTTGACCGGGTTTTGACCCGGTCGCTAAAAGACGGGAATTATTTTTGGTGCCGGTTCTGACCCAAATTAGTCTTGTTTGACTCGGAACGACCCACTGGGCCTGAATTTGAGGTCTGTTTTGTGAGATTTTACTCCGCTAAAAAGTCCATGTCGGATATTATGAATTCCGAGCCCAAATCCGAGTACACTAAGTCACGTTGACGTCCAATCATCATCGGGTGTTTTTCGGAGACTACCATAGACACGTGGCAGTCAAAATGCGGGTGTCTACAGAGCCCCCACTCTGACTGAGGCTTGGACAAGGCGAAAGTCAGAGTAGCTACCAAGCCCGTTAAGACCTGGTAGACTTCCGGTCGGGTCGTTTATAGTCCGGTAGACTCGCGTGAAGGGCTCGCCAGCCATAAGTAAAGGGTCATACCTGTCCTGATGATGATGGCTGTGCGGGGAGTCGGACTCGTAGCATGAGTTCTGGGCGCGCCTGTGTGGGCCCATCCCGTATTATTTTGGGACGATGCCGCCTTGGGCGTTCCGCTGGGGAAATAAAGGAGCTGCACGGGCTTGTTTCTGAAGCCTTGGGTCGCATTTGAGCTGATGATGATGCTCCGTGGGGAGTAAAGCCTGCCTCTTTTGGGGAGTAGGTGTACCCGTATGCCGACACATCGCACTTTGGATATAGCACACGGGGGAAAGCTGACTCCGTTGGGGAAATTAAATGATTTCGCGGAGACTTGCCTTTTGAAGTCTGGGGTGTACCTGTATGCTGACACATAACAATTTGTATGTAACATGTAGGTAAAATGCTGACTCTCGCTGGGGAGGAAAAAAGAATTGAAAATTTTTGGAAAGACAAAAATTTTGACGCGAAGAAATTTTAGAAAATATTAGGAAAGCTCGGGACAGCTTGATTCCTATTCTGGGTTCAGGCTTGAAATCAGGCCTGCGCGCGCATAGGGCCCAGCTGGATGAGGAGGCAGCAGCAGTTAGGTTTCTGTTAGGTTTCTCCATTATAAATATGGGAGATTCCTACTTCAGTTCCTGCATCACAACCCAAATTCTCCTTCTCCTTTCTCAAAATCTTGTAGACTTTTAAGAAAGCTAAAAAAAATTCCTATCATGGGCATCGATCACTTGACTGCCATGCTTCTCGCCTGGTCCCAATACTTTCGGGACGAGGAGAAGGTTAGGCTAACCCAAATGGGAATAGTCAATCTGTTCCCCTTCCAACGGCTAATAGTGGATTTGCATTTTCTGGATGCCTGTCTGTCGTTTTGGGACACCACCCATCACGTGTTTGCATTCCCGAGGGGCGAGATGTGCCCCTTGCCCGAGGAGATTTCTGCTATTGGTGGTTGGAGCTTTTCTGCCCAGCCAGCTATCCCTCCGTTCTACCCGGATCCAAGGAGGCGGTTGAGGGAATTTTTGGGTCTGTCTCATGCTGAGACAAATCGGATGGTGCAGGGGGATAATGTCTCCCTATTCGACCTAGCTGATAAGTTTATGAACCCTCGAGATGTAAGGGCTACCCCTGCTCATAGGCGTAGGGCATTTGCCTTTTGCATGCTGCATTGTTACGTATTCGAAGGGTTGATGGATCTTGACTCATGCATGGGTCAAATCAGGCTGATCGGAGTGGTTGACCAGATGGAGACTGGTCATAGCCCTGCTTGGCTAGCCACGGGGGAAATCATTATGGGGCTGGATGCTCGACGGCTTGACCCAACTCGGCGGCTGATGGGAAGCACCCGTATCCTTCAAGTATGTAAATTGAAAAAATTTTCTTCTCTTTTTTTTTACGTTTCACGCGTATTTTCTGGTCTTCGTAAGTCACTCGATCGAGTGGACCTGTCACTCGATCGAGTGACACTTTTGTCGTGCTACTGCCTGTTTTTGACAGGCTTACTCGATCGAGTCAGATGTTGCACTCGATCGAGTGGCGCTCGAACCTGACTACTGCTTGTTTTTTGACAAGCTTACTCGATCGAGTCAGATTTTGTACTCGATCGAGTGGGCTGTAGCGAATTGCTCCGTTGCTTATGAAGTTTTGTATATGCCTTTCAGATATGGTTGTCGGAACGACTGTCAATCATAGAGACCCCTCCGAGCATTTCCAGTTATAGGAGTAGTCAAATCAGCTCTAGGAGGCGGAAGATAAGCTCGAGTCACCAGATAAACCGAGCTTACTGGGATGAAGAACTGGCATTCCATGGGGGTCCTTTGATCAGGTGGACCGTTGCTTGGTGGTTTCTTTCGAAGCTAACTGGATTGGCCAAGAGGGACCAAGCCCGATATCTGACGATTTTGTCCCTAGACTGGACGGTTCATATTTACCCGGACCGCCTCCTAAGGCAGTTCGGTTCATCTCAGCGCATCCCTGAGAGGGAAGCCATTATTAGCGTCCCGCTCCAGTTGACGGACGCTATGTGCGACACTTGGTTGCAACGATGGTTCACTCGTCCCACATGGACGATACCTAGCCCTTGCCAATCCGCTTGGGTATCGCGGGCTTACCAGAAGTGGACCACTGAAGAGTCTGAGGAAGCTCGAAAGGCCTTAAAAGTTGACGAGGCCATCGAATTGGTGCAGCGTGAGTCGGCGAAGGATAACAGAGAGCTCTTCGCCGGGGAAGACATTCCTGGAGCTAAAGTCCGGGAAGAATCGGGTCACAAGTCACATACTAGGACTCGATCTAGAGAAGTCGGTTCTAGCAGTACTCAGGGGCAGACCGACTTGGAACGACGACTTGGGCCGAGGTTGGCAGTCCGGGACCGACTTGGTCCGCGTGACCGGCTCCCTGAACCGGTCAGGGCTCGACTTGGGCCCATTGATATGACAGGGGAGTCGGGCTCAAACACTCGGGCCCGAGCTAGAGAGGTTCCCTTAGTAATTCGGGAACGCTCCCCTCCACGTCGTCGCCAGTGGACGACTAAGGATGCTAAGGACAAGGGGAAGGGCAAGATGCCCTAAATGCCGAGTCCTTAGATTTATTATTATTTAAGTATTATTATTATTTTTATTGTGTGCCCTTTTTTGTTTTTGTTGTTTTTTTTTTTTATTCCTGCACTTTGTAATTTCCCGAGTTTATCGGGATATATATTTTTTGAATTAATAAAAGAGATTTATTATTAAACCGTTCCTGTCTTTTCTTGATTGCATTGGTTGTACCCTTTTGAGGGGTTGCCTACGTATCCGCGATTAGCAGAATCAAACCAAACGTAGTTCAGGCATAGGAAATTTGCAATCTCGAATTACACCAAGACTATTGGTTCAAGATGTTTATGACAGTAGAATAGGTAATTCTAGCTCATTGACTTGCTTTTTGTAAAAAATGATTTTGATAAAATTTGCTAATGACATTGAGAAATGGCTAAGGGTAGTAACGCTTCAGCTGGTCCAGGTTGGTTGGGTTGACAAACTCGTTCCCGTCCAGGTCCGTCAGCATCACTGCTCCCCCTGATAGGATTTTCTTCACCAGGTATGGCCCAGCCCAATTGGGTTTGAATTTTCCCCTTGGGTCAACCGGTAGTAGAGCTCGAATAGACTTAAGGACTAGATCGCCCTCCTTGATGTGTCTGGGCCTTACTCTCTTGTTGAAGGCCCGTTGGATCCTCTTCTGGTAGATTTGGATATTATTGAGGGCACGAGACCGTCGTTCATCTAGTAGAACCAATGAGTCATATCGTGCTCGTACCCAGTCAGCTTCGGGTACTTGGCTTTCTAGCAGAATTCTGAGGGACGGTACTTCTAACTCGACGGGCTGGACAGCTTCCATCCCATAGGTTAGGTAATATGGCGTTGCCCCGGTTGCGGTGCGAATTGACGTCCGGTACCCCCATAGGGCAAAAGGTATTTTGTCGGGCCAGTCCCGGTAATTATCGGCCATCTTTTTGAGTATGGTGACAATTGTTTTATTAGCCGCCTCCACTGCTCCATTCGTTTGGGGACGGTAGGGCGAGGACGTGTGCCTTTGAATTTTATATTTAGTCAGCAGGGCCGCAGTCTCGGCTTGAAAATGAGTCCCGTGATCACTGATGAATTCATGCGGGATTCCATACCGACATATTATCTTGTTTTGGATAAATTTGGCGACATGCTTAGCATTGAGAATGCGATATGATTCAGCTTCGACCCATTTGGTGAAGTAGTCGATAGCTACCAAAATGAAGCAATGCCCACCGATACCCGAGGGATTTATTTTCCCGATTATGTCGATACCCCATGTTGAGAATGGCCAGGGTGACGTCATGGTATAGAGTAGCGATGACGGCATATGTTGCACATTGCCAAAGATTTGACAGTTATGACAATGTTTGACATATAGTTGACAGTCGGCCTCCATTGTATTCCAGTAATAACCGAGCCTCATGATCTTTCGGACCAACATGTGGGCATTCATATGTGGGCCGTTTTCACCGTCATGTACTTCGGTCATAACCTTTTCGGCCTTGTATTTGTCAACACAAAGGAGAAGAGCCCCTTGTGCCGTCTTTTTGTACAGTTGTCCGTCATCAGTGCGGATGAACTGGGTGGCTAGCCTTCGTAAGGCTTTCTTGGCTCGACCTTCCGTCCCGGGAGGATACTCTCCGTTTGTCAGGTACTTCAACACGGCTTGGTACCACGGGTTGGGATCGGTTAACTCAATGTCTTCGATGTCGCAGATGTATGCTGGCTCGGACCGTCTTTCGACGCAAATCGGCATACTAGTCACGTGGTCGGGAATATTTAGTAAAGATGCCAATTTTGAGAGTGCATCTGCGAACTGATTTTCTTCCCGGGGCAGATGTATGTATTCTACCTTTTGGAATTGTTTCTCGAGATCCCGTACTCGTGCCTGGTAGGCCATGAGATTAGCATTTCGAGTTTTCCATTTTTGAAGTGCCTGGTTAATGACCAAGGATGAATCACCATGTACCCGGAGATTTGTGATCCCCAGATTGGCGGCGGCTTGTAGCCCGTAAATGCATGCTTCGTACTCTGCTGCATTATTAGTAACATCAAAGTCCAGTTTGATGGAGACGGGAGTATGTTCCCCTTTTGGTGAAATTAGGAGGATCCCGACTCCGAACCCTCGAAAATTAGATGCACCATCGAAGTATAAATCCCAAGTTTCAGTATCAGTATGGAAAATATCTTCGTCTGGGAAGGACCAAGTGTCGGTGTGTCCTTCCTCGGTTATCGGGCTATCGGCGAGAAATTCAGCTACTACTCGACCCTTAATAGCCTTTAACGGCACAAATTTTAGGTCGAATTCTGCCAACATTAAGGTCCATCTAGAAATTCGGCCATTGAGGATTGGTTTTTCGAAGAGGTATTTGATCGGGTCCATCTTGGATAGCACATGGACCTCGTAACTGAGCATATAATGTCGGAGTTTCTTGGTGGCCCAGACTAGAGCCAAACACGTCTTTTCGAGCATGGTATATTTGCACTCATACTCTAAAAACTTTTTGCTGATGTAGTAAATGGCTCTTTCTTCGGAGTCAACTGTCTGAGCCAGCATAGCCCCCATGGCTGTCTCGGTCGTTGTTAGGTATAACGACAGAGGCAAACCGGGTTGAGGTGGCATCAAAACTGGCGGAGCAGACAGAATTTCCTTGATTTTGTCGAAAGCGGTTTGGCACTTGTCATCCCATAGCACCCGTTCTCCTATTTTCAGTTTCTTGAAAATTGGTTCACATACCATGGTTAGCTTGGAAATGAATCGACTAATGTACTGGACTTTCCCGAGAAATCCCCTTATTTCTTTTTCGGTTTTAGGAGCTTGCATCTCGGTAATGGCTTTGATTTTAGCTGGGTCGACTTCGATACCTCGTTGGCTAACGATATGACCCAGTAATTTGCCTGACGTTACTCCAAAACTGCATTTCTGAGGGTTTAGCCTCATGTTGTATTTGCGCAGTCGGGTGAAGAATTTTCTTAGAGCGGCGATGTGACCGTCCCGTTCTTTGGATTTGACGATCATGTCGTCTACGTAGACCTCTACCTCTTTATGCATCATGTCGTGTAGTAAAGTGGTAGCGGTCCTTTGGTATGTGGCCCCGGCATTAATGAGACCAAATGGCATGACGGTGTAGCAGTAAGTACCCCAAGGTGTAGTGAAGGTAGTCTTACTCATGTCTTCTTCCGCCATCTTGATTTGATTATACCCGGCATACCCGTCCATGAATGACAGAAGGGCATGATCGGCCGTGTTATCCACCAGTATGTCGATGTGTGGTAACGGAAAATCATCCTTCGGGCTTGCTTTGTTAAGATCCCGAAAGTCTACGCATACCCGCACCTTACCGTCCTTTTTAGGAACCGGCACGATGTTTGCAACCCAGTCCGGATATTCGGACACTTGTATGAAGCCGGCTTTGAATTGTTTGTCGACTTCTTCCTTTACTTTGAGGGACCACTCGGGCCTCATCCGACGGAGCTTTTGTTTGACCGGTTTGCACCCATCTTTGATAGGTATGTGGTGCTCGGCTATTTCCCGGTCTATCCCCGGCATGTCCTTGTAGGACCATGCGAAGACATCTTTGAACTCTTGGAGGAGGTTTATGAATTGTTGCTTCTCCTCAGGGTTTAAGGATAACCCTATCTTAAGTATCCGAGGCTCTAAGGTTGTTCCCACGTTTATGGATTCAGTCTCTTCGATTACCGGATTCCGGGATTCCCTTTGCTCGAGTTGCTCGATCAGATGTGGAGGCAAGGGTACCTGTTCGTCGGATTTCTCAATGTCATAGCATAAATTATTTTTGAAAATGGGATTTAAAAGAGACAAGTCGTAAGCAGAACGGTTGTTATTATTGATTGAAAATTTGGAAAACAGCTCAAAGAGAGCAGCCATCTGATCATTGGTCAGAGGCGGAATTGGCAAGGCACTCGGGACAGACCCCGAAGTGCCAGCAGCAGGAATGATAGAAGGGAGAGGGGTTACAGGAGTGACTCTAGCACCGACTTCCCTAGACTCGACCTCAGACTCTGACTCAGACTCCGACTCAGACTCGGACTCAGACTCAGGCATATCTCCCTCTCCGGTGACCAGCTTGTAGATCTTTCCTTGACTGTCAGTCCACTTGACAGTCTTCCTCCAGGCCCTTTTTCCCGTCTCGGAACCAACATCCGAGATCAGCTTGGTCGGGTCAAACCTGTTGCTGCGGAGGATCAGGTTGACCAGGTCTTCTTTTGGGGTCGGGGCTATGGTGTCTTCCCCGAAGAGCAGCCCTAGCGCGGGCTCAGCATCATTGGCTTCATCAGACTGGATGAGGGCGAACACATCATCCGGGATGTAGTTGCAATCTCGGGCCAAGTGGGTCCCGAGGTGCGTAGCATTGGGTTGGTATAGCCCAACCTGGACAGCCCCGAATACGGGTGTGACAAAGTAGTCAGACAACCGTGGGCTGTAAGGGCTCAAGTAGGTACCCTTCATAATGTTGCAGGCCTTCTCGATTCCTGCTCGGACAACGTTGTCCGGAGTGATGGCATAGCCAAGGCCGAAGTGAGAGTCTTCGTCCTTAAGGACCTCGATGATCTTCCCAGCTGGAAGGTCAGGTCGAGAGGTAGCCCCCGGAAGGTACCCTAGGTTTTGGAGCATTGTGTCAATGCTTGTGGTGAAGTAAGGTCGGAAAAGGTACTCTTCCTCAATCATCCCCACAAAGTCGAACCCCCAGAGGTCCGTGCGGCCCGTGGCGTTACAGCTAGCCACGGTCATTGGGGTTGCCTCTAAGGTAATAACATTGTCGAGTAGAGGCATCTTGATCTTGCGGTGGAGGGTGGAGGATACAGCTTTCACCGCGTGAATCCACGGCCTTCCTAAGAGTAGGTTGAATGAGGAGGTGACATCAATCACCTGGAATTCAAGCTCCTTTTCTACTGGGCCCGTGATGATGGTCAGTTTTATGGCCCCAGCTACCGACTTTGGGCTCCCATCAAAGGCTTGGATGGTTTGAGCAGTTGGGATATAGTCAGCCTCGGTAATGCCGAGGGCTTTGGCGGTCCTTAGAGGAAGGACATTCACGGCCGACCCGTCATCAACTAGGGTCATCGGGAGGTACTTCCCCCGGCAAATCACCGTGATGTAAAGGGCTAGGTTGTGGGAGGTCCCGAATGGCGGTAGATCGGCTTCGGAAAATGTGATCATTGGGCCTCCTACTTTGGCCTTACCCTTTAGGTGGGGTAGGACCGTGGCTACCATTTCAGCGGGGGTAGCCAGAGAGTCGATCTTGACTTGATCGAGAGCCTTTGTAAGTGCTTCTCGGTGTTCTTGAGAGCTAACAAGGAGTTGCCATATAGTGAGGTCAACTCGGGTTCTCTTCAATTGCTTCACGACGGCCGTTTCAGCGGTCGGCTCTTCAGGGGCGACTTCCATCCCGAGTGGATCGGTGATGGTTGTCGGGATAGGAGTGTCCCTAGTGCTTGTGGCTAAATAGGGACGACCAAGGTTGTTGCTGGCTAAGACTCGAGTTTTGACTTCTCGAATCTGTTCAGGGGTGATGGGAACGGCTTCCCCTTTGGCGAGGTAGATATCATCCTCGTCATCGAACCAGATCCCGTCCACTTGCGGGATAAAGGGGGAGATAAGGTGAGAGCAATCGATCACCTCCCCGGCAAAGATGGCATGGGAGCTGAAAGGGTTCTCCTTGTTGCTGGGCTTATCTCCGGGTAGCGGGATTTTTCCGCTTTCAATTAAGTCCTGGATCAAGTGTTTCAGCTTCCAACACTTCTCGGTATCGTGCCCATTGCCTCGGTGGTATTGGCAATAGGCCTGAGCATTGTAGTTCTTGGAGCGTCGCTCGACCGGAACTTCAGGAGTTGGGCCTATCGGTTGGATTAGGCCTTTTGAGGATAGCCTTTGTAAGGCATAAGTATAGGTAGTACCTATATCAGTGAAGACCCGAGGTGGGGTGTTCTTCTTGGACGGGGCATCTAGTAGATTAACCGCGTCGAAAATGCTGCGGGTTGCAGCTTGAGGTTTGGTTGTGGAGGAAGAAGCCCCTTGGTAACCCTTAGCAGCGGCCTTGGTGAGGCCTTCTAGTCTCAAGTCATCTTCGATCCTCATACCCATTTCAGTGAGGGTGGTGAAGTTGGGTATGACAGCATATCGGAGGTGAACCCGGTAGGATGGGAGGAGGTTCTTAACAAAGGCCTCCACTAGAGTCTTCTCACTGGGCTTGTCGACCAGTTTCACGCTCTCGGCCCTCCAGCGTTGAAGGTATTTAGTAAAACCCTCCTTCGGCTCTTGGGCCATAACCTCCAGAGATCGCATTGTGGTTTGGATCTCGGTGTTGTCAGCATAGTTCCGAGCGAACTCGGTGGCCACATCATCCCAGGTAGGGAACTTCTTCGGGTCTAGTCTGTAGTACCAGGCCCGTGGGTGTTTCTCGAGAGATGCGGCAAAAAGGTTTTTGAACATGGATGAGTCCACTCCCTTGATGGCCATGAATTCCTTGAAGGCCCGCACATGTAGTAACGGGTCCTCAGTTCCTTCGAACATGGGCAGACCTGTGAGGTTCAGGTTTGCGGGCAGCTTGTCACTCACCGTGGAGTACTCTCGGCTATTCTCCCGGTGGATATTGTTACTCCCAGTCAAATGGACTTGTTCTTCTAGCCGGCGCACTGCGCTGACCAGTTCAGTTATGGGCCCAGTAGTCCCGACATTAGGGGTCCCTTGCTCCACCGTAGCTAGGCGAGCAACGATGGCCACTTGGCCAGCCCTCATTTCGGTCAGTTGGGCCTCGATGTCGGTTTGCTTTGCGACCATGGCGTCCAAAGCGGTTTGCAGACTGTTCAAAGTAGCCATTCTTCGAGCGTGTCTGGTTGCCGGTGGCCTGTCTGTAAGAACACCGCGTAATCAGAAACCGAACCCAGTCTTGGAATCAAAGGAAACAGCACATCCCGAGTGACCCAAAAAAGAAAGGACTAAGCGGACAAGACTCGAGAAAGACATCTAGACGGATGACTCGTGGGTGGTATAACTTCCTTAGGATTTCGGTTTTGTGGGCCTAATCCTGTTCGAAGGAAGGTCCACGTGAGATTACTCCCCAGACTTTTGACTCGAGTGTATGGACGGACCTTCCTTTGTAGGGGTATGCCCTACGCGGGTTGGTCGTGCCTTGACAGATAAGGCGGACTTGGGAAAAGGGGGGAAACTCGTGATATAAGATCGACGGAGTTTCGACGCTATAAACCTTCTACGTACTATGCAAAGACCCGACACACGGATAGACGGTAGGTCCTATAATAAGGAAGGTTTATTTTAGGAAAGTTGAAAGTTGAAGTTCGAATGCAAAATGAACGAATTTCCGAAAGTTTTGAAAACTGAAAACGGAATTTCGAAAACCGAGATTAGAATTTTGAAAAGGAAAATTCCGAAAATCAAGGTGATGGGGGTGGAAATTCGAGAATTGAAACGGACAGCATGCCGACTACAGAAAGGATGTTTTGAGTCAAATCGTTGATCCTAAATTTCGGCGGCATTCCGAGTTTTGAAAATTGGGTATTTTGAAAAGGATGAGTCCCAAAATGGGCAGCATTTCGGGTTTTTCGAAAGGTGGGTATTTTTGGAAAGATGCATTTTTGAAATGACGGTTTTTGAAAAATGACACGGAAACCAAGTAGCACGTAGTCAAACAAGCATTATAACGACGCTCATGTATGCTTTACGCTAAGTCTCGGTCGGTCAAAATAGGGTCTATACCAACAACGATGGCTTTCTCATGTGATGGACGGACTCCCTAAGCCGAGTTGGTCTTAGGACATGCCGCAAAACCGAGACGAGTTCCACCATCGATGTCTTTAGCGCACCCATGTAGGAATGCACCGTGGTATAGTGGGACGTCGGTCACAAGTAACCGGCCCGGGCAAAATTTGGGTTATGCATGAATCATTAAACTAATGCGCGCACACTAATATTCGAACGATTTCTCTTCGAGTCTCACCCTAGGAACCCCGATGACATGTGGTACATCAGGTATCCCCAGCGGAGTCGCCAAATTGTGGACATGACGTAGGTCCACCCCGACGCGGCGAAACGCGGGTTTGGGTAGGCGAATGAATCTCGTGGTGAGATTGTTCTCGGGTTCGAAATTTAAGTCAAAATGGAGTCGCCACCGAATTTTGTGGTTATTCGGAACCATACGAGCCCACTCTATGTCGTTATGGGCTATACACAAAGTAAGCCCACTCCGATTTCAGAGTTCATTGGGCTCGTCCCTTTGCATTGCGATACCGATACCATCTACACCGGTATCGTGTAAAGAATGACTCTCGTTCGCCAAGGGTTTCGGACATCCGGAAACCAAAGGTTCTGAGTAAGGGGTGAGGGTACGTGTTGGGAAGCCCACTAAGGACACCCAACCCCGCCCGCACATGGCGGCCTCTACTAAGACATCGTTCGTGTTCGTGATACGCGCGCTAGTAAAATAATGAAATGATATGCAAACAGCGTTTTTAACTAAACATGCGAGTTTTGCGTTAACTACGTCATTTAATGCATCTTGAATGTGGTCGAAATAGTTTAGCATGCGAGGTTCATTTATATAAGCGTAAAAGCAAATAATAAACAAAGCTCGAAAGAAAGAAATGGAAAGCGTACAAGCTACACGGGCGGAAATACAACCCGGATTTCACAATACGACATAAACGAAATAACGTAAAGATAAAAACGGACCCGTATGAAAGCTAGACCGCGAAATATGTAGATGGACCACCCCGCTTAAATACGTATTATGTCACGTATTAAGCGAAGGACGGAAATGTGAGATTGTGGCGTATTGCTAGCCTAGTCTTACATTCCGTAGTCTTGTCCCGACTTATCACGTAAAAGTGGTCAAAGTCGTTCTACGTGTCGTGATGTGTATAGTTTTGAAAAATAGGGAGGCCGGATGATGGTCTAAAGTCGATAAAGAACGGGGCTCGGAATATGCGTCTAAGCCCTCGGTATTGCGGGTTATGAGACCCACTCGATCGAGTCATTGACTGACTCGGTCGAGTGTGTCATTAGCGTGGCTACTGACCACTTTTGGGGGGGTTACTCGATCGAGTGCCCTATGGCACTCGGTCGAGTGCAGCATTAATGGGGCTACTGCCCAGTTTTTGGGGTGCAACTCGATCGAGTGGCCTATGGCACTCGGTCGAGTGCCCCCTGTACGAGCATGCTTTTGCTCGGTTTTATGACTTGAAATCGATGATCGGCCGAGTCAAATATAAATATCGCACGATTTGTATTCGACTCGGCCTCCGGTGTTATAATCGTGTATGAACGATTATAATACCGTCACCGGAGTTTTTATGAAAACGTTTGTGCTAGATTACGAAACTTTGAATTAGTAACGAGATATATCCCTCTACGTCACGACATCGAAACTAACCCTTTCGAGTTATGTGATGTCGGTATTCGTGTCAGCGGGTCTCGTACCAATTATGGAAAGGGAATTGAATTCGTTCAACTACGACCGATCACGGTCGCGTCACGCCCTTGAGTACATTGGGGCGGGGCTCCTCGAAAGGGCTCCACCTCCGTCGTTGCTCGTAAAGGGATTAGACGGACCAATAGTGATCATCGTAGTCCAACGTTTTAAAACCGGTTTTAGTATTAATATATATACACGGTATTAATAACATTAGTAAAAAAAGATAAAATAAAAAAAGATAAAAAAATAAAGATGAAAAATGTAAAGAAGTTAGTGTTAGTGTTAGTGTTACTACGATGCAATAATGCAAAAATGTACATAAAACGATATAGAAAAGAGATAGAAAAAGGGTTTAGGACACCCTCAACATACATGCTAGTATAGACCTCGGAAATGGACTCGTAAAATAGCGGCAAGGCTTGGGAGTATCGAGGATGTATGCGAGTTATGGTGTGTATGGATGTGTATGTGTATTACGTCGGTTTTTCGAGGGACGAAGGACTCGGTCTTTGTGTGTATTGCTTAGGATTTCTAAGGCTTTGATGTGTGATGAAGTAGGGTTGAAGTGGGGTGAAATGTGGCTGAAATTGTGGGGTAAAAGTGAGTGTCAAAAGTCTTCCCAAAAGGTCTCCAAAAAGGTTTCCCAAATGCATGGGAAAGAGTCGGTATTTATAGGCAGCCCCGACCCCGGGTCACTCGAACGAGTGGCGCGGGTGTACTCGGTCGAGTGCCCTCGTGAATGTATCTGGACGGGTTTGAAGAGGCTCCACTCGATCGAGTGGCCAATCCACTCGACCGAGTGGATCAATTAGACCGGGCTATTTTGGGCATGATTGCCCTTGATTTATGTTTAATTGATTATGTTTGATTTGGATTGATTTGTGAATGGATTTGGCTGATTTTGAACTTGGCGCAAATCTCGAGAATGCACTTGGCTGATTTCTGAGACGGTTTCGTCTTTGACCGGGTTTTGACCCGGTCGCTAAAAGACGGGAATTATTTTTGGTGCCGGTTCTGACCCAAATTAGTCTTGTTTGACTCGGAACGACCCACTGGGCCTGAATTTGAGGTCTGTTTTGTGAGATTTTACTCCGCTAAAAAGTCCATGTCGGATATTATGAATTCCGAGCCCAAATCCGAGTACACTAAGTCACGTTGACGTCCAATCATCATCGGGTGTTTTTCGGAGACTACCATAGACACGTGGCAGTCAAAATGCGGGTGTCTACAACTATTATAATATCCGACCCATACTTTATAAGACGTAAATAAGCCCGTATCATTTGTATTATGACGGATAACGTATTTGGGCTCAACTTTAATGATAGCTAATAAATACAATAGTTCCAAATAATGTTGTCCACATATATTGTATTAGACCCATAATTCTTACAATCTCCCACTTGGGTCATATACTAGTATATGTAGGACACTGAAGGTTGTATTCATTATAACCGTATGAGCTCAATAGTGCTATCAAACATTCTAACTGTCTTATCCAATTCGGTCCATTAATCATATGTACATAGAACCAAAGCGGCCTTTGCCACAGTTTGTCGTAACAGGACCCATCAATGATCACATATGCAAACATGACTAACGACATGAATCTAGTATAGGAGTGTAGCATGGAAACAGCAACCGAATGTGATCCAAATATGCATATTTCCAACTGGTCCACCTTAAGCCTTAGTGAGATCAACCAAATAAGACAGAGTGAAACTGAAAACTGTAAACCTTATTTCTTTAGAACTGAATAACCGTATACCATAATGTGTCTAATGTGACAAACTCCCACTTAACCTGAATATCTTTAGAACCGAAACACCCATTTGAGTAATATGCTCAAGAAAGACCGTGGGTGGTAATTCCTTAATGAGCGGATCCGCATAAATGGAGTTTGTACAAACATATCTTAGACGTCTTTCACTCTGAATCGTTTCTATAACAACACATCACTTGTATTGTTATTTGAAACTATAATAACCATCATTTTGTCACAAATAACTTAAATGGTCTTTCAATACTGAACTTAATTTGCAGCCTTGTGACAAATAATCATGACCAAATAGGAGTCGAAATACCGAATGATCTCAACCTGAACCGATCTCCCATATGATAACATTGTTTTGCTCCAAATATAAATGACAAACAATATTTGGCTGCCCGTAGTGGATCTCAACATCCTACTTATTTCCCTTAATATCTGTCAATTAAACTATATAATGTACACAATATCCAAACATGTACAAAATAAGTTTAATTATACCTTATTACTTAAAGACATGAAATAATTTCTGAAATACATGTATTTAAGTAAACTGTACTTTCTGGATATGAACATTTCTTTAAGGACATTAATGAAACCGCACTAGTCTCACTTACTGAAAGGGTATAAAACTTGATATATTTTCATACTCCCACTGAATCTTGAGTATCTACAATCATTTACCACATCCATACAAAACTAAATGAGATGATATCATGGTAGATTGATTACTCTTTGACGGAAAACCTTATTTAAGTTTTCATTGAATGATTATTGATCTTAATTTGCAGAAACTTTACCTTGAATCTATCGAGTCAAGGTTTCCAGTATTGCAACAATGGGTGACAAACTTGTCTTTACCATTCATCCAATGTAACTCTCTATATATATATATAACCGGATATGCCAACTGTCTTTATAGCCATTATTGACAAGACAAACCTTACTGTCTCATTACCGAATAAGTCTGTCTTGGTAACAAATAACCATTTGAAACCAATATGCTTTATACTTTTAGGTAATGAAACAGTTAATGAAATAATTTCAAAGTGTCTTTATCAGTCAAATGACTTAATACTTTATTGATGACATATATAAATTCAAATGTATTAGTTAGAACTTTCAATGATTCGGTAAATTGCTGAATGAATACTTTTCTACCGTTTCATCATCTAACTCTTACTCTTGAATGTGCGCAATATTTAAAACTGTTATTACACTGTAATATGACATGAAAACAATATAATCCTCTGAAACTGCATCCATTCTTCCCTAAGTGAATTTCTTTAATAACAATTGTTCTTGAGATATTTGAGTTTGTTTTACTAAAATGATCTTACGATCCTTTATAATGAGACACAAGATCATTTTCATAAGTCTCATTTCTTCCCCCCAAACTCAATAACCTCAATGAACCCATATTATCCGTCTTAATGTAACTTGCATGTGGGATGATTACTTTATATATTACCCTTAATCCTTATAAAGTTTTACAACAAAATAATTTTTGATTGTCCTTAAATCCAACTATGTTACCTTAGAAAAAATATTCTTAATTAGTTGGACATACCTTAGGTGTAAATAAATTACACTATAATTAATCAATCAATAGTATTGTTGTACTTTACCCAAAACCAAGCTACAATTCTAAATTTACTTCTAGAGTTATCTAGGAAAGAGTGTGAATACTCATACTCCTACCTAGCCTAAGATCTTACTTTGCACACATAATAATACACCATACATATTCAGACCTTCATATGGTGCGATATTTAATGTAAGATCAAACTTCTCTAGAAGTTATCCGAAATAACCTTGACATTCTTATCCTGAATAGTCAAGTTGTCAAAGTGTTTCCACTTATGATCGACATGACATCTTTGATCTTGTACCAAGAATATATCTCAGTCAAATATGTGATAAAAATGTCTAGGAACTTAAAAACTTCTCAATATCAAGATATAAATATCAAGCCTTAATTTTGTCTACAAATTAATATAGTGATGTGAACTAATACAACTTAAAACATAAAATTGTTCATATACCCTTATATATCAATTATAAGACATCTGAAGTTGTTTTGATATCTATTTTCTCTTTTCGTCTTTATTCCCTTCAATATGATCCGAAGTAGAAGGGTCAATAATTTCATTTTGACACAAAACTTTGATAATCGTTAATGTGTCATACCGAAAAGAAATTATTGTCCTCAATTCTTTATATCCACTGGAGTTTTAATGCAGGTCTTTAAAAGACATTTCAATCCTAGTTGTGTAAAGTTTTCAAAAATAACATATTTACCATTATTTGAATTAGGAAAGTAAAAATTAATTATTTCTCAATGGACAATAAACCAAATTTGACCAAAAGAAAAATAATTGAACTCCACCAAAAGGCAGTACCAAAAATTTCCAGATTCAAATAAAATAACAAGTCATTAGTGATAACTAAATTAGCCGATTGTCTCAAATTTAGATGATGACATGCCCCGAATAGATGAATCTTTCATCACCAATTGAAATACAACATCTTAGATCTTACTTGTACTTGCATTAATGTACTTATGTGAATGAAAAAACAAAATCACCCACAAAACATGATTGGATATAATAATTAACCTTGGACAAATCTTAAATGAGAAGTGTATCCTTACCGACACGCGATGGGGCGTACAAACTAGTACTATATTCCTTATGTGTCCATACTCGTAACAAGCCAACAACCAATAACTTTGTCCTTATCTTGTTATTCTTAGAGTTGGACACTTGCAGCTTATTTAATAGAAATGATGCCCTTAAATATGTCCTTGATGCCGCATTAAACAATCATTAAACACATGCATTAAATTTTCTACTCCAGAAAAGCACGTGAGTCCACACGATATTTTCATCCTTATGAGTAGTACAATCATACATTCCTAATGCTGTATAAAGATTGCGACGACCCAAAATAAATATTTACATTCTCTTACCATTTATTTAAATAAATAGCGTTATCCAAATTGAGAATGTAACCTGAATATGACAGATATAATGAACAGTAATGTCAATTTGATGAACAAAACAATATTCTCATATTTTGAATAAATTCAAACAGTATAGCGTTTTTGCAGATTTAGCATTTAGCCGTTGGGCATAAATTATTAACTGAGCATTGACACTATAATGAAATAATCGTGATCAAATATTGACGATAAACTCATGTCGAATACTAAGCCTTCCTTTGGGCCGACTCAGTATACACATGAAAATACCGAATAATCGTCACATATTTATCACCCGAAATTGTATATGTTTCGGCCAAATAATGGCCTTCCTTTGGGCCGACCATTATCCGCATGATTACACATACAACCAAACTTAAAAACCGAATGTTTGAATTTACTCTCCATATTCTTATAATGGCCTTATGAGTGTCATATAACTTAACAACACTCCCTTAACTTGTATTTCAGATTCGAATATTGACATTCCCATCATAACAAGATACCTAGCACAACATCTAATCTCATCTTTGGACGATAATTAGACTTGTAAGTGGTACTCTTGGTGTAGTAATCAAATATTAACAGTAAGATCATGTCAAACGTCAAGTCTTCCTTTGAGCCGACTTAACATCTACACGAGAACCGAATAACTGTTACATATTTATCACCACAAGTATGATTGAATTTTGGCCAAATAATGGACTTCCTTTGGGCCGACCATTACCCGCATGAAATTCAATCACACACAATCGTCTAATTATTTAAATTATCTAATCTACGCAATAGAGGTTACTTTGGCAACGTATTGTTTCGATCAAACAATCCAAAATATTAGACGTCTTATAAGAAACCAAATAGCCAATATTATTAAAACTGAAGTCATGTTCTTTTAATCAACCGTAATTAACAAGTGACTGAATCCTTAAATGATAAAAGAAATTATAACCCAAATTATTTCTTTCATCATACAAGTCAACTTGTCAATAGATGTACGATCGATAATAATCGCAACCGAAATTCCAAACAGATCCCAATTCATACATAAAAACATAATATGCGATAATAATCAAACATACGAGACCGTTATACATCATATAACTGAATACTAAACGAAATTATAAATGAACGCAATCGATTTAAAAAACTAGAGACCTTATAACCTGAATAGACAATCATAAGAATATGAAACTTAATATCCGAAATATGATACATTAATTCCTATATGACTGTATCGATTGCATACAAAAATCATCCAAACATATATTCCGTACATACGAGAATTGCCATAGACCCTAATAAAATCATAATACTCCGTAATAAACGATCAAACGGAAATCATACGAAATTAACATAACCACATTGGAAACTTGCTGATGATGATGCAGCGTATGATGCAGGCGCAAAAAAAAATGAATTTCACTGTGCGTGATTAGAAACGAACAAAAAACAAGCACGACTATCACAGTCTGATTGTAATTATTACGGTATGATTATTGATAATAAATTGCAGCACAATACCTCAATTCATCACTGCTAATAATGGTGAACCCAAAAATCAAAAGCTAACCATGAAACAAACCAAATAAATCTGATCCAAATAATTTAATACGAAGACGGCTCTGATACCAATTGTTAGATTTAATCTGACCCCAAGACTTGAAACTTCATACTAAATTAATTGGTATATACCGAATAGCGGAAGCGTACCTGACTCAATTGGAGAAGGGAGGTGGATTGGGAATCACCCGATTATAGTCTTCTAACAGACACACTCGTCTTTTGGTTTCTCCATACCGATGGGATATATGTGAGATTAGGTCTAAAGTGTGCTGTCAGGGACCATAACCCTGACTATATATAGGGAGGGGTGGTTAAACCCTTATGACCTATATCAGTCGCCTTTAGTGGATAAGCCCATCATATATCCCATAAAGCCCTAATGGGTCTCTACACTATTATAATATCCGACCCATACTTTATAAGACGTAAATAAGCCCGTATCATTTGTATTATGACGGATCACGTATTTGGGCTCAACTTTAATGATAGTTAATAAATACAATAGTTCCAAATAATGTTGTCCACATATATTGTATTAGAACCATAATTCTTAGAACACTCACCTCAAAAATTTCAACCAAGAGTGAATGTGAGAGGAGTGTGAAGAGTTTGTTTTAATCCACCAAAATGAATGAAGAAAGAAATAAATATCTAATGTTTAACATAATAAAATGAAGTGTATAAAAAAAATGTAGTAGGGGTGAGCCAAGGGAGGTCACGGTCCAAAATATGGGAAAATGTCCCAAAATAATTTGTAAGTTGATAAAAAGAAAATCGTAAAATTGTTAAAGGTATTTCAAAGCAATTCGAGTAAACCTCGCGATAGAAAATAATTATTTACGAAACTTCGTAATGAAATCATTAAAGGCTAAATTTTTGTAAATAAAAATAATATTTCTTAGATGGAAATATTATATAAACGGGTTTAGACATTTTAGGAAAAGGAATAACTTAAATCCGAGCTTAAAAACGTCAATTCAAAGAGAAATAGAATTCCTCACGGAAAATTAATTAGTTTACGAAGAAAACCAAATAAATGGATTTAAGAGAGTTAAAATCTTTAACATTAAAAATAAATATCATTAAACTTAAAACTAAAAATAAAGCTTGGTAAAATGATGAAATATGAGGCCGAAATGTGATAGAGTTATGACAATGTCATAACGGAAATAATAAAAAAAGCTAGAAAAATAGCGGGTGTTACAATCCTCCCCACTAAAAGAAAGTTTCGTCCTGGAAACTAAGAATAAGAAGAAAGGAGTCAAGATTACCCCACTCGAAAGGATGAGGATAAAAAGAATTCGCATAAGAATTTTGCTTTAAAAGAAAAATTTTACAACTCTCAAAGTGATACGAAATCTAATGCAAATATTTATTTCGAAAGGAATTTGGGCTAAGCTACCCGGAGTTTAAAATCTTTTAATTAGTGAAATCTTAAAGTAAAGTTATTTGATATAACAATGATGTCAAATAACATTTGTAAACAAACTTTAAGGAAATAGGATAACCAAAGTATTTTCAAAATGAAAGTAAAATATTTTGATTAAGAAATTCGATAATATTCCTTTTCTGATGAAACAAAATTTAGTTATGGGAAATCAAAAGTAGTCAGTAAAAATCGAACCAGTCGTCAAAAATTTTCAGTAACAGATTCAAAAGTCCACCAACAATAAAACGAAAACTAATTTCAAAATATTAAAATTTTGAAAATGTTATCAAAGTAATTATGAAAGTTTTCAAAAATGTTACCAAACCTGAACATAAAATAATTTCGACAATGTTAAAAAGTTTTATGTAATAATCATATAGAAATTGAATATGGAAATATGAAAGTCTTCATAAAAGTCCGATTGCTTGAAAAATAAAAATGAAATAATTTTGAAATAATTTAAAATAAATTATTAAGGCATTTTGAAACAAATCTAAATATAAATATCAACCAAAGATAAAACAAAAGTGAAGTATAAAGTTCTTAAATTATAATTCAAAAATATTTTTAACGATACCCGAAAAGTTTAAGTTAGTCAAACTTTTTATAAAATAGGTAGTTCGAAAAATGGTTAACGGGTAAATAGAACAATGATAGATAATAAATTAAAATAAGAGTTTTCAAAATCGATAAAGGTCGAAGGGATTAGCAGCAGATGCGGTAACAGAATTCAAGAGAAGCAGAAAGGAAGACGGAGTTGAGAATCGAAAAGAACTATCAAGGATTATAGAAGAAATTAATCATCTCAAGATCCCTAGCACGACTCTCACAAATACGGGTTCGTAATTGGCCCATCAAATAACGCTAAGTCCAATATCGACACAGGGTGGTCCTACTTAATCTACCACCTCCAAAATTATCAATTGTCACCGCCTCCAAAATTAAGTCTTACATACTTATATAATCTTTCAATTAGTATGGTAAGAATCCTCAAATGATTTAGACTAATCCATTAATTACGATTCCAGCGATTATCAAAACATATCCAAACTCGTAATCACTAAGGCTCATAAATTCAAAGCTCATAAGGTATAAACTCGAGTTATACTTCAAATTTCTCGAGTAAGGAACACTAAATAAAATTCACCAATTAACAATGCTCGAGTACGAAATCCTCAAAAATGATCACCAACATATTTATAATGCCACAAGTACAGAAGTTGGGAAAGTACAACAAGTCCTCAAACACGCTCAAACCTATAGGTAATGGCGCAGACACTCACATCTTCGAACACGTCATTCGACTAAGGTTTCTGAGAATTCCACCAAATTTCATATCGTAACAGCGAAACCACCAAAATATTAACTCAACGAAGCCACAATCTCGTTGGTCTAAGGGTTTTGAACTATAAATCCATCAAGATGATTCGCATTAAGTATTCCTCAAAACAACGCGATAAATACAACCTCTAATTGTAACATGTTTCTCCTTTTCAAGGTTAACAACAATTTATCCATGTTAAATCAATCAACTCCAAAGTTCATAGGTTACTACCTTAAACAACGATCAACGATCTAATCCTTAAGAAACACGGGTAATCTATGTCCACCAAAATTTCTAACAACATTAATGAAAACCTTCAATGGTACCACAACACTCAGTCTTAACACCTTAAACAATACTCTATGATCCCAAATATTCGCGATGCATCCATCAAATAAGCATTAGGTAAGAATCCCAAGTAATATTATCAGTTACACTTAGTTCGGTTCTAGGTTAGGTACTAGGTATCCATCAAATATGATATACTCTTGCTACTTCAATAGATTATTCAACTTTAAGTCCTCCAAATAATCAAGTAACCTATAACCCAAGGTTCAAAATCTTAAGTACCAACCTAATTCCATTAATCGACAATTTATCATTCAAATCGATCCTCAAAAGCTTACTAAGATAGATAACAAGGTATAACTCACAATTTTCTAACCACGTAACAGGGGTTGACCAAACCTCAAACATCTATAACTTTTCACGGGTTCACTAAGACAAAATTCGGTCTAACCAAAGAATCTCAAGAGAAAGATGGTAGAGTAGAAGAATATAACAAGGATTCATCAAGCGGATGAAGAGGAGAATATAAAAGAGAAGAATGAGAAGAAGTAGAGGAAGGAAGAAAAGAGTCGATGACCCTATATTACTAAGTTCTGGAACCAGAGGATAATCTTCGGGCCTCCAGAGTTCACGAGGGATCCAAATGGATTACTTCATCTTCTTGTAGAGGAACGAGCACACAAGTCTTGGGTCGCTCCATCTGGATCTACTGCGACATCATGGAACAGGAATCTACTCTTAATCATCTTGCCTGTAGTTTAAGTAAACTGAACCGGAGCTAAAAGTCACCATCGACATCTTTCTTGGAGCACCAAGTTGTCCACTCGAGTCAACAGGCGTTGAGAGTTCTAAGACGGTCTTGTCCCGATCTGGAGCAGCATCCTATCAACATCTTGTTCATTCGTCTTCTTCCAACAAAAGCAACAAATATTCAATGCTAATCATTGAGTTCAGGAACAGATAATCTTAACAGTTAAGTCCTTATCTGTTTCTACCCATTTCTAACAATATTTTTTTTTATTTACTGTTTAAATAATTTACTGGTATTTTCCCTAATTTCAGGTGTAAGCGTCGGGAGCAGTGATGCTCTGATACCAACTGTAATCCCCTAGAAATTCTAACGCGATAAAGTGGCGGAAACACTGTAGAGTCGGGATTATAACACGCTGTAACTATATTTTTATAAAAATATAAATGGTAAAGTCAAACATTAGGCCCCAAATAAAATGGCCAAAAATTAAATAAATCCACAAAGGAGTTTAACAATCCACAAAACATAATTATTAAAATTAATCGAGCAAGGATCATGTCTGCCCGCTAGCCCACACTCGAAAACATGCATACCTGTCATGTTAAAAACATAACAGCCACAATCAGTGAGGAGCAACGTCAACGTTCTCCCAGCCGTATAACAGGATTTTAAAACAGTAATTACTAATATAGGAAAAATAGTAAAGACGGAAAACAGTAAAACATTATAATGAAAATAAGTTTTCAGTGAAAAACTTCACGTATCGAAACAATATAATAAAAATGAGTTTTCCGGAGAAAACATAAAACACTTGCCAACCTGCAAATCAAAATTATATCGATAATAATAAAAATATTCAAAATGGCGTTATGGATAGGATTAATGTAGAATCTAGACTTTCACTAGGACAATACTAAACTAGCTTCGAGAACTTAGTCAAAATAAATCAGACTTCGGTCTCTAACTAGGCAACTCAACTATAACAGGACTGCGTGCTGCGAGGTCCTGGCTTAAGTAATGTACACCCCTCCTGGACACCAACCGTAATCCAGTTCAATCCGACGGTGACTTACACGATGCGATATCTTAGTTTAAGGTCAAAATATACACACTTCTGAACACAAACCATGCTCAGTTCAACGACCAATGTGTCTTAACATAGACACACCAGCTTTATAGTTGATGGTAAAACGTACATCCCAGACTATATTACTCTAAACCCACACTTTTCCTTATTCCATAACTCCAAAACAATCCATTATCGATAATTAAAAGATGTATTCAATACAAACAATAGGAGAACAAAAGAAAAGGAATCACTTTTCAAAAGAGGAAACTTTCTATTTTAGAAAACTTCTATTTTTAGAAACTTTACCAAAAATAGCATCATATCAAAATAGCGAAGATATTAGTTTATACTAACATCACATTTTAGTAAACGATATAGATTTATAAAACCAATACTTTCGGCCTTAACGATATTAATTACCAAAGTGAACATTTAATTTTATGAAATTATTAAAATATCGTATAAGCGTTATAAAATGATTAAAATTGTCTTAAACATTTTAATATTACTAATTAGGGTGTTTTCAAAAGTTATAAAGCTAAAATTCCCTAATTATTATTAGTTTCGACAATAAAATTATAAATAGGATTTTACGGCAAACATCAAATTAAATATTTGAACGTTTTTATTTAATTAAACCAACAAATATATTTAGAGTATGTTAAGGGATGATTTAAATCTTAAAGTTTCAGATTTAAATACTTTCAAAATTGCTGGAAAAATAATTCTTTTAGGTAAGAAGAAGCATTTTAACGATAAATCACAATTTGTCCGAAAATCAATACTTATTACTTAAAATTTTAATAAATAGTACAAAAATTACGTAAAATAGTTAAAATATATTTATGGACATTCTGTCCCGAAAATAAAATTTTACAGAATCCTAAAACTCGGTTTTTAAAGCGTTTTCCCGTTAATCGTCTAATCTCGACAATAACGATTAATAAAAATAGTAATTACAAAATGATTTAAGTATTAATGTCTAAAAGTTATTATTAAACCTAAAAATCATCATTTTCCAGAATATACTAATTTTCCAGATTTTCCAAAGTTCCAGATTTACCAACTTCCGTCAAAACCGTCTTTAAAACCTTCACAATTAACGATTCCATTAATAAAACTTATCGTTCCTAACATTTTATTAAGGCACTAAAAATCATAAAATTATATTTTAATATGAAATCATCCGAATCATAAATTTTCCAGATTTAAACCAAAGACCAGAAATCGAGAGTTTAAACGACAAACACGGTTTTAACGATAAACGATGATTTAAAGTGATTAATTAATTCATCCACTTAACAATTTCGAAAAATTATGGAAAACTTCAGAAAATTCTTTTTCACCAGAAAGTTTCACCACGTCAAAAATCAGATTAAAATAAAATGTTTAGGTACTAGAACTAAAAATCGGCCTTTAATCGTTTTTGTCCGTAAACGGTAATAACTCAATAATCGATAACTAAAATATCAGAAAAATACTAAATCATTAAAAATCATCAAAAATATCATTTTTACAGAATATAAACATATATTACATGTTTAGGCCGAATATTATGATTTTACAAATTAATATGACGATTTAATCGTTAATCTCGTAAAAGCGATAAAAATATCAAAACATGCAAATTTTCAACTTTTAAAATTTTTCCAGATTATATGACATACATATATTGTCAAAAAGAAAATATAAAAATATACATGCAATCACATAAATAAAATCATGCAATACCGAGTAACAACGACGTTACCTTCAATCCAAATCCGAGTCTACGATAAATTCGTCGGCTTCGGGGTCGACCAAGAATCCTAAATCACATGACATACATGGTACAAAAATACCATGAGAAAACTAAAAGAATCAAGGTAAATAACAATCGGAAATAACATCGATTATTACCTTAACGAAGGGGAAAGAAAGACGATAATTTAGAAGGCGAAAATAGGACGATCAAAGCTTGATTATGGACGAAAATGGTTGCTGAAAATGGGCAGGAACACCAGCCAAAAAGAGGGAGAAAGAAAAGGTTTTTGCTAAAATAAAATGGAAGAATGAATAAAGAGGAAAATGTGAAGAGATATGGAATGAATGGTTACTTAAAAGTTGATGAAAACTAGGTACATTCACCTCAAAAATTTCAACCAAGAGTGAATGTGAGAGGAGTGTGAAGAGTTTGTATTAATCCACCAAAATGAATGAAGAAAGAAATAAATATCTAATGTTTAACATAATAAAATGAAGTGTATAAAAAAAATGTAGTAGGGGTGAGCCAAGGGGGGTCACGGTCCAAAATGTGGGAAAATGTCCCAAAATAATTTGTAAGTTGATAAAAAGAAAATCGTAAAATTGTTAAAGGTATTTCAAAGCTATTCGAGTAAACCTCGCGTTAGAAAATAATTATTTACGAAACTTCGTAATAAAATCATTAAAGGCTAAATTTTCGTAAATAAAAAAAATATTTCTTAGATGGAAATATTATATAAATGGGTTTAGACATTTTAGGAAAAGGAATAACTTAAATCCGAGCTTAAAAACGTCAATTCAAAGAGAAATAGAATTACTCACGGAAAATTAATTAGTTTACGAAGAAAACCAAATAAATGGATTTAAGAGAGTTAAAATCTTTAACATTAAAAATAAATATCATTAAACTTAAAACCAAAAATAAAGCTTGGTAAAATGATGAAATATGAGGCCGAAATGTGATAGAGTTATGACGATGTCATAACGGAAAGAATAAAAAAAGTTAGAAAAATAGCGGGTGTTACAACAACTGCCATGGTTTAGTTTTTGAGGTCAAGATTTGGAAACTTTCCAAAACGGAGAGATACGTAATCTAATGATATTTTGACGAGATGACTTGCTTCCTAAGGCTTCTAGACGCGCGCATGGGCTTACCCTCGAGCCCAGTTCGGGTTTTGAGGTTTGACTCATGTTTGACCTGTTGACTCGGGTTTGACTTTGCATTTCGGGACCGATTTGAGGCCCCAGAGTCGGAATGACTCTAATTAGTGGTGACGCACCGAAACGACTCGACTAGACCGTCTAGATTTTGAATTAATTTTTTCGAGTAATTAATTGATCCGTTCTATAGAAAAATCATCTGAAACATCATAAAATCGTGTCGCGTTGTAGTCCGATCATCATCGGGTGTTTGTCGGATGTTCCAGTAGCCACCAGGTATAAATCTGGGTATCTACACAAAGTGAAACCCGAAGCGCAAAGTCAAACCCATCTCGACAGGTCAAACCCAAGTCGAGCCTCGAAACCCGAACCACAAGCCCATGCACGCGCCTAAAGCCTTAGGAAGCAAGAAACCCGGTCAAAATATCTTAGTATTACGTATATTTCTGTTTTGGAAAGTTTTCCTAATCTTGACCTCGAAAACTCAACCGCGGAAGGTGTCGCGCCTCCAGAACTAGGGCGCTAGGACCCTCGCGCCTCGGTATTAGGGCACACCCACGGGATGTCGCGCTTATGGGCTCGAATCCAGGCTCAAGAAAACTATATATACCCTCCTTTCCTCGACCATTTAAGACAACAATTCAACGATATCAACAATTCATTAATTCAACTGATCCGCGAATAACTCATTCTCCCGAGTTCATAATTCGATGAGAACGAAGAAGAACACCCAATCGTTTCCTTTGATTTCTCCCGAGTTCATAATTCGTACAAGATTGACAAGGACTTCGAACAACAAGGAATCTATATTCGTTCTAGTCAAATCTTCCCCGAGCATACCACTCAGAGCCTCGTCGAAATTATTGCATTCCACGATATTCAAGACAACGGGTCGAATAAATCCGGTTCCTAATCAGAATTAATTCAAGCGTTCCTAATGCTCAGCGAGTTCATCCTATGCTGAATCGATTGTCGCTAGGTTGTTTCTATATCTAGTACTTTACCCTTTTTCTTTAAATAAGGGTCAAGCTAAAAGGGTTCACACTTAATCCAATTAGCTCAAACATGCGTCTTATTGTCGCCCAATGAGGATTCGTAATCCGCTCAATCGACACGTACACATGCAGTTCGAATTCCACATATGGTGTACAAACCTTGCTCCTGCTTGGTTCCCGTCGCAGTGCATGTCCGACCGACCCCCTACACCAAATCATCCAAAATACGTAACGTCTGCAACTTCAACCCAAAATTACTAAAATAACTAAATCTGAGCAGTCGTTATAGATCCGTTCTTTATCGTCTACGCACCGTATTTCGTTTAGTGTACAATCTGAGGGTGTAATTCTACTAACATGATTTACTTATGTTATCGCATCTTTACCGTTTTCTTAGCATGATTTACTGCCTTCATGACTTAAATCGCATGCTAAATCACCTAACCGGAAGCTAAAACGTAAACAACCAACACTAATCAAACACCTAAACAACCCCGGAAACCGCGTCTAGACCCCAACACTCAGAGCTAGGGCGCACGACCTCGTGCGCCTGAACCCTGAGACGCCAGAGGTTTCGCGCCCGTCCTTTGTGTAAGTTTATGTGTTTGATAATTAGTTCAATTAAAACGAGCAGTAGTCTAGTAAGGTATTAGCCCAGACGCTCAGCTTGTCGCTGTAACACCCACTATTTTCCTAGCACTGTTATCTTTTCCTTTATGACGCTGTCATGACTCGGTAACATTTCTGCCTTCTGCCTTCTTTATTTATTTTCTTTCCAAGCGTCGTATTATTTTTCGAGTCAAATATTATTTAGTTTTATTTAAAATATTTTAATTCTTTTTATTTGCAAACATAAACCTAGTTATTTGATTTTCGTCGTAAACTATTTATTTATTCGCGAGGAATTATATTTCCCTACGAATTAATGTTTTAAGCTTGGATTTAAATTATTTCTTTTCCTGACAATGTCTAAACCCATTTACATAATATTTCCAACCAAGAAATATTTTTATTCTTGAAAAGTTACCCTTTATTGATTTTATTACGATGTTTCGTAAATAATTGTTTTCTAACGCGAGGTTTACTCGAATTGCTTGGAAATGCCTGTATTAATTTTACGATCATTTTTATCAACTTACAACTAAAAGAAGATTATTTTTGGAACTTTTGGAGCGTGACCCCATGTCACACACCACCTTTACATTTTTTCTACACTTTGTTTATAACTTGGTCAAAATGCTTTAGATATTTTATTCCTCACCCATTTAATTTGGTGATAATCACCAAACTTTTCATACTTCCTCACCATCTCCCTTGGATGTGTGATGCTAGTGCATGTTGCCTAGTTTTCATCAATTTTAAAATCTCATTTATGCTTAGAAACCCTTTACTTTACTTATCATTCATTTACAAAATAAGCAAAACAATTCCTCTCCTTTCTCCTCTCTTTGTGTCGTGTTTCAGCAGCAGCCACCAGCCCCATTTTCGTGCAAAAATTGAGTCTTGATCATCCTCTTTCCGTCTTTTGGTTCATCCTTATTAGATCCTTATTCCACCTCCTTCGTTAAGGTAATAATCGATGTTGTTTTAGATCATTATATACCTTAATTTTTCATCATTCTTATGGTATTTTTATACCATTAAAATCTGGTTCGTGTAAGGTTTTTGGAAGACCCGGAGGTGGATGAATACATCGTGGACTCGGACTTAGATTAAAGGTAACGACGATGTTACTCGGTATTGCATGGTTTTATTTGTGTAATTACGTGTATATCATTATAATTTTATTTTTGGCAATATATGTATTTCCTGTATTCTGAATATTTTTAAAATCGTAAAATTTGCATGTTTCGGTATTTTTATCGCTTTTACGAGATTAACGATTAAATTGTTATATTTTTTACTAAAATCGTAATATTCGGCCTAAACATGTAAGATATACTTATATTCTGTAAAAATAATATTTTGGATGATTTTGGATGATTTTTTACTTTTCTGATATTTTAAGAATTGATTATTGAATTATTACCAATTCAAACAAAAATGATTAAAACCGATTTTTAGCTTTTATACTTAGACAATTGATTTTAATCTGCAATTTTGTATGGATGACTAATCCGATGAAAAAGAATTTTCTAATATTTTTCATAATTTTTTGGAATTGGTAAGTGAGTGATAATTAATCAATTTAAATCATCGTTTATCAATAACTGACGTGTTGGCTATTTCGATTTCTAATTCTGACTTTTGTATTATTCTTAAAATAATGTTCCCGGTGTTTTTTTACGAAATATTCATTTTTATGATTTTAAAGTTTTAATAAAAACAATAGGAACGACAATTCTATTAAAAAAAATCGTTAATTGTGAAAACAGGCTTTAAAAGACGGTTTTATTAAATTTTATGAATTCTGGAATTTTGGTATTTTTGGAAAATATAATTTCCTGGAAAATATAATTTCCTGGAAAATCTCATTTTTAGTTTTAATAATAATTTTTCGGTATTAGTACTTAAATCGTTTTGTAATTACTATTTTTATTAATCGTTATTGTCGAGATTATACAATTAACGTGAAAACCCTTTAAAAACCGAGTTAACAGATTATGGAAATTTTATTTTTCGGAAAAAATGTCGAAACATGTATTTTAAATATTTTACATAATTTTAATACTATTTATTGAAGCCTTTAAATGATAGTATCGATTTTTGAACAAAGTTGCGAATCACCGTTAAAATATGCCATTTCAGCTAAATAAATTAATTTTCCAGCTATTTTGAAAATTTTGAAATCTGAAAATTTAAAAATGAAGTCACCTCTTATGATATTCTAAAGTTTTTTAATTGTTTAATTAATAAAAGATGTTAAATGATTTGTTTTGATATTTGCAGTAAAATCCTATTTATGCTTGTTTCGTGGAAATTATTAATCATTAGGGAATTTTAGTTTTTAAAATTTTGGAAACAACTTAATTAGTAATAATAAAACATTTAGCACATTTTATTAATTTAATAAACACATGTATGATATTTCAATAATTTCATAAACCCATTTATTCTCGTTTTAGAAATTTATATCGTTAAGAGCGAAAGTGTTAGTTTTATAAATCTATAATGTTTACTAAAAATGTTGTGTTAGTATGAACTAATATTTTCAATATTTTGATATGATGCTATTTTTAGTAATGTTTCTAAAAATAGAAGTTTCCTAAAATAGAAAGTTTTCTCTTTTAGAATATAATGATTATTCCTTTTATCTCCATATTATTTATAATGATTATCTTTTTTGAATATCGATAATGACTTTATTTTGGAGTTATGGAATAAGGAGAAGTGTGGGGTTTAGAGTAGAGGTGATCATGGGCCGGGTTGGGTCGGGTTTGGGCCGGGCTTTGCCATAAAATTACAGCCCACTTGGCGGGTCGGACCGGGTCAGGGCTCCCAAACGGGCTGATTTATAAGGCCCAAGCCCAACCCGTTTGGGCTTTTTCGGGCTTGCGGGCTTTTCGGACCCGTTTGGGTCACAACGATTGTTTGGGGTTAAGTTAAATTTTTTTTACGTCACCTTAAAAAAATATTTATTTGCACAAATTAACCAACATTTAATCGAGTTTTTTGCCCGCAGTCGACCCGACTAATAAACAAACCCTTTTTTACTAAAACTTATTCAAAATTAATCGGACGACTATAGTACATAATGATATATTAATACTCCGTATTAAGAAATATGAACAAACTTTACCTCGAGTCCTCGATTAGACATTTCACACATAGTTTTGGTGTTGGACAATTTTTTGTATTATTATGTGTCACACTAACATATCACAGTACAAATACACACACTCATATATACGGTATTAGTGTCCGTGTATAATAACTATGAACACATAAAAAACATAAACTTCCATACAAAAATCACATGATTTTTTTTTTAAAAAAAATTGGGATAAAAAAACACATGAATTTCCACATAAAAGAAGTTTAAAATTTTAAAAACATAAATAATGTTAAATTTTTTTTAAAAAAAAATCGGGCCGGGTCGGGCCAAAATTCGGGCTTTAAGGTCGGCCCATACCCGGCTCAAAATTTATTTCGGGCTAAGATCGGGTCGGGCTTCGGGCTTTTTTGGGCCAACATGACGGCCCAAGCCCTTGAAAAAATCGGGCCTGGTCGGGTTGGGTCGTCGAGCATGGGCCATTTGATCAGCTCTAGTTTAGAGTAATATATTCTTGGGTTTACGTTTCTGCCACCATTTATAAAGTCGATGTGTCTATTTGGGCACATTTGGTCGTTGAACTGGGCACAATTTTGCCCAGGAGGGTGCGTGTTTTGACCTTAAGCTAGATATCATATCGTGTTAGTCGTCGTCAGCTAAACTAGACATAATTGCTATCTAGAAGGGGTGTGCACTACTTAAACCAGGATGTCGTTGCACGCAGTCCCGTTATGGTTGAGTTGTCTAGTTAGAGACTGAAGTCCGATATGTGTTAAGACTAAAGTTCTCTAAACTAGTGTTTAATATTATCCTAGTGAAAGTCTAGCCTTCAACACTGATTCTATCTATAATGCCATTTTTAATATTTTTATTATTATCAATATGTTTTGATTTGCAGGTTTGCAAATATTCTTAAGTATTAGACAATATTAATATATTGTAGTTAATAGTAGTAACTAGTAAAGTCCCTTGACATTCTGTCAATAGTATATGTTATTCCCGAGATGCATTATTCGATGTATCTCGTTGTAAGCCGTCGGTATAAATACCGAGCTAGTTGAATGATATAGACAAGCCATTATGTCTACTTACATGGTATTAGCCTAAATCGATCCCCACGAAAATCCTTCCGCTTGCCACAATCTCGTGCTTTAACCGCCGGTCGGAGATGGCTTTTTTATTTTTCCATCTCCGGCGGGTACTTTCACGTCGTCAAAATATTTTATTGCTAAGTTTCTTCTTCAGCAACATTTTATGATAACAATAGTAATATATAGAGTAGTAAGTAATGATGGTGCGTGACATGGTGTGCACCTTGCTTCGTCCATCCCCTTCAAAGTTCGATGTTAATATTGTCTAATATTAAGTTTTCTCCGAAAACTTATTTTGATTATATCGTTTTAATGTTTTCCGTTTTTACTATTTTCATATAATAGTAATTACAGTTTAGAATCTTGTAATATGGCTGGGAGAACATCGTCGTTGCATCTCACTGATTGTGGTTGTTATGTTTTTAACATGACAGATATATGTGTTTCCATTCGGGTGGGCTAGCGAGTAGTTACGGATCCTGCTTTGCTGATCATTAAATTTTGTAATATGGATTGTTAAACCCTTTTATGGATTACTTTTTTATTTTAGCCATTTAGACTTACCATTTTATTTAATCAAGACATAGTTACAGTGTGTTTTAATCCCACATCTACAGTGTTTCCGCCACTGTATTACGTTAGATTTTATAGGGGATTACAGTGGTATCAGAGCATCATTGCTCCTAACGCTTACATTTGAAATTAGGGAAAATACCAGTAAATGATTCAAGTAGTAAATAAAAATGTTATTGGAAATGGGTGGAAACAAGTAAGAACTTATTAAGTTTTCGTGTCCTGAAACTAAATGATTAGCGTTGAATATTTGCTTTATATGTCAAAGAAGATGATGAGTGGACAAGATGTCAACGTGATGCTGCTCTAGATCGGGACAAGACGTGCTTAGCACTCCGAACACCTGCTGACTCGAGTGGACAACTTGGTGCTACAAGGAAGATACAATGGTGACTTTCAAGCCCAGATTCAGTTTGCTCAAGCTACATGCTAAATGATCAAGATTAGATTCATGTTCCATGATGGTGCAGTAGACCTAGATGTGACTTCACGTTAAATCCTAAAGGAGTGACCCAAGACTAGTGTACTCGTTCCTCTACAAAAAGATGAAGGAATCCGGCGAGATTCCATTGTGAACTCTGAAGGCCCGAAGATTCTCCTCTGGTTTAAGATCTTAATTATCTAGGATCATTGGTTCTTTTCTTTCTGCCTCTGCTTTTTTCAATTCTTCTCTTATATATTCTCATCTTCATTCTTATGGTGAATCCTTGTTCTATTCTTCTACTTTACCATCTTCCTCTTGAGATTCTTTGGTCAGACCAAATTCTGTCTTAGTGAACCTTTTTGGAAGTTAAAGATGTTTGAGGTTTTAGTAAACTCCTTGTTACATGATTTAAAGTTCGTGGGTTGTACCATGTTATCTAGTCTAGTAAGGACTCCATGAGGATTGATTTAAAAGAGATTAGTTGATTAATGGAATTAGGATTGTGCCGTAGATATTGATCAGCCTTGGGTTATAAGTTATTCGATTATATAGAGGATTTAGAATTTGATAAATTTTGGACAGTGAGGATATATCATATTTTGATGGATATCTAGTACCTAATCTAGAACCGAGTTAAGTGTAACTGATAATATTGCTTGGGTTTCCTACCTTATACTTATTGGATGTGTTGTGGATGGTTGGGATCATATATTATCGTTTAGACTCTAACCGGGACGTTGTGATACTGTTAGGAAATAAGTGCCTAGCAATTGTCTTTTCGGATCTCGAATTGGTTTCTGACCTGAATCTGTTTAATTAGGATAGTTTCCTAATTAATATCTGACTGATTAGAGTTTCCTAATCAATATCTGAGTATCTGACCTAGGTTTTCCTAATCTGTTTAGGGTTTCTGTTTCGGTTGAGAGTATTATATAAACTCTCATACCCTTACCCTAAGAATTATGATATCAGTCTGAAATCTGTAACCTCTCCTCAAATTAATAAAACTATCCCCTCCTTCTGCCAGTGGATGTAGCTAACTGGGTGTTAGTGAGCCACGTAAATCTGTTTGTCTCTCGATTTTACGTTCATAATTTTGTTTGTCTTTCTCTTCCGTTACAACAAACTGGTATCAGAGCTTTCAGTTTTTCTGATCTGTGAGAAAGATGTCTGTGATGAGCTTTAAAATCGAGATATTTAATGGGAGAAATAGTTTTAGTCAGTGGCAAATCAAGATGCGGACGTTGCTAAACCAACAGGGACTGTGGGTGCCACTCATGAAGAAAAAAGACGACACAATCACCGCTGAGATGGCCGGTTCTGGAGGAGAAGGCACATTCAACAATATTGTTGTGTCTGTCTGATGATACCATCACTGAAATCGCGGAGGAAGAAACTGCGGCGGGTCTGTGGAAAAGGCTTGAAAGTTTATACATGACGAAGTCTTTAACCAACAAGTTGCTTTTGAAGCAACGTCTATTCAGTCTGAGAATACAGGAAGGTATGCCTCTTCGAGATCATCTTGATCAGTTAAACACAATATTATTAGAACTGCGTAATATTGATGTTAAAGTAGAAGACGAGGATGCCGCATTAATTCTGTTAGTATCTTTACCACTGTCATATGAGAATTTTGTGCAATCTTTTATTGTTGGTAAAGATACAATTACTTTAGAGGAGGTCAGGTCGTCCCTCCATTCTAGAGAACTGCGCCATAAGGCGGTTGGTACGATTACAGATAATCAGGCTGCAGGGTTAGTAGCCAGTGGGGGTCAGGGACAAGGAAAATCGAGGAAGAATAAATCTGGTTCTGGTACTCATGTTTCTAAAGGTCCACAACCCAAAGATATCTGTCATTATTGTAAAGAGAAGGGACATTGGAAATTCGATTGTCCCAAGAAAAAGAATGAACAAGACGAATTTGGTACTGCCGGTGTAGCAAATGGAACTATTAGGCAACTAACTAGGGTATACATATATATAGTAATGCCTTAATGGATCCTTAACCTAAAGCCCAAATCCAACCTTTTTTTGCTCCATTAGTGAGACAATCACCCTTTAATCTTCATGAGGTGGAACTTCGCCCCGTCGTACACGGATCAATACCGCCGGGTGAAATTTCACCCGGTGGTTTTCTTCCGGTTTTGCAATTTTGGACGCCTTTACTGTCGGGCGAAACTTCACCCGGTGGACAAAGTTTCGCTCGGTCATTTTGCCAGGTAGAGGAGCTCTCGAAAAATCTTCAGGGAGGCAAATTTACCGTCGGGCGAAACTTTGCCCGGTGGTTTTTCATCGGGTGAAGTTTCACCCGGTCATATTCTGGCCTCTTTTCTTGTCTCATTCTTCGTCGTATGATTGGATGACTTTGAACTTTAAGTTGTGTGCTATGCTTTTCGGACAACATTTCCCTCTCTTGTGCTCGTGGAAGCTCAATCATGCTTTTGGTGCCAAAACCTATCAAAATTGATAGAAAAACTACCAAAAACACGTAAAACGCACAAGAGAGACGTTAATGCGAGAAATACTCAAAATAGGGCAATAATCGCACTCTAATCTCACAAAACGAGGGAAAAATGGGGGGAAAGACGGTCTAAATTTAGCACACAACAATTCCCTCATACTAAACCGTTGCTCGTCCTCGAGCAAAGACCCAAAAAGAAATTACAACAACTACTACTAGCTAGATTATGCTAAGCCGATACGGGGCAATTAATGTGCCCGCTCCGTCCCTTCAACTTACATCGAAATACCCATGAGGTAGAGTACTCCCATGCAAAACAAGTTGGGGCTTGCTCAAAATGGTGGATGCGACTAAACACACAAAAACACATAGCACGAAAGAATAGACGCATCCAAAGCAAAAATAAAACACCGAATCCCTCATCGAGACGGCGGAGAAGGCACCGATTACTAACCTAAAACAATCGTAAACTTCCAAGATAAATCACCCACGTAAACAAGGACCAAAGCCTAATACTATGACATTAAAGCAATAAAGATGTTGATAACTTAGCTAGGTCATCCTAACTATCTAAAGGGATACTACGGGGCATAAAACATAGTGGAATAAGTGAACCATGGATTCGTTCGACACTGTAGGTAGGTGCAGTCCCGCTCTCTTTGGCTAAGCCAAGAGGGTCGTTCCAAACTCGAATTTCCAAAATTAGCCCAAACAAAAAAGTGGAGTGTTTACAATTTTTTTGGTGGATCGACCAATCACCGCTGTCTTCCTACCTCGGAACTCGGTCCTCTAGTAGGCACTTCACGGCGACGAATCAATCAAGGACTTTTTTTTGAAGGAGACGTTTTTGATGATATGATTTTCATTTGAAACTCCTTTTCTCTCCCTTGTTTTTGATATTTTTGTGCCATTTTCTCTTGCTTTGGTTTACCCTTTTTTGGCTTTTTGATGTGGTTCGAAACCAAGCTTGGAGGTTATTTTTGTGTAAAATTATTGTGGTGATATATAGGTGGAGGAAAAATAGGAAATTGAGAACGTGCGCCATTCCCGAATAACCCACAAAAGGCGGAAAAAAATTGGACTAAAGGTGCAATGGTCATTCGAGCAAGGTCACCTAGAAAACGGGATGCGGGAACCAAGGTCTAACTCCTCCATGGGTGGTCAAATTCAAACCTAGAAGTAAACGTCTAGTAGAAAAGGTGGACTCAAGCTAAAAGATCAACAAATTCATTGATTTAGAGTCATTCTAGTAGATTAAGGTCCAAAATCTACAATGGGTTATCTACCATGGAATGTAAATTCTTGTAATTAGTTTGTAATCGGGTTTTCGAAAACGTTTAGTCCTAGACACACTATACAAAGGTAAAAGGAACACACGAAAAAAAAAGGCAAATAAAGGAAAACAGAAGTAAAGTCATGTACTCCATACTCCATCGACATTCAAGCGCAAAATCAACCACAACACCCAAAATGCTCAACTCGAGAACCTCCAAATAGCAACGACTTAACTCCTCTACGAAAGTAAAGAAGAAAGAAGAAAGGAAGTTACCAAGCGGGTGTTTTTCATAATCTCTTCAAATCGTGCTATCTAGGTGGTGGTTTCCTGTAAGAGTAGAGAACAAGACCATACACGGGACACGAAAATATAACGAAACGAGAGAAGAAAATGAAAAAGAAAGGAAAAATATTTTTGGTTTTTGAAAATTTTCAAATTTTTATGGTTTTTGAAAGATTTTTGAGAAAATAAAAGATAGTAGATCCCTCCCTCACACTAAAACTGTGCATTGTCCTCAATGGACAAGTAGGAGAAGATCGAAAAAGACGGAAACAAAAAATAAGAAAATTCTTTTCGGATTTTAATAATTTTTCAAATGTTTTTGGATTTTTCAAATTTTTTTGGAAAAAAGAAAGTGAACGAAAAGAAAACGGTAAAAGAGTGGCGGGTCTAGGTGCAATCACATCACCTAGACCCTAGCCAAGTGGCTAAGAGATCGAAAATGAAATAAAAGAAGAGAAATGAAATTAAAAGAACGAAAGGGTGAAAAATTGGGCATAGGTGTAGTCACGTCACCTAGCCCAGATTAAAGAAAAATGAAAAGTAAATTGAAAAGAAAGAAAAGCAAATTGAAAGAAAAATGAAGAGAATTTTGATTTTCAAAAGGGTCAATGGCGTAATCACATCGCCTAAAGACCGGGAACAATACCTTGGCCGCTTCGGCCACAACAATCGGACGGTAGGACAGCTTGCAATTTGGTTAGAGGTAAAAAAAATCGCAATGATCATGATAATAATAATGGCACAAGGAACGAAATTAATCCAATGACATGCAATTATAGATGATTAAAGACTCACCGACACAACCCGTACACATATATCACACACATACCCACCACACTACCTACCGACTCCGAGAGATGGTCTAAATTGGGTAATCGTTCGACGCACAAGAAGCCGTCGGAGACTCGGGATATGATTGTATGCCCTCGGAGGATTTTATCTCGCAAAGGTTGTTGATCGTACGACCTTCAGGCAAAGTGTAGTGCGCATACTCCCAAACTCCCCTTCCTCCCGACTCAATCTTGGTCACTCGAAATTCGCCGGGTCCCAAAGGTAGGTCCTAATTGTGGTGAATAAAGATAGCGGTACGGTGTGGGTTGGGAACAATTAAAGCTCTCCCATGGCTAATGTGGACGAGGCGTTGATCGTGTACATGAAAGATCCAAGTCGGAAAATAGGCCTCGTCAAGCCAGACGGAATTGTTTAGTGGGGTGAGGTAGTTGGTCGCATAACCCAAGTTGGTCGCAATTATAGTCACAAGACCTCCACAATCTACAAAGAGGCGTTGGGCGAAAATAATACGGTGAAAGTGCAACGCCACGACAAGTGGTAGGTCTAAAGGGTTAGGGTTACCGAGTAGAGAGTCACAAATTAATTGCAAGACACACACATCAAGATTAATAATATTATCACGCATATCACGCTGTCAAAGGGGTTACGAGCCTAAGTCATCTTTTACCTCCGAAATCCGTAACCCCGCAATTCGTTACTTCTCCGAGATACTCTCCCACTGCTTGTTACCCTCGACCGACACTACAACAAAAATCCCTTTTCGCAGCGATTATTTCATGTCGATTGAAAAATCGACATATTTAACCCACGATTGCTCATGTAATTGATCCCTTATGCCAACAAATAGAAATCAACGCTAATAAACTTCTAGTAATCGACACTAATACATGATTACAATAAAACACATTTCTTAACTGCTAAACCTAAACATAAAATTCATTCAAAAAAAAACCTAAACATTAAATCTCATAACGCAGATTTCCTCGTTTTTCTTTCATCGAAAAAGCCGCACCTCTTCACCCCCACACCCTATTTCACCACCATACACACCACCACCACCACCACCACCGTCTTCTACATTACAGCGCTGCTTCTTACCGCTGCTCATCTCCTGTTCAACCGCCTTACCCATTTATTTGTATATGTTGCTTTTCTCTTTTTTTATTGATTAAGGTTATTCGATTCAGCTTATTTGTTTGCTTGTTTGGGCGAAAACTCCGGGAAAGTTGCCGCTGATTTGAAGGAGATACCCTCTTCAGATGGAGGCTTGATTGTATTAGGAATGTTTGATTTGATTGTTGATTGATAATTTTGCAGGATTTTTTAGGGTTTGTGTTAAATGAAAATTTTCAATGGCAGAGAATGTCCTTTCGATTGGCGTTGATGGTCAATTTGATGGAAATTGTATCCAAAGCTACCATGCTACACTCATTTGCTCTAGAATTTTGTATATTTGCTACTCTATCCTCCATAGTCGTGTGATTGGTTGTGCCATGATGATATCCTTCAGCTTGACGTTGACGGGATTGTACCATGTGATGTGCAGTTTTGGCTGGACACAGACAAAGTCGCTTATCTACTCCGCCAATATTTCTTCAATAATTTGCATGATCGGATCAGTACAGGGCCTTTCCTTAGCCTCGTGGAGAAGAAATGAAGGTTTTGTTTTCTTCAATGGCGACCCTTATTTTTGTGTATGTGTACTGAAATTATGGGCTGAGTGATCACATTGGAGCTTTATATCTACATTTCAGCTGTTATGTGCGGTAAAACAAAGTCATGAACTTGGAATTTGTCATGGTGAGTAGCTCAAATCTCTAATATTGGTTGGTCGTTGGTATCACAAAGTTAGTTGTGTTTTGTGTATAACCTGGATGTTCCGTTTCTCATTATTTAGGTGATACTAAGTGTGAGAATGTCCTGGTAACCTCATGGGGGTTTACTTGGCTGATTTTGCATCCTTTAAACCTACATACATTCCAGACGATGATCCATCAGATTTCTCCTTTTGTCCATGTAATTCTAAGCTAACATTCAAATAAACAGGAATTTGATAGATAGGAAATACTCTGTGTAGATGAAGCATGATATTTTTTTTGCTTTTACGTTCATGTTATTGAAAATTTTCTTCTGTTTGTGTTATCCGGGAAATTACGCTTTGATTTCTAAAGTGTGATTTCTGCAATTGATCGAGGTATCTCACAATTCGGAACTGTGTACTCTTTCTTGCTGAATTTCTACGCATTGATTTTTCCACGCTCATAGTTCATAATTGCATTGATTTTTCATAATCAACTGTTTACGTTGTAATTATCCAATAGTTTGTTGTTTATGTGAAGAATTGAATGGTTTAAGTTTTTTTAAGAATGAAATGTTGATATGATTATATGATCAGGATTACAGATCAACAGGTAGAATGGATACGAACGATATGTTGATATTAGTGAGTTTATGGCACTTGATGCACGCCAGCAGTGTTTGCATCGGTTTTTGGTTGTAGCTGTATGAAAATCCTTGAAGCTGATAATTTTGATTTGGATTGCTTCTAGTCTTTTACTGGTATGATTTGATTATTCGCTTAAATTTTTTTCCATTGTATGTTGTTTGTGTTTTGGCTGTAGATCAGTGTCTCAAGTAATTGAAAGTTGGTATTCTTAGTTGCTATTTGAAGTAAGACGCCTTAATATTGGTGATTTAGCTCACATTGTGCGATCATGGTAAGGATTTCAGATTAAGTATGAGTTGTCGTGCGGATTATGTGGGGATTCGAGAAGGTTGTTTTCTTGCTTCACTGTGACAAAATGTCGTGATTATGTGTTAGGACCATTATATTGATACTTAAATTTGTGTTCCCTTATATTTGTAAAACGATCATCATTAGACCTTTGATATGAAGTAGAAGCTCATTCGTAAGCGCTATTCATCAGTCATTGTGCACTAAATTATAGGTTCGTTCATCAATAGGCTCATTCATACACTAATGGGAACACATGTTACGATAAGTAGACTCGTTCAATTTGTTTAAATGTCGTGGTTTTTCGATGGAAATAAAGTGTCACTACACCTACTAGTCTTTTAATTTGATATATGGTCAATAAGGTGAAAGCAAAGAAACGAATGTCAGTAAAAGTTCAAAACTCAACCATAATTCAAATGCGCCAATTCTGATCTGCCTTCCGTCTCGTCATCTCAAGCTGCCTTGGCAGTATGACATCTGTTACAATGTTTGTTCCATTTTCTGGAAAAGTTCTATATTACGGTCATAATTGATAATATTCTATACTAGGAAAATCAAGCATGATTGATTGAATGATCAAATGACTATCTCATGAAATCGTTCCTATGGAGAAAGATTATAACTGATAAAGTTGTGATTTTGTGGAATGATGAAATCGTAGGTGGAGTAGAAAGGAGGAATAGGACATCATTAGAGATAATAGGGAATTTGGTGACTGTAAGAGGAGGAAAAGGAGGAGGTGACGAAATCACGAAGGTGCATGGGGAAACAGTCCACTGACCATGAGATTTTGTGCTCAATTTCTTGCCAATGCACTAGTCAATGTTGAGAAAAAGAAGGCTCATATTCTTAATTAATTACTACTACTGGTACTACTACTTTTCAATTCATTTGAGAACATGATGTGTATGTGTTTACTGAAGGATATCTTGGTTCTTGTTGCCTGATTTATAGGGTTTTACTTTACAAATCAGCATTGGTTACTTTCTGCGAAATTTCTATTGCCTGTTTAGGATGCTGAGATTATTATAAAATCCAATTCAACTACATCGAAACCCTATATATGATGTTACGGAGTCTATTTTTGCCTCATATGCTAGATATATCCTTTTAGCCGACCTACATCGAAACGCTATATATGAGTTCGTGAATATTAAGTCTTTGTTTTAATTGTTATGCCTATTGATATATTTTAATCTTACTAATTAAACTTGTTCAAACCTAGGAGGGTTTAACTACGGACAAAATTGCGAGGAATCAGCTTGAGAGTTTTTTTCGAGGCGCAACTACTTTAACATAATTCAGAGCTTTGTATTGGTAGCCGAAGACGTAGGATTTTTTTACGATGTCAAAAGTTTGTTTCCACTTATTTTGTACTTATTTATATTAAATTAATTTAGTCGATAATGTTGGATATATAAAATTTTGGGAATTTATGAGCAATATAAAAGTACATTTTTTAAACTTGTTCTTTCTTTTTATTTTCACACTGCATTTGAGAGATAGATGTGATGATATTTCGTATCGAATGAAATTGGTACTATACTTACTACTTATATGGTTACATTTAATAGTACTTTTCATGTCGAATATAATTGCAACAATTGTCACTAAATGACACTTTGTTGTACTTACCGTGTCAAACATAATCGCTACAATTATTATGAGGTAATATCCAATTATATTACCGAATCAATAATAATCGACACAAAAATCACCACTAAAGCTTCTCTTCTTTCGAGTCGATTTTTACAAACTAACCCAACGAATTGATTATTCTCTACGAAAGGATACGGTAACACCGCCTACCACCTCGAATACACAATCGATGGGGAAACATTTCACGTCGAATAGAATCGCCACGAAATACCAAAATAATCGCCGCGAAAAGGTCATTTTGTTGTAGTGTATGTGCTTCCAAAGATCTCCTCTAGACACACTACCTTGTAAATCGCTCGGGGGTTCGCTAAGTCCGGTGCCCGATGAGGGTAAGCCTAAAGCTAAGCCAAACTTGGAAATAGTCAAACAATGGGGTTTACCGAATAGTCTAAATTTAATCGCTCTTGGTGTGGTCGGATTTTCAATGGTAAAAGTTCATAGGAACTCACAAGAAAGGTCTTTGTATGTAGAAGCCGCGAGGCTAAGGAGTCCGCTAATTCCTGTAATTCCCTAAAAATTCTAATGCAATACAGTGGCGGCAACACTGTAGATTTGAGATTAAAACACACTGATGTTCTATATATTAGAAAAAGAACGGTCAGTCAATAGGCCACTTTTTACAAAAGAGCTAAAAATAACAATTCTCCAAATGGGATTAAGAATCCATAAATAAACATAAATCAAGCGGAGTAGGATCCACGCCACTCGCTAGCTCACACCAAACCTCGGAACAAATAATACTTGCCATGTTATAAACATAACAGCCACAATTCAGTGGGGGAACAACTCAAGCAGTTCTCCAAGCCATATTACATTATATTAAAGCATAATTACTATTATATCAAAATAGTTGAAAATGGAAAACATTTAAAATGATACGGTAAAATACTTCAAAATGATTGGCAACCTGCAAATCAATGTCAATCAATAACAATAACAACTTTATGGAAATCAATCAGTGTAACAGAATAGACTTTCACTAGGATCATACTAAACTAGGTTCGAGAATTCAGTCAAAACAAATTAGACTTCAGTCTCTAACTAGGCAACTCAACTATAACAGGGTTGCGTGCAGCGAGGTCCTGGCTTAAGTAATGTACACCCCTCCTGGACACCAACCGTAATCCAGTTCAACCCGACGACGACTTACACGATGCGATATCTAAGTTTAAGGTCAAAATATACACACTCCTGAACACAAACCATGCTCACTTCAACGACCAATGTGTCTCAACATAGACACACCAGCTTTATAGTTGATGACAAAACGTATAACCTAGACTGTATTACTCTACCCGTACACTTGTCCTTATTCCATAACTTCAAAACAAAGTCGTTGTAATAATTCGATAGGATTATCAAAACGTTCTTAAAAAGAAATTTTCTAATTTGGGAAACTTCCTTCAAATATTAACTTTCCAAAATAGGTATTATTATAATTAGAAATCGTTTAACATTTGAATTATATAAAATAGTTATATTAGGCCTCGAGACGTAAACATTATCCTTATTTTATAAATATACATTTAATGTTAAAAAGTCAACGAAAGTCAAAATCATAATTATTTCTTAAAAGGTTGAAATATAAGTAATTAAAAGTATTAAATTACAAATTTACAGATTTTTCGGAATAGCACTGTCTTACTATAAAATTCGTAATTTAATCATTAAAAATCAAAACAACGTAAGACCAGTGGGGTTGAAAACTTTAGAAACTTAGTTAAAACTTTTATTTCTGGAGAAAATCCAAATTCCAAATAAAACATAGGTTTATATTTGTATTTTCACAAACTGACAGAATTCGACACCCGATGGTATCTCATTAATAAAATACATTTAATTATTTATTTTAAAGCAAAACCAATTGGAAACATTAACCAAACTATTAAACGTTTATCTAGGTAAATTATCCAAATTAAATTCAAAGTGTACCAAAGGTTTTAAATTAGTTTTAGAACAACTGACAGATTCGCGGACTATTTCGACATCTGTTCGTAAACATTTTATTGTGACCAATATACTTGGAATTAATTTGCAAAATATTACAGACATATAATAGAGTTAAAATAAACAGTAGTACCTTTTCAAACTTTTTGAAAATAAAGTCGTTAAACGGGAGTAATAAATCGTTCAAAAACACTAATCGATCTGAAACATGCAGTAATTATGTTAAAAATAATAAAAACTTTCACTTTGCTACTTTATATTAAATCACGAAAATTCAGAAATAAAGTCTTATTTGTATGTTTTACTCGGCCTTATAATACTTTTAGAAGATCCGATGTGAAATAAATTGAGAAGATTAAAAGCGATAGAAACACGAAATCGATTTAAGCATATTATCGCAATATAATTAAAACATGCTTATTCGTATAAAAATTTGATTTTAAAACGATACTACAAACAACTACAACATATATATCATGCAATACCGAGTCATGCCATCATGTGTTACCTTAAGCGAGATCCGGTCAATTATGATAATCATTTTTGTCGGAATTGATATGATAACCTACAACATAAATTAACATATGGTATTAAACCATATTATAAATTAATAAAAGAGGGAAACGAGACGGAGAATAAGAGTAATTAAATTACCCTCAAGATTGGAATAGGATCGACAATTAGAAAGTTCAGAATAAATTCTTATTGTTGTATTTTCAATTCAATTTTTTTTTTGTAGAGAAGAGAAGAAGAGGGATATGTACAATAATAATAATAATAATAAAAACACTTGCTATCCTTCTCTCTCTCTCTCTATGCAAGCGGCAGCTTCCTTTAGTTGATCCATGGGGAAAGAGAAGAGTGGACCGGGTAGACCATCTAAGAAATCTACAAAGCAAGTACGACCACCAACTGCTCACTCAGAGTTGGATAAAGGCACAAATTTACTCGAAAATGAGGAGGAATTGATGCTGCACTCAGCTCTCCATTTCCCAGATCTAAAAGAGTCGACACCTCTGAGCTCCAAAGCTCCCAAGCCACTGGATGCAGATCCCTCGGCGGAAGTGCTAACTGCTGCGCCAGCTGCCTGTTCTGTTACTGACACCATTAGTAACTCTGAACAGCCATCAAAGATTATCAATGGAAACAACACTGCTAAAGGAACTAGAGCAGCGAATGACGCTGCACAACATTGGAGCAAACTCTGTCAGGCTAAACCTCAGTTGGGTATGAACCTTCACTTTTGTGAAGATAGCGCTGCGCTCTCTGAAGTCATTTTGGTCCAGGAAGACATTGAAGAGGAGCTTAAACTCTGGGAGAACACACTAGTGGGAATGGTTCTTTGTTTAAGACCACAAGTGAAGCAAATACAAGACTTTGTGGAGAAAAATTGGAATCATGTGGACAAACCCACCATTCAATTCTACAAAAAAGGATGGTTCACCTTCAGATTTTCTTCCAAAGATGCGCTCTTGGATGTTCTTAAAAGTGATCCATGGCTGGTCGGAGGCCACGCCCTCATCCTCAAGCAGTGGTCACCGAATTTTGGTCAAGAACTGGGGCAAGTCACGACTATTCCTACCTGGATTTTATTGCCTGAATTGGAGCCGTATCTGTGGTCAGCTCCAGCTCTAAGCAAAATTGCAAGTAATGTCGGAAAACCTCTGTTTGCTGACACCATTACCACGAACAAGGAAAGGCTAGGTTTCGCTAGACTTATGGTTGAAGTGGATATATCCAAGGAGCTGGTCGAGAATGTCATCGGCCATACACCGTTTGGTAAGCAAATTAATCAGCAAATTCAATTCGAATGGCTTCCTTATTTCTGCTCTTGCTGTAAAAAAATGGGGCACAAATTGTCCTCCTGTAGGCATCTTAATCCCCCAAAGGTGTCGACTAAGACACCATCCATCCCGGTTTTCAAACAGAAAGAGAAAATATCTCAAAAAACTACCATTGTCCCTGCCGCTCCTGCTGACCAGCCGGTGGGTACCCAAAACCTGGGAATTAACCAGGTCACTACGGGCGTATGCACCTCTACTAACAACAGATTCTCCCCCCTGGTAGAGTCTCAGAAAACTGGTGATGCAACTGAAGGATTGGTCCTCTCAAACCCTTCACAAAAGGACATGCCTAGTTCCACAAAAGCAATACCCCCTGATTTACATGAATCTCGAAACATGGAACATTAGGGGCTCCAATGAGCCTTATAAATTAGTGGATATCCAGAATTTAATAAAGAGTCGGAAATTGGATTTTTTGGCCTTCTAGAAACGAGAATTAAAGCTCACAAAGCTCAAGCTATCATTAGGCGATGGTTCTCAAATAGAAATGTGGTATGTAACTATGAATGTCACCACAATGGACGTATATGGATTATTTGGAACCCCAACACCATTTTTGTCACCACTATTGCTATTCACTCCCAGTACATTCATTGCTTGGTTAAGTCGTCCCATCTCAATATGGAATTTTTTTGCACCATTGTCTATGGCCATAATGCTCCTGAAGAACGTCAGTCTCTTTGGGATGATCTATGCTCCCTCGCTGCATCTATTAGCCTCCCATGGGTAGTTTTAGGCGACTTCAATGTTGTCCATTTTGCTTCCGAACGTATTGGTCCCAACCCCCCTTCTAGGAAAGATATGGATGCCTTTAACAATTGCATTTCGGCTTGTCACCTGGATGATTTACATAGTCAAGGCTGCCCTTACAGATGGACTAATAAGCAAGATGGAGGTGATAGAACTTGGTCTAAGCTAGATAGAGCTCTTATTAATGAGCAGTTGCTGTACCATTTTCCTCTCACTTTTGCTGAATCCCTTCTACCGGGAACTTCAGATCATTCGCCTATTGAGATCAAACTGGGTATTCAGGAGCGACATCAGACTGGATTCAAATTTCTGAACAACTGGGCAGAACATGCTGACTTTGCTGACCTTGTGGCTCGGATCTGGAAACATAAAACTTATGGCAGCCCTATGTTTCGCATCTATGCTAAACTAAAGGCCGTCAAGAAAGCTTTGAAGGATTTCCATAAACAGAACTTCTCTAATATCTCCAGTAGAGTTCAGAGTTGTGATGAGGAGTTGCAGGTCTGTCAACAGGCGCTTGCTAAACAGCCTTTCAATCAAAACATCATGAATCTTGAAGAAATCCTCCTGGATAAACTGACCACCCTTAATAAGGCTGAATTAAGTGCCCTTGCTCAACGAGCTAAGGTTTCTAGTGTCTATCAGAATGATTCTTGCACTAAATTCTTTTACAACAAAATCGCTGAACGACGCCACAACTGCCACATTGGGATGATCGAGGATGATGATGGGGTTACTCACTCCAATCAGGGGGAGATAAAGGGCGCTTTTTTAAACTATTACACTGACCTTCTCGGAACTGAGTCAAAGGGAGCTCCTGTTGATGTTGCTTCTGTCCAACGAGGAGTCCATGTAAATAAGAGAGATTGGGCTCATCTCAATCATTCCTTTACCTGCAGCGAAGTTAAGAATGCCCTGGACAGTTTAGAGAAGAATAGCAGTCCTGGTTTGGATGGTTTTGGTGCGGGTTTTTTTAAGGCTACGTGGGATGTCATAGGTGATGAGGTTCATAGTGCTATCAATGATGCGTTCTCTAAGAAAAAAATGCTAAAGCAAGTCAACTCCACCTTGCTGATTCTCATTCCCAAAACATCTTCACCGAAAAATGTTAGAGACTATCGACCCATCGCTTGCTGCAACACCATTTACAAAATCATGAGCAAGCTCCTCGCTAATAGACTCAAGCCCATCCTTCCATCTATTATTGGACCTGAGCAATCAGCTTTTGTGAATGACCGTAACATCTTTGACAATATCATGTTATCCCAGTTCTTGGTTAAGGGATATGGTAGAGCCTACATGACGCCCAGATGCCTCATGAAAGTGGATATTAGAAAAGCCTTTGATTCCCTTGATTGGTCGTTCATTAAACAGACCCTTCTTGCTCTTAACTTCCTCGATATTTTTACAGGCTGGCTCCTGATGTGCATCGAATCCCCTTGGTACTCTCTGCAGATTAATGGCTCCCAACACGTTTTCTTTCCCGGAAGGAGGGGTATTAGGCAAGGTGATCCGCTCTCTCCCTATATCTTTGTTATAGCTATGGAAGTTTTGTCAAGATCCTTCTGGACTATGCCCTCGATGAACCAGTTCTCCTTTCACCCAAAATGCTCCAAAATCAAGCTCAATCTTCTTATTTTTGCCGACGATCTCATGATCTTTGTTAGAGGCGATGTCCCCTCGGTTATGGCTGTTTCTTCCTGTCTTGATGCTTTTGCCAGGACATCCGGTGTCCACGGTAACCCAGCTAAGACGGACATCTATTTCACCAGTATCAGTGACTCGATCAAGGAAACAATCCTTAACTGAACTGGCTTTTTCGAAAGGAGCCTTCCCTTTCAGATATATGGGGCTCCCTCTCAACTCCTCTCGCATCAAAATCGACATGTACAACTCCCTTATTGATAAGCTTAAACATCATGTGAAGCATTGGACCAGTAAACTTCTCTCCTTTGCCGGGAGAATCCAATTGATCAACTCGGTCCTATTTGGGCTCGATAATTTTTGGTGTTCAATTTTGCTCCTGCCCAAAGCTATTATAAAGGCAATTAATAAGATCTGTAAAGACTTTATATGGAATATTGAAGACAACCAAAGGAAGATGATTTTCAAAAGCTGGAAAAGTGCTTGTGCTCCAACGGAGGAGGGTGGCTTTAACATCAAAGAGATTCTTTCCTGGAATAAAGCCTTACTCACTAAGCTTATCTGGAGACTACAGGGTGATAGTGTATCTGGTTGGAGAGACTGGATCAACCACTACAAGCTCAAGACTCACACCATCTGGACTGTTAACCACCATGGCTCAGATTCAGAGAGTTGGCGGAGTATCTTGTCTGTTAGAGACGATATTCTACTTAGGATCGGGGATGCGCAGAACGCAGCCCAGTTGATTGCCTCTTGGTCTGGTAGTAAAGGTTTTGACCTCACAGCTGCTTATAACTTCTTTCGCACTAAGTATGAAAAGAAGAAGTGCTTCAAGCCTATCTGGAACAGCATTTGTGCACCCAGACATAGCTTCGTGGCCTCCATGGCGGCTCAACGCAAGCTTGCCACTGTGGATTGTCTCAAGAATAGAGGAATCTGTATGGTCAATAGATGCATCCTCTGTCTCTCTGACGAGGAAGGGATCGACCACTTGTTTTTCAATTGTCCCTTTTCCCACCAGGTTGTTCAAGGACTTTTTTCATGGTTGGGTATTACCCAAAAACCAAGATGCCTTAACTATGAACTAAGGAGACTCATCAAACTTAACAAGAAGAAAAACTGGAAGTCTCAGTGGCACATTTGTTGTATCGTGGCAGCTATCTATATGAATTGGGATGAAAGAAACAAGCGCATTTTTAGTGGAAGCTCTCGGACTGTACATAGTCTGACATTTTCTATTAAGCTTCTAGTTACTATTCGTCTTTTGTATAAGAATCCTAATGACAATGAGGATTTGATTAATTGTGTAAATGCTTAGGCAATTGTGGTGATCTTTTGTAAGTCTCATCTTTATTCCCTTTTTTGGAAGAATAAAGAGCTATCTTCTTGCAAAAAAAAAGAGGAAATTGTGTTGGGGGGTTTAAGAGAAGTTTGGAGAGTCAGTAACCACTTACTCAAACAGTTAGCCAAAAAGAGGAGAAGTGGAGCGAAGATAGGAGAGAAAATCGAGTCGGTTTTGACTCTCTCAACTGAACCACCAAAACGTCTCAGTCCGATGAGGGAAACGGCCGGGTCTGCTACAATCTGAGCCTGACTCGCGCTTAAAATTGTAAATGGATCACTTGAAAAAAAAAAATAATTATAATAACTAGACGGAACTCGTATAAGAACATGTTTACGAGAAAGTAGTATTAAAATCACGTTTAAAAAATAATTATGTACGAAATAGCGTAGAAAAAGATTAAATAGCAATTTCTCGATATTAATAAAAATTCTTGCAAATGAGGTAATTAAAATGGGTTTCGAGTTTAAAATAAGAATTCAAGTTTATATA